>CM077908.1:24294228-24894228 GCA_039720435.1 Amazona ochrocephala
TGTGTTCCAGCTGAAAAGAGAAGTCTCTGAGTTAGTGTCTGCCGCATGGTTATGACTAGAGCTTTTTGATTCATCTTGAAGGGATGTAGTCCATAGTGCAGCCTTTACATATGAGGTGAAGATAGCCTTCTGGGGTAGCCTATAATGTGTGAAGCCTATGCCATTGTATCTTCCTTTTGAATGCAACTTAAAAATCATGGAAATACTTAAATATGGTAGATTATGTTTTTCCTGATGATGCATGGAATCTCAAGGAGATTTATAACTCAAGGAGTGTTATAAAGCAGGTATGTTTATTATGGCGCCAGGTGCAAGGGGGATCGCTCCTCCTAACTTGCACACCGAGGGGTTAAGCAAGCAGATATTTATTACACACAAACATGCATATTCATTAGATTTCCAAGAGAGCAGCGGGGTTATTACGATTAGTTCTAGGAACTCATTATAGTGTCTCCTTCTGGTGCTTGTGCATTGCCCTCCGATGGTCGTGGGCAGGGGTCTTCAAGATGAAGTAAGCAGTCTTCCTCACGATGTACTTTTCGCCTTTGGCACAGTTGGATGCCTCAGTAATCACAAAACTAGCTGAAACCAGCCATATCTATAACTTTCTGATAGCTGACAAAGTTTTAGAACAGTATGACCTTCGTACGAAATTTATTGCACGCAACACAGGATGGGCAGACAAGGGAGTATCCGAAGCTAGCAGATGTTCGGGAGGCAGTGTCTCCAAACTAACTGATAAGTAAAAGGATGGTAAGAAATAATTCACTCATGTTAGTAGGGCTACTAAATTCTTTTATCACACCACAGACTTACAACACAAACATTGTTCTCTATCTTAGACCTAAATTAAGCTAAAAGTATTTTAACCCTATGTTTTCCAGGCACTTGCTTTCCTTATATCACTAATGCTTCTTCATTTATCATACCCACTTTAACTGAGATAAAGGTGCTGTGCTGTGTTACGTTATCTAACTTTAACATCAAGGATTTGGGAGGTTGTGTTTCTGTTTATCAAATTTTCTAGGAGGGGGGAAAAAACCCTACCCTGTACATCCTGCCTGTACAATCTGTACCTGGAGATCTTTAGAGAGCTGCTGTCTTGAGACTCTTGTGCTGTGCTCTGATTTTGTTACCCTCCTCCCCCTTGCATTTGTTAGAAAAGCCTATACAGTCAATGCTCTGCTGTTTCCAAACACCGTGAAGTTTTCCCCTTTGCTTCTTGTTTTTGTAGTGCGCTTGTAAAAAGAACTTTTCTTCTTTACACCGGAGTTAGCATTAATGTAAATGCATTCACCATGAGCTACTGTGTGTTCCAGCATAAAAGGACCAAACTGTATATTCAGCAAATATTATTACTCTTTATTTATGATAGGACTAGATTAAAAAAGACTTGTGCATGTAAAAATGAAAGCACAGGAAGTGTTAAATTATGCAGTCATGAGCTTGTTATTTTCCCTCCCCCAGGTATGCAAGCCAGTTAGTAACCTAGTGATCTATACATGAGGATATATGGATATTTTCCTCAGTCTTCACTGGTGAATGCTCTGACCACACCACCCAAGTCTTGGAAGGCAGACGCAGGGACTGTGAGAATGAAGACCTTAGGCCCACTGCAGGAGAGGCTCTGGTTCAAGACCATCTTAAGAACCTGAATGTGCACACGTCTGTGGGACCTGATGACATCCATCCGTGGGTCCTGAAGGAGCTGGCAAATGAAGTTGCTAAGCCACTGTTCATCATATTTGAAAAATCATGGCAGCCAGGTGAAGTTCCCGATGACTGGAAAAAGGGTAATATAACCCCCATTTTTAAGAAGGGGAAAATGGATGAGCCGAGGAACTACAGACCAGTCAGTCTCACCTCTGTGCCTGGCAAAATCTTGGAGCAGATTCTCCTGGAAGGCATCCTACGGCACATGATAAACAACAAGGTGGTTGGTGACAGCCAGCATGGCTTCACTAAGGGGAAATCCAGCCTGACCAGTCTGGTGGCCATCTATGATGGGGCTACGGAACTGATGGACAGGGGTAGAGCAGTTGATGTCATCTACCTGGACTTGTGCAAAGCGTTTGACACTGTCCCACATGACATCCTTCTCTCTAAGTTGGAGAGACATAGAATCATAGAATAGTTAGGGTTGGAAAGGACCTTAAGATCACCTTGTTCCAACCCCCCTGCCATGGGCAGGGACACCTCACACTAAACCATGCCGTCTAAGGCTATGTCCAACCCCACCTTGAACACTGCCAGGGATGGAGCATTCAGAACTTCCCTGGGCAGCCCATTCCAGTGCCTCGCCACCCTTACAGTAAAGAATTTCTTCCTCATATCCAATCTAAACTTCCCCTGTTTAAGTTTGAACCCGTTACCCCTTGTCCTCTCACTACAGTCCCTCATGAAGAGTCCCTCCCCAGCATCCCTATAGGCCCCCTTCCGATACTAGAATCAATTTGATAGGTGGACCACTCAGTGGATAAAGAACTGGCTGGATGGCCACACGCAGAGAGTTGTGCTCAATGGCTCAGTGTCCAGCTGGAGACCAGTAATGAGTGGTATCCCTCAGGGATCGGTGTTGGGACCGGTCTTGTTCAACATCTTTGTTGGTGACATGGACAGTGGATTGAGTGTGCCTTCAGCAAGTTTGCCGACAACATTAAGCTGTGTGGTTTTGTTGATACACTGGAGGGAAGGAATGCCATCCAGAGGGACCTTGACATGCTTGTGAGGTGGGCTGATGCCAACCTGTTGAAGTTTAACCATGACAAGTGCAAGGTCCTACACATAGGTCAGAGCAATGCCAGGCACAGCTACAGGTTGGACAGAGAAGAGATTCAGAGCAGCCCTGTGGTGAAGAACTTGGGGTGTTGGCCGTTGAGAAGCTTAACAAACATGAGCCGACAGTGTGCGCTTGCAGCCCAGAAATCCAACTGTATCCTGGGCTGCATCAGAAGGAGCGTGACCAGTAGGTTGAAGGAGGTGAATCCTGCCCCTCTACTCTGCTCTCATGAGACCTGACTTGGAATATCGTTCTGGTGCACTCAACATAAAAAGGTCATGGAACTGTTGGAACAAGTCCAAAGGAGGGCCACGAGGATTATCAGGGGGCTGGAGTACCTCCTGTGTGAAGATAGGCTGAGAAAGTTGGGTCTGTTCAGCCTGGAGAAGGCTGCGTTAAGGCCTTATAGCAGCCTTCCAAGTATGTGTAGGGAGCCTATAATGCTGCTGGGCAGGGTCTCTTCATGAGGGACTGTAGTGATAGGACAAGGGGTAACGGGTTCAAACTTAAACAGGGGAAGTTTAGATTGGATATAAGAAGGAAGTTCTTTACTGTAAGGGTGATGAGGCACTGGAATGGGTTGCCCATGGATGTCGTGAATGCTCCATTGCTGGCGGTGTTCAAGGCTGGGCTGGACAAAGCCTTGTGTGACATATTTTAGTGTGAGGTGTCCCTGCCCATGGCAGGGGGGTTGGAACTAGATGATATTAAGGTCCTTTCCAACCCTAACTGTTTTCTGATTCTGGTCTCCGATTCTCGTCTGCGATATGTGCCCAGTGTAGATTAACATGGAAAAGCTATAAAGGCATGGGTTCACAAAGTTTATTTGACCACACGAGGAAACCCTTTGCATGATCCCATGTGGAATGTGTGAAAGTTTCTCAAAACAAAGAAATACCTTTATTTATTTGGGCAGATCTGCATGTGAAGGATAGGATACAGCAGTGATGTCTCTGCTAAGGTCAATAGACTGTTGCTTAAATAGAATCATAGAATAGTAAGGGTTGGAAAGGACCTCAAGATCATTGAGTTCCAACCCCCCCGCCATGGGCAGGGACACCTCCCACTAAACCATGACATCCAAGGCTATGTCCAACCCCACCTTGAACGCCGCCAGGGATGAAGCATTCACAACCTCCCTGGGCAACCCATTCCAGGGCCCCACCACCCTCACAGTAAAGAATTTCTTCCTCAGATCCAATCTAAACCTCCCCTGTTTAAGTTTAAACCCATTACCCCTTGTCCTCTCACCACAGTCCCTAATGAAGAGTCCCTCCCCAGCATCCCTATAGGCCCCCTTCAGATACTGGAAGGCTGCTATGAGGTCTCCACGCAGCCTTCTCTTCTCCAGGCTGAACAGCCCCAATTTTCTCAGCCTATCTTCATACGAGAGGTGCTCCAGTCCCCTGATCATCCTCGTGGCCCTCCTCTGCACTTGTTCTAACAGTTCCATGTCCTTTTTATGTTGAGGACACCAGAACTGCACACAATACTCCAAGTGAGGTCTCACGAGAGCAGAGTAAAGGGGCAGGATCACCTCCCTCGACCTGCTGGTCACACTCCTTTTGATGCAGCCCAGAATACGATACGGTTGGCCTTCTGGGCTGCAAGCGCACCCTGCCGGCTCATGTTCATTTTTTCATCAACCCACACCCCCAAGTCCTTCTCCGCAGGGCTGCTCTGAATCTCCTCCCCGCCCAACCTGTAGCTGTGCCTGGCATTGCTCCGACCCAGGTGGAGGACTTTGCATTTAGCATGGTTAAACTTCATCAGGTTGGCATCAGCCCACCTCACAAGCATGTCAAGGTCCCTCTGGATGGCATTCCTTCCCTCCAATGTATCAACCGAACCACACAGCTTGGTGTCATCGGCAAACTTGCTGAGGGCGCACTCAATCCCACTGTCCATGTCACCCACAAAGATGTTGAACAAGACCGGTCCCAACACCGATCCCTGGGGGACACCACTCGTTACTGGTCTCCAGCTGGACACTGAGCCACTGAGCACTACTCTTTGCATGCGGCCATCCAGCCAGTTCTTTATCCACCGAGTGGTCCACCTATCAAATTGATGTCTCTCCAACTTAGAGAGAAGGATGTCATGTGAGACAGTGTCAAAGGCTTTACACAAGTCCAGGTAGATGACATCAACCGCTCTGCCCCTGTCCATCAGTTCCGTAGCCCCTTCATAGAAGGTCACCAGATTGGTCAGGCAGGATTTCCCCTTAGTGAAGCCATGCTGGCTGTCACCAACAACCTTGTTGGTTTTCATGTGCCTTAGCATGCCTTCCAGGAGAATCCGCTCCAAGATTTTGCCAGGCACAGAGGTGAGACTGACTGGTCTGTAATTCCCTGGCTCATCCATTTTCCCCTTCTTAAAAATGGGGGTTATATTTCCCTTTTTCCAGTCATCGGGAACTTCACCTGACTGCCATGATTTTTCAAATATGATGGACAGTGGCTTAGCAACTTCAAATAGGACCTCCTCAGCCTAGTTTTCACTTCGTGTTTTTAGGAGTGCTTTAGGTGAGGCAGAGGTGCTTCTGTGGCCTCTGTGCAATTTACCTGAGTACTTGAGTTTTAGTTTTGTAATTGTTGAAGTTTTCTTTTTATAGTTGGATATAGTCTTGGTTGCCTTTGGAGGTAAACAGGGGGATGAAGCTCCCTGTAGTGAAATGAAAGCAAGCGTCTTGACTGCAGCTAGCTAGATTTGAATCATGTTGTATAAACTTGCCTAGAGAACATGATCTTATTCCTCTTTAAACCTATACTCCAGAGGGAAAGGAGAATCCCCATTAGTCAATAAAAGCCTCCTGGCCTAAAATTCCAGTGTTTCTAGTTTGCGAATCACATGAAACACAGACTACTAGCTGTATTCAGCAAAGGCTTTCTCACGTTTAAAAACACTTCTAACATGGATTCTGTGTCTCTTCTGGGAATTTTTATTCTTGATGAAAGTTACAGTATCCCTAAATGTGTAAAACAAGCCACAGTCGCACCCCTATGTCCCCTAAACCAGTTCTGTAATGATAAAATGTCTTTTAAATTGCTATAGTATTGCAATAGTTTAGTGGCTTAGAAGAGCCATGTTGCAGGCATAGTAGACCTTCCTGACCCTTCATATGATGGAGAGCAGTAAGGTATACCACTTATCTCAAAACTCTCTTCTTTCCCCCCTTCTGCTTCCCATGACTTACTGGAAAGGGCTGGCATGTTCAGAAATGAGAGTGGTGCCCCTGGGTCTCCCTGTGGAATGGTGCTGAGCTTGGCCGTACATTTGGGTCCCAGAGTGATCTACCCATGTTGGCTTCTTCAGCTGTTGCTGTCCTATTTCCTCCTGCAAGTTAGGGTCCTGTGCCAGGATAGCATTGCAGTTGATTTGTAATATAGCTCAGCGTTGGCAATGTGCTGCTTGCAAGCCTCCTGCTATCTTGGTACTGTTTATAAACTTACACAGTTGTTCCCTGAAGATGGTGGTATAGAAATGTTATCTCCTGTAGCATAAGTCCTAATCAACACAGAGTGGAGAGCTGACGGTAACTATGCTTGAATGGTTGCAGAAAATAAGGTAACCCTAATTAAAGTTTTGTGCAAGTAGTTTCAGCATTTGATTCCAACCATTTGCCTCACTAATGAAGACAGGGAACAGTCCTTAGCTCTCTGCCTGCAGCAAGAACATGGGAATTGAAGTGACTCATTCTCAGGGACACAGCAGTGGGAATGAGGCACTGTTGTAGTTGCAGATAATTCCTTGTAAGTCTCTGTTGTGAAGAATACATTAGTTGAAGAGATTCATGAGCTGCTTAATGTCACATCACTTTGTTTCCTCATCAGGGAACTGGAAATCTCATCCATACAGGAAAAAAAAACAGGAACTCCCTGGTTGTGAGTAAATCTTAACAGTTGTGAAGAAGTTGTATATGTTGCCCAGCATATTGTGCTGTATCGAACCTCTTGCCATCCTATCTGCTGTGGGGACAGAGACAGCAGTGTAAAGATGTGCATTTCTGAGTGCACAGACATGAGCAGTGGAGATGATAAAAGAAATAATTGCTGCTGGTTTCTTCTGTGAAGTACAGCAGAAAGATGGA
Organism: Amazona ochrocephala; assembly: GCA_039720435.1. Taxonomy (NCBI): domain Eukaryota; kingdom Metazoa; phylum Chordata; class Aves; order Psittaciformes; family Psittacidae; genus Amazona; species Amazona ochrocephala. The sequence goes on from CM077908.1 coordinate 24,301,098, forward strand.
CGCTTCCTGTTTGTAACTGATCACCATCTCCCACGATTGCATTGGTCTCAGAAGTGGCATCTCTTTATGTTTGAGAGAGGGTGTGGCATAGGATACTCCTGCAGAGAGCTGGAAATACAACATGATACTGTGTGGTCTTTGCCTGTTCTGGAGTGGGTAGGAGAATACGTATCTCCTATGGAATCAGGGGAGCACGCTCCTGCAGATAGCAATGTGTTCCTAGTAGGCAGATCTGATGCATTGTGTAGGTAGCAGAAAATAAGCAGTACAGCCCACTGTTTGCTGATTTAAACTGGAGAAGGGAATGTGCTGCACTTATGGAAGTCGGTCTTGCCATGTGCGATATTTGTTTTGAGAATCAGATGTACCCTAATTCTGTTTTTCACCAAGTGCCTGTATTTCATTGCAGGTCCAGGTGAGAGGTAGTACAGAGTGAGCTCCATGGCATTTGCCATAGTTTATCACATGGCTACACTGCTTCAGCCTGAGTTTTTATCCCTGTATTAGTTTTATGACATGGGAAACATTGCACAGAAAAATACAGTATAACACTTTAATAGCTACTGCTTAAAAAAATGGGATACAAGTGTTTTTTTTTTTTTTTTTTTTTTGTTTTTTTTTTTTTTCCTAGAAATTAGTCAAAATAAAATGTGGCTGCCCCATTTCTGGCAGTGTTCAAGGCCAGGCTGGACAGGGCATTGAGTAACCTGGTCTAGTGGAAGGTGTGCCTGCCTGTGGCAGGGGGTTGGAACTGGATGAGCTTTAAGGTCCCTTCCAACCCAAACCATTCTATGATTCTATGAAGATTCCTGCATATTGATTGAATTACCAAGTGTAAAGCATTTATGAAGATGTCATGGGTTCAACTGTAGCAGTAGCAGTAATTTTTCTCCTTCTTAGTAGCTGGTGTAGCGCTGTGTTTTTTGACTTTAGCCTGGGAACAAAGCTGATAACACTGATGGTTTTAGTTGTTGCTAAGTAATGTTTACTCCGACCAAGGACTTTCTCAGTCTCATGCTCTGCCAGGGAGGAAGAGAAGCCAGGAGGAAGCAGAGACAGGACACCTGACCCAAACTAGCCAAAGGGGTATTCCATACCACAGCACGTCATGCCCACTATATAAATGGGGAGAGTTACCTGGAAGGCCCAGATCGCTGCTCTGGTCAGGCTGGGTATCAGTCAGCAGGTGGTGAGCAATTGTATTCTCTTCCCTTGTTATTTCCATTATCATTATTATTATTGGTGGTAGTAGTAGTGGTTTTGTATTATACCTTGCTTACTGGACTGTTCTTATGTCAACACCTGGGAGTTAGATTCTTTCAGTTCTCCCCATCCCTCCAGGAGCAGGGGGAGGAAGAAAGGGGGGGGGGGGGGGAGGATTGAGTGAGCAAGCTACTGTGTGGTTCTGAGTTACTGACTGGTCTTTAAACCATGACAGAAGATCATTGTATCTTATAGCTTTTGATCTGATCCTTGACCAAGGACAGCTGGAGCAAAAGGAGATGCTCTTTCCTGTGGCTGTATGTGCCACTGCTATCCTGAATTTTGGGAGAATCAATGAGACCTGAGGGCTGGACTTTTGATACCTTTTGTCTTTCTAACATCTGATTCCACCAGGAGGTCGTAGTGGTTTCTGTTGCATGACTCAAACTCCCATCTAGCATGAACCGCCATAATTTTACCATTTTGCTCTGTGAGTAGCTCCAGAGAGGATGCCTTCAGCACTGGAGAGTGAGGAAAGCACATCGTCCAGGAGTCTCGACCCTGTTTAGCAAGAGCCACCAGGGGAGCCTCAAGTCCTCATCAGGACTTGTCCAGGAGATGAGATGCCAGTCCTGTTGATGTGAGCAGCTGAGTCATAGGGGGGGTGCCAGGAGGGATGGCACCATCCCTGAGCAAATAAAATGGCCCTAGGGAGCACAGGCAACCAGGGCATGGAGCAGCAGTTTGTGCATGCAGGTGAGTGGAAAGGATCCAGTAGCTTGGCAGGCTTCAGAGATAAGCTCAACCAATGATCATTGAGAAAGTGTTCTAGGATGGCATCCTCTTGACAGAAAGTAAAGAAAACTAAGTCATCTCTGCTGGCCAGGAAGGACATGGTGATGCAGATGGAGGTCCCTTATAAACGTAAACAGTCCAGGTGTCTGGCTGTAGTGAGTGCCGGAGCCTGTTGGTGATGTTAGATGGTGGCTGTATAAGATGTCAGCAGGTCAGTGATTTGCTCTGCATGGTGGTAGAGCCACGGGAAGAGGTGGAATGGCTAAGGACCATAAGGGAATATGAGGAGGAGATTGACTGGTGAACCTGCACTCTGCTGTCACTGAGAGTAGCAAGCCAGCCACCTGAAATAAAAGAACTTCATGGTCCCCTGCCTTCTTGCCATTGGGAAGATGGAAGGAGCCTAGGAGACAAGGGAAGTTGGAAATGGTTTCTTGTTGGAGTAGATGGCATATTACGTCCCAGATGGCATCAACTTCCCAAGTACCCCTTTACAATAGATACAAGGCCCTGGTACTTCAGGCTCAGGAAAGTGAGGAAGATGGTGATAAGGGATCATCCAGGTTAGAAGAGCTCCCACAGAAAAGTTGGAGAACACCTCATTTTATGACCAGCCGTACTAGGAAAAAAAAAAAAAAGTGGTGGTGATTGGTGATTCTACCCTAAGGGGAAGAGAGGGCCCTATATGTCGGCCTGACCAGACTCACAGAGAAATCTACTGCCTCCCTGGGGTCAGTGTAAGGGATGTCACCAGAAAACTCACTCTTCTGGTATGGCCCTGTGACTACTATCCTTTATTAGTCTTCCAGGTGGACAATGAAGAATTCCCCTCAAGAAGCCTGAGGGGGGGGACTCAAGAAGGACTTCAGGGCCTTGGGGCGACTGGTGCAAGGCTCAGGAGCCCAAGTAGTAGTATTGTCCATCCTGCCAGTCACAAACAATGACAATAATAACATCAGAAAAATGGCATTAATTAATTCCTGGCTCTGTGACTGGTGTCAGTGCCAGAATTTTGAGTTTCTTGACCATGGGTCAGTTCATACAGCACCAGGCCTCCTGGAAGCAGATGGGGAATGCCTGTCCCAAAGGGGGAAAAGGATTCTAGCCCAGGAGCTAGCAGGGCTTACAGAGAGGGCTTGAAACTAGGTTTGAAGGGGGAAGGAGATAACACCAGGCTTGCTAGACATGAGCCACAGGGTAGCATGCCACTGTTGGAGTCCAGATCCACAGGGCAACTTAAATGCATTTATGCCAATACCCGCAGCATGGGCAACAAACAGGAGGAGCTGGAAGCCATTGTGCAGCAGGGAAATCATGACATAATCACCACCACAGAAATGTGGTGGAATGATTCGCATGATTGGGGTGCTGCAATGGATGACTACAGGCTCTTCAGAAGGGATAGGCGAGGAAAGAGAGGTGGTGGGGTTGTGTTGTATATCGGGGAGTGCATTGACTGCCTTGAACTCGTTGTCATGAGTAAGAAGGCTGAATGTTTGTGGGTGAAGATCAGGGGGAAGACCAACCAAGCTGATGTCCTTGTAGGAGTCCGTTATAGACCACCCAGCCAGGATGAAGCTACAGATGAAGTGCTCTTCAAAGAACCGGGAGAAGTTTCACAATCACTTGCCCTTGTTCTTGTGGGGGACTTCAACCTACCAGATGTCTGCAGGCAGTACAACACAGCAGAGAAGAAACAATCCAGGAGGTTCTTGGAGGGTGTGGGAGATTAACTTCCTAACCCAGCTGGTTTGTGAGCCAGCTAGGGGAGACGCCTGGCTAGATTTGCTGTTCTCAAACAGAGAAGGACTGGTGGATGATGTGATGGTTGGAGGCCATCTTGGGCAAAGTGATGATGAAATGAATGAATTTTCAATTCTTGGAGAAGTCAGGGAGAAGGTCAGCAAAACCTCCACCTTAGAGTTCCAGAAGGCTGACTTTGGCCTGTTTAGGATGCTGGTTGGCAGAATTCCTTGGGAAACGTTGCTGAAGGACAAAGTGGTGCAGGAAGGCTGGACACTCTTCAAGAATGAAACCCTTAAGGCACAGGAGCGGGCAGTGCCTATGTGCAGAAAATCAAACCAGTGTGGAAGAGACCAACCTGGCTGAACAGGGAATTGTTGCTTGAACACAGAAAAAAAAAAGTAAAAAAATAAATTATCACCTGTGGAAGAAAGGACAGTTACCCCATGAAAAGTACAAGGATGCTGTTAGGTTATGTAGAGAGAAAGTTGGAAAGGCGAAGGCACAGATGGAACTAGATCTGGCCACTGCTATAAAAGATAATAAAAAGTACTTTTTCAAATATATTAGTAATAAAAGGAGGGCCAAGGAGAACCTCCCATCCTCTGCTGCGTGCTAGGGGAAAACTAGTGACTGAGGATGAGGAAAAGGCTGAGGTACTTAATGCTGCTTTTGCCTCAGTCTTTAATACTCACACCAGCCATCCTCAGGGTACTCAGTTCCCTGAGTTGGATGGCAGAGATGGGGAGCAGATTCAAGTCCCCATAATTCAGGAAGAAACAGTTAGCAACTTCCTGCTCCACTTAGACATATACAAGTCCATGGGGCCAGATGGGTTACACCCAAGAGTGCTGAAGGAGCTGGCAGAGGAGCATACTAAGCCATTCTCCACCATCTAGCAGCAGTCCTGGTCTAGTGGGCAGGTCCCAGAGGATTTGAGGTTGGCCAATGCGACACCTCTCTACAGAAAGGGCAGGAAGGATGACCCTGGAAACTACAGGCCTGTCAGCTTGACCTCTGTACCAGGGAAGGTCATGGAGCAGATGATCCTAAGTGAGATCATAGAGCACGTGTGGGAAAATGGAGGGATCAGGGCCAGTAAGCATGGGTCCTGCTTGACCAACCTGATCTCCTTCTACGGTAAGGTGACCCACCTGGTTGATGAGGGAAAGGCTGTGGACATTGTCTATTTGGATTTACGTAAAGCATTTGACAGTCTCCCACAGCGTTCTCCTGGAGAAATTGGCTGCTCATGGCCTGGATAGGTGGATTCTCGGGCTCGGTGTTAGGCCAGTCTTGTTTAATATCTTCACTGATGATCTGGATGATGGGATTGAGTGCACCCTCCAGAAACTTGTGGGCAACACCAAGTTGGCTGGGAGTGTTGATCAGCTGAAGGACAGGAAGGCTCTGCAGATGGATCTGGAGAGGTTGGATAGATGGGCTGTGGCCATGACCTGAGTTTAAACAAGGTAAAATCCAAGGTCCTGCATTTGGGCCACAACAACCCCCTTCTATGTTCCAGGCTTGGGGAAGAGTGGCTGGAAAGCTGCTCGGCAGAAAGGGACCTGGGGGTGTTCATCGACGGCCAGCTGAACATGATGCAGCTTATGCTCAGGCAGCCAAGAAGGCCAATGACATCCTGGCCTGTATCAGAAATAGCATAGCCTGCAGGGCAGGGAGGTGATCATCCCCCTGTCCTCGGCGATGGTGAGGCTGCACCTTGAATATTGTGTTCAGTTCTGGGGTCCTTACTAAAAGAGAGACATTGAGGTGCTGGAGCGTATCCAGAGAAGCGCCACAAAGCTGGTGAAGGGCCTGGAGAAGATGTCTTTGGAGAAATGGCTGAGGGAACTGGGGTTGTTTAGTCTGGAGAAGAGATTTGGGGGATGACCTTATGATTCTCTACAACTACCTGAAAGAAGGTTGTAGTGAGGTGGGGTTCGGTCTCGAGTAACAAGTGATAGGACAAGAAGTAATGGCCTCAGGCTGTGACAGGGGAGGTTTAGATTGGATATTAGGAAAAAATTCACAGAGAGGGTGATCATGTATTGGAACAGTAAAGAACTGCTTCCTTATATCTAACCTAAACTTCCCCTGTTTAAGTTTTAACCCATTACCCCTTGTTCTATCACTACAGTCCCTAATGAAGAGTCCTTCTCCAGCATTCTTATAGGCCCCTTCAGATACTGGAAGGCTGCTATGAGGTCTCCATGCAGCCTTCTTTTTTCCAGGCTGAACAGACCCAACTTTCTCAGCCTCTCTTCATATGGGATGTGCTCCAGTGCCCTGATCATCCTCGTGGCCCTCCTCTGGGCTTGTTCCAACAGTTCCATGTCCTTTTTATGTAGAGGACACCAGAATTGCACACAACCCTCCCAGTGAGGTCTCATGAGAGCAGAGTAGAGGGGCAGGATCACCTCCTTTGACCTGCTGGTCACGCTTCTTTTGATGAAGTCCAGGATATGGTTGGCTTTCTGAGCTGCAAGGACTGCAGTGTATCATTACTCTGAATTGTGTGTGGAAAAGTGTCTGAAGCAAATTAAACAAAATGATTTGTGAGTCATGATCAAGCGAAAACACTGTTGAGATGAAAATCATTGAGTTGATGGGTGTAGTCTATATTTAACTGGGAAGCCTTTAATGGTACCAGGAGAAAATTTGACCATAATAGATGTAGTTGCACTTGAGGTTTCTGTGACTTAAAAAAATTCTATCCCTGTGGTTTATTTTTACTTGTGATTACTTGGCATGAGCTATTGCAAACATGGAGTCTTAATGGAAGATCTATCAGGTTGCCTGTTCAGGAAAGCCTGGCTTGAGACGACAGCTCAAAATAATGGAGAGGGTGGGAGTGGGGGAAAAAAGAAATAAATTGTTATGCCATTATATTTGTGGTTGGGTATTTCTAGATCCTGGGGGTTTATTCCATTGTTTTTACTCATAGCTTCTTTCTTGGAAATCGCTAAGAGTGATTTGGCATCTGTACCATACTAATAAAAACAATCTTAGAATCATAGAATCATAGAATAGTTAGGGTTGGAAAGGACCTCAAGATCATCTAGTTCCAACCCCCCTGCCATGGGCAGGGACACCTCCCACTATACCATGCCACTGCCAGCGATGGAGCATTCACAACTTCCCTGGCCAACCCATTCCAGTGCCTCACCACCCTTACAGTAAAGAATTTCTTCCTCATATCCAATCTAAACTTCCCCTGTTTCAGTTTGAACCTGTTACCCCTCGTCCTATCACTACAGTCCCTAACAGTACTTAAGGGATACAGAATGGTGAGTGATCAGCCTTAGGTGCAGCAGAAGGTATAGATATATAAGCTTGCTATGTCAGAAATGACAGTGATTTATCTTTATGAGGACTGTGTTAACAGAAGCATCTAGCTCTAGGACTAGCTGAACTAAAAATTTTATGTTCACTTCTGGAGAAGAGTTTCCACTCTCCTTCATTCTTTTTGTGATTTGCCGTCAAGACAAATAAGAGAAGTTTAATTTCAGATCGAATCAGCTTATTCTTCAATCTTTACTTAAGAGCCTTTCAGAGAAAAAAAAAAAGCTTAATTTGACATTTGTTAGGTGTTCATTAGGTGACAAACCGAACTTGACACTTGACACAAGCAGCAGTTAAGTGTTCAAAGATGTATAGCAAAATCAAGTTTTGCAATAAAATAAAACCTTCTTATAAAAGAACAACATTTAGGTTTCAGTGATTTATTGCTGTAGTTTGTCCTTGGTCATATGTGTATTAAAAAGAAAACATTTCCCTGCATAATACCTTGTATCCTCTGGATCAGATTAGTTGGATGTCAGACATTCACCTGTTTCACCAAACACAGCTTACACAGAGAGTCGGGCATTTTGCATTTACATGTTTTAAAATGCCAAAACCCACAGGAAACCCTTGTCAAAACTTCTCGGTGCTCTGTTCACAGAGAAGAGGAAGAAGGTCATAGAAAATCGAAGGTCTGTTTTAAGCATCAAGTCAGCAAACACAGCTGTAGCTGAAAGCCGTCGAATTAGCTAATACTTATTGAGAACAAAAAAAGATTATAAACAAAAGGTCAGAGGAAATTGTGCGTTTACCTCTGGCAGAACTTTGGGTAGTGAAACACAGGTTCACCGAATACATGCATTTGCTTTCAGTTATTTTTCAGAGTGGATTATTTGTGTAAATTGCGGATGATCCTGAAGTTGAACCCTCCCTTCCCCAGCTCCCAGAGTTAAGGCCCTCCATGCTCAACACCTGTCTTGGGGACGTATAATTTCCCCACTACCAAACGATTATCAAATTACATTCTTTGTGTACATATGCAGTCAAGTGCTTAAATTTGCACTGAGAAAAATATTATTTTAGTATTATTTCCTATGTTTTCAAATGCACAGGAAAGCTACAGCCTGACACTCACTGACTCCAGAGGGGCAGAGTGCACCGATTAAATAAAACTTCTATTTGCTGATTACGAAATGTCCCTGGGAGAATGCGGGAGGGCGAGACAAGTACATAATCACAAATCCTGACTGCACACAATTCTAAAACACTGATGTAAGCTACACAGCTTAAGGAAATCAATGTCTTTCAAAACTTTGCAAAGTATGTGATTTTTATGAGTATTAATGATCTAATAGAATTAATTAAATACAACCTCACATGACCACATGACCTGGCATCACATCAAAATGCACTGGCATGTCCTGAATGACAAACTTATAATTCCCTATCACCACCTCATGTCAACGTCAGGCCTCCTCCCCATCTTCTGGTTTTGTTGGTTTTATTGACATTAGGGATGTAATGTGTACAACAGTCAGTCCGTACCTGGTTTCCAACGGGATGTTGCTGTTTAAGACCCAGCTGTTATGGAGATGCACAGAATCTTGGGTGCTGGTGGGGGGAGTCGGGGCAGCAGGACTGGGCTGGCTGCGGGCAGTCATTGATCTTCTCTGGAGAGAGTCAGCCGTTGGCGGTGGTTTTCTGGCACAAGTGCATGCATGTGGTGGTGGAGGTAGTGGCGGGAGGGGCCTGAAGGTGAACTGGTTATGTGGACTGCCTGGCATATCATCTTAACCACTTATAATTTTTAAATCATGTAAGCTGGCAGTAACTGATTTGAGGGGATGGAATAATAAACATAACGACTGTGAATTGTGCATTGACTGGCAATATATGTCAGAGAGCTGCTTTATTTTTCTGGTGCTAAATTGCTTTAGTGTGTGGATTTTTAAATAGGCAGCACTTTAAGAAAGTATATAAGTTAGTTCTGGGTTCAGCAGTAGCAGTCATTTTTCTCAGTCTTAGTAGCTGGTGCAGTGCTGTGTTTTTGACTTTCAGCCTGGGAATAACACTGATAACACCGATGTTTTTAGTTGTTGTTAAGTAATATTTACTCCAATTGAGGACTTTCTGAGTCTCATATTCTGCCAGGGAGGAGGGGAAGCCGGGAGGAAGCAGAGACAGGACACCTGACTTAAACTAACCAAAGGGGTATTCCATACCACAGCATGTCATGCCCAGTATATACACTGAGGGCAGTTACCTGGAAGGGCTAGATTGCTGCTTAAGTCTGGCTGGGTGTCAGTCAGCAGGTAGTGTTTGTGTTCTCTTCCACTGTTATTTCCCTTATTACTATTATTATTGGTGGTAGCAGTAGTGGTTTTGTGTTATACCTTAGTTCCTGGACTGTTCTTATCTCAACCAGTGGGAGTTACATTCTTTCGATTCTCCTCCCCATCCCTCTGGGAGTGGGGGGTGGAAGGGCGGGGGGGGAGTGAGCGAGCGGCTGTGTGGTTCTGAGTTACTGGCTGGGCTTAAACCAGGACAAAGTTGCTTGAGCTGAAGCCTATACCTTGGCTGAAATATGGCATAATTTTATGTCATCAAGTGTGTCGTGACATATGAGATCCTAGTGAAGAGAAGAAAGAGAAGATGTTGTCATGTTTTCCCTGTTGTATCTCTCTGTTTTTACGAGGTGGGAAAATAAACCATTGAACTGGTTACATTGTGCCTGTTGCTTCCTGCTCCCCTTTTTAATTCTTTTTTAAATTAGGATGGCTTAGTGTAAAAACAAGAAGCCAGATAGAGATCTAACAAGGGAAAGAATTATTGTTTTCAAATGGTGAAACCCGTTTTTGAGTTTTGTTGTTCTTAATGGAGAGAAAATCGTAATTTTACTTTTACTTATAGAGTTAACTCACAGCAAGATCTTTAAACAAAGAAAGATACTTGGACTTACTTTTGAAGAGAGGATTTTTTGGGGAACGCTTTATTGGTTCAGGCTTTTATGGTACCTCTTGGACTGTCACCTTAGGTTGTATATGTATGTCTATTTCAGTCAAACTAGACAAGACAGTTTCGTGGTTTAAGCTGTAACTCATGCAGTTTGCTTCCTCACTCCCCCCTCTTTCTTCCCCCCCACACCGGGGGGGGGATGGGGAGAAGAATCGAAAGAATGTAACTCCCACGGGTTGAGAGAAGAACAGTCCAGTAACTAAGGTATAACACAAATCATTACTGCTACCACCAATAATAGTAATGACCAGGGAAATACAAGGGAAGAGAATACAACTGCTCACCACCTGACAACCGAGCCGTGAAGTCACTCTTCCAGGTTCCTGCCCCCAGTTTTTCCATCCTGGGCATGACATACTGTGGTATGGAATACCTCTTTGGTCAGTTTGGGTCAGGTGTCCTGTTTCTGCTTCCTCCCAGCTTCCCCTCCTCCCTGGCAGAGCATGAGACTCAGAAAGTCCTTGGCCAGACCAAACATTCTAAGCAGTAACTGCAAACATTGGTGTTATCAGCGCTGTTCCCAGGCCGAAAGTCAAAAACACAGCACTGCACCAGCTGCTAAGAAGGGGAAAAATAACTGCTGCTGCTGAACCCAGGACAGTATCCACCCCTTATTCCATACCATTCACGTCATGCTGAGATACCACATTTTCAATATACCATCACATGTGTATATATATATATATATATACTGATGGACAGGGGTAGAGCAGTTGATGTCATCTACCTGGACTTCTGCAAAGCATTTGAAACTGTCTCACATGACATCCTTGTTTCTAAGTTGGAGAGACATCAATTTGATAGGTGGACCGCTCGGTGGATAAAGAACTGGCTGGGTGGCTGCACGCAAAGAGTTGTGGTCAATGGCTCAGTGTCCATCTGGAGACCAGTAATGAGTGGTATCCCTCAGGGATCGGTGTTGAGACCGGTCTTGTTCAACATCTTTGTCGGTGACATGGACAGTGGGATTGAGGGCGCCCTCAGCAAGTTTGCCGATGACACCAAGCTGTGTGGTTCGGTTGATACGTTGGAGGAAAGGAATGCCATCCAGAGGGACCTAGACACGCTTGTGAGGTGGGCTGATGCCAACCTGATGAAGTTTAACCATGCCAGGTGCAAGGTCCTCCACCTGGGTCGGAGCAATCCCAGGTGCAGTTACAGGTTGGGCAGATAAGAGATTCAGAGAACCCCTATGGAGAAGCACTTGGGGGTGTGGGTTGATGAAAAAATGAACATGAGCTGGCAGTGTGTGCTTGCAGCCCAGAAAGCCAACTGTATCCTGGGCTGCATCAAAAGGAGCGTGACCAGCAGGTCGAGGGAGGTGATCCTGCCCCTCTACTCTGCTCTCGTGAGACCTCACTTGGAGTACTGTGTGCAGTTCTGGTGTTCTCAACATAAAAAGGACATGGAACTGTTGGAACAAGTCCAGAGGAGGGCCACGAGGATGATCAGGGGACTGGAGCACCTCCCATATGAAGAGAGACTGAGAAAGTTGGGTGTGTTCAGGCTGGAGAAGGGAAGGCTGCATGGAGACCTCATAGCAGCCTTCCAATATCTGTAGGGGGCCTATAGGGATGTTGGGGATGGACTATTCATTAGGGACTGTATTGATGGGACAAGGGGTAATGGGTTCAAACTTCAACAGGGGAAGTGTAGATTGGATATGAGGAAGAAATTCTTTACTGTGAGGGTGGTGAGGCACTGGAATGGGTTCCCCAGGGAAGCCGTGAATGCTCCATCGCTGGCAGTGTTCAAGGCTGGGTTGGACATAGCCTTGGGTTTCATGTTTTAGTGTGAGGTGTCCCTGCCCATGTCAGGGGGATTGGAAGTAGATGATCTTGAGGTCCTTTCCAACCCTAAGTATTCTATGATTCTATATATACATCCACACACACACACACACAGAGGTAGAGAGATCTTCCCTCAGTGCATGGACCAATCCCTATAAAGCTGCTGAGTCCATCCAGTCTGTGATGTTGAGCTCCATCTCTTGTGAGAGTCTTTCATTGCAGGGGAGGCCGTGTGCAGTGTTGGATCGTTGCCTACTGATGCTGATCTTTCCTTTACTGTAGAACTCATCCAGTTTCATTAAAGTTCATTCTTTGTTGGGATGACGGTCAGAGGGCCAGTATCTGATCACCTGAAGACATCTAGTTGCTGGGCTATAAAAGTATTACATAGCAGGCAACAGCATACCATTGAGTTCATTGGCTGTTTTCCCCTAAAATCAAATCCCCTTGAGGTACACATCTGACTTCCCCTTCTTTCCGCATTACCCACCAAGTATATCCGGGTCCCTGAGCAAAAGCAATCCTACGAGTGGGTTTGCCTTTACCTGTAGCAGGAATAACCCAGACTGTCTTCCTCAGCAAATTCTTTATGTGCACCACAGGAACTTTGTCCCCCTCTGCAGTATGTAAAAGTTTTGACTGGGCTGGACCAGCCCTGTTGGCAGATCCTGTGGTGTTGACTGGTCAAGTGGCCTTTGGTAAATATGTATCCCAATGTTTGAAAGTCCCACCACCTATTGCTCTCAGTGTATTTTTTAATAGCCCATTGTACTGTTCGATTTTCCCAGAGACTGGTTCATGGTATGGGATGTGATATACCCATTCAATGCCATGCTCTTTGGCCCAAATATCTATAAGGCTGTTCCGGAAATGAGTCCCACTGTCTGACTCAATTCTCTCTGGGGTGCCGTGTCACCACAGAATTTATTTCTCAACCCCCAGGATAGTGTTCTGGGCAGTGGCGTGGGGCACAGCGTACGTTTCCAGTCTTCCGGTTGTTGCTTCCACCACGGTGAGCACACGGCGCTTGCCTTGGCGGGTTGGTGGGAGTATGATATACTTTGCAAGCACACATATTTAAGCTGTTACTTTTCAGTTGCCCCCAAGTGATGTTTTGCGTCATTCTGCTTGGGATATTCACGGTCAGCTCTTATAGCTGAGGCATCAGGTTCTTCCACTCGTCTGTCCAGCTCATGGCGAGGCTTGACAAACTTTGCAGGCAGCCGCCATGAGCCTGTAGGTAGGAGGACACAAACATACCCTCTCCCCAAGGTTATCAGTTCTTGAGAAGTAAGACAGGTTACAGTGATTCCTTAAAGCGGAGGCATTCCGATAAAAAAGAATGTGAAGCAGCTGCAGAAGCAAACTGCACAGTTAACAGTCAACGAGTTTGCTGTATCATTAACCATTTTTCTCTTTCTCTGCCACCCTGATGCTGTTTGGGTGGAGGTTGGTAAAGCTTGTGGTTGCACTACCCCTCTTGCTTTTTCAGTTAGCAGTTCATGTTTCAAGTCTTGGATTCACCCCCAGGTTACCTTAAACACACTAAGCTCGGCAGCAGCTACAGCTGCCAGCCTGCTGAGCAGCACCACTTTTCTATTAACCCTTTCTTGCCCAAAATGTTAATCTGCTGCCTGTTGAAAACTTTTACATGAACCCAATAAGAAAAAATACACAGAACACTGTCTGCCCTCAACAGACACACACATACACACACATTCATGGCATCCCATAAACACACTCCATACAAATACAATATTTAAAACACAAATTCAGACAAGTAACAACCCTGTGAAGACAATTAGGAAACCAGCTCCGAGCAGCATCATCGCAGTGCAGGGTGGCAGGCTCAATCTCAGTGGGCGTCCCCGTGGAGGCTCTGCCTCCCCCACATTGCACTGAGGCTTGGGCTTTTGTACTGACCAAAATGCACACTCATTCCAATGCAGGTGGCCAGCCTACATCAGAAGAAGCGGCCAACAGTATCTATAAAGGTCTGCAAGGGTTGGTAGAAACATGGACATACTTATATATACTGTCCTGGGTTCAGCAGTAGCAGTCATTTTTTTTTTCTTTTTTCCCTTCTTGGTAGCTGCTGCAGCGCTGTGTTTTTGATTTTGGGCCTGGGAACAGTGCTGATAACACCAGTGTTTTCAGTTACTGCTTGGTGATGTTTAGGCTGGCCAAGGACTTGCTGAGTCTCATGCTCTGCCAGGGAAGGGGGGAAGCCGGGGGGAAGCAGAGACAGGACACCTGATCCAAACTGACCAAAGAGGTTATTCCATACCACAGCATGTCATGTCCAGGATAAAAAAGAACTGGGGGCCGGAACCCGGAAGGGTTGTGGTTTTAGTTCACAGCTCAGTCGTCGAGTGGTGAGCAGTTCTGTCCTCTTCCCTTGTATTTCTCTCGTTGTTATTATTATTGGTGGTGGCGGCAGGGGTTTGTGTTGTACCTTGATTGCTGGGCTGTTCTTGTCCCGACCCGTGGGAGTTGCGTTCTTTCGATTCTTCTTCCCCCCCCCTCCCCCCCCGGAGTGGGGGGGAAGAAAAAACTCTTCCCTTGTATTTTTCTCTTGTCATTATTATTATTGGTGGTAGCAGTGGTGGTTTGTGTTACACCTTAGTTGCTGGACTGTTCTTATGTCAACCTGTGGGAGTTGCATTCTTTTGATTCTCCTTCCCATCCCTCCAGGAGCGGAGGGAAAAAAGAGGGGGAAGTGAGTGAGTGAGCAAAACTGTTTGTGGCTGAGAAGCTTAAACCACGACATATACAAACCTCTAGTACATAAATATTACAGAGAGACTATATAAAATGAGTTATATATGGGGTTCCAAATCTATGGTCTTTTACCATTTGCTTAATATCTTTTGATAAGAGCATACAAGAGAACTTCCCACCTCGGGTCTTGATCCGGCACAGATACCACCAGCAAAGCCTGCAATCCATCTGCATCCATCTCACTTCTCCCTCTTTATGCTTCTATAAAGCCCAACACTGCTCAATATGTTCTACCACTTTCTCTTACGTTCTACCACTTTCTCTTACGTTCTACCACTTTCTCTTCATCCTCCCAAAACTTTTGGGCCCACTCCTTCCCAGCTGGGGAAGGGGCACAATCATATTTTTGCAGCAGTTTATCCATGGCAATCCTGCCGACTACGCCAATTTAATGTCGTGTTAAAAGGGGTGGGGGGAGGTGGTAAGCCTCTTGTTTATTTACACAAACCCCTTGTTTTATTCTCTAATAGGCAACTACCAGTCCGACCGCGTCCGCTTATATCGAACCTCTATTGGTCCGGATACTAATCCGACCACGTTCGCTTATATCGGACCTCTAATGGTCTGGATTTACTGATAGTGCACCACACTGTCCAGTTCAATCAGCTACACCTACCAATCCGACCACGTCCGCTTATATCGAACCTCTATTGGTCCGGATCCTAATCCGACCGCGTTCGCTTATATCGGACCTCTAATGGTCTGGATTTACCAATAGTGACGATTTGCTATCGAAACAGTGTGGTTAATTGATTGAGTTTATTGAAACAAGAAATACAGGTTCTTATGGATTGCCGGTGATAGATACTGTCTGCAAAAGCACGTGCGAATAATGATTACATGAATACAAGCGCTTGATAAAGTTAACACAGCATAGCTATAAAATATACAGATGACAGTAAAAGTAACTCTATAGAGATTCTAAGTTTTCCCAGGGAAGCACCGAATACAGTGCGAGTCTTACCCACAGGCGTCCCTATGGGGGGGGAAGAGAGGTCCAGCCCGTCGACCGGTCCCAGGAGTCGGTTGATTGTATCTTCCTCGACTCGTCCACGATGGTATCTTCCCCAATATCCCCCTCTCTCTTGGGTCATTTTATATTATTTTTTATCTTCAAGGTGGAGCTTGAGTGACTCTAGTCATACATACCATTATTATTACTCAGAGAGGGGTGATCTCATTTTGGAGGGGGGGTCGCATTGGAGATGGGTGTGTGTTTTAGCATGTAAATGCGTTATAATGACGTCATAATGAAGCAAAGTCCACACTGAGGACGGCAGTCTGTCAAAAGATGACAGGCTGCTGGCCCAGGGTAAGAAGTGTGCAGCTTATCGGCTTTTGCAAGGTCTCCACCTCACTCTACCACGCAGCTTATCAGCTTCTTGCACCATCTCGTTCCGGTCAGTGTTGCCAGTTATACAGTTTATAAGTTTCTTGTACCATCTCGTTCCCGTCTTTGTGCTGAAGTTAGGACAAAGCTTAACTGTGAGATCTTCACCTCACTCCACCCTTCTTCCACGTTGCCACGGGAACCGCTGTGGAGTGCACATTCCTGGCATACCAGGTGCGGCTGCATCTCGCCCTGAGAGGCCTTGAAAGTCCGTTTTTCCCTTATGTGTGGACAATGCTACATTTCAAATATAAGTTTAATTCCTAATTTTCCCATATTTCCTAATTATTCCACACTCCTTCACATGTTGACCACCCAAGGGGGTGAAAAGAGAGGTGTAATTGCTAAACACTTCTATTATATACCTCCCAAAGTATAGAGTTGGTGACCACACTGGGAACAAAAGCAGGGTCAGATTCATGATCACTGAGTCTGTTGTATTACAAGTCATTCCAATAAAGTACAATGTAGCAAGAACCTTAACCCAAACCCCATGTCTGAAAAATGCTAAGATAGCAAATACCGGCTGTAAGTAATGTACCACATGCTGAACCTGTGAGATCCAGAGCAACAACTTTGAGAGCCAACAAATCAGCATTTGACAAGTTACTATTAATCCTGTCATTATCTCAACCTTTCGTGCCCCACATTGGGCACCAAGAAGAACTGTCATGGTTTAAGCCATAACTCACGCAGTTTGCTCACTCACTCCCCCCTCTTTCTTTCCCCCCACTCTGAGGGGGGGGAATGGGGAGAAGAATCAAAAGAATGTAACTCCCACGGGTTGAGAGAAGAACAGTCCAGTAACTAAGGTATAACACAAATCATTACTGCTACCACCAATAATAGTAATGACCAGGGAAATACAAGGGAAGAGAATACAACTGCTCACCACCTGACAACCGAGCCGTGAAGTCACTCTTCCAGGTTCCTGCCCCCAGTTTTTCCATCCTGGGCATGACATACTGTGGTATGGAATACCTCTTTGGTCAGTTTGGGTCAGGTGTCCTGTTTCTGCTTCCTCCCAGCTTCCCCTCCTCCCTGGCAGAGCATGAGACTCAGAAAGTCCTTGGCCAGACCAAACATTCTAAGCAGTAACTGAAAGCATTGGTGTTATCAGCGCTGTTCCCAGGCCGAAAGTCGAAAACACAGCACTGCACCAGCTACTAAGAAGGAGAAAAATGACTGCTACTGCTGAACGCAGGACAGACAGTACTCCCTTTGCTTTGATTCTTTTATGTTTTGAGCATCAAAATCTTACAAAATGCCTGTTTCCCTATGGAAAGAGAACCAGTTTAGGGAGAGTTGATGGTCTGGGCAATATAGCCAAGATAAGTATAATATCTAAGATAACTATAGATGCTAGAGGAAGAGAAAGCAGCCTTGGGAACAATAGGGAGGCTTTAAAAAGCTGTTTAAATTGTGCCAAGCTGCTAGTTTGTTGTTTTTTTGTTGTTTTTTTTTTTTTTTTTTTTTTTTGTTATAGAAATGTGCCAGTCTGTGTCTTTCACAGATGAGCTCACTAAATGAATGGCTGTGCAGGATTAGTCTGGTTTCAGTGAAGATGTTTGTACTTGAGGAATACAGATGGACTTAAACCACAGCCCACAGTCTAAACATCCCTGAGCTCCTGGGGGAGGGGAGTAATAGGGAATGAAATGTGAGTTTTATAGCTCAGGCCTGCATCTGTCCTCTTTGATTTGGCTTCCTGAGTTGTTATAGGAAAGTAGAAGAGGAATATTGTCTGCAAGTAAAGAGGGTTTGTTTGTTGTTGGACTTTGGGGGAGGATGATTTGGCCCAACTCCATTGGGTTGGAAGAACTTTCCTGCCTAGATGTCTTTGTAGGACTGTCACAGCTGAGGTTAGTTGGCTGTAGAGATGTTACTCAAATGCGCAGTCTTTAGCAGGTAAATTTTCTTTTATTTCTGTTCCTGCTGTTACTCTTTGCCTTTTGAAATAAAATGTTTTGAATGAGAGCTGGCAATCTTATCTCCTGTGCAGCATGCAAAATGCTGTGATATAGGCTTGGTAGAAGTTACGCTTAAATTTTGCTGGTGCAAATGACTGCAAATGGTAGAAGCAGTATCAGACCTATGAGATACCACAGAATTTGCGGATAACACAACTAATAATCTTCAGTGAGGTGTGTCATTGAGCATTGAACAAATGTGGTGCCGTCAACACTGTATTGTGTTGAACGGGGTGGTGTTCAGTGCGGGAAAAAATGTTCTCTGCAGGATTTAGTATCTGGACTGTTTGCTTATGAGCAAAATTCTGTGATTTCTTTTTACTTCCAAGAAGCCTATTAATTATTTTCATCTGCATTTAGCAGTGTCAGAATGCCTCAAAGGAGCTTAGGTTTAAAATGATAATAGTTACAGTATCTCCAGGGTTTTCAGGTATCCAAATGATTTATCTGTCTGTCTTGCTTTCCTTGGTTTTCTATTCCTGTATCTGGACTGCTGGAAATGATGCATGTTGCTGAATGCAGAATAGTCCTTGCTGTGTCAAGGCTTGTACTTGGAAGAATGGGATACTATGTTCTATTAATTGGTATAAATAATCAAGAGTATGGAATAAGTGGAATACAGGCTGGTTTTTTTTTTGTTTGTTTGTTTTGAAAAAGTATTCCCAACAGTTAGAAGGGTGGAACGTAGCATCTTTTAAAATCAAATCCACCTTTACCAGAAGCTTTCACTGTTGGAGAATGCCTTAAAGACTTTCCTCTTAAACCTGTTTGAGTATATTTGAGCCTTGTCTTTGACCAAAGTGTTGAATTCAGCTGTTCAAACTCTTAATACACTGTTTTTCCTTGTTATTTGCTTTAAAATGTCCTACTTGAACTTGTATTGGAAGACAGGTTGGGCTAGAATTGCCTTGCCTTTTATTAAAAAATATTTATTTTAAGGTAAGATGAATTCTTCACGTGTAACAAGCTTTGGGAAATGCAGTTTCTGTGCAGAGAAATTCCTCTTCTGCTGGCTTGACCCATATTTTGTGGGATCTTAAAAGGTTCTATCACTCTGTTAAACACCTTGCTCAGTCAACTGATCTCATCCTCAGAGGGGGAAGAGGGACTCTTAGTAGAAGTGTAATCTCTCACAGGTGAGGATGCTACTACATGCAGGTTGTGTGGTGTGCATCTCAGTGCTTTGCTGGCATTAGCTGTCAGGCAGCTCTAGCCAGTTAGGAAAGCTGCAGATGAGCAAAGTGTTGAATAAGAACAAAATGGTTTTTTTAACTGAGGTAAATAAAATGCCAGAGTTAAAGTGTCTGTTTCCTGCTTCTCATCAAGGAATGGTCAGCTTGGCAGGGACCGTGGGGCCAGGAGCTCCTGTGTTCCTCCAGCTCTGCCACCAACCCATAGCCCACCAGGCAAAGTGCCTGGGAGTCTTGCCTGTTTTCCCATTCTCATTTGAGAGGTGGTGTTAAAAGGCTTGCTTACTGTATGTATTTTTTTTTTAAGGCCTAATCAATTAGGCATCAACTGGAATTTTTGAGAAATTAATTTAGAAAAATACTCAGTTTTGTGCTAGAGTTCTCTGAATAATTCATCTTGTATTTCTTCTAGTTTTGTAATAAATATAGAAAATTGACAATAGCTTTTTCTATTCCCAAATCCATCTCTTGAATTCATTTTTCTAAGGGCCTTTCTGGAATGGGAGTACACAACTCCTATTTTACTTACTTATATTGTATTTAAGTAGTTATGGTGATCAGTATGACTGCTGCCAGATGCATGGGATTATAGAATCAAAATCCTAGAATGGTCTGGGTAAGAAGGAACCTTTATCATCTACTTCCAACCCTTCTACCACAGGCAATGACAATTAAAATGGAATTAATATGGAAGCACTTAAATGACCATTTAAAAATATTTCTTTTCAGTTATAGCCTCGAATTCAGACCACAATATTTTAGACAGAAGTTTTCTTTGGGTAATGCCACTGTTTTCAGTATGTCCTGGATAAGTTAAAACAGTGTGTCAGAGCAGGAATCCTAAATGATAAAAGAGGCCATGTTTTTATAGGACATTTGCTGTCCTACTTGCATGAGAAGTTTGCAGTGACATAATAATATTGAAAATGATCACTTTCACTGTAGGAGCATTGATGCGGTGCTATTGGAAATCACCAGTTTCACTGTAGGAGTGTTCACTTTTCATTTGAGATCATTAAAATAATCTTGTTTTTACTTTTGTAATTGGCTTAGGTTGCCCTTCCTGAGGGAGGGGAGGCTTTTGGGTTTTGTTGGCTAGTTTGGTGGGGTTTTCATGTTGTGTTTTTTCTACTTGAAACACAGTTTTAACATTTGGATTGTTTAAAACAAAACCAAGAGAAGTCCCAACATGAGCAGAGCAGAGAATATTTTTAAAGGACTTTATGGCTCTAAGTTCCTAACACAGTCCAGATGTCTCCTATCTCTGCTCTTTCCATATAATTTTCTCATGCGTTGTTGTTAGATTTTGAACCTGGTCTAAGCTGTGTGCCAAGTCCTAAGAGAAAGTAAGTCAGTGAATTGTTCTTTGATGTTTCTCCTTAATCCAAGCCAACCCAAATAAAACTTTAGCTCTGACCTCAGGACTGCACATGCAAGTATTTTACTTTGCCTCCTCAGTTTCAAAGAAATAAAAGCAGGAGATTACCATTTTGCAGTATTTAAAAAGAGGCTTATGCGACATCCGTGCAGCTGAAGCAACTGCATTACTTGGGACCCAGTGCCTGTTAAAGCACCAGTGTGTTGATGCAGAAGTCCTGGACACAGCATAAACGACCAATATGATCAAGCTGTGCCAAGTTTATTGCGCAGATAGCTCAGTATATATAGGCATTCTACTTGTCTGTCATTAACACACACAACTCTAATTGGATACATGCATTGTTCACACGACTAAATACAGAATAGGATTCGCTCAGACCCTCTGTCCACACGCATAGTGCTCTCCACCTACATTCTACTTGGTGCCCTGCTTAATATATGATTGGTTAGTATCTCTCAGCTAAGTGTTAATAACAGCTTAATGATTGGTTAACTATTACAGCATATGTTTCAAGGTTACAGTTATCAGTTTCTCCTGCACGTCTCTCTCAGTAGCTTTCCGTGCCAACTTCCTCAAGACTTCTGCATGTACACGAACTTTAGTAACCCCCAGGCGAGGCCTCAGTGCCAGTGGGTTACTACCTTACAATTGTCAAGCAGTTGTCTGGATTGCTCACATGTCCGTTCACCGCCAAATAGCTCTCCACACCAGTGCTGTTTGGTAGTGCTGTGATTCTTCATCGTGATTTCTATTGGGTCAGGATGCACAGGATGACAACACTGGAAAAGAATTTATTTGGAGGTGTGTCATTTCTACAATGAGATAGCAACCAAAGGAATATTCTGTAGTGCTCTCTTGCAAATGTTTCTGCCTAGATGTCTTAGAAATTATTGATGAGGAAAACGTGGTAACCCCCAAAACATCAGAACTAAGTTCTAGGATAAACTGACTGACTGTAGTTTCTTTCCTTAGGCAAGTACTTGTCTCCATTGTATTTAAGCACTCCATTGAAATTGGCCTAGCATGCAAAAAAACCGTGACTGAATGAGCCACCTATTATTGTTCAGCATTCTAGTGACAGCACAGCAGCTTATGTGGGGGGAAAAAGCATTGGGAAGGTAGTGTTATTTTGAACAAGTTTAGTTGCTGGGCAGAAGTAGGCTTAACAGTATGCAACATAAATTCTCTGCAGAACATCAGTGGGTTTGAGATCTGCTGGTTTAAATCTTAAGTTTTGTCTTTTGATTGGTCAGGTTCAGATAAGTTCAACCATATCTGTTGTCCAACCTTTTGTTAGATCCAGCTTTAATTGAAATTGATGTGGAGCTTTCCTTTGGCTCAGCAGGCTTTGCACTGTGTCCTCAAATGTGTGTGGTCTACCAGGCGTTCTGGTGTAGCTGGTCATCCTTAGCACAGACAGTCGTCAAAAAAGGTAGGATGCAGGAGTTTGACAGTGCTGTCTTGCAGCAGGGAATGAGAGTTTACAGCATGCTTTATTTTCCTCAGTTCATGTTTTTTGTGAGTCTCACTACAATTGTATATGCATATTTGTCTGCTTAGGGAATACTAATACAAAGCTTTTCTGTAGAGTAAAAGAACGCTCCTTTTTTAACAAGGGAATAGCAGTGGCCCTATTTGATAGAAACGTCTCTAGGAAAGTTTACTTGCCTGACTGTAGTGCATATCATCTGGGCTAGTAGGATTACTTTATTTATCAGTTTTGTTCACTCTGGTCTTCAAGCCAGTGTGTGTCTTCCTGGCTCAATTCTGTATAAACATGAAATGGGTAACTAAGAGAGCCTGCTTTGGGGCAAGAGAGCTCAAAATTTTCCTTTCAGAAGTAGCCAGAACAGCCATGTGCTTTAAAATAACTAATGACTTTTATGATGAATTCTCTAACTTGAGCTAAATGTTGGCCAGCACGTTTGCATACTACGTGGTAGCAGTTGGACATGCAATTATGAAGTTTTTACGCAATGATGAATACCAGGGACAGCAGTAAATGAGTTCTTTCACAGAAAAATGCCATAAAAAAGCATTTCAGCCCTGACATGTCTTGTAATTCTTTCATCACTTAGCAGAGCTTTTGTATACACAAGATTTGGTTAGAATCATAGAATGGTTAGGGTTGGAAAGGACCTTATGATCATCTAGTTGCAACCCCCCTGCCATGGGCAGGGATGCCTCACACAAGACCATGTCACCCAACAGTCTGTCCAACCTGGCTTTGAACACTGCCAGGGATGGAGCATTTATCACTTCTTTGGGCAACCTGTTCCAGTGCCTCACCACTCTCACAGTAAAGAACTGCTTCCTTATATCTAACCTAAACTTCCCCTGTTTAAGTCTGAACCCATTACCCCTTGTCCTATTGCTACAGTCCCCAATGAAGAGTCCCTCTTCTGTGCTTCCTGTTTGATGCTCATCTCTTGGATGTTCAGGACTATATGCTTTCTATATGGAACATCAGGCATGGACTGACCAGTCACCCTAAGCTTTCCTTGCTTGTGCACTGTGTGTGTGTGATTTTTCCCTTGAGTGTGGACCTCATCTGAATTCCATGTCAGAGCTTCTCTGCTCTGTCTGTTGGTTCCTTGCACTAGGGCTGGTCCTGGTTGTTTTGGAGAGTGACCTTTCCATCAGGGCTGACCTGCTGAGCTCACTGGCATGGGATCAGGAAACCAATTCCTGACTCAGTGTGGTCTTCTGCTGCTAATTTGTTGTGGCACCCTCAGCCTAAACACTGATCTGCATGATATAGAATCATAGAATCATAGAATCATAGAATAGTAAGGGTTGGAAAGGACCTCAAGATCATCGAGTTCCAACCCCCCTGCCATGGGCAGGGACACCTCCCACTAAACCATGCCATCCAAGGCTATGTCCAACCCCACCTTGAACGCCGCCAGGGATGAAGCATTCACAACCTCCCTGGGCAACCCATTCCAGGGCCCCACCACCCTCACAGTAAAGAATTTCTTCCTCAGATCCAATCTAAACCTCCTCTGTTTAAGTTTAAACCCATTACCCCTTGTCCTCTCACCACAGTCCCTAATGAAGAGTCCCTCCCCAGCATCCCTATAGGCCCCCTTCAGATACTGGAAGGCTGCTATGAGGTCTCCACGCAGCCTTCTCTTCTCCAGGCTGAACAGCCCCAATTTTCTCAGCCTATCTTCATACGAGAGGTGCTCCAGTCCCCTGATCATCCTCGTGGCCCTCCTCTGCACTTGTTCTAACAGTTCCATGTCCTTTTTATGTTGAGGACACCAGAACTGCACACAATACTCCAAGTGAGGTCTCACGAGAGCAGAGTAAAGGGGCAGGATCACCTCCTTTGACCTGCTGGTCACACTCCTTTTGATGCAGCCCAGGATACGGTTGGCCTTCTGGGCTGCAAGCGCACACTGCCGCCTCATGTTCATTTTTTCATCAACCCACACCCCCAAGTCCTTCTCCGCAGGGCTGCTCTGAATCTCCTCCCCACCCAATCTGTACCTGTGCCTGGCATTGCTCCGACCCAGGTGGAGGACTTTGCATTTAGCATGGTTGAATTTCATTAGGTTGGCATCAGCCCACCTCACAAGCGTGTCAAGGTACCTCTGGATGGCATTCCTTCCCTCCAATGTATCAACCGAACCACACAGCTTGGTGTCATCGGCAAACTTGCTGAGGGCGCACTCAATCCCACTGTCCATGTCACCCACAAAGATGTTGAACAAGACCGGTCCCAACACCGATCCCTGGGGGACACCACTCGTTACTGGTCTCCACCTGGACATTGAGCCATTGACCACTACTCTTTGCGTGTGGCCATCCAGCCAGTTCTTTATCCACCGAGTGGTCCACCTATCAAATTGATGTCTCTCCAACTTAGAGAGAAGGATGTCATGTGAGACAGTGTCAAAGGCTTTACACAAGTCCAGGTAGATGACATCGACTGCTCTGCCCCTGTCCATCAGTTCCGTAGCCCCTTCATAGAAGGTCACCAGATTGGTCAGGCAGGATTTCCCCTTAGTGAAGCCATGCTGGGTGTCACCAACCACCTTGTTGGTTTTCATGTGCCTCAGCATGCCTTCCAGGAGAATCCGCTCCAAGATTTTGCCAGGCACAGAGGTGAGACTGACTGGTCTGTAATTCCCTGGCTCATCCATTTTCCCCTTCTTGAAAATGGGGGTTATATTTCCCTTTTTCCAGACATCGGGAACTTCACCTGACTGCCATGATTTTTCAAATATGATGGACAGTGGCTTAGCAACTTCATTTGCCAGCTCTTTCCGGACCCGTGGATGGATTTCATCCGGTCCCATGGACTTGTATACATTCAGGTTCCTGAGGTGGTCCCGAACAAGATCCTCCCCCACAGTGGGCCCAGGGTCCCCACCCTCACCGTCCCCGCGTCTGCCTTCCATGACTTGGGTGGTGTGGTCAGAGCATTTGCCGGTAAAGACTGAGGCAAAGAAGTCATTAAGAACCTCAGCCTTCTCCAAATCCAGGGTAGCCAGTTCTCCCGATAGCTTCTGGAGAGGGCCCACAGTGTCCCTAACCTGTCTTTTATTGGCAATGTACCTATAAAATCCCTTCCTGTTATCCTTAACATCCCTAGCCAAGTTTAATTCTAAGTGGGCCTTAGCTTTCCTAACCTGGTCCCTAGCTTCCCGGACAACATCCCTGTACTCGTATATGAAACT
This sequence comes from Amazona ochrocephala, assembly GCA_039720435.1. NCBI lineage: Eukaryota > Metazoa > Chordata > Aves > Psittaciformes > Psittacidae > Amazona > Amazona ochrocephala. Next base: position 24,326,329 of record CM077908.1, read on the forward strand.
AGGTTCCATTCTTTGTCACATCAGGAAAGATGTAAAGGTGAATTTTGTGCTCTGCCCTGGAAGAATTGGGAATCAGCCTGCCAGAGCAGGAGATATGTATTAGAGTCACAGGAAGCTTTCTTTCCTTTGGTGCTGCTCAGAGCTTCTCTCTGGAAACAGTTTAGTAAAGATTCTGGGAGAAAGGCTGTGGCAGGCACAACGTCCATATGTGTGTTTGCAGATAGATAAAATCTGCTCGGGAGAACTTTTGACCTTCGAAAAAGGCATGGTTAGAGATAAAGTTCTGTCAGGGGGCAATGATAAAAGAACTGAAGCTGAAAATGAAAGAGCTGCTGGGTACTAAGAGGAAGCTCCTGCATTTTGAGAGTTGGACTTCAGCTAGATAAAAATCTTAAAAGCCTTGTGCAGATGGGCAGAATAATGCTCTTGCCTAGGTTTCACTTCATTTTCCTTCTGCCACCCATCCTGTAGGAAGCAGTTTTTATACTTCCCTGGCAGCAAGATTTTTTTGAATGTGGGAAACCTGATAGTGTGTTTGCTTAACTACCAGACTGTGGCCTGCTGCCCTTTCTGGTTTCCTTATGGAGTAAGTGCAGTGATGGGAAGAATGTGCTTCTTACACATGTAGTCATCTCGGTGATAGTAAACTGTAACACTGATACCCTGTTTAGCCTACCTCTGAATGCAGAGCCATTGCCATGGTATGAGGGGGTCACTGACAGGATAACAAGAAGTCTCCTTTAGGTTTTGAATGCAAAAGAGAAACTAGAAGTGAAAATAATTTTTTTTGTTCTGATTTTTTTTTTTTGAGAAACTGTAGATGTTTGTTCTAAACTGTCAACCTAATGCATGTTAATTAATCCATTGAGAATTTTGCAGTGACATGCCGACAGAAAGCCTCCACTATATGCTAGCAGGGTTTTTCACAAATTAGTCCATTTTAACTGTACTTAGTGTGACCAGATTGCTTGCAGAATATAAAGAGAATTTGCTTGGGTGTTTAAAAGCTGTGCTTACAACCATTTGAATAACTTAAAGTAGATATATATGAAGAAAACCCCATGAATTTTGGAGGGTTCCTCTTAAAATTTTGCATTTGTAAAATGGCTTTAGTATCATTTTGCATGATGTTCAGGTCAATGGAAAGGAATTTAAATAATACAAGTAAGAACAGCTACCCCCTAGGAAGCCCCAGTCTCTATATATGACTGATGGCTTACTGAATTGAATTTGTAAAGCCTGCCAACCAAATGCAAAATGTTTTGAATTATAGAAACTTAACATGAGCTGACAGTGTGTGATCATAGCCCAGAAAGTCAACTGTATACTGGGCTGCATGAAGTGTGACCAGCAGCAGGTTGAAGGAGGTGATCTTGCCCCTCTACTTTGCTCTCGTGAGACTCCACTTGGAATACTGTGTACAGTTCTGATGTCCTCAACGTAAGAAGAATATGGAGCTGTTGCAGCAAGTCCAGAGGAGGGCCACGAGGATGATAAGGGGGCTGGAGCACCTCCCATATGAATACAGGCTGAGAAAGTTGGAGCTGTTCAGGCTGGAGAAGCAAAGGCTGTGTGGAGACCTCATAGCAGCCTTCCAGTACCTGAAGGGGGCCTATAGGGATGTTGGGGATGGACTCTTCATGAGGGACTGTAGTGATAGGACAAGGGGCAATGGGTTTAAACTTAAACAGGGGAAGTTTAGGTTAGATATAAGGAAGCAGTTCTTTACTTTGAGGGTGGTGAGGCACTGGAACAGGTTGCCCAAAGTGATAAATGCTCCATCCCTGGCAGTGTTCAAGGCCAGGCTGGACAGACTGTTGGGTGACATGGTTTAGTGTGAGGTGTCCCTGCCCATGGCAGGGGGGTTGGAACTAGATGATCTTAAGGTCCTTTCCAACCCTAACTATTCTATGATAGAAATGTAAACTGAAAGTATTAAGGCAATGAAATTGTACTGGAGACAAAAGGCTCTTCTGGAAATATGACGAAATGGGTTTATTTAAATTTTAATGTTTTCGTTTTGTTTCTATTTGGGGTATGGGTTTAGAAATACAGCTTGTTGGAGTTGTGTGCTAATTTGAGACTGCTTTCCAGCAGTCTCAAATGGAAATGAAACTAGGTGTCAGACATGCTAAAAATGAGTTTAAGATTCTGAGGAATTAACAGCTAGGACTTGTAGGTTTTAATACTGCAAAATACTGCATACTCTCAAATCCTGTTGGAAATTGAGTGCTCTGCAATGTGCAGAATCAGAGCCAAGAAGCTAGCAATCCAGGTGGAGGTGCACTAGGAAGTGATTTGGCAAATACTTGTTTCATCATGACAGAGCTATTTGACTGTAAATGCTTACAGGATCCTCATGCCTTGGTCCTCACGTACAGCCTTGCACAACTGCAGTGTAGGAGCCTAATGCAAAGACTGGTTAAATTGGGGGACATTTGAATTGGCTACACTGCCATTTGGATTAAATCTTGAGACTTTAGTTCTTCAGAAGACTTTTACTTACTGTATAAGTAACATATACACTAAAGATCATGAATTCTAACAGTTGCTGTTATGGGAAAGTGCTTTGGTTTTCTGCCTGGAAATGTAATTTACAAGGAAGGATATTTGTAAAATATTTTAGAAGGTTTGTATATAGTATGCGTCAAGTGGCAAACTCCTTATTGGTGTGTTGTCATACAAAGGGAGGGACTCTTCATTAGGAACTGTAGTGATAGGACAAGGGGTAACGAGTTAAAACTTAAACAGGGGAAGTTTAGATTGGATATAAGGAAGAAGTTCTTTACTGTAAGGGCGGCGAGGCACTGGAATGGGTTGCCCAAGGAAGTTGTGAATGCTCCATCCCTGGTGGTATTCAAGGCCTGGTTGGACAGAACCTTGTGTGGCATGTTTTAGTGGGAGGTGTCCCTGCCCATGGCCAGGGGCGTTGGAGCTAGATGATCTTAAGGTCCTTTCCAACCCTAACTATTCTATGATTCTAAGTCCAAGTTAAACAACAGAAATGAATTAATATTGGGAAAAAACCTGTTTGGTATACAGGCACTTCTAACCCTGATTGATAGAACCTTCTCTTAACATGCAAGCCAATTGTTATTACAGACACCTTTGGCGATTAAGGTTTTCCAAGTCAATTTGTATTTGAGTTGTACAAATAATAATAATAAAGTTGAAGAACTGTTCTTAAAAGAATACTACCTCCTGGAAATACTCAAGCAATTTTACAGAATTGTTCCAGCACCCCTCTCATAATGAAGGCTTTTTTGAGAGACGATTTTTCTAATACTTGGTGTGAAAGGTTTATATCTTCAAATCCTTGTAAAAAATGAAATAAAGCATTTAACTGTACTACTGGAAAATAAGGTTCAACGTTCAACTGTAGTGCCTCATTCAGCCTTTTCTCTGTCCGGTTTCATTCACTAAAGAACTCTCAATAAAACCCTGTTTCTTAGTCACAGGTGACTTGTTCTGTGATGCTGAGGGTGTTTTCTGATCCTCTGTGTCTTATGTGGCATTATTAGTCTGTTTTCCCAGTCGTGTATGAATATGTAATAAAGGCCAGGAAAACAGGTCAGTGTCAGTCAGGATCTCCAATACTGCTAAAACACCTCACTTATCAGTTCCTACATTTTATAACTTTCTTGTTGCTGCCTGTTCATTATTTATTTCCCTCTGGAGGTCAGAGATGAATTTTATAAAGCAGGTTTTCAGCTTGCCTGACAAATATGTTGTAATTAACTTCCATATGGTACCAGACAAGTGTTTCTTCCATTTCATTTCATTGTTGTTGACTGTTTCGTAAAGAATTAAATGTCTGCGTTTCTATCCATTGGGGAATGAATTGGAAACCCCCTAGTTACAACAAAGGGGAAATTAATAGTATATCTTCCCAATGTTGAAAGGGGAGAGTGCGGGGGATTAAGGAACAACGTAATACTGATCAATGTGATCAACGCTGAACAATTTATTGTGCGCAATCGTGCCTTTTATAGGAAAGTTTCAGAACAGTAGAACATTCGATAACACTTGATTGGTTAACTTCACTTAGCCAAGTGCTAGCAACAGTTTAATGATTGGTTAACTATTACAGCATATGTTTCAAGGTTACAGTTATCAGTTCCCTCCTGCACATCTCTCTCAGTAGCTTTCCGTGCTAACTTTCTCAAGGCTTCTGCACGTACATGAACTTTAGTAACCCCCAGGCGAGGCCTCAGTGCCTGTGGGTCACTACCTTACAATTGTCAAGCAATTGTCTGGATTGCTCACATGCCCGTTCACAGCCAAATAGCTCTCCACAGGAGAGAATGAAAGCAAGTGTTGCAGATTTACCTGAAATTGCCAAGTTAGGAAGGATAGCTGCAAGGAATGAAAATAAAGAGAGTAATTCTGGCTGGAGAAGTTGCCTTAACTCATAGGATGAATGTGATGATTATCTAATGACTTTTTATGTGGCTATTTGCTATGACTGGGAATAATGTTTTGGGCAGTCCTTCGCTTAAGTTCTAGACAACCACACTCAAGGAAGGAGTGTTTCGTGCACTGGTTACCTCTCATTTGATGCTGGCAAGGCAAAAGTATCTCAGGGCTACTGATGTTAAATCTTCCAAAGAGGTCCAGTGATAAGAGCAAGTTTGTGGCAGAATCAGTTGTGTTGGGCTCCAGGTATTTGTTTGCAATAGGTAACCTTGATAGTTGTTATGAAATAGGAGCTCACTCCTCTAAACAAGATAACAGGGATTTATTGAGGGACAAAGTCAATAAAGCAAAAGCAACAGTGCTGGGTGTGTGACCGTAGACAGAGGTACACTGATTAGCGCTTGTTACAGGTTTATATACTTTCACTATTGCATTAGTCATAATCATATTCATAATACCTGCATATAGGTGGTGCTGCCAGGAAAAAGCTGCGGGCTGTAGTAGTCGGGGACTCTAATCTGAAAGGCACAGAGGCACCCATCTGCCGGCCTGACCCAGGCTCAAGGGAGGTGTGTTGCCTACCAGGGGCTCGGATCAGGGATGTGGCCGAGAAGCTGCCTGCTCTAGTCGGTCCCACTGACTATTACCCACTCCTGGTAATCCATGTGGGTGCTACTGATATAGATGGCGGTAGCCCGGAGACCATAAAGAAGGACTACAGAGCTCTGGGAGAGGTGGTTAGGGGCTCTGGAGCTCAGATTGTCTTTTTGTCAATTCTCCAGGATACAGGGCAGGACCTTGAAAAGGCAAGGAGGATTGGGCAGGTTAATAAATGGTTAGAAGGGTGGTGCTATAGTCAGGGGTTTGGGTACCTTGAACATGGGACTCAATATAGTAGTCCAGGTCTACTGGGGGCTGGTGGAGCTGGTCTGACAAAGAAGGGGAAGAGCGGATTTGGTAGGAGGCTTGCCAGACTGGTCAAGGATGCTTTAAACTAGATGTGTTGGGGGAGGGGGGCATCATTCCATGCCAACACACCCAGTCGGTTGGCAGCACCTACAGTAAATATTCGGAGCAATGTTGAGATATTCCACCTGCTCCAGCCAATGAGCCGGCTTCAATTGGATCTCACCTCAAATGCCTCTACACAAATGCCCGTAGTATGGGGAACAAACAAGAGGAATTAGAGATGTGTGCACGTCTACGGGGGTCTGATATCATAGGCATCATAGAAACATGGTGGGATGGCTCCTATGACTGGTGTGTTGGAATGGAAGGTTACCGGCTCTTTAGGAAAGACAGGCCCGGCAGACGGGGAGGAGGAGTTGCTATTTATGTTAGGGATAGGCTAGAGAGTATGGAACTCTGTCTGGGGACAGGTGAGCAGTCGACAGAGAGTTTGTGGGTCAGGGTTAAAGGGAGAACAGCGATGGGTAACATTGTGGGGATCTGTTACAGACCGCCTGACCAAGGGGACTTGCTGGACGAAGCACTCCATAGGCAGACAGGAGCAGCCTCACGCTCGCAGGCCCTTGTTCTCATGGGAGACTTCAACCACCCTGATATCTGTTGGAGGGATGGCACGGCCCGGCACGAGCAATCCAGAAGGTTCCTCGATTGTGTGGAAGACAACTTCCTTCTGCAAGTAATAGAGGAGCCGACAAGGAGAGGTGCCATGCTTGACCTCGTCCTCACCAACAGGGAAGGGCTGGTTGGGAATGTGACGCTCCAGGGCAGCCTTGATTGCAGCGATCATGAGATGGTCGAGTTTGAGATCCTCAGGACAGTGAGAAGAGAGTGCAGTAAGCTCACTGCCCTGGACTTCAAGAGAGCAGACTTTGGCCTCTTCAGGAACCTGCTCAGTAAGGTTCCATGGGATACAGCCCTAGAGGGCAGGGGGGCCCAAGACTGTTGGTTGATATTCAAGGCTCACCTGCTGCAAGCTCAGGAGCGATGCATCCCAACTAGAAGGAAGTGCAGCAGGAGGGCCAGGAGACCTCCTTGGATGGATAAGGACCTGCTGAGGAAAATTCAAAGGAAAAAAGAGGCTTATAAAAGGTGGAAGCAAGGACAGGCGGCCTGGGAAGAATACAGGGATGTTGTCCAGGAAGCTAGGGACCAGGTTAGGAAAGCTAAGGCCCACTTAGAATTAAACTTGGCTAGGGATGTTAAGGATAACAGGAAGGGATTCTATAGGTACATTGCAAATAAAAGACAGGTTAGGGACACTGTGGGCCCTCTCCAGAAGCTATCGGGAGAACTGGCTACCCTGGATTTGGAGAAGGCTGAGGTTCTTAATGACTTCTTTGCCTCAGTCTTTACCGACAAATGCTCTGACCACACCACCCAAGTATTTGAAGGCAGACGCGGGGACGGTGAGGGTGGGGACCCTGGGCCCACTGTAGGGGAGGATCTTGTTCGGGACCACCTTAGGAACCTGAATGTATACAAGTCCATGGGACCGGATGAAATCCATCCACGGGTCCTGAAAGAGCTGGCAAATGAAGTTGCTAAGCCACTGTCCATCATATTTGAAAAATCATGGCAGTCAGGTGAAGTACCCGATGACTGGAAAAAGGGAAATATAACCCCCATTTTTAAGAAGGAAAAAATGGATGAGCCAGGGAATTACAGACCAGTCAGTCTCACCTCTGTGCCTGGCAAAATCTTGGAGCGGATTCTCCTGGAAGGCATGCTAAGGCGCATGAAAATCAACAAGGTGGTTGGTGACAGCCAGCATGGCTTCACTAAGGGGAAATCGGTGTTGGGACCGGTCTTGTTCAACATCTTTGTCGGTGACATGGACAGTGGGATTGAGTGCGCCCTCAGCAAGTTTGCCAATGACACCAAGCCGTGTGGTTCGGTTGACACGCTGGAGGGAGGGAATGCCACCCAGAGGACCTTGACACTCTTGTGAGGTGGGCTGATGCCAACCTGATGAAGTTTAACCATGACAAGTGCAATGTCCTACACCTGGGTGGGAGCAATCCCATGCACAGCTACAGCTTTGGCAGAGAAGAGATGCAGAGCAGCCCTGTGAAGAAGGACTTGGGGGTGTTGGTCGATGAGAAAATGAACATGAGCCGGTAGTGTGCGCTTGCAGCCCAGAAAGCCAACTGTATCCTGGTCTGCATCGAAAAGAGTGTGACCAGTAGGTCGAGGGAGGTTGCTTTTCCTTTCAATTGGAGCTCTCATGTTGCTCAGGCCTTCAATTAGAAGGACTCCTCTTCAAGATTCACATTGGGACTATGATGAGCAGCTGGAGTTGGATTAAAGATGTGATCAACCTGCAGGTTTTTTTTTTTCTTTATTGTAGCATTAATTTTTAGCCCTCAGTTCAGAGTTTAAACTGCAAAATTTATGTCTTTCAAATTCCTTTGTGAGTGGGTAAGAGTTGAGGGTACTCAGCCCTTGTGGGAAGACCTTGGTGTTTTGCAGGATTAGACCACAAAGTCCTGTGGTGATTTGCAGAGTGTGCATATTTAGAGCAGCCTGAGATATTTTGGGTAGAATATTACTTGGGGAAAAGTGGGCGAATTCCTGTTTTTCTGGTACAGAACAAAAATTCAAATAGTTTCTCATAACTTCAGGCTCTGAAGGTTTTGGTTTACAGTTTGCATGTGATGGGCATAACCTGTAAGGAAAGAAATGGTGTTTATCTGAGATGGGTTGCAGTGAATGACAGGACAAAGGTTAGGTGTGTGTTGAAAAGGCTGGGCATTGGTGTCCTAAAGATGTTTTTTTGAAAGCTATAGCTGTCAGGGAGCAGAGACCTCCCTCTACACAATTAGGCATGTTTTGATCAAAAGTCACTGAAAAAGATATGTTAGTCTCACTCTTAATCTCTTACACAGAGATGATAATACTGTCAACTTTCTCATACTTTACTGAAATAAAATGCTGTTAGAGACTGGTTCAGTGATTTTTCAGGGGCTTCACCCCATGTTTAAGATAATTGTTGCAATACATTTCTGCCTAAGATAAATTGATTTCTGGATGGCATTTTATTTTTTTTTTTTTTTTACTGCTTATCAAACTGATCTCTCCGGGCAGTTTGTTTAAAGATCAGATGGTTTATGCTTATAGGGCACTGCGAGAAGTTTTGTTGATGGATTGGTAAACAAAAAAAAATAATCTGAACTCAGGAGACACTGGGCTTCATGAAATAGAGCATGGTAAGTATTTATTTTGACTGCCAGGTTTAATTGAGCTTTGTGTTCCCTCAATTTTTAAGAATGCTGCCTGGTCTGAAGTGGTAACTTAAGAGCATTTGACATACCTTTGGCAGTTCTATCCTCCGCGCCTGCACGAGCTAGTCATTACCGCAGCAAAACCCTGAAGCTTTGTTACTGCTAAAAAGCCCCAGTATCCCTCTGCTTTGTCTGTGCAGCTTACTTGAGCTGTCTTAGATGAAAACAAAAGCAAGGGAGAAGGAAGAAGTGAATCTCTTGACAGCTATGACAGAGATTGAATTCCAAGCCAGGCCATGGGATTCCTGAGAAGGGGCTACCAAACAGGACTCTCCTTGGATTAACTGGAGATAGGGTGACACCCTGGATGTCAGAACTGTATTTGAGCTTGGAATCAGACACAGAGGGTCAAAGAGATGAGATGCTTAAGGGCTGAAATGCAATCCCTGCTGCTTCCCTTTCTCCCTTCTCTGCTTTCTGGCTGTTGTACAGACCTACAGGTCCTTCCAGCTCATGTGGCTAAGTTTTACGTTCAGCACTAGCTCTGCTAATTATGAGCTCAGAAACAGGCAGCAGAATTGGATGTTTTTTTTGCATTACCTGACATATTTTAGTATCGCCACTTGTTGTGGTTTAAGCCCAGCTGGCAACCCAGAAACCACGCAGCTGTTCACTCACTCCCCCCTTCCTCCCCCCGCTCCCGGAGGGATGGAGAGGAGAATCGGGGGATTGGGTTGAGATAAGAGCGGTCCAGTAACTAAGGTATAACACAAACCACTACTGCTACCACCAATAATAATAATGATGGGGGAAGTAACAAGGGAAGAGAATACAACCGCTCACCACCTGCCAACCGATGCCCAGCCCAACCCAAGCACTGGTCTGGCCCTTCGGGGTAACTACCCCCAGTTTGTATGTTGGACATGATGTGTTGTGGTATGGAATGTCTCTTTGGCTAGTTTGGGTCAGGTTTCCTGTCTCTGCTTCCTCGCGGCTTCCCCTCCTTCGTGGCAGAGCATGAGACTGAGAAAGTCCTTGGTCAGAATAAACATTATTGAGCAACAACTAAAAACATCGGTGTTAACAGTGCTGTTCCCAGGCTGAAACACGATTGTAAGGTGGACTGATGCCAACCTAATGAAGTTTAGCCATGCCAAGTACAATGTCCTCCACCTGGGTCGGAGCAATCCCAGGCACAGCTACAGGTTGGGCAGAGAAGAGTCTCAGTGCAGCCCTGCGGAGAAGGACTTGGGGGTGTTGGTCGATGAGAAAATGAACATGAGACGGCAGTGTGCGCTTGCAGCCCAGAAAGCCAACTGTATCCTGGGCTGCATCAAAAGGAGCATGATCAGCAAGCCGAGGGAGGTGATCCTGCCCCTCTACTCTGCTCTCACGAGACCTCACTTGGAGTATTGTGTGCAGTTCTGGTGTCGTTAACATAAAAAGGACATGGAACTGTTGGAACAAGTGCAGAGGAGGGCCACGAGGATGATCAGGGGACTGGAGCACCTCCCTTATGAAGAGAGAATAAGAAAGTTGGGGCTTTTAAGCCTGGAGAAGAGAAGGCAGCGGAGAGACCTCATAGCAGCCTTCCAATATCTGAAGAGGGCCTATAGGGATGCTGGGGAGGGACTCTTCATTAGGGACTGCAGTGAGAGTACAAGGGTTAACGGGTTCAAACTTCAACAGGGGAAGTTTAGATTGGATATAAGGAAGAAACTCTTTAATGTGAGGGTGGTGAGGCACTGGAATGGGTTGCCCAAGGAAGTTGTGAATGCTCCATTGCTGGCAGTGTTCAAGGCTGAGTTGGACATAGCCTTGGATGGCATGTTTTAGTGTGAGGTGTCCCTGCCCATGGCAGGGGGGTTGGAAGTAGATGATCTTAAGGTCCTTTCCAACCCTAATTATTGTATGATTCTTTGATTCTATGATTCTATGAAAGTCAAGAACATAGCACTGCACCAGCTAGTAAGAAGGAGAAAAATGTCAGCTACTGCTGAACCCAGGACAGTATCCACCCCTTATTCCATACTATTCATGTCACCTCAGATCCCACATTTTCAATATACCATTACTCTTATCTCATATATTGTCGTGGTTTAAGCTTCTCAGCCACGCACAGTTTTGCTCACTCACTCACTTCCCCGTCTTTCTTCCCTCCGCTCCTGGAGGGATGGGAAGGAGGATCGAAAGAATGAAACTCCCACAGGTCGAGATAAGAACAGTCCAGCAACTACGGTGTAACACAAACCACCACTGCTACCACCAATAATAATAATGACAAGAGAAAAATACAAGGAAGAGTTTTTCTTCCCCCCCACTCCAAGGCGGGGGGGGGGGGGAGGAATGGGAAGAAGAATCGAAAGAACGCAACTCCCACGGGTCGAGACAAGAATAGCCCAGCAACCAAGGTACAAGACAAACCACTGCCGCCACCACCAATAATAATAATAACAAGAGAAATACAAGGGAAGAGGATAGAACTGCTCACCACCTGACGACCGAGCTGTGAACCAAAATAAAAACTCTTCTGGGTTCTGGCCCCCAGTTTTTTTTTACATCCTGGACATGACATGCTGTGGCATGGAATAACCTCTTTGGTCAGTTTGGATCAGGTGTCCTGTCTCTGCTTCCCCCCGGCTTTCCCCCCTCCCTGGCAGAGCATGAGACTCAGAAGGTCCTTGGTCAGATCAAAACAGTCTAAGTCGTAACTATAAACATCGGTGTTATCAGCGCTGTTCCCAGGCCAAAAGTCGAAAACACAGCACTGCACCAGCTACTGTGAAGGAGAAAAAATAGTCTACTGCTGCTGAACCCATGACATATATATATATATATATATATCCGCACATAGAGAGAGAGAGAGATCATTCTTTAGTGCATTAATGAATCCCTAGAAAGCTGCTGAGTTCATCTGGTCCATGATATTGGGCTCCATCTCTTGTAACAGTCTTTCAGAGCAGGAGAGGCTGTATGCAGTGCTGGATCGTTGCCTGCTGATGATACCGTGGAACTCGTCTGGTTTTGTCAAAGTTCATTCTTTGTTGGGATGATGGTTGGAGGGAAGTCAGGGCCAGTCGCTGTTTACCTGAAGACATCTAGTTGGTGGGATATAAAAGCACTACATAGCAGGCAACAGCATACAATTGAGTTCATTGGCTGTTTTCCCCTAAAATCAAATCCCCTTGAGGTACACATCGGACTTCTCTATCTTCCTGCATTACCCACCAAAGATATCTGGGTCCCTGAGCAAAAGCAATCCCACGAATGGGTTTGCCTTTACCTGAAGCAGGAATAACCCAGACTGACTTCCCCAGCAAATTCTTTATTTGTACCACAGGAACTTTATCCCCTTCTACGGTATATAAAAGTTCTGATTGGGCTGGGCCAGCCCTGTTGATAGATCCTGTGGTGTTGACCAACCAGGTGGCTTTTCGTAAATGTGTATTCTCCAGAACCCCGCAACACCCAAGACAGCTTGTGTTTCTTTCTTAGTAGTTGGTGGAGACATTGCTGTTATCTTGTTGATCATATCTGTGGGGATCTGGCAAAGTCCGTCTTTCCATTTTATTCCCAAAATTTGAATCTCCTGTGCAGGTCCCTTGACCTTACTCTGTATTATGGCAAAACCGTCTTTCAGCAGGATTTCGATTATTTTCCTCCCTTTCTCAAAGACTTCTTCCACTGTGTCATCCCACACGATGATGTCATCAGTGTGCTGCAGGTGTTCTGGAGCTTGCCCCTGTTCCAGTGCAGTCTGGATCAGTCCATGGCAGATGGTAGGGCTGTGTTTCCACCCCTGGGGGAGTCGGTTCCAAGTGTACTGGATGCCTCTCCAAGTAAAAGCAAACTGTGGCCTGTACTCTGCTGCCAAAGGAATTGAGAAAAATGCATTGGCAATATCATTTGTGGCATACCACTTGGCTGCCTTTGACTCCAGTTCATACTGAAGTTCTAGCATGTCTGGTACAGCAGCACTCAATGGTGGTGTGATTTCATTCAGGCCACGAGAGTCTACTGTTAGTCTCCACTCTCCATTAGACTTTTGCACTGGCCATATGGGGATATTAAAGGGTGAGAGGGTCCGAATGATAACTCCTTGTCTCTCCAGTCTACGGATTAGCCTTTGGATGGGAATCAGGGAGTCTCAGTTGGTGCGAAATTTGCGCTTGTACACTGCTGTAGTTGTAATTAGCACTTGTTCTTTCACCTTCAGCAACCCCACAACAGAAGTATCCTCTGAGAGACCAGGTAAGGTGGACAGCTGCTCAATTTCCTCTCTCTCCAAAGTAGCAATACCAAAAGCCCATCGGTACCCTTTTAGTCTTTGAAGTACCCTCTCCTGAGGTAGTCTATGCCAAGGATGTGTGGAGCCTCTGGACCAGTCACAATGGGGTGTTTTTGCCATTCCCTCCCAGTCAGGCTGATTTCAGCCTCCAGTGCAGTCAGCTCTTGGGATCCTCCTGGCACTCCAGAAATACAAATGGGTTCCGCCCCTTGACAGCTTGATGGCATCAGGGTACGCCGTGCGCTGGTATCTACCAGAGCCTTATACTTCTGTGGGACTGATGTACCAGGCCATCTTATCTACTCAGTGCAGTAAATCCGATTGTCCCCTACCTCCAGCTGGCTGGAGGCAGGGGCCCTCTAATAATGATCACAACATTGGTCACTTAAGTCTCGTACACAGGGATTAGTCTTCTTTATCACAGGAGCTGGAGTGAAATCAGCTCTTCCACTCCATCTGGGAACCTGCTCACCAGAGACTGAAGCCGCAGCTTTCATGGGATGACCCTCCTTGACCTTTGTTCTCCTCTTTAATTCATGGACCCCTTTCTCCAGAGCTGAGGTAGGTTTTCCATTCCACTTCCTCATGTCTTCTCCATGATCCCGCACGTAAAACCATAGGGTGGCCCGTGGCATGTACCACCTCTGTCTTCTCTCTAGAGCAGTAGAACGCCTTTTGTTAATAGTTGAGATGTGTGTTGGTACACGTGGGGAGCTGGATAGATCGGAGAGATCATCTCTCCATTGTTTGAACTCCTGGGACAGTTTTTCCACAGCTGAAATGATGGAAGGGGTGAGATTGTCTTTGAATTCACGGAGTTGACGAATCACTTCATCCACTGTTGGTGGTGCTGTATCATTCCAGGTTATTGCTGCCAATGAGTGGGCACATGATGACGGTGAATTCTGTGTAAATTTCCGCCCTATGGTTCGTGTACATTTGTGGTTATCTGGATCTATGGGTCTTTTCCCGGCATCCGGCTTGTGATAGATCATCTCATCTCTGCAGTGGCTGATTCCCTCAGAGACTGGATGCCTTTCTCTAGAGCAGTCCACTTGGCCAGACAACTCATAACATCATCCTTGTATGGAAACCTTTTTTTCACAGCTGCCAAGGTCTGCCTCCAAAGGCTGAGGGACCATTTCTCTTTTGCAATTGCCTTGTCAATTCCCCCTTCCCTAGCAAGTGATCCCAGGTGCTTGGCTTCTCTACCTTCTAGTTTGTGACTGTCGGCCCCATTGTCCCAGCATCGGAGCAACCAGGTGATGATGTGCTCTGCTGGTTGACGGGTTAAATCTTTTCGCATATTCTGTAGTTCGGTTGAGGTACGGGATTGAGAAGTCACCTCTTCTTCCTTTTCCTTTGATTCACGTATTAATAACTCCTGATCAGATGCTGTCCCTTGTAGTAAGTGCATTGTTTCTTAATCTTGCTTCATCTTTCTTGGCTCTTTTTTGCTTTTCCCCTTGTGTACGGGGGTGTCGTGGTTTAAGTCTTTATAAACTCACGCAGCTGCTCTCTCACTCACTCCCCACTCTTTCTTCCCCCCGCTCCTGGAGGGGTGGGGAGGAGAATCAAAAGAATGCAACTCCCTTAGGTTGATATAAGAACAGTTTAGTAACTAAGGTATAACACAAATCACTACTGCTACCACCAATAATAATAATGACAAGAGAAATACAAGGAAAAAGAATACAATTTCTCACCATCCAATATCAAGCCTGACCACACAGTGCACCCCCACCAGTGCACCCCCCACCGTGCACCCTCACCACCCTTCCGGGTCTCTGCTCTCCGTTTTTACATCCTGGACATGACGTGCTGTGGTATGGAATAACCTTTTTGGTCATTTTGGGTCAGGTGTCCTGTCTCTCCTTCCTCCCAGCTTCCCCTCCTCCCTGGCAGAGCATGAGACTCACAAAGTCCTTGGCCAGCCTAAACATTACCAAGCAGTAACTGAAAACACTGGTGTTATCAGCACTGTTTGCAGGCTGAAAATCAAAAACACAGCGCTGCACCAGCTGCCAAGAAGGAGAAAAAATGACTGCTACTGCTGAACCCAGGACATTCCACCCCTTATTCCATACCATTCACGTCATGCTCAGATCCCACATTTTCAATATACCATCACATGTATATATATATATATACATCCACACACATGCCCAGAGGGAGAGAATTCATCCCTCAGTGCATGGACCAGTCCCTACAAAGCTGCTGAGTCCATCCAGTCCATTATACCGGGCTCCATCTTTTATAACAGTCTTTCAGAGCAGGAGACTGTGTGCAGTGTTTGCACTCATCAATAACCTGGGCAATAATGTCCATTGCTAAGTCCACCCCTCGATCATGAGTCCATCTGTATGTTGCATCTCTGCCCTGATGGCCTAAAGTGTCGTAGGCCCACCAGGCTCAAAATAATTCACCCTCCCCTCCAGCAGTTTCTGCAGCTTGTCATTGGGGACTCCATACAGCTGCCTTCCATCTCCAATGCTTCCAAAGTGCTGGAGGGGCCCAGTGGACTAGATACTCTCCCATACTGTCCCACACACCCTGCCACTCACGACTGTCTAGCCCCAGGGAAAATCTCTTGGTCACCCTACATGGTAGTCTAACCCCAGACAAGGCCCACATCCCACTCTGCTTAACTCTCTGGACCAGAGAAAATGGTCATGGGTAAAACACACTCTGTATGCATGCCAACATGCTGATCACCATCACAATCAGCAGGCAGGTCTCAAGGGTACCCAAAGGCCGTTGAAACCCTTCAGAACTCTCAAATGAGGCTGCTGTACTTGTCACTGGGGCTGGTGTAGCTGCTGTGCTTGCTGGCTCTCTCACCACCAGCTGCTCTTTGTCTGAGTCCAGATCCTCCTCTGCCTTCCTGAGAAGTGCTGTGTGGTCTCCTGCATCCTCCTGGGGCTCGGGCTCGTGGGGCTCTGCGGCCGGCTGCTGGGGAATGCTCTCTGCTGCTGTGGGGCTCGGCTCGGCCTCGGGGTTCGGCTTCTCCACCCCCCCCTCCCGCTGCTCGGCAGCTGCGGGGCTAGGCTCGGTCGCGGGACTCAGCTCCTGGTCCCCGGGGCTGCGCTCCCGGGTCATTTTGGCCGCCGGCGGCTCCCGGGGCCGCCCCCCCTCGGCGCTGCACTGCCTCTCGAAGATGGAGTCGAAAATGAGGGCCTGGACGGTAAAGAGCAGCCGTGCTGCCAGGTACAATTCCACGTCCACATCCATGTCCCCGTCCGCCCCTCCCTGCTTCTGGAGCCCGCCTGTATCACAAGCCATTCCAATAAAGTACACTGAAACAAGAACCTTAGCCCAAAACTCATATCTGAATGCTAAGATAATAAATACTGGCTGTAAGTAAGGTACAACAGGCTGAAACCATGAAAACCAGAGCAACAACTTTGAGAGCCAATAAATCAGCATTGTGACCAGTGGTTATTAATCCTGTCATTATCTCAACCCTTCGTGCCCCACGTTGGGTGCCAAAAAGAACTGTCGTGGTTTAAGTCTTTATAAACTCACGCAGCCGCTCTCTCACTCACTCCCCGCTCTTTCTTCCCCCCGCTCCTGGAGGGGTGGGGAGGAGAATCAAAAGAATGCAACTCCCATAGGTTGATATAAGAACAGTTTAGTAACTAAGGTATAACACAAATCACTACTGCTACACCCAATAACAATAATGACAAGAGAAATACAAGGAAAAAGAATACAATTTCTCACCATCCAATATCAAGCCTGACCACACAGTGCACCCCCACCAGTGCACCCCCCACCGTGCACCCTCACCATCCTTCTGGGTCTCTGCTCTCCGTTTTTACATCCTGGACATGACATGCTGTGGTATGGAATAACCTCTTTGGTCATTTTGGGTCAGGTGTCCTGTCTCTCCTTCCTCCCAGCTTCCCCTCCTCCCTGGCAGAGCATGAGACTCACAAAGTCCTTGGCCAGCCTAAACATTACCAAGCAGTAACTGAAAACACTGGTGTTATCAGCGCTGTTCCCAGGCCCAAAATCAAAAACACAGCGCTGCAGCAGCTACCAAGAAGGAGAAAAAATGACTGCTACTGCTGAACCCAGGACAGGGGGCAACTGATATTGGCATGAATTGGTCCTCTGGTTTAGCTGCAGTGATAATCACTGTGGTTGGAGTGGCTGTAATACCTGTTGTTGGGATTTGTGTAGCTGCTGTACTCTTCACTGGGGTTGGCGTAATTTAGGTGCTTGGAATTGGTTTAGCTGTGTTGTCTGTTGTAGTCAAGAGTTTGACTAGCTGCTGTACTTGTCACTGGGGCTGGTGTAGCTGCTGTGCTTGGTGCTGGAGTAGCTGCACTGTCACGGTTGGAATTTGAGTATCTACTCTACTTGTCGCTGGGGCTGGTGTAGGTGCTTTACTTGGAGTTGCTGCGTTCTCTGTTGCAGTCAGAGTTTGAGTAGCTGCTGTATTTGTCACTGGGGCTGGTGTAGCTGCTGTGCTTGGAGTTGGATTAGCTGCGTTTTCTGTTGCTTTGCCATCTGATCCAGAAACATTTTTTTCCCTTTGAAGGTGCTGGATAGTGTTGAACAGGGCTCTGTAAGCGTAGGCCAAGCCCCATCACATTGCCATGATTTGTCCCTCTCTGGTATGACTGGGATGACAACACACCTCATTTAAGTGTTTTACTAATTTGTCTGGATTTTGCACTTGTTCAGTGGTGAAGTTCCAAAGACCTGGAGGGGCCCAGTGGCCTAGATACTTGCCCATACTATCCCCCACACCCTGCCACTCATTCCTGTCCATCCTCGGGGTAAATCTCTTGGTCCTCCTATATCGTTGTCTAATCCTAGACAAGTCCTAAACGTTACTCTGCTTAACTTTCGAGATCCAACGAAATGGTTGTGGGTAAAACACACTCTGTATGTGTTCCAACATGGTGATCCCCATGACAATCAGCAGGCAGGTCTCAAGGGTACCCAAAGGCCATTCAAAACCTTTAGAATTGTCAAATGATGCTGTAAATAGTCTGGTGGGGGAGCTGGGAACCTAAGGCAATTTCTTCTTCATAGGCTGACCACCCAAGGAGGAAAAAAAAGAAGTGTAATTGCTAAACAATTTCATTATATACCTCTGAAAGTTTAGAGGGGGTAACCACACTGGGAATGCAAGCCAGATCAGTTTTATGTTCAATGAATCTATTGTATTACAAGTCATTACTATAACGTACAAGGAAACAAGTACCTCAGCCGTTGCCCTCCAGCTGATAAACACTAAACCAGCAAATACCACCTGTAAGTAAGGTAGGACTTGCTGAAACTAAGATCAAGAGCAACAACTTTGAGAGCCAATAAATCAGCATTGTGAGGAGTGGCAATTACTCCAAAACAATGGATGCTTATCACAAATACGATTAGACACACTCTGGTCAGATCTGTCATTATCTCAACCCTTCATGCCCCACCTTGGGTGCCACAAAGAGCTGTCGTGTTTTAAGCCCAGACCGCAGCCCAGAACCACGCAGCTGCTCCCTCAATCCCTCCCCCTTCCTACCCCCGCTCCCAGAGGGGTGGGAATGAGAATCAAAAGAATGTAACTCCCATGGGTTGAGATAAGAACTGTCCAGTAACTAAGGTATAACCCAAAACCACTACTCCTACCACCAGTAATAATAGTGATTAGGGAAATAACAAGGGAGGAGAATACAACCATTCACCACACGCCAACCGATACCCAGCCCGACCTGAGCAGTGATCTAGCCCTTCTGGGTAACTGCCCCCAGTTTATATACTGGGCATGATGTGCTGTGATATGCAATACCTTTTTGGCTGCTTTGAGTCAGATGTCCTGTCTGCTTCGTCCCGGCTTCTCTTCCTCCCTGTCAGAGCATGAGACTGAGAAAGTCCTTGGTTGGAGTAAACATTACTTAGCAACAACTAAAAACATTGGTGTTATCAGCGTTGTTCCCAGCCTGAAAGTCAAAACCACAGCACTGCACCAGCTACTAAGACTGTGAAAAATGACTGCTACTGCTGAATCCAGGACAAATGTTTTTTCTGCACACAGTCATGTTTTGGTGAGAGGTGACTTTGGTATTACCAGGCAGCAAAATCCTGGGCTGGTGCCACGGGCATTATGTGTCAAGGCTCTGTGCCAGGAAATTAGGTGCTGTACAGTTGCATCACCTCTGTCCCTTTGTTAATCTCTCATGAGTATCTGTGCCATCTAAAAATTCAAACAAAATGTCAGGCAACTGTGGTTCCACAGCAGCTATTTGTATTCTTGTTGGGGGGCTTAGAGGCTGAAGAACAAACTGGTTACGGATCTGTATTTCCATGTATGTAGGGGCTGCTCTGTGGTGAAATATGGTGGTGGCCTCATCATGATGCCTTTCACCTGCTAATATCTGTTGTTATGTTCACCTTTGAAACCAAGTCACTAGTCTAAATTCTGTTGTTGTGACAACAGGAGTGCAAACCTGCTGTGTTAATCTATGTTCAGGATGGACACGCAGTGGCTCTGATGTCAAAAGTGACTTGTTCCACACTAAAAAAGTAGATAGAGAAGCTTTTAAACAATCCAATGCAGCAAAGTTAATAAGTAGTTCAGCAGCTGAAGAGGCCAGATGTTGACGCAGAAGTCCCGGACACAGCACACAGACCAATATGATCAGGCTGTGCCAAAGTTTATTGTGCAGATAGCTCAGTATATATAGGCATTCTACTTGTCTATCATTAACACACACAAGTCTAATTGGATACATGTATTGTTCACACGGCTAAATACCAAACAGGATTCACTCAGTAACAGCTTAATGATTGGTTAACTATGACAGCATATGCTTCAAGGTTACAGTTAACATTCCTTCTCTGTGTATCTCTCTCAGTAGTTTTCCGTGCTAACTTTTCGCAAGGCTTCTGCACGTACACGAACTTTAGTAACCCTCAGGCGAGGCCTCAGTGCCTGCGGGTCACTACCTTACAATTGTCAAGCAATTGTCTGGATTGCTCACATGCCCGTTCACAGCCAAATGGCTCTCCACAAATCCCTCTTTTTGTTTTTGAGCAATCCAGACCCGATTCACAGCACGAAATAGCATACTGACAATACACTTCCATAAACAACAAAAGATTTAAACAATAATAATCAATACCATTAAAACTGTTAAACCTTGTTTGATTAGTACTCCTAGCCAACCACTAATACCCCAATCTTGTAACAGCTTTTGAAACCAATTACAATCCAAGAGCACTTGTAACTTTTGCACTTGTGAGAACCTAAAGTGTGGTTTTGGTAAGCAAGCAAGATTTGCAGTCCAATTCAGCAACCTTCTTATCTTAGCTCCTTCTTATCTTCCAGGCCTGCATTCTTGTTTCATTAACTGTCCGGGAGTTGCTTCTTTTCCATGGTCGGCTGCACAAAGATAACCAGGAGTTACCCCTGCTACATGGCCAGCTGCACATACTTGCTTTCATTCAGAGCAGGCATATGTCCATTCTCTAACAAGAAATCATCCACATCTCCCCCTTTTCTTTTCTTGAGTAAACCAAAGCTGTTTTACCAGGTTTTCAATCATACCACGAATACACTGCAAAATACAAGGTACAATCATAACTGTGGTCAAGACTATCACTAAAATCATTCCAATACCTTTAATCAGCTGTCAGATGTCACAAATGCTGTACTGTAGAAAGAGAATCAAAACTAGACAAATTTAAAAGTTTTTTGTACAAATTACGTTTGCAAACTGAAGAAAATCCTTACATTTCCCTTGGGTGTTTTTATATATAATACCTGCTTTAGACGACCCTATTTGAGCAGAGGATTTGGACTAGATCATATCTCCAACATATGCCAACCACAGGCTGCTTGGCCTGCCTTTCTCTCCTGTATAGTTCTCTGATAACAGGAGAGGCCATCCCTCACATCAAGGTCTGGCATGGCATGTGCCCCACCACTCAACGCCTGCTGGGTTGCAGCCAGCAGCGGAGCTAAAGGTTCTTCTTGGTGGCAAACACAGAGGCCAACCCAGTCTTGCCCTTGACTGCGGTAGGAGGTATTTGGCCAACGTCAGTTGTGGCACCTTGTTGTCAGTGCAGAGGTTCACCTGCTTCATTCAGTAACAAGTCACTACTATGGCAAAGCACATACAGATTTACGTTAGCAGTATATATACTACAGGGTGCAGCAGCATGTTGAAGATGCTAGTGGCAGTGAGGGATCAACCAAAGAAATTTCTTACCAGTGGAGTTCTCTCATTCAAAGGCTGGATTGCTCACACGTCCGTTAACTGAAAGGAATGCTTCCACAATACCCTCTTCTTGTTTTTGAGCAATCCAGATTTGATTTAGCATTCTGTTTACAAATTTCTTCAGTATAGTAAATACAATGGTGCAAGCAAACAAAATTAGTAATATAATGCCTAAAACCTTCAAAGCAATAATTATCCAATTTTGAATCCAAGTCCCTATTCCCCATCCTGAAAAAATGTTGCGGAGCCAGTCATCTAAAGGATTCACATCTTGTTGGATTTTTTGTGAGTGTCCTTTTAGATAGGTCAATTGTTTGTGAACGCTCTTACTGTGATCGGACAGATTCACACAACACATACCTTCAAAGTCCTCACAGCCATGACCCTGTGCCAACAGCAAAAAGTCGATGGCTGTGCGGTTCTACAGTAGGGAGAGTCGTAAGCTATTTTGATCCATTAATAATTCTGTGAGAACAGCAGTAGTTACGTTAGCCTGCTTTTCTGCCCAACGAGCTAGCTGGGCTATTGTTCTTAGGGCATTTCCTGCAGCCACCCCAGGGACAAATAGTGACAGAGCTACTAGAGCAGCTCTGCTCAGTAATTGAACATTGTCATTACAATCAGGGGTGAGTCCTATTGATCACTTAGATCTAGAGTGGAGAATATGACTAAGATTACTCAATTCTGTAAACTTTGGTGCAAAAATAGTCAGTGAACCTAAATAACATGGCCCTCCAACAATGTCTTTTGGTATTCCTTGCCATGCCCTATCCCCCCAGATTAAAAAGACATCTGGTGGTAGGACCTTGGCAGATTTGTTATTCCAAAGGAGGGGCACTGACCCAGGCCGGTGAGTATATCCGTATGCCTTAAAGGCTGTTGCCTTCCCAGCCGTATCATTTATCCCACAATATTCATTAGCGTACCAATAAGTGCTATCTTTGGGCGAAACATCTGGTGAGTTGACTGAATATGGGCAGCCTGCATATTTGCATCCAAACATTATGCAGGTTTGTGTCCAGTTTTGTGAGCTATTCCCAATTGCTTGCGATGCCATTAAATTTAATTCTTGTGGAACCCAAGGGAGTGTCCTATTCAATCCAGATATCAATTCTGCTGAGCAGTCCGCAACATTTTTTGACTTACTGCAGTTGTTGGTTGAAAATGCCTTAAAGCTGTTCTCATTATACCCAGGTATTCCTATTAGACATGTTTGAAATGGATCTGTGGCTGATGCCATAGCAAGACAAAATTCCGACACCCCACTCTCACTGGCCCATGTTACCCACAAATTTTTTCTAGGATTAATTTCGTGTAACAGAGATACAGAATTATATACAAAGAGCAAAATTAACAGCTTAACCACTAACAGGTTCTTAATCATCACTGACATCTTCTGCTGTAGAGGAAAGGCTTTCTGCTGAGTTTCGCCAGGCCGTATACACCGAGCCGGTATCCACCGAATGCCTTGATCTGTAAGCAAACATATAACCTCTTCCTGTTAGCTTAACTTCTGCGGGTTTTGCCTTATCATCTTCTGGCAGCTGCTGCAAATTTGCATGCGCTAACATCTCTTTTACAAGTGACAAATCCATACAATACAAGGTGTAGTTTCTTATTAGCAACTGGCTAGTAAGTACAGGTGGTTTTATACACAAAATCACAGCCTCTAATAAGAGCTACTTTACATGCACATATATTCAAGCTCCTGTAGCTAAGGCATTGGGTTTTTCTGCTCATCTGTCCAGCTCATGGCAAGGCTTGAGAAACTTTGCAGGCAGCCTCCATGGACCTGTAGGTAGAACACAAATATATCCCTTTCCCCATGTTATCAGCTCTTGAGAAGTAAGTCAGGTTAAAAGGATTCCGTAAAGCAAAGACATTTTGATGAAACAGGAATGTGAAGCAGGTGCAGAAGCAAACTGCACGGTGTTAACAGTCAAGGAGTTTGCTGTGTCGTTACCCATTTTTTTTTTTTTTTTCTTTTCTGTCTCTGCCACCGTGGTGCTGTTTGGGTGGAGGTTGGTAAAGCTTGGATTCTCCCCTAGGTTACCTTAAACACACTAAGCAGGACTGCTCGGCAGCAGCTACAAACGCCTGCCTGCCCAGCAGCAGCTATAGCTGCCAGCCTGCTGAGCAGCAGCCATAAATCTCTGCATGCAGCACCACTTTTCTATTAACCCTTTCTTGCCCAAAATGTTAATCTGCTACCCATTAAAAACTTTTACATTAACCCAATAACAAAAAATACCCAGAACACTGTCTGCCCTCAACAGACACACACATACACACACATTCATGGGATGCCACAAACACACTCCACACAACTACAGTATGTGAAACACAAAATGCAGACAATCATTACTCCCACTACATGGTCACACGTACAAAATGTAGTTGCAATGACCCTGTGAAGACAATCAGGAAACCAGCTCCGAGCAGCATCATCGCAGTACAAGGTGGCAGGCTCAATCTCAGCGGGCGTCCCCGCAGAGGCTCTGCCTCCCTCACATTGCATGAGGCTTGGGCTTTTATACTGACCAAAATGCACACTCATTCCAATGCAGGTGGCCAGCCTACATCGGGAGGAGTGGCCAACAGTATCTATAAGGGTCTGCAAGGGTCGATAGAAACACAGACGTAGTTACATTTGCTAACTTTTAGTACATGAATATCACAGAGAGACTATAAGCACACAATACATCTGCATCCCCCACCCATCTTACTTTTCCCTTTATAACTGCCCATTTATCATGGGGATCTGGGGGATCTAAATCAGGCTTCTTTTCCGGATCAACAGGTCTCAGGTCAAAAGGACTATCCAGGTCAGCATCAGAATTATCAGGCATCAGAATCTCAGGAGCAGCAACAACAGTCTGATGAAAATCCTCATTAATGTGTTCTGGAGTTTCAGTGTTATCAAGTGCCATTAAAACATTTCCTCCCATGAGTTTCAGGTGATCTGAGAGTAGGCTTTTTCTCGGGATTAACAGGGACTGGGGCAAAAGGATTGCCTTCATCCCCATCCTCAGTCTTCGCAGCCGCGGCAGCAACTGGTGGAGGTTCGGAGGGGTGGGGGGGTGGTGGTGGTGGGGTTTGGGCTCCACTATCTCATTCTTTGACTTAGCCGTGTCGGAGAGCTGTAAATTTGTAAGTCCGTCATGAAGTGTCTGTACTTTCTCATCTAACAATCCTGTCCATTTGTCCCAACCTTGACGATCTTGAGGATCGGGCTCTGGGGGGAGGGAGGCCAGGGGCGGCGAAAGTGATAAAGGAAGATGCAAATTCGTATCCCCTGGCCCATCCATCGGTTATTTTTTAAAGAGTCAGTAATTAGTCTCCACACAGTGGGGTATTAACTTGCCTCCTTGGATCCCTTACTTACCTCTTCCCACAGCGTTGCTCCTATTTTTTCCCAAGTTGCGATTTGAAAGGCAGCATCCACTGAGGGGATTAAATCCTTTCCCTTTGCTCCATACAGCAAAGCCTTCAAGGCAGGCTCATCATAACTCACTGCTCTCATAGAGAGAATGTGTTGGAGGAGCTTCACCACTTCTGACTCTTCCTTGGTCAGTGTGGACCCCCTCTCCTCCCCGGCCGCTCACCTGATCAGGGCGAGATTCCCAAACTTTTTGCGCTAGCGACTTCCGAGTGCCGGGGCAGCACCCGATATCGACCGGCTTCTGCCCCCTCCTTCCTGTCGGTCTCGTCGGTTTTATCCAACGCCGATCTGAGGGTCCCTGTTCGGGCGCCACTTGTTGACGCAGAAGTCCCGGACACAGCACACAGACCAATATGATCAGGCTGTGCCAAAGTTTATTGCGCAGATAGCTCAGTATATATAGGCATTCTACTTGTCTATCATTAACACACACAAGTCTAATTGGATACATGTATTGTTCACACGGCTAAATACCAAACAGGATTCACTCAGTAACAGCTTAATGATTGGTTAACTATGACAGCATATGCTTCAAGGTTACAGTTAACATTCCTTCTCTGTGTATCTCTCTCAGTAGTTTTCCGTGCTAACTTTTCCCAAGGCTTCTGCACGTACACGAACTTTAGTAACCCTCAGGCGAGGCCTCAGTGCCTGCGGGTCACTACCTTACAATTGTCAAGCAATTGTCTGGATTGCTCACATGCCCGTTCACAGCCAAATGGCTCTCCACAGCCAGAGGGACAGCCTACGTGACAAGTGTTTCAGATGCCCTCTCTGTCCAGTGTTACTAGTGGAGCTTGTCCTATGGACAGAGTACCAACATTTTGCCTTGGACTGCTTGGGTGAACAGTTGGGCTAAGAGCTGCTAATGCTCTTGGACTCTCTCTAAAAGGTGGGATGTAGCAGTGTAAGCCAAAGAAATGGAGTGAAAAGCAGAAGTTATGAAAAGAAACTGAGCTGAGCTCTCTCCTTTCTTCCCCCTTCCCTGCCCTCACAGAAGAAACATTAAAGAGGGTTATGTACAATCTGAGGGTAAAATAGTTGCATGGAAAGGCAGTTAGAAAACCTCATCTCTAATTTTAAATGTATTTAATTAAATGCTGTGCTAATTAATGTGCTGAAAATGGGCCATTTTGAGCAGAAACACAGAATACCAGTACGTAGACCTATAAAAAAGCTGATTGTGTTCTAAGTATTCAGGTGATGCCAAAACATGGCAGTCTGTCACTTGTGCCTGCCATTGAAATTGATTGCAAAAGTCCAGTTAAAATTCATTGAACATCCTAAGACATAAAGTTTTATGAGTAACCTACCATTGCAGGTTGTGGGCTACAAGGCCTTTTACCCTCTTGAACTTAAACATTATATTTGCGCTAATTTTACAGCTGGGGCTAAAATACAAAGACCCGCATCCATTGCTAGTTTAACTTGATCATCATAAACAATAAAATGTGTGCAGATTGTGCCCTCTGACAGCCCTTTATATATATGACTGAAATTTATACATATAAGTGCTGCCACCGAAGTCAAGAGCATTCTTTCAGTAACTTGGGTCCTCATTTCTTTAGGTTGATTTGCCCAGCACAACCACTGGAAAGTTTTATTCTTTAGTTTCTTTATATTTTAGGCTTGTAGTGCATATCAGATTTCTAATATTTGGGTATCATTGTAGAGATACAGTCGTCTTCTCTTACCACATATTTAATCTTCCATCGTTGGCTATAAAAACACAAAACTGGTAATTGCAGTAGCAATTGATCTTATAATTCATATTTAAAATAACAGATCTTAAAATACACCTAATCTCTCTCTAACTGCTGTTCATCTTTCTTTTGGAGAGATACTTCTAAGTATCAGACTCTGATTTATGCAGCGGAGAAGTTACTTGATTTAAATCCAAACACTAAAATGAGTTTGTAGAGTTAGGTGCAAGCAGAAATTGAAACTCTGGTTTGCTGCTGGTGTGGTATTTGCAGCTAATTGAGTTGTGGAAGCTAAGAAAGGAGGACCTCAGCTTGACTTGATGCTGCAGAATTTTTACCCTGGTTAGTAATTTTGAAAACTTGCTTTCAAACAATGGTTCAATGGGCACACTCACAAAGTTGTGTCGGTAGTGATGTCAGAAAAATTTACCAGCTGCGTGTTACCCAGAAGCCTAAATCTTTTGCCTCAGAAATGTAAGGAGAATGAGAATGAAAACTGATCTATGGGCTTTTTAAGAATGCCAGTTAGGAGAAACTGAAGGAGATACTAATTTGATTTTTGCTAACACAAAGCTAATGGTAGAAAATGGAGTGATTTGATCTATTTATAACAGTTCTCTAAATCTTGACCAGTACATTATATTGTATGAATGGGACATCTGAAAAGATTTGGCTTGCCATTATGTTCTATAAATTTGAGTAAGTACACTAGCAGTTAGCTAACTAAATAAAATAGAGAATACAGGAGTATAGGCTAGTAAAAGCATTGCCAAAGGAAAAACAGAAGAAAAAGGGAAAAACTGGAAGTAAATATCTTTAAAATAATTAGGAGCTATTACCTTCAAACCTCATTAACTGTTTTCCTTTTCCCTCTATTTAGAAGTGTCTTACCTCAAAGGTAATTGGTTTCATGCTCATCCAACATTAATGGTATTAATTTTTAATTAACAATAGCATTGTCCATCTGTCAGTGCAAACCTAATTTGTTAAACAGAGGAAATCAACAAGACTACAAGTTCATTGTAGGTGGGCAGACAACACTTGCATATAGAATCATAGAATCCTAGAATAGTTAGGGTTGGAAAGGACCTTAAGATCATCTAGTTCCAATCCCCCTGACATGGGCAAGGACACCTCCCACTAAACCATGCCACCCAAGGCTATGTCCAACCCCACCTTGAACGCCGCCAGGGATGGAGCGTTCACAACTTCCCTGGGCAACCCATTCCAGTGCATCACCACCCTTACAGTAAAGAATTTCTTCCTTATATCCAATCTAAACTTCCCCTGTTGAAGTTTGAACCCGTTACCCCTTGTCCTCTCACTACAGTACCTCATGAAGAGTCCCTCCCCAGCATCCCTATAGGCCCCCTTCAGATACTGGAAGGCTGCTATGAGGTCTCCACGCAGCCTTCTCTTCTCCAGGCTGAACAGCCCCAATTTTCTCAACCTATCTTCATATGGGAGGTGCTCCAGTCCCCTGATCGTCCTCGTGGCCCTCCTCTGCACTTGTTCTAACAGTTCCATGTCCTTTTTATGTTGAGGACACCAGAACTGCACACAATACTCCAAGTGAGGTCTCACGAGAGCAGAGTAGAGGGGCAGGATCACCTCCTTTGACCTGTTGGTCACGCTCCTTTTGATGCAGCCCAGGATACGTTTGGCTTTCTGGGCTGCAAGCACACACTGCCAGCTCATGTTCATTTTTTATCGACCAACACCCCCAAGTGCTTCTCCATAGGGGTTCTCTGAATCTCTTCCCTGCCCAACCTGTAACTGCACCTGGGATTGCTCTGACCCAGGTGGAGGACCTTGCACTTGTCATGGTTAAACTTCATCAGGTTGGCATCAGCCCACCTCACAAGCGTGTCTAGGTCCCTCTGGATGGCATTCCTTCCCTCCAATGTATCAACCGAACCACAGAGCTTGGTGTCATTGGCAAACTTGCTGAGGGCGCACTCAATCCCACTGTCCATGTCACCCACAAAGATGTTGAACAAGACCGGTCCCAACACCGGTCCCTGAGGGACACCACTCGTTACTGGTCTCCAGCTGGACATTGAGCCATTGAGCACTACTCTTTGCGTGTGGCCATCCAGCCAGTTCTTTATCCACCGAGTGGTCCACCTATCAAATTGATGTCTCTCCAACTTAGAGAGAAGGATGTCATGTGGGACAGTGTCAAAGGCTTTGCACAAGTCCAGGTAGATGACATCAACTGCTCTACCCCTGTCCATCAGTTCCGTAGCCCCATCATAGAAGGCCACCAGATTGGTCAGGCAGGATTTCCCCTTAGTGAAGCCATGCTGGCTGTCACCAACCACCTTGTTGGTTTTCATGTGCCTCAGCATGCCTTCCAGGAGAATCTGCTCCAAGATTTTGCCAGGCACAGAGGTGAGGCTGACTGGTCTGTAGTTCCCTGGCTCATCCGTTTTCCCCTTCTTAGAAATGGGGGTTATATTTCCCTTTTTCCAGTCATCGGGTACTTCACCTGACTGCCATGATTTCTCAAATATGATGGACAGTGGCTTAGCAACTTCATTTGCCAGCTCCTTCAGGACCCGTGGATGGATTTCATCAGGTCCCATGGACCTGTGTACGTTCAGCTTCCTAAGATGGTCTCAAACCAGATCCTCTCCCACAGTGGGCCCAGGGTCTTCATTCTCACTGTCCCTGCGTCTGCCTTCCAATACTTGGGTGGTGTGGTCAGAGCATTTGCTGGTGAAGACTGAGGCAAAGAAGTCATTAAGAACCTCAGCCTTCTCCAAATCCAGGGTAGCCAGTTCTCCCGATAACTTCTGGAGAGGACCCACGTTGTCCCTAACCTGTCTTTTATTTGCAATGTACCTATAGAATCCCTTCCTGTTATCCTTAACATCCCTAGCCAATTTTAATTCTAAGTGGGCCTTAGCTTTCCTAACCTGGTCCCTAGCTTCCTGGACAACATCCCTGTATTCTTCCCAGGTCTCCTGACCTTGCTTCCACCTTTTATAAGCCTCTTTTTTCCTTTGAATTTTGCTCAGCAGGTCCTTATCCATCCAAGGAGGTCTCCTGTCTGTCCTGCTAAACTTCCTTCTGGTTGGGATGCATCGCTCCTGAGCTTGCAGTAGGTGATCCTTGAATATCAACCAGCAGTCTTGGCCCCCCCTGCCCTCTAGGGCTGTATCCCATGGAACCTTACTGAGCAGGTTCCTGAAGAGGCCAAAGTCTGCTCTCTTGAAGTCCAGGGCAGTGAGCTTACTGCACGCCCTTCTCATTGTCCTGAGGATCTCGAACTCGACCATCTCATGATCGCTGCAATCAAGGCTGCCCTGGAGCGTCACATTTCCAACCAGCCCTTCCCTGTTGGTGAGGACGAGGTCAAGCATGGCACCTCTCCTTGTCGGCTCCTCTGTTACTTGCAGAAGGAAGTTATCTTCCACACAATCGAGGAACCTTCTGGATTGCTTGTGCCGGGCCGTGCCATCCCTCCAACAGATATCAAGGTAGTTGAAGTCTCCCATGAGAACAAGGGCCTGCGAGCGTGAGGCTGCTCCTGTCTGCCTATGGAGTGCTTCGTCCAGCAAGTCCCATTGGTCAGGCGGTCTGTAACAGAACCCCACAATAATATCACCCATCGCTGTTCTCCCTTTAACCCTGACCCACAAACTCTCTGTCGACTGCTCACCTGTCCCCAGACAGAGTTCCATACTCTCTAGCCTATCCCTAACATAAATAGCAACTCCTCCTCCCTGTCTGCCGGGCCTGTCTTTCCTAAAGAGCCGGTAACCTTCCATTCCAACACACCAGTCATAGGTGCCATCCCACCATGTTTCTGTGATGCCTATGATATCATACCCCCGTAGACACGCACACATCTCTAATTTCTCTTGTTTGTTCCCCATACTACAGGCATTTGTGTAGAGGCATTTGAGGCGAGATCCAATTGAAGCCGGCTCATTGGCTGGAGCAGCTGGAATATCCCTACATTGCTCCGAATGTTTACTATAGGTGCTGCCAACCGACTGGGTGTGTTGGGATGGAATGCTGCCCCCCTCCCCCAACACATCTAGTTTAAAGCATCCTTGACCAGTCTGGCAAGCCTCCTACCAAATCCACTCTTCCCCTTCTTTGTCAGTCCAGTTCCTCCAGCCCCCAGTAGACCTGGCCTGCTAAATTGAGTCCCATGTTCAAGGTACCCAAACCCCTGACTATAGCACCACCCTTCTAACCATTTATTAACCTGGCCAATTGTTGATGCAGAAGTCCCGGACACAGCACACAGACCAATATGATCAGGCTTGTGCCAAAGTTTATTGTGCAGATAGCTCAGTATGTATAGGCACTCTACTTGTCTATCATTAACACACACAAGTCTATTTGGATACATGTATTGTTCACACGACTAAATACAGAATAGGATTCACTCAGTAACAGCTTAATGATTGGTTAACTATGACAGCATATGCTTCAAGGTTACAGTTAACATTCCTTCTCTGTGTATCTCTCTCAGTAGTTTTCCGTGCTAACTTTTCCCAAGGCTTCTGCACGTACACGAACTTTAGTAACCGTCAGGCGAGGCCTCAATGCCAGCGGGTCACTACCTTACAATTGTCAAGCAATTGTCTGGATTGCTCACATGCCCATTCACAGTCAAATAGCTCTCCACAGCCAATCCTCCTAGCCTTTTCAAGGTCCTGCCCTGTATCCTGGAGAATTGACAAAAAGATGATCTGTGCTCCAGAGCCCATAACCACCTCTCCCAGAGCTCTGTAGTCCTTCTTTATGGTCTCCGGGCTACTGCTATCTATATCAGTAGCACCCACATGGATTACTAGCAGTGGGTAATAGTCAGTGTGACCGACTAGAGCAGGCCGCTTCTCGGCAACATCCCTGATCCGAGCCTCTGGTAGGCAACACACCTCCCTTGAGCCTGGGTCAGGTCGACAGATGGGTGCCTCTGTGCCTTTCAGCATAGAGTCCCCTACTACTATGGCCCTCCGTTTTTTCCTGGCAGCACCAGTAGTGATCTTCTTTACCAGTGCATCAGGTGTTTGCGCCTGGTGGGAGCACTGTTGCTCATCAGCCCCTTGCAGGACAGCAAAGCGGTTCTGGGTGGGGACAGCAGATGTAGGAGGAAGCCCCTTGCTTTTAATTGCCCTCTTCGTCCTTTTTTTGTTGTTTTTTTCTGTTACTGTTTCCCAGCTTCCTGGGTGAGCAGCCTCCTTTCCTGCATGGGCAACAGTAGACACTCGAGGCCCCGGAACAGTCTGGTCCCGGAGCAAGCAGTGCTGCTCCCCCTCAGCTTCCCTGACACCTTTCAGCCTGGTAACAGCTTCCTGCAGTTCAGCCACCTGCTGCAGGAGGACCTCTACCAGGGAGCACAGAGTGCAGCCCTGCCCATTGCTCACCCTTCCCTCAGGACAGCAGTGCAGGCGCTCTCTACACCCCGAGCTCTGCACTGCAGCCTCCCTTCCCATCGGCTCCATCTGGGTGCCTACACTGGCCGCCACTGCCGGGGCAGCCAGAGCAGAGCTCCCAGACCGAGCCTTGCCCGTACAGCGAGTGTTCACCATCCCGCTCACCACCCCGCTTGAACTGCTGCGCAAACTGCCTCGAACACACCCTGTTTGCCGCGCTCTGGGTCGCTTGAGCTCTCTGGGGCAGGTTTTTAACCAGTTAGGTCTGCTGCCAGACTTCCTGGCACCGCCCCCTCTGGGTCAGCTGCTCACCTCCACTGAGCTGCAGGCTCCGTGGCAGGCCTTGTCAAGGACTTGAGGCTTCCTCGGTGCAAGCATTCAAGGTTCTCTGTCAAATAATAGAGAGACTTCTATAGAAATACACAAATGCAGAGACTTCTGAAGCCAAATGTGCCTTGATGTGCTAATACAGGATGGCAGATGAAGTGTCCTAGCTCATGGTTAGAGGTTACCTAAAGCTGGTAATCTCCTTAGCCAAAATCTGAAGTTAGTCTCTTCGACAAATGCCCTGTTTTTCAGTAGGGTGGAGCCCTTTGGAGATGCTGATGAAGAACACTACAGAATGCTCAGTGTTTCTCAAATTTGACCTCTAGTTGAACATCCTTATTTGGAAACTCCATCTCCTCCATATGCACTGCCCCCTGAGTTTGGATTACAAAATGCGTTTTGAATGGAAAGAATTGCTGCATGTGTTTTTGCTTTTGCACTTTTTAAAGTTGGCTGTGCAGCTGTGAATAGAGGAGCATGTATATGTACCTGTGGGAACATATTCCTGTTTGGATGCTAAAATGTGCTTTTGAACAAGTTAAATTTAACACTGTGGTTTTGGTTTGGACAGAGGTAAGCATCAGCAGCATGAGGAGAGCAGATTCCTTTGCTACACTTGAAACAGTGTCTAAATGGTCTTTATGAAACACCCAGATAGTGTGTCTGTTTTGTACCTGACTGGTGGGAGCTAGAGCAGTGCTGTTTCCAAAAAGTGGGCAGATACAGGCTTAGATTCCTCAGGAATTTTTATTTTTGCAATAATCTCCTCCAATAGCAGTTTAAAGCAGGCTCTTGCCTCTCACCACGCTGCTCCAGATTTAAACTGTGTTGCCTAATCCAGTGATACTTGGGTAGAGAGTTTACTCATCACTTGAGCAGCGTGCATCCTGGGTTCTCGGCTGTTGTTGGGCTTGTATCTCAGGTAAAATCTCCCTGAGCTCATGTCAGGCTATGTATTCCTCTCTGTACTGCGGAGAAGAAAAGCAGATTCTGTCAGCCTCTGTAGCTACTAATCCAGTTGTGAATTCATCCTAAAATACTCTACACAGTGCCTAAGACTAGCTGGCATGTTGTACTAGCCTTTTAGCTAAAAAGCTAAAATTTTGGGTTTAAAATCTCAGGTTTTCTTAACAAGGGTATTACCAGACACTGATAACTAGCTCTGTTTCTTTTTCAAAAGTGGAATGTCCTTCCAGTTTCTGGAGTGATGGCAGTTGTTAAAGAACTAACTTCATTGGGAGGAGTTGCTTTCCACCATTCATTATTTGGAAACTAATTGCTCATTGTTTCAAACTCCACTGAGAGTACCTGCACTGAGACCAGGTTGGCCAGTAAAAACATGTTGAGAAAGGAGGTTTTTCTTGTTGCCTTTCCCCAAATGGCTGTTCTGAGCCAGTTGAGAAGATTCTACAGATATTTATGGAGTTTGGGCCTCAAACTGACCCATAGTCTTTATCGGCCAATATATCTGTAGTCATGTGAAAAGAGAATGTGTGGTGGATCTCTTCCTAGCCCAGTGTCTGTGATGAGGCAACATTGTAAAGTTTGGTCCGCAGAGAAGTGATTTTACTTGTTTTCTACAAATGCTCTGCTAAGGTGAGATGGTTTGCCTGGTGGAGGTAGACCTGCGGTGGGAAGAGACCTCACATGGAAGCATTCAGAGAAAGACAGCTCAGTTTATCTGCCTTTACTCTCACCATCTTTCACTGAGCTGAGAAATTGTCATCTGTATTTTTTGCTTTCAGTGCCAGCATTGGCTGCCAGGAACTGCTGCCTCCCTGGGCAGGGCTCTCAGAGTGGAAAACCAAGGGAGCACAGAAGAGTTTTGTTAATTACTGCAGATAGACAATTTGGCTTCTGAAGCACCACCCATGGCCTAAGCACACTAGTAAAGATATGCTTGGGTAGGGAGTACTAGAGGAATCTGGACAGGCTAGATCCATGGGCTGAGGGCAATTGTATGAGGTTTCACAATGCTCAGTGCTGGATTCTGCATTTGGGTCACAACAACCCTGTGCAATGCTATGGACTTCGGGAAGCATGGCTGGAAAGCTGCTCAGTGGAAAAGGACCTTCATTTCAGCCCCTTCCTCCTGCTCTGCTTTCTTCACATCACACACCATTTACCAGTTCAGGGCAGGTGAAGATGAATTCAGCCATTGTGTTGTGGGTCTGCCCATGTTTAGGGAAGGTTCTTGCATTTGCACAAAGATAACACATGAACAACAAATTACGCTTTTTTGGGGAATGGTACTTCTGTTTTTGTGTATGTTCAGCTCCAGCTAATAACTGATGTGAACAAGTGCCAAATACCAAGCAAAGAGTAGAGGAGATTGAAGGGCATGAACAGAAATGCATGGTGGTTGCTGAAGATGTCATTTGCTCAGGTTTATCAGGAAATTTGGTGACTATAAGTTTTGCTGGTTAGTAAAGTGTTAGCGTTTTAGAAGTAGGCAGGTTTTCCAGCAAATATGAATGTAAAGTACATTTGCTGTGGGAGAGAAAAGAACTTTTATGATAGTTGGGAACATACTGAAATCAGTCCTTTGAAGCACAACAAATTGTCATGAGGTGATTTTTTAAAACATTAGATCTATTTAATTTTTTATTTTCAGATGACTGTCTAGTGGTGATTTTTGTAAATTCTACTTTGTAAAGTACACTAGTGATTCAAAAGTTCATTTTTATACCATTTCCACTAACTTTTATCCTGTTCTGGACATTGACTCTGGATGAAGTACATTAGAAGTAAATTTGGGAAGAATTATCTACTGTTTCACATATACCTGAGGTGTGTGGCTTTTATTATGGTGTACGTTACTAATACAGGAGTTGAGTGGAGACTATCATAATTTTACTGTTTAGTGTATAAATAGTAATTACAAATGGAACTTGAACATCTAGTAATTTCTAACAGTATTTGACCAAGAGTGATCTGTGCTTTTATGATTGTAAGAATGCAAATTGTTCTGAAGATTCTCTCTTCTTCCAGAATCCTTTGTGCATGTCTCCGTGTGTGCATATATATATGTGTGTGTGTATGTATATATATATATATCAGGGCAGGAGGCCTGGGAAGAATACAGAAATGTTGTCTGGGAAGCTAGGGACCAGGTTAGGAAAGCTAAGACCCGGTTAGAATTAAACAAGGCTAGGGAAGTGAAAGATAACAGGAAGGGATTCTATAGTTACATTGCAAATAAAAGACAGACTAGGGACAAGGTGGGCCCTCTCCAGAAGTTATCGGGAGAACTGGCTACCCTGGATTTGGAGAAGGCTGAGGTTCTTAATGACTTCTTTGCCTCAGTCTTCACCAGCAAATGCTCTGACCAC
Organism: Amazona ochrocephala; assembly: GCA_039720435.1. Classification (NCBI taxonomy): domain Eukaryota; kingdom Metazoa; phylum Chordata; class Aves; order Psittaciformes; family Psittacidae; genus Amazona; species Amazona ochrocephala. Next base: position 24,361,651 of record CM077908.1, read on the forward strand.
ACCACCCAAGTCTTGGAAAGCAGACACAGGGACAGTGAGAATGAAGACCTTAGGCCCACTGTAGGAGAGGATCTGGTTTGAGACCATTTTAAGAACCTGAACATACACAGGTCCATGGGACCTGATGAAATCCATCCATGGGTCCTGAAGGAGCTGACAAATGAAGTTGCTAAGCCACTGTCCATCATATTTGAAAAATCATGGCAGTCAGGTGAAGTTCCTGATGACTGGAAAAAGGGAAATATAACCCCATTTTCAAGAAGGGGAAAATGGATGAGCTGGGGAATTACAGACCAGTCAATCTCACCTCTGTGCCTGGCAAAATCTTGGAGCAGATTCTCCTGGAAGGCATGCTGAGGCACATGAAAACCAACAAGGTGGTTGGTGACAGCCAGCATGGCTTCACTAAGGGGAAATCCTGCCTGACCAATTTGGTGGCCTTCTATGATGGGGCTACAGAACTGATGGACAGGGGCAGAGCAGTTGATGTCATCTACCTGGACTTCTGCAAAGCATTCAACACTGTCCCACATGACATCCTTGCCTCTAAATTGGAGAGACATCAATTTGATAGGTGGACCACTCGGTGGATAAAGAACTGGCTGGATGGCCTCACGCAAAGAGTAGTGCTCAATGGCTCAATGTCCAGCTGGAGACCAGTAAGGAGTGGTGTCCCTCAGGGATCGGTGTTGGGATTGGTCTTGTTCAACATCTTTGTGGGTGACATGGACAGTGGGATTGAGTGCGCCCTCAGCAAGTTTGCCAATGACACCAAGCTCTGTGGTTCGGTTGATATGCTGGCGGGAAGGGATGCCATCCAGAGGGACCTTGACACACTTGTGAGGTGGGCTGATGCCAACCTTTTAAAGTTTAACCATGCCAAGTGCAAGGTCCTACACCTGGGTCAGAGCAATGCCAGGCACAGCTACAGGTTGGGCAGAGAAGAGGCTCAGAGCAGCCCTGTGGAGAAGGACTTGGGGGTGTTGGTTGATGAGAAAATGAACATGAGGTGACAGTGTGTGCTCGCAACCCAGAAAGCCAACCGTATCCTGGGCTGCATCAACAGGAGTGTGACCAGCAGGTCGAGGGAGGTGATCCTGCCCCTCTACTCTGCTCTCGTGAGACCTCACTTGGAGTATTGTGTGCAGTTCTGGTGTCCTCAACATAAAAAGGACATGGAACTGTTGGAACAAGTCCAGAGGAGGGCCACGAGGATGATCAGGGGACTGGAGCACCTCCCATATGAAGATAGGCTGAGAAAGTTGGGGCTGTTCAGCCTGGAGAAGAGAAGGCTGCATGGAGACCTCATAGCAGCCTTCCGATATCTGAAGGGGGCCTATAGGGATGCTAGTGAGGGACTCTTCATGAGGGACTGTAGTGAGAGGACAAGGGGTAATGGGTTCAAACTTAAACAGGGGAAGTGTAGATTGGATATGAGGAAGAAATTCTTTACTGTAATGGTGGTGAGGCCCTGGAATGGGTTGCCCAGGGAAGTTGTGAATGCTCCATTGCTGGCGGTGTTCAAGGCTGAGTTGGACAGAGCCTTGGATGGCATGGCTTAGTGGGAGGTGTCCCTGCCCATGGCAGGGGGGTTGGAAGTAGATGATCTTAAGGTCCTTTCCAACCCTAACTATTCTATGATTCTATGAATGTAAAATGTCTTTTTGCATGAATATCCTTTTTGATGTCTCCTTTTTCTTGAATGGAATCAATGTTTATAATATCAGGTAGCTTTCCTGAGTAATTAATCTGGGCGTGATCACAATGTTCCTGCAAGCATCTCTGGTAGTATACTGATGCAATGCCTCTGTCCAGGTCAGCCAGTCATTGGTGTAAATGGTAGCAGCACATCAGTGTGTTCCTTGCCTTGTCCTTCCCTGAGTCAGAAGGAGATGTTAAGAAAGAGCACTCGATTGGCTGTATATGAAGCAGAGTACCACCTTCACTGCCTACAGACTCCTGGGACTAAGCGTCAGTGGGCTGCACTGCAGGCTCCAGCACACAGAGGGAAGCTGCTGAGCCTCTGGGGGACAGCGGAGACTTCTTGATGTTTGAGCTCTTTGGATTAGCTCTTCTTGCATGGTGCTTTCAGATTGCAGCCTGGTGCCTTTTCATCTCCTTCGCAAGGAATGTATAAGTACACCAGAGCCACACACATGATAATGTGTTGGTTACCCATGTTTGCAAGAGCTGCAAATTTTTGTCACTGTTTCTCATATAAATACTAACAGATGTGGCCTGGGCTAAGCTGTAACAGTTATTTTTCTCCTTAGTAGCTAGTGCAGTACTTTGTTTTCAACTTTAGTCTGAGAACAATGCTGATAACACACTGCTATTTTTAGTTGTTGCTAAGTAATACTTACTCCGATCAAGGACATTTCAGTCTCATGTCCTGCCAGTGAGGAGGGGCACGGGAAGCTGGGAGGAAGCAGAGACAGGACACCTGACCCAAACTAGCCAAAGGGGTATTCCATAACACAGCACGTCATGCCCACTATATAAACTGAGGGAAGTTACTTGGAGGGCCCAGATCGCTGCTCAGGTCGGGCTGGGTATTGGTTGGTGGGTGGTGAGCAATTGCATTGTGCGTCACTTGTGTTTATTGTTTTCCTTTACCCCTTTTAGTTTTATATTCTCTCCCCTTGTTGTTTCCTATATCATTATTATTAGTAGTAGTGGTAGTAGTAGTACTTTTGTATTATACCTTAGTTACTGGACTGTTATTATCTCAATCTGTGGGATTTACATTCTTTTGATTCTCCTCCCCATCCCTCCAGGAGCAGGGGTGAGGGAAGAAATGGGGGGGAGTGAGTGAGGGGCTGGGTGGTTCTGATTTACCGGTTGGGCTTAAACCATAACAAGATGTTTAACCAGTGAACTCCATGAAATGTTGGCATGAGGAAGGGAGCATTTGCATTTAAAACCCATCTAAATATATCATTACAAATAAGCATTTTAACAAGAGGCAGGCCATAAACAGCCTTGAAGAATGCTCTGTCCTTTAAGGACTCTGCTTTTTTATTTTCCCTAGTTTGTTCTCTGACAGATGCCAAATGTAGAAAAGGAGGATTTCAATGGTGATTTGTGCAGCTGGTGTATATGACTGCATCTCTAACAGGTTATTTTTCATTTCCCCAGTGCCAGCCATTTGAGGAATTCCTTGTTCTGTCACCTTCATTTTAGTTTAATATTCTTTAGAGTTTAATAATGTTGAAACAGGGAGAAAAGAGGGGAGTGCAGTCTTACACAGTTACATAATTTTTGTAGGTCAGTAGTTACAAAGGATGGGATTCAGTTACCTCTACATAAGTGAGGGCTCATCTGTATACTTAAAGCTATCTAGGACATACACAGGCTGGCAGATGGACAATCTGCAGTAGACCTGAGCTGTTTTGCGAAGGCCACTGGGTCTTGCTGTATCCCAAATGGCACTAGACATCTGGGCTACTGGGAAAAAAAATTTGGGGAAAAGTTTTTGCAGCACCTTGGGTACCTGTGGGCAAGGCATCCTCTTAGCCTTCTAATTGATTTGCTGAGTAAGAAGAGATGACTGTTTTGTGCCTTAGTTTTCCTGTCAAAAAAGCAGGGGTGATACCATAACTCATTAGAGTTGCTACCAGGCAAGTTCATGAGGATCAGAAATGAGACAGACCTTTTTCTGTTTCTTCTGGATTTATATACTTTCTGTCCTTCCAGTGAGAGGAAATTAGGTTTGCTCTGATTGTTTAAAGGTGGTTGGCAGGATTTGCACCTCATTGCAAATCATAAAATAAATTCCCTTGTGGTTTTGTTGCTTCTTTTTACTTAAATGGTCTTCTGCTGCCATTTAACCAATAAATTCCAATAAGAGCTGATGCATTTGAGATAGAGGAGAAAAAAAACCCTAACATTTAGGGCTCCAATGGAGACTTTCACAAAGCCTTTTCATTTTGTGTATGTCATCTTAATGCAGTTGGAGATCATCCAGACTAGCATTAACCCTTTGGGTAGTAGGAAAGGTGATGCAATTATCTGTGGCTATTTTCCTACAGTTTTACTGTATTGCTAGCTTGTAAAATGTCCTCATCTATGGTTTTGTCTGTATAACAGACAAGGAAAAGAGCTCTGTGCAAGTGTTGCTTCGTTTGTTGCCATTTGTTGTCCCTCCATAAATTCAGCCCACTGCAATTAATAACTTCTGGGAGGATTCATTGAGATTTACTTATTTTCTTTGTGGTCTAAAATGTTGTCTAGAAACATAGATTGTACCTTGCTGCCAGTGCTAAGACCAGCTTTAAAAAAAAGAAAGGTGGTAACAACAGTTTCTGCTCCATTTGTTGTGTCTTGTTCTTCTGCAATTTGGGGAGGAGGCATCTCTTCTCCAGAAGAGTGCGTGAAGGAACACTTGCCTCTGTGAGCAGCTGCATTTCTTGGTCACCGAAGCTGCCAGTTCCTATCATACCTCCAGCCTTTTGCAAACATACCAGCTCCCTCTGTGCAAAGATATGCAAGTAGAGGAGACTGAGTGCTGAGCTGAATCAAAAGTCAGACCTCACCAGCCATGCATTACTTCCCTCGCTCCTGTCCTTTCTTCCACGAAACCAAGGCTGACTCTGTTTACCTGCATCCTCCTCACACAGTGAAAAAGCCCTGGGCTTCAGTTTCCATTTCAAAGGTGGTGTTGGCTGCTGCATTGCAGATAGAGCTTGATAACTTTGGTTATGAGTGGCTGGTATGTTCCTCTGGCTAAAATTACTACTGGTAGGAGCAGCCTTGCCGAGCGATGTCATCTGCCCACAGTGAGGGCAGAAGGTTGGAAAAACAGTGTCCTTGTGGTGAGACCACCTCTAAGAGATCCTGTGCCAGTCATTTCTGGGCTTCTCCACAGATGCTCTGTGAAAAGGTGCCAGCTGCTGCCAACTGTGATGGTGGTTTTTGTGCTGTGTCTACTAGTCATTGAAATTGGGGAGACCTGTGGGCTTTGGCTCTATAAGAAGAGAAAGGAAGAAGTGTGTCTGCTGTATTATCACTGCATGACACTATAAAGCCAATAGCTTGTGTATGTCTTTCAGGAGAAACCATTTGGCCCAGTCTAACTGGTATGTGCAACCGTATTTTTAGATTTATGGTGAGGTAGCACTGGAAGAAACCGACAACTTGGGGTTTGGGTGTTGTATGCAGTGGCTTGTGCAATAGTACAGCTACTCAGAGGATCTCTTAAAGTGTAACTGTGCTTGCTCATTCAGTGGTTAGAGTACAGGAAGTTTGTGTCAGGGTGTGTGTGGCAGTGGTTGTTTTTAAAGGTTTTGGTGAAGTAATAAATAGGTCATAGGAAATGAAGCAGCTGCTAGCTAATCCCTAGTTGTGTTCCCTACTTTCTTTTAAACTGCAGCATTTACTTTAAAAAGTTGTCATGCAACTATACAAACCAAAGTGCAAATGTGTGTCTTATATTTTGGAAACAAAACCACCCTGTCTTATTTTGAACCTTTGAGAAAAGTGATCTAGAGTTTTAATTGCACTTTCCAGACACATAAATTGCAGAGATAATTGTATACATCAGCACTATATGACAGTTCTGCTGCCATGCCTTTCATCTGTGGGTCTCCAAGTGCCTTACAAAGAAAATTCCTTCATATTAGAATACAGGCAACCTGGGGCACAGAGAAGCAAAGTGAGTATCCAGCCTGACAGGGACTGAACCCCAAAGGGAAGCAAGGTCTGCTTTGTCCCAGCGGACCAAGTGGCATTTACTCTTAGTACAAGTGGCTGCTGTTACTGGCTACTTACATCATTGCGTTATGCGCTGTGTAACTGCATGCCCATCTTTTTCTAAAGATTTGTCTTACATTTTTTTTCCTAACTGAATCAATGTCATATATAATTTAATTCTAAGCCTCTCAGATTTTGTTATAATTTGTGGTTCTGGAGATTGCTGTTACATGTAAGTTAGGTGTGCGTTTTCTGTTGAGTTTAATACTTCCTTTCATACCTGTGACACCTCCCATTTTCTCTAGAGTTGGCAGTAGGATAGTAGGCGAACAAAGATTCATGTTGCATTATAATTTCTGATGCCTCTTTTCAGAAAGTGACTGGTGAAATAGTGATTTCACTGACATATACGTGATGTAGATAAATAACCATGCGTATGGTTAGCCAAGGCTTTGCTTGTCTAAGTGGAAAGGTGTTTTTAGCTGCAACACTGTTTTGCAGTGTGTAAGCTGATCTTTTTCTGAAATTGGAATCAAAAGGGGACTGATGGGGATCAGTGGAAGTTACACATTGCTCTGAAGTTGTATCTGTTTCAGTCCTGATGAAAGATATTTGTTTATCTACTTCCAGAATCAAATCTTTGTTTATCTACAGAGCTGGAGTATCAACAATACAGTCTCCCACTACTACACATCGCAACCCTTGGTCACTGAGGATATCGTATGAGGTCAGAGGTGTTTTAACACTCCTGACCTAGTTTTTGCTTTGGCCTTCATTCTTACTCTTCTCGTCACTGAGTCCATGACAAATACAGTTGTGGTAGACAGTGGCTATTACCAGTCTCTTTCCTACAGAGGTGGTGTGCTTTAAGCCCAACCGGTAAACCAAAATGATGCAGCCGCTCGTTCAGTCCTGCCCCCCCCCCCCCCCCCCCCCCCCCCGCCTTCTTCCTGCCTCAGCTCACGGAGGAATGGGGAGGAGAATCAAAAGAATGTAACTCCCACGGGTTGAGATAAGAACAGTCCAGTAACTAAGGTATAACATAACTGATCGGGGGGAGGCGCGGTGTCTACGAGCTTCACCTCGGAGCAGCAACTTGCACCGAGGGAGCCTCAAGTCCTCGACAAGGCCTGCCCAGGAGCCTGCAGCTCAGCGGAGGCGAGCAGCTGACTCAGAGGGGGCGGCGCCAGGAGGAGCAGCGGCAGATTCAACCCAGGCATCATCGGCCATTTCCGGCCCATTGCTGAGGTGACTGTCTCGCGAGGGGACGCCTGCAGGGCCTGATCGGGGGGAGGCGCGGTGTCTACGAGCTTCACCTCGGAGCAGCAACTTGCACCGAGGGAACCTCAAGTCCTCGACAAGGCCTGCCCCGGAGCCTGCAGCTCCGCGGAGGCAAGCAGCTGACTCAGAGGGGGCGGTGCCAGGAGGAGCGGAGGCAGACCTGACGCGTTAAAAACCTGCCCCAGGGAGCGTGAGAGACCCAGAGCGCGGCGAACAGGGTGTGTTTGAGGCAGTTTGTGCGGGCAGGCTAGCGGGATGGTGAACACTCGCTGTACGAGCAAGGCTCGGTCTGGGAGCTCTGCTCTGGCTGTGCCGGTGGTGGCCAGTGTAGGCACCCAGACGGAACCGATGGGAAGGGAGGCTGCAGTGCAGAGCTCGGGGTGTAGAGAGTGCCTGCACTGCTGTCCTGAGGGAAGGGTGAGCAATGGGCAGGGCTGCACTCTGTGCTCCCTGGTGGAGGTCCTCCTGCAGCAGGTGGCTGAACTGCAGGAAGCTGTTACCAGGCTGAAAGGTGTCAGAGAAGCTGAGGGGAAGCAGCACTGCTTGCTCCGGGACCAGACTGTTCCGGGGCCTCGAGTGTCTACTGTTGCCCATGCAGGAAAGGAGGCTGCTCACCCAGGAAGCTGGGAAACAGTAACAGAAAAAAACAACAAAAAAAGGAGGAAGAGGGCAATTAAAAGCAAGGGACTTCCTCCTACATCTGTTGTCCCCATCCAGAACCGCTTTGCTGTCGTGCAAGGGGCTGATGAGAACCGCTTTGCTGTCCTGCAGGGGGCTGATGAGCAACAGTGCTCCCACCAGGAACAACCAGCTGGTGCACTGGTAAAGAAGATCACTACTGGTGCTGCCAGGAAAAAACGGAGGGCCATAGTAGTAGAGGACTGTACTCTGAAAGGCACAGAGGCACCCATCTGTCGACCTGACCCAGGCTCAAGGGAGGTGTGTTGCCTACCAGGGGCTCGGATCAGGGATGTGGCCGAGAAGCTGCCTGCTCTAGTCGGTCCCACTGACTATTACCCACTCCTGGTAATCCATGTGGGTGCTACTGATATAGATAGCAGTAGCCCGGAGACCATAAAGAAGGACTACAGAGCTCTGGGAGAGGTGGTTAGGGGCTCTGGAGCTCAGATTGTCTTTTCATCAATTCTCCAGGATACAGGGCAGGACCTTGAAAAGGCAAGGAGGATTGGGCAGGTTAATAAATGGTTAGAAGGGTGGTGCTATAGTCAGGGGTTTGGGTACCTTGACCATGGGACTCAATTTAGCAGGCCAGGTCTACTGGGGACTGGAGGAACTGGACTGACAAAGAAGGGGAAGAGTGGTTTTGGTAGGAGGCTTGCCAGGCTGGTCAAGGATGCTTTAAACTAGATGTGTTGGGGGAGGGGGGCAGCATTCCATCCCAACACACCCAGTCGGTTGGCAGCACCTATAGTAAACATTCGGAGCAATGTAGGGATATTCCAGCTGCTCCAGCCAATGAGCCGGCTTCAATTGGATCTCGCCTCAAATGCCTCTACACAAATGCCTGTAGTATGGGGAACAAACAAGAGGAATTAGAGATGTGTGCGTGTCTACGGGGGTATGATATCATAGGCATCACAGAAACATGGTGGGATGGCACCTATGACTGGTGTGTTGGAATGGAAGGTTACCAGCTCTTTAGGAAAGACAGGCCCGGCAGACAGGGAGGAGGAGTTCCTATTTATGTTAGGGATAGGCTAGAGAGTATGGAACTCTGTCTGGGGACAGGTGAGCAGTCGACAGAGAGTTTGTGGGTCAGGGTTAAAGGGAGAACAGCGATGGGTGATATTATTGTGGGGTTCTGTTACAGACCGCCTGACCAATGGGACTTGCTGGACGAAGCGCTCCATAGGCAGACAGGAGCAGCCTCACGCTCGCAGGCCCTTGTTCTCATGGGAGACTTCAACTACCTTGATATCTGTTGGAGGGATGGCACGGCCCGGCACAAGCAATCCAGAAGGTTCCTCGATTGTGTGGAAGATAACTTCCTTCTGCAAGTAACAGAGGAGCCGACAAGGAGAGGTGCCATGCTTGACCTCGTCCTCACCAACAGGGAAGGGCTGGTTGGAAATGTGACGCTCCAGGGCAGCCTTGATTGCAGCGATCATGAGATGGTCGAGTTCGAGATCCTCAGGACAGTGAGAAGGGCGTGCAGCAAGCTCACTGCCCTGGACTTCAAGAGAGCAGACTTTGGCCTCTTCAGGAACCTGCTCAGTAAGGTTCCATGGGATACAGCCCTAGAGGGCAGGGGGGCCCAAGACTGTTGGTTGATATTCAAGGCTCACCTACTGCAAGCTTAGGAGCGATGCATCCCAACCAGAAGGAAGTTTAGCAGGACAGACAGGAGACCTCCTTGGATGGATAAGGTCCTGCTGAGCAAAATTCAAAGGAAAAAAGAGGCTTATAAAAGGTGGAAGCAAGGTCAGGAGACCTGGGAAGAATACAGGGATGTTGTCCAGGAAGCTAGGGACCAGGTTAGGAAAGCTAAGGCCCACTTAGAATTAAAATTGGCTAGGGATGTTAAGGATAACAGGAAGGGATTCTATAGGTACATTGCAAATAAAAGACAGGTTAGGGACAACGTGGGTCCTCTCCAGAAGTTATCGGGAGAACTGGCTACCCTGGATTTGGAGAAGGCTGAGGTTCTTAATGACTTCTTTGCCTCAGTCTTCACCAGCAAATGCTCTGACCACACCACCCAAGTATTGGAAGGCAGACACAGGGACAGTGAGAATGAAGACCCTGGGCCCACTGTGGGAGAGGATCTGGTTTGAGACCATCTTAGGAAGCTGAACGTACACAGGTCCATGGGACCTGATGAAATCCATCCGCGGGTCCTGAAGGAGCTGGCAAATGAAGTTGCTAAGCCACTGTCCATCATATTTGAGAAATCATGGCAGTCAGGTGAAGTACCCGATGACTGGAAAAAGGGAAATATAACCCCCATTTCTAAGAAGGGGAAAACGGATGAGCCAGGGAACTACAGACCAGTCAGTCTCACCTCTGTGCCTGGCAAAATCTTGGAGCAGATTCTCCTGGAAGGCATGCTGAGGCACATGAAAACCAACAAGGTGGTTGGTGACAGCCAGCATGGCTTCACTAAGGGGAAATCCTGCCTGACCAATCTGGTGGCCTTCTATAATGGGGCTACGGAACTGATGGACAGGGGTAGAGCAGTTGATGTCATCTACCTGGACTTGTGCAAAGCGTTTGACACTGTCCCACATGACATCCTTCTCTCTAAGTTGGAGAGACATCAATTTGATAGGTGGACCACTCGGTGGATAAAGAACTGGCTGGATGGCCACACGCAAAGAGTAGTGCTCAATGGCTCAATGTCCAGCTGGAGACCAGTAACGAGTGGTGTCCCTCAGGGACCGGTGTTGGGACCGGTCTTGTTCAACATCTTTGTGGGTGACATGGACAGTGGGATTGAGTGCGCCCTCAGCAAGTTTGCCAATGACACCAAGCTGTGTGGTTCGGTTGATACATTGGAGGGAAGGGATGGCATCCAGAGGGACCTAGACACGCTTGTGAGGTGGGCTGATGCCAACCTGATGAAGTTTAACCATGACAAGTGCAAGGTCCTCCACCTGGGTCAGAGCAATCCCAGGTGCAGTTACAGGTTGGGCAGGGAAGAGATTCAGAGAACCCCTATGGAGAAGCACTTGGGGGTGTTGGTCGATAAAAAATGAACATGAGCTGGCAGTGTGCGCTTGCAGCCCAGAAAGCCAAACGTATCCTGGGCTGCATCAAAAGGAGCGTGACCAACAGGTCAAAGGAGGTGATCCTGCCCCTCTACTCTGCTCTCATGAGACCTCACTTGGAGTATTGTGTGCAGTTCTGGTGTCCTCAACATAAAAAGGACATGGAACTGTTAGAACAAGTGCAGAGGAGGGCCACGAGGACGATCAGGGGACTGGAATACCTCCCATATGAAGATAGGCTGAGAAAATTGGGGCTGTTCAGCCTGGAGAAGAGAAGGCTGCATGGAGACCTCATAGCAGCCTTCCAATACCTGAAGGGGGCCTATAGGGATGCTAGTGAGGGACTCTTCATGAGGGACTGTAGTGAGAGGACAAGGGGTAACGGGTTCAAACTTAAACAGGGGAAGTGTAGATTGGATCTGAGAAAGAAATTCTTTACTGTAAGGGTGGTGATGCACTGGAATGGATTGCCCAGGGAAGTTGTGAATGCTTCATCCCTGGCGGCGTTCACGGCTGGGTTGGACATAGCCTTGGATGGCATGGTTTAGTGGGAGGTATCCCTGCCCATAGCAGGGGGGTTGGAACTAGATGATCTTAAGGTCCTTTCCAACCCTAATTATTCTATGATTCTATGATAAAACCACTACTGCTACCGCCAATAATAATTATGATAAGGGAAATAACAAGGGAAGAGAATACAATTGCTCACCACCTGCCTACCGATATCTAGCCTGACCTGAGCAGCGATGTGGCCTTCCGGGCAAGTGCCCCCAGTTTATATAGTGGGCATGATGTGCTGTGGTATGGAATACCTCTGTGGCTAATTTGGGTCAGGTGTCCTGTCTCTGCTTCCTCCTGACTTCCCCTCCTCCCTAGCAGAGCATGGGACTCAGAAAGTCCTTGAGCAGAGTAAACATTGCTTAGCAACAACTAAAAACATTGGTGTTACCAGTGCTGTTCCCAGTCTGAAAGTCAAAAACACAGCACTGCCCCAGCTACTAAGAAGGAGAAAAATGACTGCTGCTGCCGAACCCGGGACTGTATCCACCCCTTATTCAATACCATTCACGTCATGCTCTGATCCCACGTTTTTCAATATAGCATCACTCTTGTCTCATATATGTATATATATACACACACACACACACACATCCTCCCACATGCAAAAAGAGAGATATCATTCCTTAGTGCATGGATGAATCCATAGAAAGCTGCTGAGTTCATCTGGTCCATGATGTTGGGCTCCATCTCTTGTAACAGTCTCTCAGAGCAGGAAAGGCTGTGTGCAGTGTTGGATTGTTGCCTGGTGATGACAGTACGGAACTCGTCTGGTCACTGCTGAGTTTGTCTGCTTTTGTCAAAGTTCATTCTTTGTTAGGATGATGGTTGGATGCAAGTCAGGGCCAGTCACTGGTGACCTGAAGACATCTCGCTGGTGGGCTATGAAAGTGCTGCATAGCAGGCAACAGAATGTATTTGAGTTCATTGCCTGTGTTCCCCTAAAATCAAATCCCCTTGAGGTACACATTGGACTTCTCCATCTTCCCGCATTACACGCCAAGGATATCTGGGAACCTGAGCAAAAGCAATCCCATGAGCAGATTTGCTTTTACCTGAAGCAGGAATAACCCAGACTGTCTTCCCCCGCAAATTCTTTATGTGCACCACAGGTAATTTATCCCCCTCTGCAGTATGTAAAAGTTCTGACTGGGCTGGACCAGCCCTGTTGGCAGATCCTCTGGTGTTGACCAACCAGGTGGCTTTGGGTAAATGTGTAATTAGTGCGGCCCATTTGCTCCATGTAGCATCGGTTGCATGATGTGTAGAGGGAACCCGGCCTTTCAATATCCAGCCCAGCATGAGCAACTGGGGTGCCAAGAGGAGCTGCGTTTCAGTGCTGAACACTTCTGAAGCAGCTCGAACCCCTTCGTAGGCTGCCAGTATCTCTTTTTCAGTTGGGGTATAGCTGGCCTCGGATCCTCTGTATCTCTGACTCCAAAAGCCAAGGGGTTGACTTTGAGTCTCCCGAGGAGCTTTCTGACAGAGGCTTCAGGTAGGACCATTCTCCTCAACCCCCTCCTTCTGGGTCCCGGTCCCTAGTTTTTACATCCTGGGCATGACATGCTGTGCTATGGAATACCTCTTTGGTTGGTTTGGGTCAGGTGTCCTGTCTCTGTTTCCTCCTGACTTCCCCTCATCCCTGGCAGAGCATGAGACTCAGAAAGTCCTTGGTCAGATTAAACATCTGAGCAGTAACTAAAAACATCGGTGTTATCAGCCCTGTTCCCAGGCTGAAAGTTAAAAACACTGCACTGCACCAGATACTAAGGAGAAAAATGACTGCTACTGCTGAACCCAAGACGCCTCCCTTTCTCAAAAACTTCTTCCTCTGTATTGCCTCACACGATAATATCATCAATGTATTTCAGGTGTTCTGGAGCTTGCCCCTGTTCCAGTGCAGTCTGGATCAGATGGTAGGGCTGTGTTTTCACCCCTGGGGCAGTCGGTTCCACGTGTACTGGACACCCCTCCAAGGAAAAGCGAACTGTGGCCTGTGCTCTGCTGCCAAAGGAATAGAGAAAAATGCATTGGCAATATCAATCGTGGCATACCACTTGGCTGCCTTTGACTCCAGTCCATATTCAAGTTCTAGTATGTCCAGTTCTGCAATACTCAAGGATGGTGTGACTTCATTCAGGCCATGATAGTGTACTGTTAGTCTCCACTCTCCACATAGCCTTCTGCACTGGCCATATGGGGCTATTAAACAGTGAGCAGGTCCTACTGATCAATCCTTTGCTCTCCAGTCTACGGATCAACCTATGGATAAATGGTATTCAGGGTGTTTCAGTTGGTGCGATGCTGCCGCCGGTGTGCTGTTGTGATCACGATTGGCTCTTGTTGTTCTTTCACCTTCAATGACCCCACAACAGAAGGATCCTCTGCAAGACAAGGCAAGGTGCACAGCTGCTCAATTTCCTCCGTCTCCAAAGCAGCAATATCAAAAGCCCACGGGTACCTTTTGGGGTCATTGAAGTACTCTCTTGTCGTGGTTTAAGCCCAGTCCGCCACGTAGTTTGCTCACTCACTCCCCCCTCTTTCTTCCCCCCAGCTGCCAGGGGGAGGGGGAGGAGAATAGAAAGAATGCAACTCTCACAGTTTGAGATAAGAACAGTCCTGTAACTATGGTATAACACAAACCACTACTTCTACCACCAATAATAATAATGATAAGGGAAATACAAGGAAAGAGAATACAACTGCTCAACACCCAATACCAAACCTGACCCAGCAGCGGACCCCACCCTTCCAGGTCTCTGCCCTCTGTTTTTACATCCTGGGCATGACGTGCTGTGGTATGGAATACCTCTTTGGTCAGTTTGGGTAAGGGGTACTGCTTCTGCTTCCTCCTGGCTCCCCCTTCTCCCTGGTAGAGCATGAGACTCAGAAAGTCCTTGGTCAGACTAAAACTTTACTAAGCAGTAACTGAAAACATCAGTGTTATCAGCACTGTTTCCAGGCCAAAAGTCAAAAACACAGCACTGCACCAGCTACCAAGAAGGAGAAAAATGACTGCTACTGCTGAACCCAGGACACCTCTCATGAGGTAGTCTTTGCCATAGATGCGTGGAGCCTCTGTACCAGTCACAATGGGGTGCTTTTGTGTCTTCCTCCCAGTCAAGCTGATTTGTGCTTCCAGTGCAGTCAACTCCTGGGATCCTCCTGTCACTCCAAAAATGTAAATGAGTTCGACCCCTGTCTTGGTTTAAGCCCAGCTGGCAACCCAGAACCACGTAGCCGCTTGATCCCCACCCCTTTCCTCCCCCCGCTTCCAAGTTGGCAGCTTGACGGCATCAGGATACGCTGTGCAACGGTCTTTACCTGAGCCTTATACTTCTGTGGGACTGATGTGCCAGGCCATCTGATCCACACAGTCCAGTAAATCTGATTGTCCCCTACCTCCACCTGGCTGGAGGCAGGGGCCCTCTATTAGTTGTCACAACACTGGTCACTTACATCTTGTAGTCAGGGATTAGTCTTTATCACAGGAGCTGGAGTAAAATCAGCTCTTCCACTCCATCTGGGAACCTGCTCACCAGAGACTGAAGCCACAGCTTTCATGGGGTGATCATCCTTGACCTTTGTTCTCCTCTTCAATTCATGCACCCATTCCTCCAGAGCTGAGGTGGGTTTTCCCTTCCACTTTCTCATGTCTTCTCCGTGATCCCACAGGTAAAACCATAGGTTGGCCCATGGTGTATACCTGCTATATCTTCTCTCTCGAGCAGTAGGATGCCTTTTGTTAATAGCTGAGGCATGGGTTGGTACACTTTGGGAGCTGGGTGGATCAGATATATCGTCTCTCAATTGTTTGAACTCCTGGGGCAGTTTTTCCACAGCTGAAATGATGGAAGGGGTGAGATTGTCTTCAAACTCTTGGAGTTGACAAGTCATTTCATCCAGTGTTGGTGGCCCTATGTCATTCCGGGTGTCAGTGAGTAGGCATATGGTAATGATGTATTCTGTTTAAATTTCTGACACATGGGTCTTTGTCGTGGTTTAAGCCCATCTGGCGACTGAGAGCCATGCAGCCGCTTTCTCACCCCCACTTCCTCCCCCTGTTCCCAGAGGGATGGGGAGGAGAATCGAAAGAACGTAACTCCCACGGGTTGAGATAAGAACAGTCCAGTAACTAAGGTATAACACAAAACCACTACTGCTACCACCAATAATAATAATTATGATAAGGGAAACAACAAGGGAAGAGAATACAACCGCTCACCACCTGCCGACCAATATCCATCCTGACCCGAGCAGTGATCTAACCCTTCTGGGTAACTGTCCCCAGTTTATATAATGGTCATGACATGCTGTGCTATGGAATACCCCTTTGGCTACTTTGGGTCAGGTGTCCTATCTCTTCTTCCTCCCAACTTCCCCTTCTCCGTTGCATATCATGAGACTGAGAAAGTCCTTAGTCAGAGTAAACATTACTGAGCAGCAACTAAAAACATCGGTGTTATCAGCACTGTTCCCAGGCTGAAAGTCAAAAACGCAGCCCTGCACCAGCTACTAAGAAGGAGAAAAATGACTGCTACTGTTGAACCCAGGACAAGAGGCAAATATGTGATGACTTATATTTTTTTCCTGTGTTCCAAGATTTCAGCCCAAAGAAATTAAGTGGGATAGACAAATTGATTTTGAGGCTGAATGCTATTGCTTTCCTTCTGTTCATTGATAGCCAGCTGTCACTGCAAAGCCCCAGTGTCGTATTTGTAACAAGAGCTTTCAGATCAAGAGCAGGAATGTGAATACTATCCCCTGTCCTAGGGGTTATGTTTCTCCCTTATTTCTCCACCACTTTATGTAATTCACAGAGAAACGTCCCTCGTGTTCTTGCTTTGTGAAGCACTCACGGTCAGTACTTCTCACATGGTGGTGGTTGGAATGTGCATCATCTATGGTCCAATGATGTAGTAGCCTGTGCTTCATCAAAAGCTTACACCAGTACAATTTATGGACTGATTGACATTGAATTAAATGAACTGTTAACATTGTTTGAACTCATTCTCTTTGCTGGTAAGTGGACAGTGTTAGTTCAGAAGCTGAGGGTTAGCTGTGTCTGTGAGAATGTGGAACTTGCAGGCTGTGAATGGTTGCTTTGTAGAAATGGCATGTAGTGTAAGTTTATATGATGCCTTGTTATGAGTTGTGCTGTCCTAACTTTTGCCAAGTTAATTTAGGCAGTTTAAGAAAACAAACTAAACTCAGCTGTTGCGTGCTACTACGTGATAAAGCATCTTATGTGTGAAATGATTTTTTTTTGTCATATTCTTCAAGATTGGGGCTGTGCCTTTTTCACTATTTTTTACAAAATAAAGATGAAGTGGCTATCTCTCCGTGATGGCAAATGGGTTTGTGTGGAGACTAAGGCACGGACCCCGTTTCTGGTCTTGAAACAAAATCATTTATTATCTGATGGTCCAGGGTTGATATAGGCTTTCCAAAGTACCCGCGTGTATGAGCGGCTAATACAGTTGGTTCGCTAGCACCACCCACGTGGGTATCTTCACTTCTTCATTGGTGGATATCTTGCTCACTGGTTGCCTTGATTGGCTGCTTGCTTCTCGCTTCTCTCTTCCTTCTTATCTTGCACACAATACTCCCAAAACTTTCCCATCAACATTCCTCAGCTATCTCAAAGCTTTCCCAGGAGCTAGTCCAACTCATAAATCCTTCACATTTACACCCACAGGTTTGGATCATTTATGTTTTGTATTTGACATACATGGTTTCTTTTGGCTGGGAATAAAAGTTTCAAAATGAGCTAAGCAAGAAAGTCTGCAGGTAGCCAGTGATACAGTCTAAGGTATGGCCTAAAAGGAGGTTTATGAAACTTAGAAACCCTCAAGAGCCTTAAAGGTCAAAGCAACCTGTTAAAATCTGCAGGATAGATTGCTCAAAGCCAGGGCAAAGCTGCCAGAAATGCAGTAACATGCTGGTCAAACTTAGCAGCTGAGGCTCCTTTCCCTTGTCATGCAATTAAAATGCTTCTAATTTTCCGGGTTTGATTGTTTGAAAGGTCTGCCTCTCCTCCAGGTACATGTTTAGCTGCAGATGTTTGTGAGATTACAGTTGCACTTTCAGTACATTGACTGACATTGCACTTGCTGGAGTAACCCTTGCTGAGCCCCGGTCAGGCAGCACAGCTTTCTGCATGCAAGGTCATCTTTATCATATTTGCATGTCTGGCCAAAGATCAAGCTGCTTTTAACTCCAAACCTGAAATTGGAAGCTTGCTCTCTGTAGATTTCTTTTCAGCTCTCTCGGGGAATAAGGAGTAGAAAGTCCAGTTGCTGACGTCTTTCAGCTTCTGCTGAAGCAATTGGGGGGTGCTAGCTGCAGGGTTCAGCTCTCCCCACGCTGGTCCTGGAAGGCCATGTGAGGGAGGAAGCTCTTTGGCTGACAGTGATTTTGTAATCTTTGGTGGGAAGGCAGACCACGTCACTGCAAAGAAGCGTCTTCAGAAGTCGTGCATCACAACACTGATATGGAGTAGTAAATTCAAAGTCTCCCTCCACCTTTGTCTGGTTTGTTGGCATGAAGAGCTGATATTGCTGAAATGTAGAGACTTGGTGGGTGTGTAAAGCACATGGGACTTCTCGTTGGAGTGGGACTTGCCTCTGGGGCTGAGCACTGGCGTGTTGCTGGGGCTGTCTCTGCTGTGATGTGCAGTGGTACCAGGTGGCCGGCAGCTCGCTGGTGCCTGAGCTTGCTCAGGAGGTCAAAAGCAGAATGCACAGAGCCAGCTGCTGTGAGCACCCCAAAGCATGTAGAGAAATTATCTGACTTTTCTTTTTCCCTCTCAACATAAGCATTTGCGAAAAAGTGTTTCTTTTTTATGTTATGTATTCTTTACCTAAGCTTTTTTCTCTGCAGTTCAGTCTCAAAAAACAAAATATATGTGTCATTAGAGCCTACTGCCCAAAAATCAACATTATGCTACCTGCTGTCATTGCTTTTACAGAGCACAGAACAAAAAGTTGGGGAATAACACAAATGAGAGTTAGTGAATCAAAGTGGTAAAGACAAAATACTACTCCAAGCAATGACTGGTGTCAGTTGAAAAGCTAATTTTTCCTTCCTTTTAAAGAAGAGAAATAGATGTCAGAATTCAGAAAAAAAAAAGCTTTTATTTAACAAAAATAAAGCTACTGTTTTAAGTGTTAGTTTTAAATGGAAAGCAAAGCATGAAACCACAGGCCTTTTGTGTTTGCACAGTGTTGCAAAAAGACACAAAAGTGACTGCCAAGCACAGCAAACCCAAGCTTAAGAAGCGAGCATTCAGAAAGACTGTCCAAAAATGTACAGTGAAATCTGAAAAGTATGCTGTGCTTTTTCCCCTGTTCTTTTTAAGCATGTAGAGACTAGATGTTAAACACCCCTTGTGTAATTAAGGTCACTCTCTCAAACTCACACCCTTGTGTACAGGCACGTTCTGGTTAGAAGTGGAAGCATTTACTGGAATACATTCAGAGAGCCCAGATCCTCACTGGGTGCTGCTGAAATTTTTCTTGCTGATTTCTAAACAGTTGTTTGCACAAATTAATTTCTTTTGTTACTTGTCTTTTGACATTGTAGACATCAAGCTTCAAAGGCTTGCTTGACTGCCGGATAAAATATTGGCATCCTTTTATTTCTAATAGTCCCTAAAATGAAAGAGTGTTACAGGTACTGAGCTGTAAGGAGTATGTCTTGATTGTGTTGGAATACAACTGGAACAAGAAATCTCATTTGCTCTTTAAGAATAATTTATAAAGTTGAGCGGAGCAGGAGACATGACTTGGGTTTTTTGTTTTGCTGTGCCAGGGGAGGTTTAGATAGGATATTAGGAAAAATTTATTCACAGAGAGGGTGATCAGGTATTGGAACAGGCTTTCCAGGGAAGTGGTGGAGTCACCGTCCCTTGAAGTGTTTAAAACCTGTTGTCCTGGGTTCAGCACCAGCAGCAGTAGTTTTTCTCCTTCTTAGTAGCTGGTGCAGTGCTGTGTTTTCAACTGTAGTCTGAGAACAGTGCTGATAACACACCAATGTTTTTAGTTGTTGCTAAGTAATGTTTTCTGTGATCACGGACTTTTTCAGTCTTATGATCTGCAAGTGAGGAGGGGCACAAGAATCTGGGAGAAAGCAGAGACAGGACACCTGTCCCAAAGTAGCCAAAGGGGTTATACCATACCACAGCACATCATGCCTAGTATATAAACTGGGGGGAGTTACCTGGAAGGCCCAGATCACTGCTCGGGTTGGGCTGGGTGTCTGTCGGCGGGTCTAAGCAATTGTATTCTCTCCCTTGTTATTTCCCATATCATTATTATTATTGGCGGTAAGAAGGCGTCAGTTGTGATCAGTGCTACTGGATTTGCAAATTTGCTGTTCCATTTCCCAGGGGTGTATGTTGCTAGAATCATAGAATCATAGAATCATAGAATAGTAAGGGTTGGAAAGGACCTTAAGATCATCGAGTTCCAACCCCCCTGCCATGGGCAGGGACACCTCCCACTAAACCATGCCATCCAAGGCTATGTCCAACCCCACCTTGAACGCCGCCAGGGATGAAGCATCCACAACCTCCCTGGGCAACCCATTCCAGGGCCCCACCACCCTCAAAGTAAAGAATTTCTTCCTCAGATCCAATCTAAACTTCCCCTGTTTAAGTTTAAACCCATTACCCCTTGTCCTCTCACCACAGTCCCTAATGAAGAGTCCCTCCTCAGCATCCCTATAGGCCCCCTTCAGGTATTGGAAGGCTGCTATGAGGTCTCCACGCAGCCTTCTCTTCTCCAGGCTGAACAGCCCCAATTTTCTCAGCCTATCTTCATACGAGAGGTGCTCCAGTCGAAAAAAAGAATAATGCGGTAAATGTATTATTTGATTTATTTTATTTGATTGGTGGTGTTTTTTTTCTCTTTTTTTTAGTCTGATTTCTGATGGGTGGTGCTAAACTCATCTCTTAATATTGTATCAGATACATGTAGTGAAAGAAGAGACTTGTAAAAACTGATCGGTTCCCTTGGAAAGGTTCTGTATTTTGTGAACTGCAGAATCTTGTTGAGAGCAGCAGAATGACTGTGTGTCCTCAGCTGTGTTTGCCATTAGCTTTGGGTCTTTGATGCATTATGTAGCACTAATATTAAAAACCAAAATAAAACCACCAAAAAAAACTTCATAAGAAAATCCTGTAATATTTCATAGAATATTTCTAAGACTTTTGTTAAGTATAGATTTCTTTAGCACTGTCCTGGGCTCAGCAGTAGCAGTCATTTTTCTCCTTCTTAGTAGCTGGTGCAGCGCTGTGTTTTTGACTTTCAGCCTGGGAACAGCGCTGATAACACCGATGTTTTTAGTTGCTGCTCAGTAATGTTTACTCTGACCAAGGACTTTCTGAGTCTCATGCTCTGCCAGGGAGGAAGCAGAGACAGGGCACCTGACCCAAACTAACCAAAGACGTATTCCATACCACAGCATGTCATGCCCAGTATATAAGCTGGGGGCAGGTACCCAGAAGGGCTAGATCACTGCTCGGTCTGGCTGGGTATTGGTTGGCGCGTGGTGAGCGGCTGTTTTCTCTTCCCTTGTTGTTTCCCTTATCATTATTGTTATTGGTGGTAGCAGTAGTGGTTTGTGTTATACCTTAGTTGCCGGACTGTTTTTATCTCAACCCGTGGGAGTTACATTCTTTTGATTCTCCTCCCCATTCCTCCGGGAGCAGGGCATGAAGGGGGGGGGGAGGAGAGTGAGCAAGCGGCTGCCTGGTTCTGAGTTACCAGCTGGGCTTAAACCATGACAAGCACAGAGTTAGTTCTCTCCAGTGAATCTGGGTTTTAGGGAGAGGGCAGGACTCTTGCTAACACTGCGAGAGGTGATTTCTACTGCCACTGTTGTTTGCCAGTTCTGTAAACCCCAGTGAAATGCCAGGACTGGAACACAGTATAGAAACCAGGGCACCCGATTTTGGGTCTTAGCATCTGATTCACTGGGGGCTGCATTTTCCTGGACCTGTGGGAATTGGGAAAACAAAGACTCATATCATCTTACTAAATTCTCAGGTTTCACATATGGTTTAAATGATTTTCCTAGAGCACTTTGGGGCCATTCAGGAGAAAAAGGAAGATGCCGGAGTCTGTACTTCTTATTTTCCATAATGCAGTTGCATGTGGCTATACTAGATTTACTCTACTTTTGTGTTTAAGTAACTCAGAGGGGATGTCTTTTAGCCTCTTGAATTTTGTGTGCAGTCTGAATTCACACCTATGATGTTTTCCTTTGTGGAGAGCATTAGACTTGGTTATAGCTCAAGGCGAAAGTGTCAACCTCCGATTTAGTCACATAGGGCATCATGTGAGTCATCTCCATCCTCAGCCTGGTTCAGTCTCAGCCTTCTTAAAGCTGCGCTGATGGTTGAGCTGCTAATTTCTGTCTCCAAATAATGTCAGTGTATGTTAATGAATGTCATTAATTGAATTAAGTGGTTCATGAGACAACTAAGATCTCAAGGAGTCCAAACTTCAAGTATAATGACATAGAAACTGCTGATTGTCTGTGTCTGACTTGGGTAGTGGCTGGAGTGGTCTGATAACTTTGCATTCACTGTCATTTCAAAGTCATTTTAATTAGGCGGTGTGGAGAGCAATCGTGTGATGTAGATTATTAGGGGAAAAAACGAATCCCATAAAGCTTCAGTCACTGTGGGTTTTCTTTTGTTTTCCTTTTTTTTTTTTTTCTCATAGGCCTTCAGCAACTGTGGACTGCATCACGAAGCTCAGAACAGGTTTGGATGCTGCTAAGACGACAAGCAAAGTCAGGGGTAGCATTCATCCTGCAGTGACTAGTGAAATGTGTGATGATTTGTGTGTGTATGCCTTAGACACTATTTTTTTGGCAGTAAAAGTGTCATCTTCAGCTCTTTTCCTCCAATATTTTAATAGTCTGACATGGCCATTTATGCTTTTGTGCTGCTGCCTCTGCGAGGCACAGTGGCCTGGTTCAGGGTCGGCACAGGCAATCACCTACTCGCGATCGCAGGGTCCATTAGCATGCAGACACCAATGTGGTGGACGGCAAATGGCGTTTATTGCAGAGTGACACCGCATTATATAGCTTTGGTTTACAACGTCACTTCCGTCTGCTTACATCACAAAGCTAAGACCTGGGGAGGGGCTCTGTCTTTCCGTTACAGCGCGACATCTTCCGACCGCCAAGCCCTGGCTGCCTACATTGTGCTGATGGACAGTTCTCATAATGGGCCTTATCAATTGCTTTGTGTATTAGTTGTGGCAGTGTTGAGAGCCTGTGGTACTTAGTTCTTGGGAAGGACGATACAGTTGCCATTCCTCTTTGACCTAGTATGCTTTTTTCCTGGTAGGAAAACAGAATGGGCACAGCATTAGTCAAGAACCATAGTATTTAATGTCTGAGAAGAAACACTGCAATTGTCTAGTTTGACATCCTTGAAACCTAATCCAGTGAGTTTTGCACTGACTTGCACTAGCTTTTTATTCTGTTCATGAAAGTGTAAGGGAGTAGATGAGAAGTTTAGGAGTTGAATCTCAGTTCTTTACTCATGTAATGAATGTTGTTGCAACTACTGGTGGCTTGTCTCAAAAGCATCTGCAAGATCTGGTCTTCTAAATGAAGTGCAGCAACAGTTTTCCTAATGACTTGCCCTAGCTGCTCTTAGTTACTGAAGGACAGAGTTATTTTTCACTCTCTTCTCATGAGTAAAAGCCTAGCGCAGCCACTGAAATAACCAATTTGGTGCTTCATGATACAGCCTTTGTTCTTGAAAGTACCAAGGCTTGTATTCATCCTGAAGAGAGTACTCTGTATGCAATGTTGTTGAATCTTGTGTGTATCTGCAGCTGTATATTTAAAGTTGAGTATACTACTTCTAGACTGTCAACAATATATTTCATTTAGTGCTAGATCACTGCCAGGACTACCTGTGTGTGCCGTGTTTTAAGAGGTGCTGTTAGAATTCAGTGACATTTCCAGCACATCTGCTGCCACTGACTCATTCCTGCTGCATCACTGCCTCTTGCAGGGGTCAGAGCAGCAGGCTGGAGCATTGTGTTTCCAGCTCTGTGTAATAACTTGTCAAATGAATGATATACTGGAAAGTAACTGAAAATATTGATGAAAATATTAATGAAAATAAAATGATAGAGGGGCTGATGACTGCATGTATCTTCCTTGTAACTGAGCATATAGAGACTGTGCTTAGATGAGATAAAAAGAAAATGGGAGACGACTGGAATTTCAGTGGTGTGGTTTGTCTGGCACTGGTGTTTCTGGCTGAGCTTGTAATGCTCTGATATACACAAGATATGCTCATAGGCAGTTGCACCTTTGAAAATATTACCCTTTCTTCATGCCTAATCCTTGCATCAGAGGAATGGCTCTGAATGTACAATAAAGCCTTTGATTTGTACTCTGAGAGAGGTATTGTCGTGGTTTAAGCCTCTATAACTCACGCAGTCGCTCTCTCACTCACTCCCCCCTCTTTCTTCCCCCAGTCCCGGGGGGATGGGGAGGAGAATCAAAAGAATGCAACTCCCACAGGTTGAGATAAGAACAGTTTAGTAACTAAGGTATAACACAAATCACTACTGCTAGCACCAATAATAGCAATGACAAGGCAAATGCAAGGAAAGAATACAATCGCTCACCACTTATCCCCAGCCCGACCAAGCAGTGCACCCCCACCCTTCCGGGTCTCTGCCCTCCATTTTTCCACCCTGGGCATGACGTGCTGTGGTATGGAATAACCTCTTTGGTCAGTTTGGGTCAGGTGTCCTGTCTCTGCTTCCTCCCGGCTTCCCCTCCTCCCTGGCAGAGCATGAGACTCAGAGAGTCCTTGGCCAGACCAAAACGTTCTAAGCAGTAACTGAAAACACTGGTGTTATCAGCGCTGTTCCCAGGCCCAAAGTCGAAAACATAGCGCTGCACCAGCTACCGAGAAGGAGAAAAACGACTGCTACTGCTGAACCCAGGGCAAGTATTGACAGAAAATTATTAGGATTGGCTGCGGAGGTGTTAGGATGTGGGCCAAAATGAAACTTTATATCAGTACTTTGCCTCTGAGTCTGGTTTTCTTATTTTTCAAAGAACGGGATTTGAGGTTAAGGTTCTCAGCTTAAATCTGAAGCAGAGAAGCATACTCCTCAATTGTTCTCTGAACTCTTTTGACTTGGGTTTAGTGATCCAAAATCTTGCAAAACATTGGAGTATTTGGAAGTAATCTCCTACAGTGTTTATAGTGTTAAATTTGGTTTTGGTTTCCGTTTTATTCATTTCCAGTGAGAGCTGGTAATTTGTTGTAAGGAAGCAGGAGTAGAGTCTGATTTGGAACTCAAAGATATGTATTTTTAAATTATATTTTTCAGAAAGAGAAAGCAAAAAGGTCTTTCTCAGCAGGATGCAGGCTAGAGAAAAAGACAGATGTTACTTTATTATGCAAACTATATTTCCTTTCCAATAATCGTACTTCCCTAAAATGCCTTCTAGTTGAAGCTTGCTGATCAATTGGGCCTTTTTCAGCAGTTACCACCTCACTACAACCTTCTTTCAGGTAGTTGTAGAGAATCATAAGGTCATCCCCCAAATCTCTTCTCCAGACTAAACAACCCCAGTTCCCTCAGCCATTTCTCCAAAGACATCTTCTCCAGGCCCTTCACCAGCTTTGTGGCGCTTCTCTGGATACGCTCCAGCACCTCAATGTCTCTCTTTTAGTAAGGACCCCAGAACTGAACACAATATTCAAGGTGCAGCCTCACCATCGCCGAGGACAGGGGGATGATCACCTCCCTGCCCTGCAGGCTATGCTATTTCTGATACAGGCCAGGATGTCATTGGCCTTCTTGGCTGCCTGAGCATAAGCTGCATCATGTTCAGCTGGCCGTCGATGAACACCCCCAGGTCCCTTTCTGCCGAGCAGCTTTCCAGCCACTCTTCCCCAAGCCTGGAACATAGAAGGGGGTTGTTGTGGCCCAAATGCAGGACCTCGGATTTTACCTTGTTTAAACTCAGGTCATGGCCACAGCCCATCTATCCAACCTCTCCAGATCCATCTGCAGAGCCTTCCTGTCCTTCAGCTGATCAACACTCCCAGCCAACTTGGTGTTGCCCACAAGTTTCTGGAGGGTGCACTCAATCCCATCATCCAGATCATCAGTGAAGATATTAAACAAGACTGGCCTAACACCGAGCCCGAGAATCCACCTATCCAGGCCATGAGCAGCCAATTTCTCCAGGAGAACGCTGTGGGAGACTGTCAAATGCTTTACGTAAATCCAAATAGACAATGTCCACAGCCTTTCCCTCATCAACCAGGTGGGTCACCTTACCGTAGAAGGAGATCAGGTTGGTCAAGCAGGACCCATGCTTACTGGCCCTGATCCCTCCATTTTCCCACACGTGCTCTATGATCTCACTTAGGATCATCTGCTCCATGACCTTCCCTGGTACAGAGGTCAAGCTGACAGGCCTGTAGTTTCCAGGGTCATCCTTCCTGCCCTTTCTGTAGAGAGGTGTCGCATTGGCCAACCTCAAATCCTCTGGGACCTGCCCACTAGACCAGGACTGCTGCTAGATGGTGGAGAATGGCTTAGTATGCTCCTCTGCCAGCTCCTTCAGCACTCTTGGGTGTAACCCATCTGGCCCCATGGACTTGTATATGTCTAAGTGGAGCAGGAAGTTGCTAACTGTTTCTTCCTGAATTATGGGGACTTGAATCTGCTCCCCATCTCTGCCATCCAACTCAGGGAACTGAGTACCCTGAGGATGGCTGGTGTGAGTATTAAAGACTGAGGCAAAAGCAGCATTAAGTACCTCAGCCTTTTCCTCATCCTCAGTCACTAGTTTTCCCCTAGCACGCAGCAGAGGATGGGAGGTTCTCCTTGGCCCTCCTTTTATTACTAATATATTTGAAAAAGTACTTTTTATTATCTTTTATAGCAGTGGCCAGATCTAGTTCCATCTGTGCCTTCGCCTTTCCAACTTTCTCTCTACATAACCTAACAGCATCCTTGTACTTTTCATGGGGTAACTGTCCTTTCTTCCACAGGTGATAATTTATTTTTTTATTTTTTTTTTTCTGTGTTCAAGCAACAATTCCCTGTTCAGCCAGGCTGGTCTCTTCCACACTGGTTTGATTTTCTGCACATAGGCACTGCCCGCTCCTGTGCCTTAAGGGTTTCATTCTTGAAGAGTGTCCAGCCTTCCTGCACCACTTTGTCCTTCAGCAACGTTTCCCAAGGAATTCTGCCAACCAGCATCCTAAACAGGCCAAAGTCAGCCTTCTGGAACTCTAAGGTGGAGGTTTTGCTGACCTTCTCCCTGACTTCTCCAAGAATTGAAAATTCATTCATTTCATCATCACTTTGCCCAAGATGGCCTCCAACCATCACATCATCCACCAGTCCTTCTCTGTTTGAGAACAGCAAATCTAGCCAGGCGTCTCCCCTAGCTGGCTCACAAACCAGCTGGGTTAGGAAGTTAATCTCCCACACCCTCCAAGAACCTCCTGGATTGTTTCTTCTCTGCTGTGTTGTACTGCCTGCAGACATCTGGTAGGTTGAAGTCCCCCACAAGAACAAGGGCAAGTGATTGTGAAACTTCTCCCGGTTCTTTGAAGAGCACTTCATCTGTAGCTTCATCCTGGCTGGGTGGTCTATAACGGACTCCTACAAGGACATCAGCTTGGTTGGTCTTCCCCCTGATCTTCACCCACAAACATTCAGCCTTCTTACTCATGACAACGAGTTCAAGGCAGTCAATGCACTCCCCGATATACAACACAACCCCACCACCTCTCTTTCCTCGCCTATCCCTTCTGAAGAGCCTGTAGTCATCCATTGCAGCACCCCAATCATGCGAATCATTCCACCACATTTCTGTGGTGGTGATTATGTCATGATTTCCCTGCTGCACAATGGCTTCCAGCTCCTCCTGTTTGTTGCCCATGCTGCGGGTATTGGCATAAATGCATTTAAGTTGCCCTGTGGATCTGGACTCCAACAGTGGCATGCTACCCTGTGGCTCATGTCTAGCAAGCCTGGTGTTATCTCCTTCCCCCTTCAAACCTAGTTTCAAGCCCTCTCTGTAAGCCCTGCTAGCTCCTGGGCTAGAATCCTTTTCCCCCTTTGGGACAGGCATTCCCCATCTGCTTCCAGGAGGCCTGGTGCTGTATGAACTGACCCATGGTCAAGAAACTCAAAATTCTGGCACTGACACCAGTCACAGAGCCAGGAATTAATTAATGCCATTTTTCTGATGTTATTATTGTCATTGTTTGTGACTGGCAGGATGGACAATACTACTACTTGGGCTCCTGAACCTTGCACCAGTCGCCCCAAGGCCTTGAAGTCCTTCTTGAGTCCCATCCCCCCCCAGGCTTCTTGAGGGGAATTCTTCATTGTCCACCTGAAAGACTAATAAAGGATAGTAGTGTCCTGGGTTCAGCAGTTGCAGTCATTTTTCTCCTTCCTAGTAGCTGGTGCAGTGCTGTGTTTTTGACTTTCAGCCTGGGAACAGCGCTAATAACACCGATGTTTTTAGTTGTTGCTGAATAATGTTTACTCTGACCATGGACTTTCTGAGTCTCATGCTCTGCCAGGGAGGAGGGGAAGCAGGGAGGAAGCAGAGACAGGACACCTGACCCAAACTAGCCAACGAGGTATTCCATACCACAGCATGTTATGCCTAGTATATAAACTGGGGGCAGTTACCCGGAATGGCTAGATCACTGCTCGGGGTGGGCTGGGTATTGGTTGGCAGGTGGTGTTCAGTTGTATTCTCTTCCCTTGTTATTTCCCTTTTCATTATTATTATTGGTGGTAGCAGTAGTGGTTTTGTGTTATACCTTGCTTACTGGACTGTTCTTATCTCAACCCGTGGGAGTTACATTCTTTCGATTCTCCTCCCCATCCCCTCAGGAGCTGGGGGGCGGAGTAAGTAATGGAGGGAGTGAGCGAGTGGCTGCCTGGTTCTGGGTTGCCGTCTGGGCTTAAACCATGACAAGTAGTCACAGGGCCATACCAGGTGAGAGAGTTTTCTGGTGATGTCTCTTACCCTGGCCCCAGGGAGGCAACAGTCTTCTCTGTTGACTTACATGGATGCTGGGGAGGGAGTCTTCATTAGGGACTGTGGTGATAGGACAAGGGGTAACGGGTTCAAACTTTAACAGGGGAAGTTTAGATTGGATGTAAGGAAGAAATTCTTTACTGTAAGGGTGGTGAGGCCCTGGAATGATTTGCCCAGGGAAGTTGTGAATGCTCCATCCCTGGTGGTGTTCAAGGCCAGGTTGGACAGAGCCTTGCATGTCATGGTTTAGTGGGAGGTGTCCCTGCCCGTGGCCAAGGGGCTTGAAACTAGATGATCTTAAGGTCCTTTCCAACTCTAACTGTTCTATGATTCTGTAATTGTACTTCTGTAATGCCTAAGAATTATTGGGGTGGTAATGCAGAGTTTCAGGTTTGCTTACTTACTGCTACTATTTTATGCTGTACATGTGATTTCAAAGTTACTTATGTTTTAATTGTCTCTTTCACTTTAAACTGGGCATCAGTTGTCTGTACATGAAACCAGTACTTACATATAGGCTTAGATGAGTAGGTTGGTTGCTCTACTTAAACTTGTCTGAGTCCAGAAGCTGAGGCTTGAATCTTTGGTGCCCCAAGAACCACTGTCAAATGAAGCAGTCCAGATTTTGATGATTTGCTTGATCAACCTTGCAGCCAGGGAGAAGAACAAGTGGATTAAAACTAATATAGTACACTGCTGTTCTGTGTGATTGAGGTGCTTCTTCATACATGGTTAGCACATGTGTGGCCAGATCCCTTCATGTTTAGTTCAACTTGAATTTATGTTCCATTCATTGTGGGTCCAGAACAATGCAATTTGAGTTTTTTGTATTTCAGGCACCTAGGTCTAGCCTGGTTTTGTTTTTATGTGAGTGATGTTAACACCTGAATGAGTTGAATGAAGGTGGCTGAATGGATCTCTCTGTTGAATGGCCTGCATAGGAATTTTGCTTTCCAATTAGATATTTTGCAGATATTTTCAACACCAAGAATAACTTCGATAGTGCTGTTCTTACTTTCAAATTGTGAAACTTCTGATGACTAAGTAAGCATTTCTTTCCCCTCTCCTTTGTTTTCTTGCAGCCAACTGGGTACATGGAAAACTCCATTTCCTACAGTGCTATTGAAGATGTTCAACTGCTCTCCTGGGAGAATGCCCCTAAGTACTGTGTACAGCTCACAATCCCAGGGGGTAATATCTTACTGCAGGTACAGTAAACACCAAAGTAGAATTTTCTTTCTCTCTTACTATGAATTTCCTTTAACTTGTCTGATATGCATGAAATCTTAATTAAATGGACTCAGAAAAGACAGAGAACTCACTGCTGTCAAATTATCTAACCACAAGAAAAAATGCTCAGGGTGATAAGTCTGAAACTCTTCATGTTTGACAGTCAATGGAAATTTTGGTCCACAGTGGTTAAATCTTCTTCTTGATTTTCTGCATCAAAATAATACTCTATGGAGAGGCATATTGAGTCGGGCCTGGAACAATTGTGGTTTTGCATATAGTCCTATTCCTGCATGAAACAAATTTAAAATTTCATCCTTCAATTCACATAGGAAACCCATAACTTGCACTGATACTGACAGGTATCTTTTTAAAAAATGTATCTGATCTTCACTGGAAGATTTCACTACATTTGTATGTCTACATATGCTAGTTCTCTAAGTGTTGTTTTCAAACTGAACATGCTGTGTTTATGTTATTCCAGATTTCTTCATCCCCTTGTGAGGCTTTGTAGGACTCCTTAGGGCAAGTTTTAGAGACAGAAAAGGACTCCACAGCACTGAGCTTTTTAACTGCTTTCAAATAGGCAAAGAAAAGCAATTGAAAACCCAGCTGTTGTGCCCACAAATAAATTTGAACAGTCAGTACTTAGGCTAAGTTGACTCCAACTTAATTCTTACCATAGTTCTCCACATTGTTTCAAACACAATTTTATTTGTTACCCATTGGGAATTTACTTTTTCACTTGAATATACAGCTATGACTATTGTGTATATGCATTTCATGCAGATAGGAGTGTCAAGAGACTGGGTGAGCAATTACTGCAGAAAATGTGAAGATCAGTTTAAACTGTGGATAATTCATGAAAAATCAAAAAAGATTTTTTTTTTCTTGAAAAAATATGAATCACTGGATTGATCATAATAGAACTTGTGTATTTGGGTGTGTACACTCACACATTAAGTACTGCTTTTGCACAAAATGTAGTCCAAAAGATAAAAAGATGGGAACATACCGAATGATACACTAATGACTGTGATAACCATGTGTCCTGACTTCAGCACTAGCAGTCATTTTTCTCCTTCTTAGTAGCTGGTGCAGTGCTGGTTTTTTGACTTTCAGCCTGGGAACAATGCTGATAACACTGATGTTTTTAGTTGATGCTAAGTAATGTTTACTCTGACCAAGGATTTTCTGAGTCTCATGCTCTGTCAGGGAGGAGGGGAAGTCGGGAGGAAGCAGAGACAGGGCACCTGACCCAAACTAACCAAAGAGGTATTCCATACCACAGCACGACATGCCCAGTATATAAACTGGGGGCAGTTACCCGCAAGGGTTAGATCACTGCTTGGTCGGGCTAGTTACTGGTGAGCGGTTGTATTCTCTTCCCTTGTTATTTCCCTTATCATTATTATTATTGGTGATAGCAGTAGTGGTTTTGTGTTATACCTTAGTTACTGGACAGTTCTTATCTCAACCCATGGGAGTTACATTCTTTAGATTCTCCTCCCCATCTAACTGGGAGCAGGGGGAGGAAGAAGGAGTGGAGTGAGCGTGCGGCTGTGTGGTTCTGAGTTACCAGCTGGGCTTAAACCACAACAGTTCTTTGTGGCGCCCAACGCGGGGCGCAAAGGGTTGAGATAACGACAGATCTGACCAGAGTGTGTCTAATTGTATTTGTGATAAACTTTCATTGTTTCAGATTTCAGTGTTTCAGTCACTCATCACAATGCTGATTTATTGGCTCTCAAAGTTATTGCTCTTTATCTCAGAGTTTCAGCGTGTCGTGCCTTACTTACAGCTGGTATTTGCTGTTTTAGTGTTTATCAGCTGGGGGGCTTGGGCTAAGGTTCTTGTTTTGCTGTACTTTATGGTAATGACTTGTAATACAATAGATACATTGATCATGAAACTGATCTGGCTTTTGTTCCCAGTGTGGTCATCACCTCTATACACTGGAGGTATATAATGGATGTGTTTAGCAATTACACATCTTTTTTCCCCTCCTCAAGTGGTCAACCTATGAAGGAGACATTGCCTTAGGTTCCCAGCTCCCCCACCAGACTATTTACGACATCATTTGAGAGTTCTGAAGGTTTTGAATGGCCTTTGGGTACCCTTGAGACCTGCCTGCTGATTGTCATGGGGATCACCACGTTGGCACACATACAGAGTGTGTTTTTCCCACAGCCATTTTGTCTGATCTCGAAAGTTAAAGCACAGTTGGGTTTGGGCCTTGTCTAGGGTTAGACGACAATGTAGGAGGACCAAGAGATTTTCCCTGAGGCTGGACAGTCATGAGTGGCAGGGTGTGTGGGATAGTATGGGCCAGTGGGTGAGTATCTAGGCCAGAGGGCCCCTCCAGTGCTTTGGAAATTCACCACTGAACAAGTGCAAAATGCAGAAAAATTAGTAAAACACTTAAATGAGGTGTGTTTTCATCCTGGTCATACCAGAGAGGGACAAATCCTGGCAACGTGCTGGGGCTTGGCCTATGCTTGCAGATCTTTGTTCAACACTATCCAGTACTTTCAAAGGGAAGAAAATGTCTCTGGATCTGATGCTAAAGCAACAGACAGCACAGCTACTCCAGATCCAAGCACAGCAGTTACACCAACCCCAGTTACAAGTATAGCAGCTATCCAAACTCTGAGTTCAACCAATGCAGCTCATCCAATTCCAAGCACAGCTGCTACCTAAGAGTCGGGTCCCTGAGGAACACCAGAACAACCAACAGGTGGATAAATCTGCTAAGATTGAAGTGGCTCAGATGGACTTGGATTGGCAACATAAGGGTGAATTCTTTTTGTCCCAGTGGGCCCATAACACTTCAGGCCATCAGGGCAGAGATGCAACATATAGATGGGCTCGTGACTGAGGGGAGGACTTAGCAATGGACATTATTGTCCAGGTTATTCATAACTGTGAAGCATGTGCTGCAGTTAAGCAAGCCAAGCAGTTAAAGCCTCTTTGGTATGGAGGATGATGGCTGAAGTACAAATATGGGGATGTCTGGCAGATTGACTATATCACACTCCTGCCAACCCTCTAAGGCAAGTGCCATGTGCTCTACCATGGTGGTAGCAACCACCGGATGGCTGGAAACATACGCTGTGCCCCATGGCACTGCTAGGAACACTATCCTGGGCCTTGAGAAACAGATTTTGTGGTGACACGGCACCCCAGAGAGAATTGTGTCTGTCAGTGGGACTCATTTCTGGAACAACCTTATAGACACTTGGGCCAAAGAGCATGGCATTGAGTGAGTATATCGCATCCCCTACCATGCACCATCCTCTGGGAAAATCGAATGGTACAATGGGCTGTTAAAAACTACACTGAGAGCAATGGGTGGTGGGACTTTCAAACATTGGGATACACATTTACCAAAAGCCCACTGGTTGGTTAACACCAGAGGATCTGCCAACAGGGCTGGTCCAGCCCAGTCAGAACTTTTACGTGTTGTAGAAGGGGTTAACGTTCCTGTGGTGCACATAAAGAATTTGCTGGGGAAGACAGTCTGGGTTATTCCTGCTTCAGGTAAATGCAAACCCACTCATGGGATTGCTTTTGCTCAGGGACCCAGATATACTTGGTGGGTAATGGGGGAAGATGAGGAAGTCCGATGTGTACCTCAAGGGGATTTGATTTTAGAGGAAAACAGCCAATGAACTCAATTATATGCTCTTGCCTGCTATGTTGCACTTTTATAGCCCATCAGCTAGATGTCTTCAGGTCACCAGCGACTGGCCCTGAACTTTGGCGAAACCAGACTAGCTCAGTAGTGACCAGATGTGTTCTGTGGTGTCATCAGTAGGCAATGATCCAACACTGCACATGGCCTCTCCTGCTCTGAAAGACAGTTACAAGAGATGGAGGCTGACGTCATGGACCAGATGAACTCTGCCGCTTCATAGGGATTGTTACATGCCCTAAGGATGATATCTCTCTCTTTGTGTGTGTGTGTATGTATATGCATATATATATGTGAGACATGAATGATGGTATATTTTTAAAAGTGTGGGATCTGAGCATGACATGAATGGTATGGAATAAGGGGTGGATACTGTTCTTTTTGAGCAGTAGCAGTCATTTTTTTTCTCCTTCTTAGTAGCTGGTGCAGTGCTGGTTTTTTGACTTTCAGCCTGGGAACAATGCTGATAACACTGATGTTTTTAGTTGATGCTAAGTAATGTTTAGTCTGACCAAGGACTTTCTGAGTCTCATGCTCTGCCAGGGAGGAGGGGAAGCAGGGAGGAAGCAGAGACAGGATACCTGACCCAAACTGACCAAAGAGGTTATTCCGTACCACAGCACATTATGCCCAGTATATAAACTGGGGGCAGTTACCCGGAAGGGCTGGATTGCTGCTCAGGTCTGGTTGGGTATCAGTCCGTAGGTGTGAGTGGTTGTATTCTCTTCCCTTGTTATTTCCCTTATCATTATTATTATTATTGGTGGTAGCCGTTGTGGGTTTGTGTTATACCTTAGTTCCTGGGCTGTTCTTACCTCAACCCATGGGAATTACATTCTTTTGATTCTCCTCCCCATCCCTCCGGGAGCAGGGGGAGGAACTGGGGGGGAGTGAGAGAGTGTCTGCGTAGTTCTGAGTTTCCGGCTGGTCTTAAACCATGACACCATATCTGCTGGATCATTTGTCCAAGAAAATCATGGTGCACATTGCACTGATCCATGGTGCACAGTCCATCATTTCATCATTTCTTGGTGACAAATTGTTTGCTGGAGCCCCTGTAGGGCCACAAAGTGTGTGACACCATCTGTATCTAGAGGTGATTTAGTTAAAGCTCTTCTGAAATGGCTTTACCTGCAGATCATGAGAAAATTAATCCAAGTGAGTGTCATTCAGTAAACCAAGGCTAGGTGCGAAGCTGGTCTGTGTTTTTAATACTATTAGACTTTTGCTGAGTTGAGAAACAGCAAAGTTGTCTCTTGAGTTGGGAAGCCAATATGACTAACACTAAGTGGTGCTAGTATTATGTCCAATTCTCCTTTTATTTAATTTCAGACTGGCTGATGGGTCTGTCCGTACACAGCTGTTTAGCAGCAGCCCAAGCAACACAATACTTCAGCCCTTCACATGGATCCCGTGCCTGGTGTTTGGGATGGTTTTGGAATGTCATAAAAATATCATGAGGTTTTCATGATTATCAACATAGCAAATGCACCTTCACTCTGAAATGCTTAGAGGTGTACATGGGAGCATTCACAGCCACATCCTTTGTGAAGTATTTTTCTGGAGCTCCCCTTCATTTTCTTCACTGGTGTAATCCTGGGGTTTTACAGCCCTGTGAAAGGATGCCGCAGCCACTCCCCCACTCTAATCTGAAAATGGTGCAATGAAGTATGTTTTGGATGACATGAGAACAACTCACTTGGTGGACTCTCCCTATCTATAGGTTGTGCAGATGTAGTGCACAGACTCTATATGCAGTTGCAAGTGAAGACCTTTATTCACGTGTCTCGCATTCTTTTATAACAAGCATTCTGTGTGCGCATTTCATAACAATATATGGTTGATTAATGTCTGCTGTCCACGCGCCTCAAACTGGTTTCTGGTTGGTTATTTTGTTCTCCTGCATTTCACTTTCCACTCCCCTTTTTCTCAAGGTCAACCAACAGTATATCAAGGTTGCCTGCTCATTCTCTACCTCCACAACTCCCCCTTTTTGTTTTTCTATAACACTTGCTTGATCATTTTATTTATCATATGTTTTAGGCAAGACATCAGACATGGAATTCTTAACAACATGCAAACTATAACAAATAACAATACTTAACCCCCTTTTATTATGGACATTAACCATGTTGAAAGCCCTAAAGATTGAGACCAAGATGTGAGACCAAAAAACCCGTCATCTTGTTGCAATTTTTGAGTTTGGTCCATTAATTTAAGGCACTTAGAATTTAATGTTACGGTGTACCTGGTCACACCAAGCAATAGCATTTTGGAACAACAGATTTGTCGGGGTCACATCTTGGAGTCCCATCCTACTGTGCCCCTCTACACTTGCCAGACCTCACTTGGAGTACTGTGTGCAGTTCTGGTGTCCTCAACATAAAAAGGACATGGAACTGTTGGAACAAGTCCAGAGGAGGGCCACGAGGACAATCGGGGGACTGGAGCACCTCCTGTATGAAGAGAGGCTGAGAAAGTTGGGGCTTTTTAGCCTGGAGAAGAGAAGGCTGCATGGTGACCTCATAGCAGTCTTCCAGTATCTGAAGAGGGCCTATAGGGATGCTGGGGATGGACTCTTCATTAGGGACTGTAGTGATAGGACAAGGGGTAACGGGTTCAAACTTCAACAGGGGAAGTTTAGATTGGATATGAGGAAGAAATTCTTTACCGTAATGGTGGTGAGGCCCTGGAATGATTTGCCCAGGGAAGTTGTGAATGCTCCATCCCCGGTGGTGTTCAAGGCCAGGTTGCACAGAGCCTTGGGTGGCATGGTTTAGTGTGAGGTGTCCCTGCCCATGGCCAAGGGGGTTGGAAGTAGATGATCTTAAGGTCCTTTCCAACTCTAACTATTCTATGATTCTATGATTGTTCCAATGCTGGGGGTCTGCATCTGCACCAAGTAGTGAATAGTTAAAATAAAGACAAGAGTTAAGCTTCACTGTTCAGATTCTGCGTCAGTAACAGTAGGATGGTCCAAAACAGGCCGCACCAGCTGTGCAGGTATCCACCAAGGGCCATGATCTGTGGATACACCAGCATACCCTCACCCCCAATTATCAGTGGATACTGCCCTTCCCAGCAAAACGTTTGTGGTGATTTTACCCAAAATTTCAGCTGATGAGCCCCTATGGAATTAGGCAAAATTTGGCTGTGCGACAGGATATGTCTGGTAATGGCCACGGTCTCGTTTCCCTCTCCAATCGTCAAGAAATTTAATACATAAATCGCTTTATATAATCGCGCCTGTGGTGATTCTCCCTTCATTCCCACTTTTTGTTTTTCTAATAGCATTTTTAATGTTTGATGACATCATTCAATAATAGCTTGTCCTTGTGGGGAATGTGAGATCCCTGTCTTGTGTTTTATCCCCCAGGTGTTTAGAAATGTTTGAATTGTAGTACTAACATAGGCGGGGCCATTGTCCGTTTTTATTTGTTCTGGAACACCTAAAGCTGCGAAGGCACCACACCAATGACGAATAACATTGCGGGCTTTTTCACCTGTCTCTGCCATGGCCCAGACTGTGTGTGAAAATGTATTGATGGAAACATGGACATACTTTTGTTTCCCAAACTCAGGGATGTGAGTGGCATCACTTTGCCTAGCTGTAAGGCACTGGTGCCACGAGGGTTTACTCCAGTATGTAGGTGTGTTGCAAATGGTTGACAGTCAGGACATGTTTGTACTATTGTACGTGCCTCTGACCAAGAGAGAGAAAACTGATTTCCGAGTGATTTTGCTGATTGGTGATAAAAGGCATGTGATAATCTAGCCTGTTCTAACTGATTTGGTAGAGGATTTGCTACTACGAGAGCCGTTAACCTATCAGCTCTTCGATTTCCCTCTATAATAAATCCAGGTAAATCTGTATGGCTATGAATATGCAGAACATAATAAGGCGTCGTGTGTTCATCTAATAACACTTTTAACATTTTTAGATAATAAAATAAAGTAGAATTGGCAACTTCCTTCAGCCATGAATTTTCCATTCTAGTAACAACTCCGGCAACATAATTTGAATCAGTGATGAGGTTCAATGCTTGGTGACAGTGTTGAAATACATACAGTACTGCAGCTAATTCTACAATTTGTGCTGATCCCTGAACTTCTTGTTCTTCATGATGCCATTTGTTATCCTCAAACCAAACTGTGA
The DNA here is from genome assembly GCA_039720435.1 of Amazona ochrocephala. NCBI lineage: Eukaryota > Metazoa > Chordata > Aves > Psittaciformes > Psittacidae > Amazona > Amazona ochrocephala. Next base: position 24,399,071 of record CM077908.1, read on the forward strand.
TTGCTCTGCCTGTTTTACCTGAACCGTCTGTAAAATAGGTCGGACCTTTTACAGGGTTATGTTGACATTTTGAAACTGATTTTATCTCTATTTCTGTTGTCAGGGAAAATAGCTTATGTGGTGGGTGATGTGGAGTAACTTGTCCACAAAAATTTGTCATTGCTATTTGTAGTTCTGTGTTATTCTGAAAAGCCCATTGAAAATGCATCTTGGTTAAAGGGAGATAAATAGTCCCTGGTTCGTGTCCTGTCAATTCTGTTGTTCTCTGCCAGCCACAACACACTATATGTGCTATCTGTTCACAAATAGTAGCTATGGTTTTGGAGAATTGGTGTGGTAAAAAGATGCATTCTAAGACACGTAGTGGATCCTTTTCCCTTGAATCCCATTGACCTATTAATCCTTTGAGGGACCTAGGCCCTTGGATAACATATAGAGTAACTGGGAGTTGGTAATCTATCCTTGCAGCTTGTCAATTGGTTAAAGCCCTGTTAATTTGTTCAGTAGTGTGCTCAGCCTCCGGAGTTAACTGTTGAGGTGAGTTGAGGGCAGGTTCTCCCTTTAATAGCTCAAATAGAGGTTGAAGGGTATCATTGTCTGTACCTAAAAGGGTTCGCACCAATTTATAGTGCCAGTTAATTTCTGTATATCATTTAGGGTGTCAACCTTGACATCAATCTTTAGCAGTTGAGGCACTACAGTCTGCTGGAGGATTTTCCATCCTAGATATTTCCATGGGGGTAGTTGTTGTACGTTTTCAGGACAACAACTAACCCATGCTTTTCAAGGCAAGATTTAGCGCTGGAGGTAATTTCTATAAGTTTCTGTGGTCCCTTACAGGCTAACAAAATGTCATCCATATAATGATTGCAAATAGCTGTTGGATATGTCTCTCTTACCTCTGATAATGCCTTAGCCACATATAACTGACATATTGTCGGACTGTTTTTCATACCCTGTGGTAATACAGTCCAGTGATAATGCTTTACCAGTCCCTGATGGTTAATAGAGGGAATAGAAAAGGCAAACTTTGGGGCATCTTCAGGGTGTAAGGAAATAATGAAAAAACAGTCTTTGAGGTCCATAATGGCAATGTTCCAATTCTTCGGTATCATGGTTGAGGAAGGTAAACCTGGCTGCATAGCTCCCATGTCCTCCATGACATTATTAATTGTGCAGAGATCATGTAAAAGACACCATTTCCCTGATTTTTTCTTAATTACAAATACTGGCATGTTCCAGGGGCTTGTGGTCAGAACCAAGTGTCCCAACTTCAATTGTTCTGTTACCAATTCTGTTAAGGTGTGGGGTTTTTCCAAATTTAGGGGCCATTGATCAACCCACACTGTTTTTTCTGTCAGCCACTTTAGTCTCACTGAAACATTCTCATCAATGACCCCCGTTAAAAAGGCGGCGTTGCTATAGAGACTCTCCCCACATGCTTAAGACATCTCTTCCCAAAAGGTTAACAGGGCAATTCACTACACATGGGCCGAGGTTCGAAGTACGCCCATCAGGATCTATTATCTGGATAACAGATGCACTTTGACGTGGTGTTGATGTTCCTCCTATTCTTGTTAGATCGGTTGCTGATGATATTGTCCCCAATTAGATGACCAAAAGGAGGTGCCTATGACTGTAACATCTGCTCCGGTGTCCAGCAGGCCAGGAAGCTTGATGGTGTTAGGTTTACGCTGGGGGTTTCGTAGTTTGCACTCGATGGTTGGCCTCTGTTTTGTTAATGATTGTGTCCAAAAAATGTGTGGCTTACCAGTAGACCCAAAGCCACCCATTCCTCTGAGCATGGCATAAGACAAGTTGGCATATACGCTCACCCGCAGGGACTGTTACTGGCGGGGGTGGAGTCCAGACCATTGCCTGTAATTGCCCTTCAAAATTGTCATCAATTACCCCTGGCAGAACAAAAAGACCCTCTAGGGTGACACTAGAGCGGCCCAGTAATAAAGCACTAAATCCATTACCCAACGGACCTTTCAGTGCCAGCGGCACCTTTTGCACTTCGGTGTCTGCTATCTTTAGTTCTGTTGCTGTGGGGACATCCACTCCGGCACTTCCAGGGGTGAAGGAACGGAGGCGTGCCAGACCTGTTCCGTATTGTGTGGGGCGGAGACTCCTTGTGTCTGCGCGCGGCTCTGTGACGCACTCCGCCTCCCATTTCCCAAGACCGGAATCAGTTCCCCTTTGATGTTATACTTTGACTGGCACTGCTTAACATAGTGACGCCCCTTATGACAACGTGAACAAAGACTCGGGATGCCATCTTGTGCAGCCTGAGGGCAGTCATGCTTAAAATGGCCTGGTTTGCTGCACATAAAACACAGCCACTGTGTGGTCTGCAGAGCTGCGGCTAAATGCCCCGCTAGATTTTTGTTAACGTGGTCTATTGAGTCAATACGGTTACGTGCTTCAATCATATCGATCAGTGTAGGATTTTTTAACATTCGCAACACCTTTTGACAGTCCGAGTTTGCATTCTCTATTGCTAATTTCAATAAGGCATCTTTAGCAACATCATTCTCCACTTGCTTATCGACAGCCATCTGCAAACGATCCATGAACTGCATATATTGTTCGTCTTTTCCCTGTCTGACGCCCATGAATGCCTTTGTGGATTTCCCGACATTCAGCACCTTAAGCATTGCCTTAAGCGCTAGTTCAGCAGATTGGCGCAAAATCTCTGGGGCAAACTGAACCTGTAGCTGCGGCGTGTTAACAGGAGGATCCCCTATTAATTGCGGGATTCCAGCCCCCAAGAGAGGGTCCCCTAAATTCTGTCCAAGGTTACCAATTGCCACTACATCGCATTGCTCCTGCCAATAGGACAAAAATACCGCCTTCTGTGTTGGGGTGAACCACAAGTCAGCAAGGGCTTTGATGTCAAACGGAGTCATAAGCTCTCCCTGTAATGCTGTCTGTAAAAGGCTCCTAGTATATGGCGAGGCTAGCCCGTACTGCATAACAGTCTTCCTTAGTTCTTTAACCAATTCCCATCTCAAAGTTTCCCAATCATTAGGGTGATTATTTCATATTATTACAGGAAATACTATCTCAATATGCTCCCTGTCTGCTGCAGCTTGATTTTGCAATTTTTGCCAGTGTTTACGAGGGTCATAATCATCCTCTCTGTCACCAACAGCTACGGGAAGTACCGAATGGGGGGGGTTTGCTGTGGGGGGTATCGGCGCCCTGTCCGCTGGCAGTGGTGCAGATGGCGCCATCCGCGCTGGAGGGACAGTGGCAATCGGCTTGTCAGGATGATTAGCAGCGGCGCACCGCAAAGGGGTTTACAACTTGCTAAGAGCCTCATAGACTAAGCGCCATGTCGTTAACAATGGAAAAACGATTTTATCCCCCTTAGACGCAGCCTCCCAGAGTCTCTTTAGCCGAATCCCACTGAAACGCCGTCTGAGAATCAACGGTGAATCTGCGCCCTTTAAGCCATGCAAGTAAGGCACGGATAGCCTTCTCATCATATTTGATGCCCTGTCATGTTAAAATGCATGTTAACTGAGAGACAGTAGTCTTTTCTTCCACAGACATCTGCTATCCCATCGTTCTGACCGCTCACCTGTCTAAGAGGTGCTGCTTTTCCCGGGAGGACAGCTCTCTGGTTCGCTGCCTAACTCGTTCGGTCAGCTCTCCACCGGGGCTCTTCTTCCGCCTTTAATGTCCCTGTTCGGGCTCCATTTGTGGAGATGTAGTGCACGGACTCCATATGCAGTTGCAAGAGAAGACCTTTATTCACGTGTCTCGCATTCTTTTATAACAAGCATTCTGTGCGCGCGCTTCATAACAATATATGATTGGTTAATGTCTGCTGCCCACGCGCCTCAAACTGGTTTCTGATTGGTTATTTTGTTCTCCTGCATTTCGCTTTCCACTCCCCTTTTTCTCAAGGTCAGCCAACAGTGCATCAAAGTTGCCTGCTCATTCTCTACCTCCACAGTAGGTGGCATTTGTGTCTTTTCATGTGTCCTTGAAGCACAGACGTGCCCCATTGCACACAGAGTCATATATACACACCTCTGCTTTGTGCCTAGTGAGTTTCCATGGCTCAAAATGACTTACCAATTTTAAGCATTACTGGGGAGGTGTAGTGAGTCTGAATTTCAGACAGGCTGCTGCAAGTCCACTTAAGTCCTGATTCAATGGTTTGAAAAGCCTCTACTGTGTGTGACACTGGGGAAGACAGGAAGATGAGCCATGATTTCCCAACAGCTAGATTAGGGTTCTCATTACCGATGAAATCTTCCTTGCCCTATCCATTAATTGAATTAAGTACTAACTCATTTGTCAAGTTGGATGATTTTTATGTTTTCCTTGTGATAATTTTGACGGTTTTTTTCATAGATTTCCTTAGTGGCTAGTATTTATGTCTGTATCTGTTTCAACAGCTAGAATGGTTAGATCTGTCTTTACAATTCTAAATCTTTATTCTATAGTTTGTGGTAGCTGCCTTTATGGGCCTGCTTAATAGAAAACAAGATAAAGTTTGAACCCACAGCTCCTTACTGATTTTAAAGGATATTGGTAGAGTGTGCAGACTTTAATCTGGAGGAGCCTGCCATTTGTTTATTTAAATAAAACCCAACAAACTGAATGCACAGATAATTACATTTGTGGGAAAGTAACATCTTAGCATGGCTGATTTGGTATTTTCTTGGAAAATATCTGTGTCTTTATGTAACCACATAGGACTTGAGAAAGAAGTGGAGTGAGCTGGGCTTCTGTTATGTTTAGTGCTGAGTGGCTGAGCCAACTGGATCAGGTTGCATTAGAACTCTATGGGAATTTCAGCATCACTGAAAATACGAACTTTATAAATGTTTTTAGCATAACTTGGTCCTTGGTAGTGTCTCGATTCATCAAATGTGGTCAGATTAAGGGAGTATAAAAGTAGATTTCGCTTATACAGTTGTAATGCATATTCAAAAATCCACACCAGTACTAAAACTTATGTTTATTATACTTAAGACATCAAGATGGAAAAACTGTATTTATCATGTAGTTGAGTTCAGAAGAAATTCTCTAGTATATGCTGTATTTCGGCTTTCTTCTGAGAGCAATGCTGATAGCACACGAATGTTTAGTTGTTGCTAAGTACTGCTTTCTCAGATCAAGGACTTCTCAGTGTCTCATTCTCTGCCAGTGAGGAGGGGCACAGGAAGCTGGGAGGAAGCAAAGACAGGACATCTGACCCAAACTAGCCAAAGGGGTATTCCATACCACATCACATACAGTATATAAACTGGGGGGAGTCACCCAGAAGGCCTAGGTCACTGTTCGGGTCAGGCTGGGTATCGGTCAATGAGTGGTGAGCAATTGTATTGTGCATCACTGTTTTTATTGATTTATTTTCCCTTCCTTTTATAGTGTCCTGGGTTAAGCAGTAGCAGTCATTTTTCTCCACCTTAGATGGTGCAGTGCTGTGTTTTTGACTTTCAGCCTGGGAACAACACTGATAAGACTGATGTTTTTAGTTGTTGCTCAGTAATGGTTACTCTGACCAAGGACTTTCTGAGTCTCATGCTCTGCCAGGGAGGAGGGGAAGCTGAGAGGAATCAGAGACAGGACACCTGACCCAAACTAGCCAAAGAGGTATTCCATACCACAGCACATCATGCCCAGTATATAAACTGGGGGGGAGTTACCTGGAAGGGCTAGATTGCTGCTCAGTTCGGGCTGGGTATGAGTTGGTGGATGGTGAGCGGTTGTATTCTCTTCATTACAAGTCATTACCATAAAGTACAGAGAAATAAGAACCTTAGCCCAAGCCTCCTAGCCAATAAACACTAAGACAGCAAATACTGGTTGTAAGTAAGGTACGACATGCTGAAACTCTGAGATCAAGAGCAACAACTGTGAGAGCCAATAAATCAGCATTGTGACAAGTGACTATTAATCTGAAACAATGGATGCTTATCACAAATACGATTAGACACACTCTGGTCAGATCTGTCGTTATCTCAACCCTTCGTGCCCCATGTTGGGTGCCAAAAAGAACTGTCATGGTTTAAGTCCAGCCGGCAACCCAGAACCATGCAGCCACTCACTCACTTCCCCCTGCTTCCTCCCCCGGCTCCCGGGGAGACCCCCACTGGGTATCGGTTGGCGGGTGGTGAGCGGTTGTATTCTCTTCCCTTGTTATTTCCCATATCATTATTATTACTGGTGATAGCAGTAGTGGTTTTGTGTTATACCTTAGTTACTGGACTGTTCTTATCTCAACTTGTGGAGTTACATTCTTTCGATTCTCTTCCCCACCCCTCTGGGAGTGGGGGGAGGAAGGGGGGGAAGTGAGCAAGCGGCTGCATGTTTCTCAGTTGCCGGCTGGGCTTAAACCATGACGCCCCAGCTCCCCCACCAGACTATTTACGACATCATTTGAGAGTTCTGAAGGTTTTGAATGGCCTTTGGATACCCTTGAGACCTGCCTGCTGATTGTCATGGGGATCACCACGTTGGCACACATACAGAGTGTGTTTTTCCCACAACCATTTTGTCTGATCTTGAAAGTTAAACACAATTGGGTTTGGGTCTTGTCTAGGGTTAGACAACGATGTAGGAGGACCAAGAGATTTTCCCTGAGGCTGGACAGTCATGAGTGGCAGGGTGTGTGGGATAGTATGGGCAAGTATCTAGGCCAGTGGGCCCCTCCAGTGCTTTGGAACTTCACCACTGAACAAGTGTAAAATCTGGAAAATTTAGTAAAACACTTAAATGAGGTGTGTTGTCATCCTGGTCATATCAGAGAGGGACAAATCATGGCAGCGTGCTGGGGCTTGGCCTACGCTTACAGAGCCCTGTTCAGGACTATCAAGCACTTTCAAAGGGAAAAAGATGTCTTTGGATCTTATGGCAAAGCAACAGACAATGCAGCTACTGCAGCTTGCATTCTTTCGGTTCTCCTCCTCATCCCTTCAGTAGTGGGGGGAAGAAGAAGCGGGGGTTTGAGCGAGTGGCTGCTTGTTTCTGAGTTACCGGCTGGGCTTAAACCACAACACCAGCAGAGATGGGAAATATTTTTAGGAGGAAAATAGCATTTTTAGCAATTACCAGCAACTCTCTCTTTACCTTGAGTTAAGCCGGAAGAGTGGCAGATTTCACTTTCCGGTCTTCCTGTGTCATGGAGGTGCAACACTGGGGTTTGCATCAGCAGTATAAATTTGTTTTTGCAGTCTGTATGAAGCAGCAGTGTGGGTTCCATGGGGGTTTGACTTCCTGCAGCCCCAAGCTGTTCTGCTCTGCTGTTCCTTTGGCTGATAATAAATTGGTGCATAGAAGCCTGCAATATTTTATGGATTACAGTAATGAATATTAGCTGGAGGAAAGCATATCAAAACCATATCCTGCTGAACAGAAAGCAAGCGATGGAGATAGATAAACATGGAATGAAACCAGGAAGAGTTAAAAAAATCTAGATCATCAAATCCCATTTATTGCCACGTCTTTTCAGATGGCCAAATCGCTTAGAAGGGTATGTGTGAAGAGTGTTGTTGTAAGGAAAAGTGGGACCTTTTTGCCACATGGACAAGCCTCTTTGTATTCTGAGTAACACACATGCCAGTAAAAGGGGATGCCATAGTACTAACTTACTGTTAAAGGAACTTGGTAGCATGGCATGTGTGGTGTGGTAGAAATGACAAATTTTCTGCTGATGCTTGCTGCTATAGAAGAATTGATATTAGTGGAGCTATGAATATATTAGCTAAAGGTCTTCACCATCATTTCTGGAGTGGTTGGTTTCTTGCAGTTTCTGTTCTGTTTCTCAGCAGCACACCGGTTCCTATTTTGTCTCCTCCTTGCCTGGGTAGAAATCACTGCAGGGGCTGTAATGCTGGCATGAAATGAGTGTTCCTACTTCTGTGAGCAAAAAAAAAATCTCCTTTTAAAAAGTTTACTGCTTTTTAATAAAAAGGTGTATTCATACTTATTGACTAAGAAATTAAGTAGTTTGGGTGCAGAGAAAAACACTTCCCTTTTTTGAACAGAGATGTAAATTTATTCATGTTGACCAAAGCTCTGCATATGCAGACATTTAATCTTCTGCACAGTTTTGCTCCCCTGAACAGTCTGTTTGAAGCAGATTAAATTAATCCTATGAGCAAACTTGGTACTGGAGCTAATCCCAGGTGGCTTTTCATAGAATCATAGAATCATAGAATAGTTAGGGTTGGAAAGGACCTTAAGATCATCTAGTTCCAACCCCCCTGCCATGGGCAGGGACACTTCCCACTAAACCATGCCACCCAAGGCTCTGTCCAACCTGGCCTTGAACACCGCCAGGGATGGAGCCTTCACAACTTCCATGGCTGAGCATTTACACCCTAAAAGTTAGACTATGAAATCCTTCAGAACACAATTCCTGGATCAACTCATCTTAAAAAAAAAAAAAAAAAGAAAAAGGAGTTATGCTTTTTGTTTCAATTTGTAGAAAATTCATATTCTGATATGTCAGCATTCTTCATGAAATGGGAAGTTTGGTTTTGATAAATTCTGTGGTCAGCCAAGATTATTTATCATAGATTTATTCTGCTTTATTGTCTAGAGATCTACTGGAAGAACAATAGAATCTCATTATTTCATAAATAAATAACATATAATACATATCTAAATGTGCATTATTCCATTTAATTCAGAGAAACCAGTCCAAATTTATGTCACTGAGACATTGGTATCTGACCTTGAGATTAAGCATGATTTTGGTGACCATTCATCATTTGTACTTCCAGTATTCTTGCAAATATCAGTGAACTGAACCAGTGTCAGGAAATTAAATTCATTCTGTGGTGTGGATTTTGAATAATTAGCTGAAAAGGTGTTGGGGAATGAAATTTCATGAATGATCCTTTAATTTGCTACAAGTATGTGGCATTTAGCTCATGAGGTACCTCACTTCTTATTTTTGCTTGTTTTTTAACATGGATTTGTAGGCTATGCTGTAATTTTCACTGGTTGTGTAACGCATTTTGAATTGTAAGTAAGAATTGCTCACTGGCAGCGATGAGATAGCACTGGAAAAGCCAAAGGGCATCACTACCCACTCAAATATTTCAAACTTATGTCACCTTGTTATGGCATACGTATTTATGTCGCTGTAGATGCTTTTATATTTTTTGATCCCAAGCCTTTTGACCTTTGGAAGCATTGAACTATTCCTTCATTGGCTATGAACCTGGCTTCACACTGAGCATTTCTGGCAGCTGTGCTCAATAAGGACAAAAACGAGCGATCGCTGGGAGTGATTATTGGAACATTTATGCCATTGCTGCAAGCAGTCTGTGCATGTAGCTGCACGTCTGTGTGTTGCGCTTTTCAATGTTTTAATATCACTGAAAGTGCTAACATGTTGCTTGAATTGCTTTGGGGTCAGCTGAGGAGCAGTACAAGAAGAGAAACTAGATTATGGATGCCTTCCCCCCATGTAAAATTTCAACCCTTCTTCTTACTCTGCTCCTGATGATTAATAGCAAAGGCAAATGTCCTACAGACATTAAAGACCTGAACAAAGCCTGACTGAAACCAGGGAGGATTTTTCAGTCTTTGTCTCGTACACTGTTTTATAGGAGATTAATGTTATGTAAGGTTTTGGTTCAGTGTTTTACATTTGACCCAGGGAACTACAGACCAGTCGGTCTCACCTCTGTGCTGGCAAAATCTTGGAGCAGATTCTCCTGGAAGGCATGCTAAGGCACATGAAAATCAACAAGGTGGTTGGTGACAGCCAGCATGGCTTCACTAAGGGGAAATCCTGCCTGACCAATTTGGTGGCCTTCTATGATGGGGCTACAGAACTGATGGACAGGGGTAGAGCAGTTGATGTCATCTACCTGGACTTGTGCAAAGCATTCGACACTGTCCTGCATGACATCCTTGTCTCTAAATTGGAGAGACATCTATTTCAGAGATGCACCACTCAGTGGAGAAAGAACTGGCTGGATGGCTGCACGCAAAGTGTAGTGCTCAATGGCTCAATGTCCAGCTGGAGACCAGAAAGGAGTGGTGTCCCTCAGGGATCGGTGTTGGGACCGGTCTTGTTCAACATCTTTGTCAGTGACACAGACAGTGGGATTGAGTGCGCCCTCAGCAAGTTTGCCGATGACACCAAGCTGTGTGGTTCGGTTGAAATGCTGGAGGGAAGGAATGCCATCCAGAGGAACCTTGACACGCTTGTAAGGTGGGCTGATGCCAACCTGATGAAGTTTAACCATGCCAGGTACAAGGTCCTACACCTGGGTCGGAGCAATCCCAGGCACAGCTACAGGTTGGGCAGAGAAGCACTTGGGGATGTTGATTGATGAGAAAATGAACATGAGCTGGCAGTGTGTGCTCACAGCCCAGAAAGCCAACCGTATCCTGGGCTGCATCAACAGGAGTGTGACCATCAGGTCAAAGGAGATGATCCTGCCCCTCTACTCTGCTCTCGTGAGACCTCACTTGGAGTATTGTGTACATTTCTGGTGTCCTCAACATAAAAAGGACATGGAACTGTTGGAACAAGTCCAGAGGAGGGCCACGAGGATGATCAGGGGACTGGAGCACCTCCCGTATGAAGATAGGCTGAGAAAGTTGGGGCTGTTCAGCCTGGAGAAGAGAAGGCTGCATGGAGACCTCATAGCAGCCTTCCAGTATCTGAAGGGGGCCTATAAGAATGCTGAGAAGGGACTCTTCGTTAGGGACTGTAGTGAGAAGACAAGGGGTAATGGGTTCAAACTTAAACAGGGGAATTTTAGATTGGATATAAGGAAAAGTTCTTTACTGTTAGGGTGGTGAGGCACTGGAATGCATTGCCCAGTGAAGTTGTGAATGCTCCATCCCTGGTCGTGTTCAAGACCAGGTTGGACAGAGCCTTGTGTGACATGGTTTAGTGGGAGGTGTCCCTGCCCATGTCAGGGGGGTTGGAACTAGATGATCTTTAGATCCTTTCCAGCCCTAACTATTCTGTGATTCTGTGATTTGGAGCAAGATCTTCATGTCACTGCTTTTTGTGAAAATAAACTGGTTATAATGTGAAGTTGTAGGTTTGAGTGAAGATTTTCATTCTGATGAGGCTGGGTGTAAAGTTAACCAGGATCATAAAGTTCAGAAGAATATGGTGAGTGCAGCCTCATTAGTTTTAGGGCACACATGGGTGATTTGCTTTGTTTTGGCTGGGTGATCTGAAACGCTGGTATAAACTTAGATTCTGTAACTTTTGTTTTTACAGGCTGCAAACAGTTACCTGCGGGATCAGTGGTTCCATTCTTTGCAGTGGAAGGTAAGTTCTGCCCTTCACTGTCTTCCTTGTCTGCCTCTAAGAATGCCTTTTAGTATTCTCTATTGCTTCATTGTAACAGTATAGAGATAGGGTGGTTTTGGTTTTGTACTATGAAGTGTAATACATTACAGAATGCCTACAGCCCAATCACATGCTCTGGACTCTAGAGATACTTGGGGGTTTTGTTGTGTTGTTTTTTTTTCTGAGAAACTAGGGAGAAAGAGTGTCTTTTAGAGTTGCTTACTGCAAGTAGCATCAATCTGTTATGCATCAGTCTGTGTTTATGCTTTAGGATGATTTTGATTTAAGGGCAGTTTTCATTTCAGATATCTTGAGCCCTTTCTCATTTTCAGTGAGAACAATGGATTGACTGCCCTCAGTAGGGGAAGTGGATCACAGTGACAAGATTGTCTCTCAAAAGCCGCACATTCCTCATTGAAAACTGTAGCTTTTGACCTTTGGATGGAATCTGTATGCATTTTTGATGCAGCTGGAAACAAGTTTTGGCCAGATGCTGAATATGGTTGTCCTCTCTTGTCTTGTGGTGGAAACACAAGCAGTAGCTTTTCATCTGAGGACTTGTCTTTGGCAGGGCTCCAGTGAAGTCAGCCAGGTTGGCTGTGTAGCATATCAAGATTTCATCCTGCTGACAGCAGCCACATACAAAAATGTAAGGAAGCCCCTCCCACCAAACTGTTTTTGTTGTAGGTGTATTTTATAGTTGCAAAATAGTTGTGTGGCAAAACTACAGTATTGTTGTGCTTTGTATAGCCATCAGCATGTGGCAGAATCGTACTCTGAGCAGATCCAGGTTCTTATCAGTAAAATCCAAGTGGCGAGATATTTTCCAGACCACTGGCATATTCTCCAGCCTGTTACCCTGATTGCCTAAATGAGTGTGGGACAGTAGTGCTGATAGCAGAAGGCTGGGCTGTGGTTCGGCACTTTATTTGGGCCTCTTGACAGTATCATTAACACAGTGCCTAGCCAGTGTTGCTTTCTTTGCAACTCCTGAGGATAACAAAGAGCTTAAAGCATGCAGAGGCAGTATCTCCATGTGGCCATTATTTTTCCTCCTGCTTTGGCAGGCAAGGATGATCAGAGAAAGCATAGACAGAAATTATCCTGGAATTTCTTTTTCTACCTTGCCCCCAACAAGGATGGTACTGATGTGCTGGTGGCATGTGCCTGCTTTGCTCCTGCAGTGAGGGGAAAATTTGGGTCGGAGGTGCAACTCTGTAAAAAAAAGTAAGGAGTGGTAAAAATGCAACCTGGCCCTACCACCACACACCCCATCAATTAAATTGTAGAAAGAAAGGAAAAAAGAAAAAGCAAGCCTAGACAGAATAACCTAGCTTGCTCACATGCCTTTCAGTCATGGAGAGGTAGCTTTGCTCTGTGGAAGTTGTTTTTAAAGGAATATTTCTTAAACTTTCCAATGCTTCTGACCAAGCCTCTCATTTTGGGGAACAGAGTAATTTAACAACTTGTTGCAAAGTCGAATTTATTTTTGCTTCCTTGCTTCCCTCCCCACCCCCATTAAATTTGTTTCTGAAAAACAAGTGAAACATTATCTTGATTTGAAATACCTTCCCTTTACCAAGAATATCAAGTAGCTTTTTCCTGTAAGAACAGTGACAGGATTCAATCACTGCCCAGGTACTTTACATTAACAAATTCCTCTTTGCTAAAATGGATATAGTTTTGATGGTTTTTGTTGCTTAATAGTTCAGAGGAAGAGCACCTGGTAGCTTTCTGCTCCTTACTTTGGTTGATATTTGGCAGGTTTAAGTGAGATCACAACATAACTAAGAGGGGAGCAGAGTGCAGTTATGTGGTCTACTTTAGTGAGGTTTATCACTTTACTAGCACCATAACCTATGACTTTAAGAGCCAGGTGCCAAGGTTCATCTCACTCCATAATTTGTATGGTTTGATGATTAAGCAGGTAGTGAGAGAACCCACAGAAAACCAGGAAGCCTATTCTTCTGGAATGGGTCATTTACGCAAAGCACCGGCTACCAGAGATTGCTGCAGCTGTATTATTACTGGGTGGCTGTGTTGATGAGTGATATATTTGAGGGTCTCCAGCTGAACCCAGAGCCTCATTCTACTAGGCACTAGATGTAGGTGAAGCAGGGGACCTTCACTTCCTCTGCCCTGCCCAAACAAGAGCCCATTTTACAGACAGCAAACTAATATTCTGAGTGTTTCCAGCAGTAGGGATTGCCCCTCCCCAGATTACAGTTGTGGGAGCAGATTCTGTCAGTGTCCTTCTGGCTCCTTTTCTTGTGCTTCAAGCTTTTGGGAGTCAGATGCTGCATGTAATCTGAGCTACCTGGAAAATGGCTGGATCCAGTGAATAGCAGTGTTGTTAAATATCTGGGGAAGCCTTTTAGGTTCAGGCACATACTGGTTATCTTTTGGTCTTGTATGAAGGTGCTATGGTCTGTGAGAGAACTTTTATGTAGTGCAGTTTTAAGGATTAACATGTTGTGGGAATTAAATTTGCCAGCCAGCACCCTGGAAATAATTTTTTGTTCTAGAGACAAACATTGAAATAAAAATCAAGAATAATTTCTTTCTGCAGTCCAGAGAATAATAAAAGAGATGCTACAGATAAACAGAAATAAAAGAAAACCAAGTGCATAATTATCCATGTTTTAGATCCATCTCCAAGTGGTTTTCTGTGTTATCCAACTAACTAGCTGTCAAGATGCTTATACAGCATCTTAGATGTGATTTTCTCCTTTAATGCTGTGCTCATTAAAGAGAGCATGGATGTAGGGACAGACTTTTCCTTATGTAGTAATTTTCTCTTTCGGTTTTCCGTTTAAACCGTCCCAGTAAGGGTTACTCATAATTCCTCATTTAATCTGGATATCTATGTGTATCACAGCTCCTCAAGGATTATTGGCCACCTCAGCCGATTTTTAGAAATCCTGATTTCCTTCAGGTTAGAGCTAAGCCAAACTGTCTTTGTCTAGAGAATAAACAGAACATGTTAACAACTCTCCAGATCCTCAAACATAAACAAATCATTAATCCATTGTGTAAGGAATGTTCCTTTCAACCAAGGAGATTGGATTGAAACCATGATACATAATCTTTGGTATTTGGAAGCTGATAAGTCATAACAGTGTATCAGTAATGATAACAACACTTTTTGTGAATATACAAAAGAGAATAACACATGCAGTTCATTGCCCTTTGTGGATCTAGGCTAGATACAGGGGTAACCAACCACTTCTGTAGGGGTTGAACACGGCTAAGCTTGGCTTTGAGGGGTACTGTGACAAGTAATTTTGGGACACACACAAATAAGAAAATATGTAGCCTTGGCATTTTCCCAGAGAGCATCTATCTGCATTGTTGCTTGTTTGTATCTTGCCATCTTTGGGTTTAGAATCATAGAACCAACTAGATTGGAAGAGACCTTTAAGAACATCAAGTCCAACCATTACCTTATGACTGCCAAGACCACCACTAAACCATATCACTGAGGGCCTCATCTACACAATTTTTTAACAGTTCCAGGGATGGTGACTCCACCACTTCCCTGGGAAGCCTGTTCCAATACCTGATCACCCTCTCTATGAAGAAAGTTTTCCTAATATCCCGTCTAAACCTTCCCTGGCGCAGCTTGAGGCCATTACCTCTTATCCTTATGCTTGTTACTTGGGAGAAGAGACTGACCCCTGTGAGATAAAAACTTTTCTTGTAAAAGCTCAGGGTAGACAAAACAGTGAAGCAGCAGCTATTTATTTAACGTTTTTGCAAAAACAGGTGTCCTGGTAAGTAGGCACACACAGCAAAGGCAGAACTTTGATTTATATTTCATATCCTGTCCATAAGTTCCCTCCCTTGTTTCCCCATTGGTTGGGTACTCCAAGGTTTACAGCCTATCCGACATGTATAATCTACATGCTAACTGTCCTGCCACTGTTTACATCTCCCCTTACTCGATTTCGTACCCCCTTTTCTCTTATTTATCTCCTTTTATGGTTCAATTTCATAACTCTCTGGCAGACATGTGGTACCCCAACATAATGTTTAACCAGCCTGCACCTGCTTAGTTTCATAGGTTGTACAAAGATAGTATTCTTTTTAACCACAGAGTGTATCTTTCGTCCAGAGATGATATTGTCTTTAACCACAGAGTGTGTCTTTCTAAGTTATGGTATCTCAAACCCTTTGTTTCATTTCTTTAGTAACTTATCCCCAGCCTCAATATGCAAAACCAGCACTGTTTCTTTCACAGCCCCACCTCACTACAACCTCCTTTCAGGTAGTTGTAGAGAGCCATAAGGTCCCCCCTGAGCCTTCTCTTCTCCAGACTAAACAAACCCAATTCCTCAGCCATTCCTCAAAAGACTTGTTCTCCAGACCCTTCACCAGCTTTGTTGCCCTTCTCTGAACACGCTCCAGCACCTCAATGTCTCTCTTTTAGTGAGGGGCCCAGAACTGAATACAGTATTCAAGATGCAGCCTCACCAGTGTCAAGTACAGGGGGATGATCACTGCCCTGGTCCAGCTGGCTATGCAATTTCTGATAGAGGCCAGGATGCCATTGGTCTTCTTGGCTACCTGGGCACAAACTGGCTCATGTTCAGCTGGCTGTCAATCAGCACCTTCAGGTCCTTTTCTGCTGAGCAGCTTTCTAGCCACTCTTCCCCAAGCCTGGAGCGTTCCATGGGATTGTTGTGGCCCAAATGCCTGGAATTTTGCCTTGTTGAACCTCATGCCATTGGCCACAGCCCATCTATCCAGCCTGTCCAGATCCATCTGCAGAGCTTTTCTATCCATCTGCAGATCAACACTCCCAGCCAACTTGGTGTCATCCACAAATTTGCTGAGGGTGCACTCAGTCCTCTCATCCAGATCATCTGTGAAGATATTAAACAAGACAGGCCTAACACCGAGCCCTGAGGGACACCACTAGGGACTGGTTGCCAACTAGATGTGATGCCATTTATCACCACTCTTCGGGCTTGGCCATCCAGCCAGTTTCTGTCGCTGTTGAGATGGCCAAAACCACACACACACACGTTTCTTCAGTGACTTAGTAGGAAGAAAAGATAGATAGGTGCTTTATTACTACAAACCACTACTTATATACTTTTTCTAGCACATACATGTCTTTTTAGCCATTGGTTAATGTTAGCAACGGTATATTATTGGATGACCCTTTACCGCATTACTGAAGTCCATTATTTTGCCAAGTTCTTTTTTTGTAGTTAGTTATTCCCCTTAACCGACTTGCTCCTCCAGATGCCTTTTACTTTCCCATGCGGATGCCTTCTACTTTCCCATTCGGATGCCTTCTACTTTCCCATTCGGATGCCTTCTACTTTCCCACTCGGATGCCTTCTGCTTTCCCACTCGGATGCCTTTGGTGCCTTATTTCTCATGGATAAACTTTAACATCTTCAAGACTGAGTTCTAACTTCATGCCTTCAGTCAGGGAATCCATGGGCCTGCCGTAAGCCCCCACCACAAGTTTCCAACCCAGCAAAGAATCCACCTATCCAGGCCATCAATCTTATCTTGGGCTATCCCATCTTCCAGAAAGGCGGCAAACATATCTTTCTGAGAGAGTCGATTCTCTTTCACCTCACCCCTCCTGTTATCACCTCTCATGTTTTGTTTGGGGCCCCATTCCCCCAAATCTCCTAACTGCTGGGTTTTTTCTGTGTCTTCTCCTAAGGGGTTTCCAGTTTCATTTATCAATAAAGTCATCGTAATACCTTTATATGCATGTGGTGCAGTCCTAATAATCCTGTTCCGAATTGAAAGTGGTAGTGGAACCTGCAGCATAAGATCTGCATCTTGTCCTGGGTTCAGCAGTAGCAGTCATTTTTTTTCTCCTTCTTAGTAGCTGGTGCAGTGCTGTGTTTATGACTTTCGGCCTGGGAACAGGGCTGATAACACCGATGTTTTCAGTTAGTGCTTAGTAATGTTTTGGTCTGGCCAAGGACTTTCTGAGTCTCATGCTCTGCCAGGGAAGAGGGGAAGCCGGGAGGAAGCAGAGACAGGACACCTGACCCAAACTAACCAAAGAGGTATTCCATACCACAGCACGTCATGCCCAGGATGTAAAAAACTAAGGGCAGGGACCCGGAAGAGGGGGGTTCACTGCTGGATCAGGCTTGGTATTGGGTGGTGAGCGGTTGTATTCTCTTCCCTTGTTATTTCCCTTATCATTATTATTACTGGTGGTAGCAGTAGTGGGTTTGTGTGATACCTTAGTTACTGGACTTATCTCAACCCATGGGAGTTACATTCTTTCAATTCTCCACCCCATCCCTTCGGGAGCTGGGGAAAGAAAGAGGGGGAGTGAGTGAGTGAACCATGTGGCTGACTGGGCTTAAACCATGACAATCTTCAACAAAAACACCTGCTTTAGTAGCTGGTGCAGTGCTGTGTTTTTGACTTTAGTTATTGGACTGTTCTTATCTAAACCTGTAGGGTTTACATTCTTTCTATTCACCTCCACATCCCATCAAGAGTGGGGGGGAAGAAGGGGGGGAGTGAGCAAGTGGCTGCGTGGTTCTGCGTTACCAGCTGGGCTTAAAGCACAACACAGAGGAACCTGCTCCAAAGTCCCCCAGAAAGAGTGAGGGATTTCCTAATGCAAAGGCAGTGAAGGCGTAAAAAACCCTAACCACTCTACCAATTCTGAAAATATCACCAGTGTGTCATAAAAAGAGAAAACCTTCTGTCGACATCTTGTCTGTTTTTCATCTATTCATTTCCGCTCTCTCGAAGCAAGATCAATACCCTCGTGCTGCAACATCACTGTTACATCTAGCAAACTGAGATCTGAAAAAAAGAAAACAAGGCCAAGATTTTTCAAGTAACTTCTGATAACAGATGCCATAAGACTCTCAAGTTTGCGTGGGAAAATGAGAGCCAATGGACTTCATGTGCTATGAGGATGTCCTAAGAAAAAAATAATAAGAAAAAAAAAACAACAAAATGACACACCCCTCCATACACACAAAAAAGTAATAGCAGAGAATACTTAACTACAAAAACTAAACATTATTGCTGCATGAAGAGCAAGGGGATGTCACTGCAGAGCCCCAAGCAGGCAGTCATAGCTGCATTTCATGTTATCTTTCAAACAGAAAAGAACAAATCTTGTCAGTAAACATCAACCTAACCATGAGATGGGGCATCAGGAACTGAAAAAAACCAAGATCATAGAATCATAGAATAGTTAGGGTTGGAAAGGACCTCAAGATCATCTACTTCCAACCCCCCTGCCATGGGCAGGGACACCTCCCACTAAACCATGCCACCCAAGGCTCTGTCCAACCTGGCCTTGAACACCGCCATTGATGGAGCATTCACAACTTCCCTGGGCAACCCATTCCAGTGCCTCACCACCCTCACAGTAAAGAATTTCTTCCTCATGTCCAATCTACACTTCCCCTGTTTAAGTTTGAACCCGTTACCCCTTGTCCTATCACTACAGTCCCTAATGAAGAGTCCCTCCCCAGCATCCCTATAGGCCCCCTTCAGATACTGGAAGGCTACTATGAGATCTCCATGCAGCTTTCTCTTCTCCAGCCTGAACAGCCCCAACTTTCTCAGCCTCTCTTCATACAGGAGGTGCTCCAGTCCCCTGATCATCCTCGTGGCCCTCCTCTGGACTTGTTCCAACAGTTCCATGTCCTTTTTATGTTGAGGACACCAGAACTGCACACAGTACTCCAAGTGAAGTCTCACGAGAGCAGAGTAGAGGGGCAGGATCACCTCCCTCGACCTGCTGGTCACACTCCTTTTGATGCAGCCCAGGATACGGTTGGCTTTCTGGGCAGTAAGCGCACACTGCCGGCTCATGTTCATTTTCTCATCGACCAACACCCCCAAGTCCTTCTCCACAGGGCTGCTCTGAATCTTTTCTCTGCCCAACCTGAAGCTGTGCCTGGGATTGTTCCGACCCAGGTGTAGGACCTTGCACTTGTCATGGTTAAACTTCATGAGGTTGGCATCAGACCACCTCACAAGCGTGTCAAGGTCCCTCTGGGTGGCATTCCTTCCCGCCAGCATATCAACCGAACCACACAGCTTGGTGTCATTGGCAAACTTGCTGAGAGCGCACTCAATCCCACTGTCTGTGTCACTAACAAAGATGTTGAACAAGACCGGCCCCAACACTGATCCCTGAGGGACACCACTCCTTTCTGGTCTCCAGCTGTACATTGAGCCATTGAGCACAACTCTTTGCGTGCGGCCATCCATCCAGTTCTTTACCCACTGAGTAGTCCACCTATCAAATTGATGTCTCTCCAACTTAGAGACAAGGATGTTGTATGGGACAGTGTCAAACGCTTTGCACAAGTCCAGGTAAATGACATCAACTGCTTTACCCCTGTCCATCAGTTCCGTAGCTCCATCATAGAAGGCCGCCAAATTGGTCAGGCAGGATTTCCCTTTAGTGAAGCCATACTGGCTGTCACCAAGCACCTTGTTGTTTTTCATGTGCCTTAGCATGCCTTCCAGGAGAATTTGCTCCAAGATTTTGCCAGGCACAGAGCTGAGGCTGACTGGTCTGTAGTTCCCTGGCTCATCCATTTTCATTTTTAGTTCACCAGAAAGCTCTAACAAGTACCAGCTTCTTGGCAACACAGATCCATTAACATACGTTTTGGACCCTCTGTCTGTTTCCTCTTCCCTAGAGTATAAACTCCAGTCTGAAACTCCATCAGGATGCTCAAAGTCCAGCAGGAGAGAGGCTCTGACTATCTTAAAAACCTTCTCATGTTCTCCCACAGCTGGTACCTGTGCATTCCACAGAAAGCGTAAAATCACCAGCCAAAAATTTGTGGGATACAGCAAGAAACTTGCTCATCCAGAACTCATGTGTCACTGATATGGTTTAAGCCCAGCCAGTAACTCAGAAACACGCAGCCACTCACTCACCACCGTGCCCGCCCCTCCCCCCCCATTCTTCCCCCCTGCTCTTGGTGGGTTGGGGAGGAGAATCGACAGAATGTAAATCCCACAGGTCCAATAACTAAGGTATAATGCAAAACTACCACTACTAATAATAACGATGTCGTGGTTTAAGTCCAGCCAGCAATCCAGAACCATGCAGCCACTCGCTCACTCCCCCCCCTTCCTCCCCCCACTCCCAGAGGTATGGGGAGGAGAATTGAGAGAATGTAACTCCCACGGGTTGAGATAAGAACAGTCCAGTAACTAAGGTATAACACAAACCACTACTGCTACCACCAATAACAATAATGATAATGGAAATAACAAGGGAAGATAATACAACCGCTCACCACCTGCCAACCAATACCCAGCCCGACTCGAGCAGTGATCTAGCCCTTCCAGGTAACTCCCCCAGTTTATATACTGGGTATGGAGTGCTGTGGTATGGAATACCCCTTTGGTTAGTTTGGGTCAGGTGCCCTGTCTCTGCTTCCTTCTGAATTCCCCTCCTCCCTGGCAGAGCACGAGACTCAGAAAGTCCTTGGTCAGAGTAAACACTGCTGAGCAACAACTAAAAGTATCGGTGTCATCAACACTGTTCCCAGGCTGAAAGTCAAAAACAGCACTGCACCAGCTACTAAGAAGGAAAAAAATGACTGCTACTGCTGTAGCTAGGACAGGTAATCACTACTGAGCAACAGCTAAAACCTTGGTGTGTTATCAGCACTGTTCTCGTACTAAAGCTGAAAACACAGCACTGCGCCAGATACTAACAAGGAGAAAAATAGCTGTTACAGATGAACCCAGGACACTCCCATAAGGTACGTATGCAGCAGCGGCAGCTGATCACCATCTGTGCTTTGCATTGGCTCGACATGAATCACTTTAAATCTGGGAGCTTTCTATCCGTGTCAGCATAGCAGTTTGTCCTACTGAAAGAGTCTTTTGGCAACATGCTGAGATGCCAGACTGGATCTGAGCTGCTGCTTGTAGCTGTTCTGCCCTCATCCAGCCATATGCTCACATGGCTTTTGTACCCATAGATGCCTCCTGCATTACCAAAAGAGGCTTTTTTTAAGGAGTCAGAACTCAAGCCAGTTCATGGCCTAGTGGTGAAATTTGAGTAGAAACTAGATAATTATTTTTTATCTTGCTTTAACGAAGTCAGGACCAGCTCTAAATTTTCCCCTCTAGTCTTGGATGCTGTCCTATTCAAACTAATATTAGGTCTGAAGATAGAGGGGTGTCGAAACCAGCTGAATAAACAGGTCAGCTCATTATTGTGTGCATAGATCTCTGAAGAGGAATAAATACAATTGCTGGAGTATGTTGTTTCTCATGAATTCTGAACTGCTGGCTAAGAGGGATCCTTGGGTTTTGTGCTGGTGGATTGTTCCTCCACATTGTTCCAGGGCTGACCCTAAGACAAATTTTTTGCACTTCAGGACTTCCAGGTCATGGTGACCACTAGTTTCACCAAATCACAACTTCTCATCTATAGCTATCATAATACAGAGTTGCACCAACATTAGTCTCTCATTGAGGTTCCTAGCTGCAGAAAAATTTGCTTTAGGAGATCTCTTATGAAGACATGACAAGAGTGGTAGTCTTTCCCAGGAGTGTAATTATCCTTGCATTATGCATTGGGTTGAAAACCCAACTCTGTGAGTTGATACATGCTAAGTGCCTTGTTAAGCTGCTGTCATGGGGCCCAGTTCTGCATTATGGATGTTATAAGGACTCTTGGTGTCAGAAGACCTACATAAGTCTGAAGGAGCAAAAGGGATCTAGGTGGTGTTTTAAAATTTTCTTTCCTTTCTTGCACAGTGTCCTGGGTTCAGCAGTAGCAGTCATTTTTCTCTTTCTTAGTAGCTGGTGCAGCACTGTGGTTTTGACTTTTGGCCTGGGAACAGCGCTGATAACACCAATGTTTTTAGTTACGGCTTAGAATGTTTGGTTTGACCAAGGACTTTTTGAGTCTCATGCTCTGCCAGGGAGGAGGGGAAGCTGGGAGGAAGCAGAGACAGGACACCTGACCCAAACTGACCAAAGAGCACATCATGCCCAGTATGTAAAAACTGGGGGCAGGAACCCGGAGGAGTTAGTTCACAGCTCGCTTGTTGGGTGGTGAGCAGTTGTATCCTCTTCCCTTGTATTTCCCTGGTCATTATTATTACTGGTGGTAGCAGCAGTGATTTGTGTTATACCTTAGTTACTGGACTGTTCTTATCTCAACCCGTGGGAGTTACATTCTTTCGATTCTTTTCCCCATCCCCCCCCCTCGCAGTGGGGGGGAAGAAAGAGGGGGGAGTGAGTGAGCAAACTGCATGATTTACAGCTTAAACCACGACATACAGTTTTGTCCTTACATTTATTTCTTCCAGTATAATTAGTGCATCGAGTGCATCATAGTATACACAATGTATTAGAGGATTATAAAACTGCTGCTGATATAAAAAAAACCACTAAAACAGTATGTTGTGAGAGTCACAACCTGTATCATCTGCCCTAGCTCTTGCTGTAAGTCTCATGCTCATCTTGTCTGTCACCCCCTCCTTGTCTTTTTTGTACCCCAGAATAGCAATTGTTTCAAAATTTAGGAAAAAAAAAATAAAAAAAAATCAACCGAAAGCAGTGGTAGTAAAAGTATACCCTTCATTCAGAAGCCATTACATCATAGCTGTTTATCATAGCCTGGTCTCTGATGCTCTTTACTGTAGTATTTAAGATGGAAATACTAGATTAGGCTGTGTGACCAGAGGCAAGATCCATTAAGGACAGCGAGGTGGTTGTGAGTGACTGACTTGCATTGGCTGGTCTCTGAAGGTGAGGTGGGCAGTGGTTTCGGTAGCACCCCAGTGGTCTTTGATCCTCTGTGAGGTAGCTAGCTTGGGAATGAGAGAACTGAATGCTGAGAGACTTGATTCAGTCTCATATGTCACACATCATTTGCACAAAGGAGAAAGAAAACAAGCAAATTGAAGTGATTCAGTGGCATTTTGGTAGGCTAAAGACTTGCAGGAGCTTTGGGGTTTTGTGCTGTTGTGGTGCAATAAGATGCAATATAAAAATGTGGAACAGATGCAAATAGATCTTGTATCCCCCTGGGAGAAACAGGACAATTCAGAGCTCCAAAGCCCAACGATCTGAAGACAGAAATACCCTGCTTTTCTGAAGTCTCTTTTAAGATGCTTGCAAGCATCACATCAGTATCCAGTAGCTGTGCTATCCCTAAGGCTCTGCAGCAGCTTTCTAACGCAAACACGTTCCTTGAGCTGTGCACATCTCTCTTGCTGACGGCATTGATGATTCAGGTGCACAAGAGAGAGAAGCCGATTTCAACGCCATTTATCATGTTGCAAGTGCTAGAAACTCAGCAAAATAATACATTTCCCAAGGAGGAGAAAGTGAAACAGGTGGATAAACATCCATTTGGATGATTTGTTTTTGCTGACTGGTGAGAGGGAAGGAGGGCAGGTGCATCTGTAAAGAAGCTAAACACACACACACACACACACACACACTGTGCTTGCACAACTAGTTCCAGATCTTTTATTTGCTACAGCATGGTAATATATAGCATACAGGTACGGGTCTGAGCTATGAAGCCAAACAGAAACCACATCAATCACAGTGACTGTTTTCAGCCACTATAAATTCCATGTAAACAGTCACTCCCCAGGCAGTTTTCCAGCCTGACTCATGTACACAAACATTCCTTGACTTGCTCAAGACCTACGTGCACTATCAGCAACTATTATTCTTCTTCTTTAATCATCCACATAGCAGGAACAGAAAGGCTTGTAGTTCCCACAGACAGGGAAAGCCAAGAGTGCCCACTGCTAGCAATGGAGAATAATAAGGAAAAGGGATGATGTAACTTTTTAATCTGGTTTACATATCTGGGAAGAAATGATTGCTTTGTGTACTACCTGGTGCTACCTAAGCTAAGTGGCATTTCCTGGAAAATAGAAGGGGGATGGATTATCTTTCAGAGATTTTTTTTTTTTTTTTGTAGTGGTTACTTCAGTGTGTTAGTAGCTGCATAATCCCAATTTGAGGTGATTTCTCAGATGGCAGGTTCTTCTGATCAGAGTTCTTATATGCCTGAAATGACTGGCATGTGTTTTGCAGCCTTGCAAATGAGGTAACATCCTGTTTTCCCAGTGATG
Organism: Amazona ochrocephala; assembly: GCA_039720435.1. NCBI lineage: Eukaryota > Metazoa > Chordata > Aves > Psittaciformes > Psittacidae > Amazona > Amazona ochrocephala. The sequence goes on from CM077908.1 coordinate 24,423,467, forward strand.
ATTAGCTCTCTCATGCCTGAATGGGATCTGAAGGGTGTAGTGCCAGAGTGTGGGGGTTTCTGCACAGCAGGTATGCTGCCTGGCTATTCTCCACTGTGGCCTTGCATATAGCCTTTTCTTTGGCAGACCTGGTCAAAGTGCAATGACGATAAGATTGTGCATATTCTCTTTTTCCTACACACTACTTCTCTGCAGTGACGAAGTCATTTATTCCCACCACAGGCTGAGAGCTGGTGGATCTCAAGGGCTAGGCTCCACAGGCACAGTCATCATGTGTGAAATATAGAGTGCATGAATGTAAAGGTATTAGGAACATGGATCAGTTCAGCTTCGTGTCAGAGGCGTGTAATGCGGTCAGTAATGGTAGGTCTCTGCACAGAGAAGCACACAGCAAGGACCACATTTAGGTGGCAGTTAATGTCACAGTGCTTTGTGTGTTCTGCTTTCTCTTTGATACATGCTAAACTCCACAGTCACACAGTGGCTGCTATAGTTAATTTATTTAACACTATTTTTTTCCCTCCCCCCATGCACTGCAATGCAGTTAGTCCACTGAAGGTTTTGGAAAGTGTGGAGTATATATGGTACACATATTCCTGCTTTTCATCTAGTAGTCTTTTCTATTATTATTTTTATTATTATTATTTAAATAGAATATGATTTTGCTGACTCCAGCTCATACTGCATCATCTCAAATACAGGAGCACATCAGACTTGCACCCCTCTGGAAACTGTGGGTTGTACCAGAGCATCGATATCCTGATGTCCAGTCAGTGTCTGTGTTGAGCATTTGCTGCTCTGGTGAAAAGGGCCAGAAACGCTGCAGCAGGCAGCAGTGAGGTCCTGCAAGAGGAGGTACTTGTGCCTAAGCATGTTTGAAACCTTCCCTCTGATGATGAGTTGGAGGCTGTTACAGATCAAGCAATGTGTCTGGATCTCGTCCTAATTATGTGAGTCCAGCAACCTCTGTGTGAAGGGTTTTGTCACTCATTCTGTGTAAGCGCTTAAAGCAACTCAGGAGGGTTTGTGAATCCCCACCAGCCTGCAGGTAGGGCAGATCTTCCCTGTACATGTGGGACAACTGTGTTGTTCGATTGTATTGAAGTTGTTGGAGTTTTTCCTCCTTCCCGAGATGAGGAGGAACAGGTGTTTTGTGACTTTTGCTTAAAAACCCAAACAAAAACATCCAAACACCCAGGACATTATATTTTAAAATATTTCTTCTTTGGGGGAGATGTTACATAGGATTGGCAACCCAAGATAGCAGCTGTGTCTCTACCAGTGCTTTTTGCAAGTAGGGAGTGGCTTGTGCTTCTTCTAGGAATGTGTCTGCAGTCATAGTGGAATTCTGCATAGCCAAAGCAACATTAAAAACAAACCCCAGCTTGGCTCTGACATGAAAAATACACAACAGCAGTTGCTGTGTGCAGGATGGAAGCTGATGTTTTGCCAACCTGAAGTGTAAAGCTGATGCTGGAACTGGGGCCTGAAGAATGGGAGTGTTTGCCAAAAGGAAATGGAAGTAGGGATGGATGGTTTTGGGGAATGCAACAATGTCAGCCATGCCAAAAACCGTCTTCCCTGTGGGCAGGTCTGATTACATTAGTAACCACATTAGCCCATGCAGAGTACAGCTGGAGCTACAGTTAGCCATTTGCATTTTCTAGCTGGGGAAACAGCATCTCGAATGCACACCTAAAGGTAGAGCTGGGTCTGGACCAGCCAGGCATGTTCCCACATCATAGTGACCAAAGAGATGAGTACAGGCAGTTGAGAGAAAAACAAGACACCAGCAAAAACAACACCCAGTTTTTCTGCTTAGAAGTGGGAAGGTCTACCAAAGATGACCTCTTACCTCTTAGGGGGCTGGAAGGAAGCCACAATTTTTGAGTTGCTTTCAGTTTTTGGAGGCACACATATTGCACTAAGGTTTGTCTTCAGCAGAGCCTCTGAATTTCAGATCTGCTTGATCAGTGTTGTTAGTTTTCTTTTTTCCCTTGGATAAAATATCCTTCCCTTCTGTCCTGGGTTCAGCAGTAGCAGTCATTTTTCTCCTTCTTAGTAGGTGGTGCAGTGCTGTGTTTTTGACTTTCAGCCTGGGAACAATGCTGATGACACCGATGTTTTTAGTTGTTGCTCAGCAGTGTTTACTCTGGCCAAGGACTTTCTGAGTCTCGTGCTCTGCCAGGGAGGAGGGGAATTCAGGAGGAAGCAGAGACAGGGCACCTGACCCAAACTAACCAAAGGGATATTCCATACCACAGCACATCATGCCCAGTATATAAACTGGGGGAGTTACCTGGAAGGGCTAGATTGCTGCTCAGGTCAGGCTGGGTATCGGTTGGCAGGTGGTGAGCGGTTGTATTCTCTTCCCTTGTTATTTCCCTTATCATTATTATTATTGGAGGTAGCAGTAGTGGTTTGTGTTATACCTTAGTTACTGGACTGTTCTTATCTCAGCCCATGGGAGTTACATTCTTTCCATTCTCCTCCCCATCCCTCTGGGAGAAGGGGGAGGAAGGGGGAGGGGGGGAGTGAGGGAGCGTCTGCATGATTCTGAGTTACCGGCTGGGCTTAAACCACGACTTCTTCCCAGCCTCTTATCCCACCTTGTTGCTGAACGGTATCTTTGCAGCACTGGAGCACACCAGAGAGCAGAAGTCCAGAAGGATGGTTAGTCAGGTGACAGCTGTGTGCAAAGGAGATGGAGATATATATATGTAGATATATAATACGTTTTGGGGGCAAGTTGTTCAAGCATTAATGTCTCAGTTGCCCATTGTCGTGCTGGGAGGCAAATGAGGAGGCTGCCCTGTGCACCCTCTGGTCCCACATCCACTTTGCTCTTGGTCAAAGCAGAAATGTGTTTCATCAGTGTTTCATCCTTTTAAATTTTTGTTTCAGCATTCCTTTACTTTGCAGTGGTTCTGTCCAAGTGGTATATGAGCAAAGGACAAACTGTGCCTATGGGAAGTATCTGCGTGGTTGTTCCAGTTGTGCATTATTAACAGTTGAACCCATTGAATTCTGTTGGCTTTGAAGCACTGTGATCTGAGTGTTGGGGATTCTTGCCTGGATTAGTGAGATCTGGAGCAAGGTGGTAGAGACTGGTAAGGGAAAAAATAGGTGTATGATTGTAGACTGAAACAGGGGGTAGGGGAAGATGATGTTATGGGGAAGCACAGCAATGGGGTATCAACATTCAACTTGCTTGCTAAAGCCCCAGTGCATGTTGGTGGTGCTTTTACTTAGAGGTGCCATGAGCTAGCAATTAATATGGAGGCCTGAGAATCAGAAGACCTCAGTTCTGCTCTGGTCCTGAACTGCCATATAACCTCAAGGAAACCAGCTTGGTTTTCTTGCTCTGTCTCTCCTTCTTGCTTTAAATCATCAAGACCGTGAGCTGTTCAGGGCAGGGACTGTCACTTGATACATTTATTCAGGGCATAGTTTCATGGGTGCCAATCTCAGTGCAATAAATAATGGTGATTTCATCAGGATATTTATTTACATGAATTGGCAAAAAATGAAGTGTTATTTAGTCCTTAACCAAGTGAGAATCAGGACATAGAATCATAGAATCATAGAATAGTAAGGGTTGGAAAGGACCTCAAGATCATCGAGTTCCAACCCCCCTGCCATGGGCTGGGCCACCTCCCACTAAACCATGCCATCCAAGGCTATGTCCAACCCCACCTTGAACGCCGCCAGGGATGAAGCATCCACAACCTCCCTGGGCAACCCATTCCAGGGCCCCACCACCCTCACAGTAAAGAATTTCTTCCTCATATCCAATCTAAACCTCCCCTGTTTAAGTTTAAACCCATTACCCCTTGTCCTCTCACCACAGTCCCTAATGAAGAGTCCCTCCCCAGCATCCCTACAGGCCCCCTTCAGGTATTGGAAGGCTGCTATGAGGTCTCCACGCAGCCTTCTCTTCTCCAGGCTGAACAGCCCCAATTTTCTCAGCCTATCTTCATACGAGAGGTGCTCCAGTCCCCTGATCATCCTCGTGGCCCTCCTCTGGACTTGTTCTAACAGTTCCATGTCCTTTTTATGTTGAGGACACCAGAACTGCACACAATACTCCAAGTGAGGTCTCACGAGAGCAGAGTGTCCAGCTTATAATGTTTCCCTCCACTTCTCTGGCCTGTAGCAAGGAGTTTTCAGGCAAGTGAGCATTAACCAAATCGATTGCATTCAGAGAAGCAACTAAAGCAGAGGAGCTGATGCACTTCAGCATTTATTACTGGCTAAAATGTAAAATGCAGAAAATGCCTTGACCTGAAAATTTGGTAGAGTGCAAAAGTTTGCTGCTGTTGTTTTGAAACTGTTTTAGAGAGCAGCACATTAGTCTTTCTGTGCAAAACCTTCAGAAGGTCATGAAGAGTATGAATACTGCAGCATGAGCAATCTAAATTCCCTGGGTTGGAAGAGTTTCTATAATCTCATCCTGGCCCAAGGCCTTTGCCTGGAATGGGACTTTTTATAGACTTAGTCTTTTCAGGTGAATTGCTTTTTTTCTTCATATTGGTAAATGCTGTAAGTAGGATCTTGGTTCAGAAGGCTTTCAGTGGATCCAGCTAGTGATTTAAGCCAGTCTCTGGCTATCAGGGAAAATTCTCCTAGCAACAAGTTACTCTTGCATATTTTTCAGAATACTGGGAAATAAGTGATGCCTGCTAGTGTTAAAAGCAGAATATGGATCTAGCATGGCATGGGAATGTGTTGCCATCTTTGTTTTCATGAAAGCATCGAGTTAATAGACAGAATGCCAGCAGGTGATGCTCAAAAATGCGTTGTGCAGCTCCTGGGCTTTGTAGGACAAGCCAAGCATGTGTGTTGAACATCACAAGCAACTATTCCTGTTTCTCATTGTGCAGCATTTTAACAAAATGTGCTGCTACAGTGGAGAAGACCATTCTGGTGTCTGCTCTTTGTGTCTTTTTTTCCTCTGTACATTCGCATTTAGCAAGAGGCACATCCATTTAACATAAGTACCGTCAACTGTAACACTGGCTTGGCTCAGCCACCACCACGATGAGCTGGGGAGGGCCTCTGTGTGGGAGGTTGACCTTTTCCCTTTTCTGGAACTGCCCTCGTTGCTCAGCAAGAAATAAACAATTGCTGGCACACACAGCCCTCAAAGTCAGCATATGCGCCTGCAGTAGCTCCAGCTTCTCCAGTAAAGAAGTGATGAGTTACATGTTGCCGTGTGGTAAAGGGCTGAAGAGCAGAGTGCTAGAATTTAACAGGCTGTTCTGGATTAGGTTTGCAATTAATTTTTTGTAATGTAATGAAGATATTATTTGCAGATAGGTTCCCAAGAGCACAGAACATTTCCTGGCCACCAGTAGCAAAGTAGAGATGAAATTTGATCATAAGATGTTCCTAATATGAAAGGCCTTGCTAGTGTTATAGACGCTCGTGACAAATTGGAGGGGTCAATTTGTATTAAGAAAAAAACGAATTTATTAGCAAGCGATAAGAGAGCAAAACAGCGCTGGGCGGCCGGGGAGACAGTGCTCCGCCATAGGCTCGCACCGTAAATGGGGAAGAGTCCCTTTATTTATACAGTCTCTAGTTCCTGTATACGTGGCGTCTGGTATCTTCTGCATTGTGTGTGCGCTTGCGCCGTCAGTTGCTAGGTGGTCGTAATCTGCCTCCTGGTGTTCGCTGGGATGAAGGCCGAAGTCTTCCTCAGCTGTCCTTTAGGTGACCTAAGTCTTACTCATGCGCTGTAAAGATATCTTCCTCCATTGTCTGCAAGCAATTGTTTACCTAACCAGTGTGGTTGTAGCTAAGCTGCAAAGAATGTCCTGACCCCAACATGCAATTTCATGAACAAAGTTAACCCGTTCATTACAATTCCCCCTTTTCTATTTTATCCTGATTTTGTTCATTAAATCGATCTAACGCTGCCTTTGCTCGCCCCAGAGTAGGAGTCATCCCTCCGTCTCCAATTTGTTCATATTGCCTCCGTAGCAGCATTAAGTGTGCAGCTTCTAAGCGCCTTTTAACAATAGTAATTAACTTATTAAAAATACATGACCCAAAGGTTAAAACCAAAACTAACAAAATAAGAGGTCTTGCAATTGTTGACAACAGGGTGGTCAGCCAAGGTGAATAGTTAAACATAGATTCATACCAGCTTTGTTGAGCTTCCCGCTCCCTGGATTATATCCAGGGCAAAAATAATGTCCCATAGCATTTAGGCATGGATAAATGGGGACAAGTTGGCACAGTGAGGCTGTGAAGCTAGGTGCTCCAGGGGTAATAATGGTTTGTATAACGGTTGAACTATCAAACTGTATAAGTGACCATTTAAAGGGTTGATGACTGACGTTGCCAGATACCATAGGCCCAATAAGTAAATACCACAGTAACACCATCCAAACACGGATTGCTGGTGGGGTTCCCCAAGGAACACCAATAGGTGTTGATGTCAATTCCCAATTATCTCCTTGCCAGGGCATACCCGGTCGGACTTCCAAAATCCATTCTTCCCCTCGAGGTGTCTGTTTCCCGCTATTACCTGCCGATGATCTCACGGTGTACTCACGTTCCCTTTTCCATACGCCTCTGCCTACTCCGCCTACTCTGGTGCCTGGAGCAGCGAGGTTTTTCATCTTCTCAGCAGCAGTCGTACTTCTCAAGAGCGTGTTTTCCACTTGCGGAGCCCTTACGGGATTTAGCTCCTCCCCGGGAATTGTGCAGGATATCTTATATTGCCTGGGAAATGACTAGACACTCGCAGGATTCAGGGTTATAGGAGCTCTGGGTTTGTTAGGGATTCCCGTAGCTACCCCCCCCCCCCCCCCCTTTTAAGGCAGACGTGTTTAGTCCCCTTTTCCTTTGGGTACACTGTGTACAGCCGTCCCCAAATAGGTGGCTGTTCCTACAGTGTGTCCACCAGCATTCCTTATACAAATTTTATTTAAGAGCAGAAGCTACTTTAGTGACATGCCTAGCTTGTTTCCACGCGGATCTGATAGCACACTGCTTTATAGTTTCAGGCCAATCGTTCTTGTATACTTCCCAGGTTTCAGGCAGTAATAATTCCCACCCACAAATTAGTCTATTAATTTCCACTCTATTCAATTGGTCTTCATGGGGGAATTGGTACTCTCGACACTTCATACAATAATAATGCCTCCTGCTAGAACTATAATACCATTTCTTATCGCACTTTACACAGTTACAAAATACCCAACTCCAATGGTTGTGGTTACGATGCTTTAAACACGGAATCCCACTGAAATACTCCAGTGGTCTAGGGATTTCAGTCTCCACTTCACAACAAAAAGGTAAGTACTGAGGAGTTCCTGCTAGTTTATATACACCAGCTCTGCCAGTTTGATGAGGTATCCGCTCTGTACGCCAAGGAGCAAAGTTCACCACCTGTAGAGTATCTCCAGATGGTACCTGGAACCACTGGTATAAACTAGGTTTTACTGTTCTTCCAAAAGGATTCATTCATTCATGCAGTTCCTTTTTCTTCCTTAGCACTAGTTTTAAGTCCTCCAAAGTCTTTGCTACTTCCCACTGATCTCTGGGTAAAGGTCCTTTAATTCGCAAGGCATGCGTCCATCCTTAAGATCTATTACATTATACCATTGGTTCTTGAGCCCCAATTGACTCAGCAGGGTGTGTGGGTTTGCCACTACTGGGAACCGGCTGACAGTTCGTTTATTGATTTCCCTTAGGTCATGCACCAACCGATAGCTACCATTGGATTTTTTTACTGGTAGAATCGGGGTATTAAAAGGGGACATGCAGAGTTTGAGTAACCCCTTTTCCAATAGTCTCTCAATCTCAGGTTTTAGTCCCCTTCTCCCCTCATTAGATAAGGGATATTGTTTAACTCTCACTGGAATCTCGGGGTTCTTAATAACCACCTCAAATGGTTCAATATCCAGTCTTCCAACTGTTTCGGGAGTATACCACACTTCAGGGTTAATTTGCTTCTCGTCCACCTCTGTAAGGGGACAAAGCCTGATTTTTAACTCTTCCTTTTCCACGTCCACCCGAATCCCCATTCTTACGATTAAATCCCTACCTAATAAGTTATATTCCGCTTCAGGTACTAACAACAGTGTTCCAATTCCATATCTGCAACTTGATTCCACCGCCACATCTTTTATAACGGGGACCCTAAAAGGTTCCCCTTTCGCTCCAATTACATTAACTTTATCCCCAGATATTTTACATCCCAGAGGTAATGATTGTACAATAGACCTTTTGGCTCCGGTATCTACAAGAAAGGTCACCTCCTGGCGCTGAGGACCCACTTTTAAAGTTATCAAGGGCTCTTTCTTACCAGGGGTCCTCAGCACATAGAGCCCCTGACCCCGCTAATCTTCCTGAAATAGTTTCTCATCCTGAATCCTTTTTCTACATTCCCTCTTCATGTGTCCCTTTTTCCCACAATAAAAACATTCCACAGCCTTATTTCCTCTCCTCTTGATTCTTTCCTTATCTCCCCCACCAGACCTACCGGGTCTCCTTATCACACCCCTCTGTCCTTCCCTTATCACTGCAACCAGCAGCCTAGTCTGTCACTTTTCAGTTTCCTCTTCTCGCCTTACATATACCTTCTGAGCCTCTCTAAGTAATTCATCCAACCCCTGCTCCTGCCAGTCCTTAATTTTTCCAACTTCTTCCTAATATCTCCCCACGATTTGGCCACGAACTGAGTCTTCAGCAACGCTTGTCCCACAGGAGTGGCAGGATCTACCCCAGAATATAACTGGAAGCTTCTCCTTAACCTCTCAAGCCATTCTGTCGGGGTCTCATCTTTTTTTCTGCTGTTCACTAAAGGCTTTATTAATATTCTGTCCTCGGGGAACAGATTCCCGTATCCCCTGAATTATAATTGTTCTCAAGTCTGACATATTATTTCTGTGAGCCGGATCCTGATTGTTCCAGTTTGGCCGATTTAAGGGCCATTTTTGATCTGCCGCCGGGCCAGCCTGATGTTGCTGGTCCCACACTCTCATCCCAGCCCCTCTAATCATGTCCCTTTCTTCTACGGTAAGTAATATGCCCAGGATAGACTGTAATTCATCCCACGTGTACAAATTCGGTCCCAAGAATTGATCCAGCCTCTTGGCTACCCCCAAGGGATCATCTAACAAACTCCCCATTTCCTTCTTAAATTCCCTTACATCCCTTGTATTAAGGGGAACTGCCACATACCCCGTTCCCGGTCCCCCTTGTCCATCCCCACCAGGCACTAACATTTCTCGAAGAGGAAACAGTCTTTCCTCCCCTCGCCCTATTCTATTAAGTGCAGACCTTCTGGGAGGGGGTGCCGGGATCGGGGAATCAGGTTCCGAACCTGACCCTTCCTGGGCCTGGGCTATTCCCTGGCCTTGGGGTGGGTCCTGAGGTGGAGGGGCCTGAGGGGCATAGGGACAGGGCCAAAAGGGGGTCCTCATAAACTTTTAGAGGTTTATCTGGTCTTTTTTCCCTCAAGGCAAAGAGGAATGACGGTTCCAGGATTGGGGAATCTATAAGGCAGCATATTCACTTTCCTCTGGGCTGGCTGGTGGTCTCTTATTGTTTACCCATATATTTAATTGTTGACACACCCAATCCTCAGAGGACCTGAACATGGGCCAGAGTACATGAGGATTGCTGAGAGGTTTCCCACCCCAAATCTCAATACAATAATTAATCATCTTTTCCTTAGACTTATCCTTTCTCCTTGGTGAACTGTCCCAATATCTTATCATCAGGCCTAGGGGACTATCTGGGGGTATGTCTGGTAACTTATCTTTCTTCCCTATCCCCATGGGTCCAGAGGGCTTGCTTTTCCTCTGCCCCATCTTCCGAGGTGCCTTTATCCACGCACACACTCACTTCCCCTCGGTTGTGACTCGCTCCCTCGCGGGCTACGAGAACTGCACTACTGGAGGGTCCGCACTCGTGTGGTCTCAGAGAGACCTTCCACACAGTCGCACCTCGGGATAACCACCCCAACCAAATGGCTCACAACTTGTATACTCACCTGCTTCCGAGGTCTTCGTTTGGTCTTCGTGCACAAAATTTAAGGGGTCCTGCAGGTTCTTTTGCTCAATTATCGTAATTTAAAGGGGGTTCGTGGGTCCAGGGTATGGCGCGGCACCTCCTCAAGACGGGGCTATCCGGGGATAGGGCGCCTCCCCGCTTGCGAGGGTCTGCACCAAAGAACCTGGATCCGAGTCATGGCACCAAGATTGTTATAGACGCTCGTGACAAATTGGAGGGGTCAATTTGTATTAAGAAAAAAACCAAATTTATTAGCAAGCGATAAGAGAGCAAAACAGCGCTGGGCGGCCGGGGAGACAGTGCTCCGCCATAGGCTCGCACCGTAAATGGGGAAGAGTCCCTTTATTTATACAGTCTCTAGTTCCTGTATACGTGGCGTCTGGTATCTTCTGCATTGTGTGTGCGCTTGCGCCGTCAGTTGCTAGGTGGTCGTAATCTGCCTCCTGGTGTTCGCTGGGATGAAGGCCGAAGTCTTCCTCAGCTGTCCTTTAGGTGACCTAAGTCTTACTCATGCGCTGTAAAGATATCTTCCTCCATTGTCTGCAAGCAATTGTTTACCTAACCAGTGTGGTTGTAGCTAAGCTGCAAAGAATGTCCTGACCCCAACATGCAATTTCATGAACAAAGTTAACCCATTCATTACACTAGGGCTGAAAAAGGTAGTTGTTCCATGCCATCCAATTTTGTGCATTAGTCTCCATTTTTCTTAGATGTCGACTACATCAGTGTTATCATCTTTTCCAAGGAAGTGGTGTTCGAGCAAGGGCTATGGGATGAGGCTATTATGGGACTGAAAAATGTATAAAGATGTTACTTAAAAAATCTAAAAGTTTCCTAAGCTCTCCTGAACTTTCTGTTCACAGCAGTGTTCAGGAGCTTTTGAGCACTGATGGCAAAAAACACTGCTTACAGATTTTTGTCATGTTTGCTTGCTTAATAACACTGGAAAAGTAATTTTTCACATGTGGACTTCAATTCCTCCTCCTCTAAAAGAGGACTGAGACTTAGGTCTTTGGGTTTCTGCAAGACTTAATTAGAGTGATTCGAGAATGAAGGATGCCCTGTCAGTGTCACTTAATTCCCCATGCTGCTTCTTCTGGGTACTTATTAAGTTCAGTGGGTTTGCTTTTAAAGTCAGCATAGCAAGATTTTGGGATTACACTAGCTGTGTGGTTCTGGCTGGTCAGTAACTAGGAGGGTCAAATTCCATGTTGGCATTACTCACATAAATTGTCGCAGGAGCTGCTGCTTTTAGTGAAATCCCAGAGAAACTGCATTCCCATCCCAGTATTTTTCTTCTACATGCTATTAATGATGAATGTTGTGCATTTTCAGCAGCTGAAGGCATCTTTTGCATCTACATCCAAGGGGAATGAACTCCTCACACATGTTGACATGCCTGTTCTCAGATATGGGTCTTTACCAGGCAGCTTTGCTTTTAAGCTTGTGAGTGATTATTGTTTCTCCTTGCTCTGGGATCAGCACAAGTAGAATAAAGCAGATGGTTTGGTGTTGGCTAGGTGCTTGCTGATGCACAGCAAATTGCTTCTGTAACTGACTGATAGGTTTCAAGCTTTAATTGAAGCTTTAAGCAAGGTGCTCAACAGTGAAAAGCATTCTGATGAGAAAAACAGCAGCGTTTTTGATGATGAGAAAAACATGGGCAAAGGTTCAGGATAGCAGAGTTCAACCCTCTTGGGGATGGCTCCTCTATTTATTTATTTATTTTCTGCTGCTTTCCCACCATCATTCCAGACTTCTGTAATGTCGTTTGCAGATTATAGCTCAGTACATCAGTGCAGCACAACCATTTGTGCTGAAAACATGATGCACAGACTGATAAGTTTGGATTTTTATTTTTTGGTGGGCTCAGCATGTCTGCAAAGGTAGCTGTCCCCTGATGCTCCCTTGGAGTCACTATCTGCCTGGTCTGAGCAGCAGCTTGTTTAGGTCTCTCTTGTGTAGCAGGGAGTACAGCTCCTGCTGTCTTTTATGTACATCATCATCATCATAACTTTAATTTTTAATGGACATGTCTAAAAGGGAAAGGAAATCTCCCTTACTCCTCCCTCCCCCCAAGCAAGAGTGGATTTGACAGCTGAAGAAAGATATTTGTGGTAGGGTTGTTTGAGCAGCATCCTGTCCACTTCTCATCCAGCTTTGAATTCTGCTTTGAATTTGATTTCTTCATATTACAGAGCCAAGGAATAGGTTTCAATGTAGAAAATGTATCTGTTGCTAGCTTTGTTTAGTGTCCTCAGTAAGAAAAAAGTTGCTTCAAGTTGCAAAGCTGGCTGGTTGGCTTTGAAGTTTAGATTTTACTTAGTGCTGGGGTAGGTCTAACAAAAAGACCCTAAAGAAAGGCACTATATGAATAATAGAAATTCAACTCTGATTCAAGTTTCCTAAAGATTCTAAGAAATCTGTGATTATGGTAGAAGTAATGCTGGTGGCATTTGCTCAGTTCTGAAATTCCAAACACATTTGATAGTGTCTGCAGTATGTGTTTTTATGTTCCTTTAGTATTGCAGTAGCTTAAAATTTAGCACTGAAAGTGTAAACTACTTACCAGTGTGCTTTTGTTCTTGCATGAATTGGATTGCTTTATCAGCCTTTTACATGTCAGTCCAGTGCCACCCTCTTCTCCCTCCTCTAATAACATTGACAAACCCAAAGCATCTGAAATCTTTATTTTTCTGTACTGTTCTCTTCTCTTGTGTTTCAGATAGGATATAGAGGTGACTGTGTTTTCTTTTGAGCATTAAATACGCTGCCACGGTGGGAAAGAAGCAGCTTATAAGCAGAGAGCCTGCCTGTTCATATGGCTCCTGCAGGGGCTGCCCTCTGCAAGTGGAGGAGGAAATGCCATATAGCAGCAAAGCTCCAAAACAAAATAGAGCAGGCTGACCCTTTGCAAAGTTCTCTGCCTTTATTACACTGGTGATTGAAAGCCAAAAATATGCAGCTGAATCTGCAAGCTTCACGACATGGGCAGTTTTTGTGATTTTCCTGGAAATGCTGCCTAGGAATGTAAGATCCATTTTTTAGTGCAAAACGCTGATGTTTTAATGTAAACAAAGAAGTGACAGCCTGTGTTATTTAATAAACCTGAGTATCTATCCAAACTTCTTGACATCCCTTTGACCAGAGGACCAGATTCACACACAGCGATGAGTGGAAGGGCATATGCACCAAACCAAGTGCTGAGGTCCTGGCAGTCACCCTCCTCGGGCAGCAGAGCTCCTTCCCTGCTAGCTCCGGGTCCAAGCGCTACATCCAGTGCTGCCTCCAGTGCTGCTCACCTTAGCAAACCTCTCCTGATTCCAGTGCACCCTTTGGACTGTTTTCGGGAGTGGCCTTCTAACGCTCGTCATTGTTTCCTTGAACTTACAGAGTTGCATCAAGCCACCTCTGGAGATTTGGGAGGGTGGGTTTTCTCTAAAAAATATTATTTATAATGCAAAGCAGCCTCTGCTCCAGTCATTTGTGGCAACATGGCTGCTGAGGAGGTAAGAATTGTCTTCTGCTGGTCTGTGGATGGGGCAATTGGTGAAATAGCTTGGGCATGTCCACATGTAATGCAGGGGCATGCAGAGAGCTGGGGCATATGGGATTAGGCAGCCAGGAATGCTTCTCTTGAGAGTAGAAATGCTGTTGCATGGAAGATTTGGAGACTTTATAAGTTAGTTTCTGTTACAACTAGAGGATGACAGTGTGACTTTTCAGGATCTTTCAAGACAGAAAAAAAAGCCTATGTGTTTACTGGGATTTTGCACTTTGATGCGATTGATTTTATTTAATTCTGGATGTGAATTCATCAATTAGCAGTGTAGAATAAAGTGTCTATAGAATGATGCTTTGATGGCCTCTCTCTCCCCCTGTAATAACAGGTATCTGTTATTAGCACAATAATAAGATGTTTGCAAGAGGAGATGATGGAAAGAAAGATGCTCTGGAGTTTTAAACTTAAAGTGAAAAAAAGGAAATCGGGTTTTTATTGCTTCCACAGAAGAAATTGGTATAGACATATGAGGTTTTCTTTTCCATTTTGTCATGGTTTCTATTTTATTGATCTAGCCCTTCCAAGTAACTCCCCCCAGTTTATATATCGGACATGATGTGCTGTGGTATGGAACACCACTTTAGCTATTTTGGTTCAGGTGTCCTGTCTCTGCTTCCTCCTGGCTTCTTCTCCTCCCTGGCAGACCATGAGACTCAGAAAGTCTTTGGTCAGAGTAAACATTATTTAGCAACAAGTAATCTCAGGGGTACCCAAAGGCCATTCAAAACCTTCAGAACTCTCAAATGATGCTGTAAATAGTCTGGTGGGGGAGCTGGGAATGTAAGGGAATGTTTCCTTCATAGGTTGACCACCCGAGGAGGAAAAAAAAAGTGTAATTACTAAACACTTCTATTATATACCTCTCAAAGTATAGAGGTGATGACCAGGATGGGAATGCAAGCCAGATCAGTTTAATGGTCAATGAGTCTATTGTATTACAAGTCATTACCATAAAGTACAGCAAAACAAGAACTTTAGCCCAAGCCTCCCAGCCAATAAACACTAAAACAGCAAATACCAGCTGTAAGTAAGGTACGACATGCTGAAACTCTGAGATCAAGAGCAACAACTATGAGAGCCAATAAATCAGCATTGTGATGAGTGACTATTAATCTGAAATACTGAATGCTTATCACAAATATGATTAGACACACTCTGGTCAGATCTGTCGTTATCTCAACCCTTCGTGCCCCATGTTGGGCACCACAAAGAATTGTCATGGTTTAAGCCCAGCCTGTAACTCAGAACCATACAGCTACTCGCTCACTCCCCTCCTCCCCCTTCTTCCTCCCCCGCTCATGGAGGGATGGGGAGGAGAATCAAAAGAATGTAACTCCCATGGGTTGAGATAAAAACAGTCCAGTAACTAAGGCATAACACAAAACCACTACTGCCACCACCAATAATAATAATGATAAGGGAAATAACAAGGGAAGGGAATACAACCACTCACCACCCACCAACTGATACCCAGCCTGACCCGAGCAGTGATCTAGCCCTTCCGGGTAACTGCCCCCAGTTTATATACTGGGCATGGAGTGCTGTGGCGTAGAATACCTCTTTGGTTAGTTTGGGTCAGGTGTCCTGTCTTCTGTTTCTTCCCAGCTTCCCCTCCTCCCTGGCAGAGCATGAGACTCAGAAAGACCTTGGCCAGACCAAAACATTACTTAGCAACAATTGAAAACTTCTGTGTTACCAGTGTTGTTCCCAGGCTGAAAGTCAAAAACACAGCACTGCACCAGCTACTAAGAAGGAGAAAAATGACTGCTACTGCTGAACCCAGGACACATTTAAATGTTTCAAGTACAGCTTTTCAGCAAAACTCAAAATACAAAGCAGCCCACTTGGCAGTTGCATGTAGGAAGCACATATTCAGTCAATTGTTTCAAGGGGTTGATGGCAGTGTCAGCATGGCCCTTTCATTTTTCTTGCAGAAGAAGATTTACAAGTACAAGAAGGTGCTCAGTAACCCCAGCCGCTGGGAGGTGGTGTTAAAGGAGATCAGGACACTGGTGGACATGGCGCTGACATCTCCACTTCAGGATGATTCCATTCACCAAGCACCACTGGAGATTGTCTCAAAGCTGTTCTCAGAGGTATGACCTCAGTAGTGCTTCTGCAAGACACTGTCCATTTAGATGAGAGATAAACAATGAAAACTTTGTGGTGAGTTTTATTTTAACTTGGGCTTTCAAAATTCTGCCTTTGAGTCTGCTCCTGACTTCTGCTGACTTGAGTGGAATTTGTAATTGGTGGGAAGAAGGAGAATTTGACACTTATTAGGTAGATTTCTAGAAACAAAACAAAACACATTTCTGTTGAGGCTTTTTGTTTGTTTTTGTTGATTGTTTGTGATAAATTTATCATGGGTCTGATTCATGTCTTATTTCAAGTCAGTGACAAACCTCCCTTGGACTTCCATTGGCTTTGTTTCCATGACTGATAATTCTTGTAGCAATGATGTATCTGCCAATAAATTTATTATGCAGCTATTTATTATTACCAGATCTGTCAAAAAAAAAAAAAAAAGTTGTTCTTCAGAGGTTCAGAGGTATCTATCCTCCTTTTATGGTATCTATTTGAAATAATTAACTTTTCATGGACAGGAAATGTAATGCCAAGCAGGTTTTTCATGTCAGTTCTGATGTACAAAGATTTGTGATAGCAAAAATGTTGCTAGCTGCTTTTCTTGCAGTAGGCAAAGATCTTATTAACTCACAACTCTGTAACCTCTGAATGGATCATGCTGCTGAGAAAGCCAAAAGCAATCTCTTTTATTCAGGTGGTAGCATAGGTGACTTCCAGTAAATTTATTGGCTTTCACTGGTTCTATGATTGAAGAAGGAATTTCAGAAAAACTGCAGCAGTTAGTTTGCCAACAAGTGGTATACAACACAACAATCCCATTAGTAATTTTTGTAGAAACAAACAAAAAAAACTCCACAAAAAATAAAACACACAAAAAAATACAGCCTGTTGTAAGAAAACATTTTTGAGAAATGTACTGCTGGCTTCAGTTTTCCAAATGACTGAGACCTACTCCGGCATCCTGGTGTTTGTACACTCAGCTTTCATGGCTGGGGTGGTTTGGATCTGAATGTGCTGAGGGAGAAATGGAAGCTTGCACAAGGCCTCATAGCAGAGAGTATACCACCTTCTTTAAGAGAATGATTTCAAGGCAATGATTTTTATTATGAAAATAAGCAATTGCAGTCTTGAGCTTTTCTGCTTGTATCTGGTGGTAGCCATGAGGACTGTGTATGCTGATGTGCCAACTGAGAGTACTCTTTGCTCAGTCATTTCTTCTATTCAACTCTTTCAGAACAACTTAACCACTCAAGACCATGAGAACATTATTGTGGTGAGTATCTTTCTGACAAAATCCAAGGACAAATCTGTATTGTTTGTTAATACTTCTGTTAATGCCTGCTTCTGCCCCAGTGAAGAAGGTAAATATGAAAACATTTCCACCAGTGCTGGTGAACTTAAGCAGGATCGCACTCATTTGTTCTACTGGGATTTGTGTGGTTTTGTCATTTCTCTTTTCTTGTTTCATAGATGAGTAACAATAACATTGCCTTGTCAAGAACAGCACGTTGAGGGTTAATGGCCTCCTTACTAGGCTACACAGTGCAATGTTCACATCTATATATGTACTTGAAATAGTCAAAAAACATCATCTCCAGATGTGCCTTATAAAACCCTTAGGCTTAGTAGTTTTCTGAAGGGCTAATGCTACCATATACAGAATGTCTCCATTGCTGATGGTATGTGAGCAAGTGATTGTTTTTGTAAATGTGGATATGTGTATGTGTCATTGCAGTTTAATCCCCCACTTACTTGATTTATAAAAATATCTTCCTCAACTTTTTTCTTTTCTGTAGTTTGCATTTATTTAGACATAGAAATAAGTGAATCAAATGGCATCTCTTTGTGCAACAAAATATAAAATCTCAACAATTTATCAAAAAGGTGGAACTTGGTTCCCCATCACTGTAATTTAATTTCAGTCACTGGCAATTTCCAGGAGATTTCCCAGTAATCTAATATAGAACCTCACCACCGCCTGATCTTACCACATCCCTGGGACACTTTCTGCAAAATGACAAGGTGGCATGTAGCTGCCAGTAGGTGTGACTGCTGCTTGATATACTATTTTAGCTAGAATCAGCCACTGAGATAAGTTTCTGAAGTGGTATTTACTTCTCTTTGAGATCTGCTGCAGCTTTCGTTTTACCCTAGTGCCAAGGGCAATTCAGGCCCCAGATACAACTACTTGTTTTGGGGGAAGGATTTTTTAATAAAAGATGCAAGGTGGCCCTGTTGTGGGCAGGAAGGTTGGACTAGGTGGCCTTCAAAGGTCCTTTCCATCTACATTATTCATCAGTTCTGGGTGATAGCTTCAAGTCCTGCCCTTCTGTAGGTTGTGCCTGAACCATTAAGGACATGGCAGTTTCTGGGCATTCAGAGCTCACTGCTGTTACACAGCTAACCTGTGCCTATTCTTAGGAAGTATTGCTAAAACTATATATTTATGTAGTATCTTGAAAGTACAGAGTGATTTGCCATGCAGATGGAAGCAGATTTCCTTCTCTAGATGATGCTGGAACAGATCAATATTGCAACTTATCCTTTCCTGGTAAGGAAGGGGAAGCATATGTTGACATAACTGGGCAATGAAAGACAAGAAGTTTCTAATTTTACCCAGAGCACACATAAGAAAATACAGTGTGCTTTCATGCTGTCACTGTTCCACACTGACCTTACAGGCAGAGCCATGACCCACTTGACTGTGTTTGTTGTGGTTATACCCTACATTCCGAATGGACTGGGCTAAAACAATAAAGCTCATACTTGGGCTGACAGACAGCCAGTTACATCCCTGATGCAGTGATCCTCTGACAGTTACCAGACAGGTGTAAACACTTGCTGTCTATAGGTAGCTTCATCATCAGTCCACTGTTGCTGGACCTCCACCAGAGGAAGCGTGAACAGTTGCAGAAAGATGGTCCATGGTAATGAACAGAAACTTCACAAATGTTATGTGTAACCAAAACCGATTTTTGCAGATGTGCTTGGGTTTCACTGTTAAAATTTACCTTAATCTCAACCTGTTTGTGCATGAAAATGGCTATTGTGAAACACGGTCATTCTAAGCAGAGTCACCCGGGCTGAAATCCTTAAGGAGACAAGAGGGAGGGCAAAAACACAAAGCAGGCTGCCTTAGTAAAACTCTTGATACCATTCAGATGAAATATCTGGTGTTCACTTGCTTAATACAAAGTGTCCTAGCCACTGTATTTAGAGTCTTATTTTTAAATGAGTACTGGGAATCCCTTTAGCTCAAGGCTTGAAAAGCCAGAAGGCAGTATCACATAGAGAGAATACATTATTCTAGTTCCATTTTCTAATTTACCAAGGAAATAGCAACCACGTAAGTTCATTACACCCTCAGTGGCAGGTATGACCTCTAATGTATTTACTGAGCGTAAGCACATTGGTTTGCGTAGCAACAGAGAAGGAATGGTTGATCTCAACTTGCACAAAGTTAGATGCTTGATTTTGATAAATAGGGTCCACCAAGGTAAGAACAGTGCTATGGTACTTGTAGTGACTTATTTCTCACAAAAAGAGCTCGAACTCTTTCATAAAGGATGTAAGGATGTGTGCGTTTTTCATTTTTCTTTTTCTTTTGGGAAGATGTTGTAACTGAAGCAGGGAGTCTGATTCATCCTTGCTGTATTACATCCTAAAACAATTGTCCTGCTCCTGTTTTTATTTAAACCATTATAAAAATTGTGCTTCTTTTGTTGCGTGTTATATATTTGTACTGATGCAGTTAAAGGCAAAATTTCACAAAGGATGCATAGCAAAGGTGTGCTTGAGCTTACATGTAAAATAAACACACAGCCCATCTCTAATTTCTCTATTGGTGCTTTTGTCATTCCTTTTTAAAAGTGAGCTGCTTTTTTTTCCCTCAAGCAAAATATTTCCCTGCAAGATGCTTACTCCAGTTGCAATCCTCTAAATTGTTCTCTCTCTTTCTTTCTTTTTAAAGGCAATTGCACCTTTGCTGGAAAACAACCATCCTCCTCCTGACCTCTGTGAATTCTTCTGCGAGGTATCAGAACAGGTTTGCTTTCTGAAATAATTGTCTATGAATGTAGTTCTTTGAGGGGGTGGTTGTTGTTTTTTTTCCTATAGTGCCTTATCTCATGCCCAAATTGATTTCAGTTTTTGGTCAACAACCAAATAGTTAACAGCACCATTATGATAAATAGATCCATATTCTTCGTGCATCAGACTGCATAGTCATGATACTCTGTGAGAGTTAAAATCTTCAGACTCCCACACCTCAGTCTGGGTACAAGATATATTCTACTGCATGGTCTATTTAGCTAATGCAAAACTCATTGGAGTCACTGTGTTCAGATGAGTTGGTAATGTGATGCATAACTCAGCCCTAATGGTATTATATCACTGGGTAATGGAAGTGGGAAGACCATAAGGACATATCATCCTCTTTTCTGGTAAATCCATGCTTGTGTTGTATTTTGCATAGTTTCCATAAACTTCTGAGTACTTTGGATTTGAAAATACTACTTTTCTTCTATGCCTGTTAGTGTGTCATCTTAAATTTGCTTACTGATGACTGGGTATATATTTGTCAAACATTCTGGATGCTGCTTATAATTCCCATCCAGAGTTATTAATCGTCAGCTTCTTCCTACAGAATCTAAGTCAAGTTTCAGAAACTCCTCTGACTGTTGCATTTTTAAAAGCCAGTCTTAGGGTCGTATCTAGCCTCAGATTCAAGGCAATTCCTTGCCTTGAGCAGGAGGTTGGACCAGATCACCTCAAAAGGTCTATCCCAACCTAAATTACTCTGACGGATACATTATGATTGTATGTTTTAGCCTGTGATGGGAGAGTGACTTGTTGGTACCCTCCAAGATCCACCACAGGTTTTTAGCCTGGATCCCAAAGAAAAGATGTCTGTGCCGTTACACTGCCTGTGTCTACATATCTTTTTGTCCCCAACCCGTTTACTTTTAAAACTTCTGGCAAGTTTTAAAAGGGGTAGAAGTCTCAAAAATACTACATTTCAGTGAGTTTTGTGGTGAATGGGCTGCAGGGAAAGGAACTCATGTAGTTCATAAGCTCCCATGGTAATCTGCCATTAGATGCCAGCAAATACATAGGAAGAAGCAGCGTTACAAGTACCCTAATCCCAGGAAAGATTAATTTAGTCCTCGGATCTTGTTAACTTTGGGGTAATCCACGCATGAGGTGCAAAGCCAGAGGAGACCCCCCTTCATGATTTCCACAGCTCACAAAATGACTTGTTACTCATTATAGCACTGCCGAGAGCGCCCGCGGTCCATGGTTGTGATAGAAGTGTTCACACCAGTGGTACAGAGGATTCTCAAACACAACATGGTGAGTGCACGTGTTACAGGAACTTGGTCAGTTTGGAGAAGTTTGTCCTGGGTTCAGCTGTAAGTTATTTTTCTCCTTCTTAGTAGCTGGTGCGGTGCTGTGTTTTGGCTTTAGTTTGAGAACAATGCTGATAACACACCAGTGTTTTTAGTTGTTACTAAGAAATGTTTACTCCATTCAAGGACTTTTCAGTCTCATGCTCTGCCAGTGAGGAGGGACACAGGAAGCTGGGAGGAAGCAGACACAGGACACCTGACCCAAACTACCCAAAGGGGTATTCCATACTACAGCATGTCATGCCCAGTATATAAACTAGGGGGAGTCAGCCAGAAGGCCCAGATCACTGCTCAGGTCGGGCTGGGTATCGATCAGCGGGTGGTGAGCAATTGCATTGTGCATCACTTGTTTATTGTGGTTTTTTTTTTCCTTTTCCCCTTTTAGTTTTATATTATTTCCCCTTATTATTTCCCTTATCATTATTATTATTGGTGTTAGTAGTAATAGTTTTGTATTATACCTTAGTTACTGGACTGTTCTTATCTGAACCCATGGGATTTACATTCTTTCGATTCTCTTCCCCATCCCTCCAGGAGCAGGGGGAAAGAAGGGGGAGGAGTGAGCGAGTGGCTGCGTGGTTCTGAGTTACCGGCTGGGCTTAAAGCACAACAGATGATTTAAATTGCAATACCTACTGTGGAATCACTCACAGTCCCTTTGCTGGGTGAACTTACCAGGTAGCCATTCAGTGCTAGCAAAGAGTGACACTTAGACTTGAAGACGTGGTTCTGCCTAGGCATTTTTGGTAATTTTCTGTAGCTGTAAAACCTTTGAGATGTTTATATAGGTTGTGCTATAGAAGTGCCTGAAACCAAAATAAGTAACAGGGTTTCAGTGATTTGGGAGTGTATCCTCCATTTTACAGACCTCCAGTTTGTTACCCCTTTTTTTTAAAGAAATGCCACAGGCATTTCTTTAAATTTCAGTTGCCATTTATTTTTTCAGGATGACTCTTCTTCCCCAGCCAGCTGCTTGAGAGATAACTGAGAGGACTTGTTTGTCCTTGGTGGGCCTTGTTCACCACTTTAAATTTATCTTTGTAGTTCAGTAACACCTGTCTAATAAGGTTACACCTGTGTAAATGTGAAGAAATGTGCTGGAACACTCAGCAGACAGCAGATTCTACTTTCACATCTAAAAATATCAGGTGATATGAGGAGATGCAGGATTTTAGTTAGCAGGTGCTTTTCCGACTGGAGGATTTGAAGAAAGTGAGCTCACCTGTCAAATTCACATTCTAGCTGGAATAAAACCCCTGGAGAAAGAACTGGTCTCTAGTTTTATACTTGATCGTGTATTGATTGCATGTCAGAAACATTTTCTCAAAATCTAGAATAGATAGAATGTAAAAAATGAAAGTAAAAAATTATTTTTGAGTTGCATTTCAAAAAAACTTGGAGTTATGAGTGTAAGCAAAATTGCAAAACAATAAAAAATGCCTTTCAAAATAAAGGTGTAAAGTGAAGTGTATAAAAGAAACGTAAGTGTGGAGAGCTATTTGACTGTGAATGGGCATGTGAGCAATCCAGACAATTGCTTGACAATTGTAAGGTAGTGACCCGCAGGCACTGAGGCCTCGCCTGGGGGTTACTAAAGTTCGTGTACGTGTAGAAGCCTTGGGAAAAGTTAGCACGGAAAACTACTGAGAGAGATACACAGAGAAGGAATGTTAACTGTAACCTTGAAGCATATGCTGTCATAGTTAACCAATCATTAAGCTGTTACTGAGTGAATCCTATTCTGTATTTAGCCGTGTGAACAATACATGTATCCAATTAGACTTGTGTGTGTTAATGATAGACAAGTAGAGTGCCTATATATACTGAGCTATTTGCGCAATAAACTTTGGCACAGCCTGATCATATTGGTCTGTGTGCTGTGTCCGGGACTTCTGCGTCAACAAGTGGCGCCCGAACAGGGACCCTCAGATCGGCGTTGGATAAAACCGACGAGACTGACAGAAAGGAGGGGGCAGAAGCCGGTCAATATCGGGTGCTGCCCCGGCACTCGAAAGTCGCTAGCGCAAAAAGTTTGGGAATCTTGCCCTGATCAGGTGAGCGGCCAGGGAGGAGATGGGGTCCACACTGTCCAGGGAAGAGTCAGCAGTGGTGAAACTCCTCCAACACATCCTTTCTGTGAAAGGAGCGAATTATAACGAGCCTGCCTTGAGAGCTTTGCTACACTGGGCAAAGGGAAAAGAGTTGATCCCCTCAGCGGATGCTGCCTTTCAAATCGCAACTTGGGAGAAAATATGGGCAGTGCTGTGGGAAGAGATAAGTAATGGGTCCAAGGAGGTAAGCAAATACCCCACTGTGTGGAGATTGGTTACTGACTCTCTAAAAGACATGCAAGCAGAGAGAAAAGCTGCGGCATCTGCGTTTGCAGCGCTGACTCCAATGGGGGAGTCGGGATCGGCTACTAGCATGCTTTTTACGGGGCCTCTCATACCCGCTGTAACGCCAAGACATACAGCTGCGGGGGACCGGGGAATATCGGGTCACTCGGCTCCGACTCAAACCAGCGCAGAGACATAGAATCATAGAATCATAGAATAGTTAGGGTTGGAAAGGACCTCAAGATCATCGAGTTCCAACCCCCCTGCCATGGGCAGGGACACCTCCCACTAAACCATGCCATCCAAGGCTATGTCCAACCCCACCTTGAATGCCACCAGGGATGAAGCATCCACAACCTCCCTGGGCAACCCATTCCAGGGCCTCACCACCCTTATAGTAAAGAATTTCTTCCTCAGATCCAATCTAAACTTCCCCTGTTTAAGTTTAAACCCATTACCCCTTGTCCTCTCACCACAATCCCTCATGAAGAGTCCCTCCCCAGCATCCCTATAGGCCCCCTTCAGGTATTGGAAGGCTGCTATGAGGTCTCCACACAGCCTTCTCTTCTCCAGGCTGAACAGCCCCAATTTTCTCAGCCTGTCTTCATACGGGAGGTGCTCTAGTCCCCTGATCATCCTCGTGGCCCTCCTCTGGACTTGTTCCAACAGTTCCATGTCCTTTTTATGTTGAGGACACCAGAACTGCACACAATACTCCAAGTGAGGTCTCACGAGAGCAGAGTAAAGGGGCAGGAGCACCTCCCTCGACCTGCTGGTCACACTCCTTTTGATGCAGCCCCGGATACGGTTGGCTTTCTGGGCTGCAAGCGCACACTGCCGGCTCATGTTCATTTTTTCATCAACCCACACCCCCAAGTCCTTCTCCGCAGGGCTGCTCTGAATCTCCTCCCCGCCCAATCTGTAGCTGTGCCTGGCATTGCTCCGACCCATGTGTAGGACTTTGCACTTGTCATGCTTGAACTTCATTAGGTTGGCATCAACCCACCTCACAAGCATGTCAAGGTCCCTCTGGATGGCATTCCTTCCCTCCAACTTATCAACCGAACCATACAGCTTGGTGTCATCAGCAAACTTGCAGAGGGCGCACTCAATCCCACTGTCCATGTCACCCACAAAGATGTTGAACAAGACCGGTCCCAACACCGATCCCTGAGGGACACCACTCGTTACTGGTCTCCAGCTGGACATTGAGCCAGTGAGCACTACTCTTTGCGTGCGGCCATCCAGCCAGTTCTTTATCCACCGAGTGGTCCACCTATCAAATTGATGTCTCTCCAACTTAGAGAGAAGGATGTCATGGGAGACAGTGTCAAAGGCTTTACACAAGTCCAGGTAGATGACATCAACTGCTCTGCCCCTGTCCATCAGTTCCGTAGCCCCTTCATAGAAGGTCACCAGATTGGTCAGGCAGGATTTCCCCTTAGTGAAGCCATGCTGGCTGTCACCAAGCACCTTGTTGGTTTTCATGTGCCTTAGCATGCCTTCCAGGATAATCCGCTCCAAGATTTTGCCAGGCACAGAGGTGAGACTGACTGGTCTGTAATTCCCTGGCTCATCCATTTTTCCCTTCTTAAAAATGGGGGTTATATTTCCCTTTTTTCAGTCATCAGGAACTTCACCTGACTGCCATGATTTTTCAAATATGATGGACAGGGGCTTAGCAACTTCATTTGCCAGCTCCTTCAGGACCTGCGGATGGATTTCATCCGGTCCCATGGACTTGTATACATTCAGGTTCCTGAGGTGGTCCCGAACAAGATCCTCCCCCACAGTGGGCCCAGGGTCCCCACTCTCACCGTCCCCGCGTCTGCCTTCCAAGACTTGGGTGGTGTGGTCAGAGCATTTGCCGGTAAAGACTGAGGCAAAGAAGTCATTAAGAACCTCAGCCTTCTCCAAATCCAGGGTAGCCAGTTCTCCCGATAGCTTCTGGAGAGGGCCCACGGTGTCCCTAACCTGTCTTTTATTTGCAATGTACCTATAAAATCCCTTCCTGTTATCCTTAACATCCCTAGCCAAGTTTAATTCTAAGTGGGCCTTAGCTTTCCTAACCTGGTCCCTAGCTTCCCGGACAACATACCTGTATTCTTCCCAGGCTGCCTGTCCTTGCTTCCACCTTTTATAAGCCTCTTTTTTCCTTTGAATTTTCCTCAGCAGGTCCTTATCCATCCAAGGAGGTCTCCTGGCCCTCCTGCTGCACTTCCTTCTAGTTGGGATGCATCGCTCCTGAGCTTGCAGCAGGTGATCCTTGAATATCAACCAACAGTCTTCAGGTGATCCTTGAATATCAACCAACAGTCTTGAGCCCCCCTGCCCTCTAGGGCTGTATCCCATGGAACCTTACTGAGCAGGTTCCTGAAGAGGCCAAAGTCTGCTCTCTTGAAGTCCAGGGCAGTGAGCTTGCTGCACGCTCTTCTCACTGTCCTGAGGATCTCAAACTCGACCATCTCATGATCGCTGCAATCAAGACTGCCCTGGAGCGTCACATTCCCAACCAGCCCTTCCCTGTTGGTGAGGACGAGGTCAAGCATGGCACCTCTCCTTGTTGGCTCCTCTATTACTTGCAGAAGGAAGTTGTCTTCCATGCAATCGAGGAACCTTCTGGATTGCTTGTGCCAGGCCGTACCATCCCTCCAACAGATATCAGTGTAGTTGAAGTCTCCCATGAGAACAAGGGCCTGCAAGCGTGAGGCTGCTCCTGTCTGCCTATGGAGTGCTTCGTCCAGCAAGTCCCCTTGGTCAGGCGGTCTGTAACAGATCCCCATAATAATGTCACCCATCGCTGTTCTCCCTTTAACCCTGACCCACAAACTCTCTGTCGACTGCTCACCTGTCCCCAGACAGAGTTCCATACTCTCTAGCCTATCCCTAACATAAATAGCAACTCCCCCTCCCCGTCTGCCGGGCCTGTCTTTCCTAAAGAGCCGGTAACCTTCCATTCCAACACACCAGTCATAGGAGCCATCCCACCATGTTTCTGTGATGCCTATGATATCAGACCCCCGTAGACGTGCACACATCTCTAATTCCTCTTGTTTGTTCCCCATACTACAGGCATTTGTGTAGAGGCGTTTGAGGTGAGATCCAATTGAAGCCGGCTCATTGGCTGGAGCAGCTGGAATATCTCTACATTGCTCCGAATGTTTACTGTAGGTGCTGCCAACCGACTGGGTGTGTTGGCATGGAATGATGCCCCCCTCCCCCAACACATCTAGTTTAAAGCATCCTTGACCAGTCTGGCAAGCCTCCTACCAAATCCACTCTTCCCCTTCTTTGTCAGACCAGCTCCACCAGCCCCCAGTAGACCTGGACTACTATATTGAGTCCCATGTTCAAGGTACCCAAACCCCTGACTATAGTACCACCCTTCTAACCATTTATTAACCTGCCCAATCCTCCTTGCCTTTTCAAGGTCCTGCCCTGTATCCTGGAGAATTGACAAAAAGACAATCTGAGCTCCAGAGCCCCTAACCACCTCTCCCAGAGCCCTGTAGTCCTTCTTTATGGTCTCCGGGCTACCGCCATCTATATCAGTAGCACCCACATGTATTATCAGGAGTGGGTAATAGTCAGTGGTACCGACTAGAGCAGGCAGCTTCTCAGCCACATCCCTGATCCGAGCCCCTGGCAGGCAACACACCTCCCTTGAGGCTGGGTCAGGCCGGCAGATGGGTGCCTCTGTGCCTTTCAGATTAGAGTCTCCGACTACTACGGCCCGCCGCTTTTTCCTGGCAGCACCACCTATATGCAGGTATTATGAATATGATTATGACTAATGCAATAGTGAAAGTATATAAACCTGTAACAAGCACTAATCCGTGTACCTCTGGCTACGGTCACACACCCAGCACTGTTGCTTTTGCTTTATTGACTTTGTCCCTCAATAAATCCCTGTTATCTTGTTTAGAGGAGTGAGCTCCTATTTCATAATAACTATCAAGGTTACCTATTGCAAACAAATACCTGGAGCCCAACACAACTGATTCTGCCACAAACTTGCTCTTATCACTGGACCTCTTTGGAAGATTTAACATCAGTAGCCCTGAGATACTTTTGCCTTGCCAGCATCAAATGAGAGGTAACCAGTGCACGAAACACTCCTTCCTTGAGTGTGGTGGTCTAGAACTTAAGCGAAGGACTGCCCAAAACATTATTCCCAGTCATAGCGAATAGCCACATAAAAAGTCATTAGATAATCATCACATTCATCCTATGAGTTAAGGAAACTTCTCCAGCCAGAATTACTCTCTTTATTTTCATTCCTTGCAGCTATCCCTCCTAACTTGGCAATTTCAGGTAAATCTGCAACACTTGCTTTCATTCTCTCCTGTGGAGAGCTATTTGGCTGTGAACGGGCATGTGAGCAATCCAGACAACTGCTTGACAATTGTGGGGTAGTGGCCCACAGGCACTGAGGCCTCATCTACACAAGTAGCTGATTCGTTGCCACCGCCACTTTCATCTTCCAGCAAAGACTTGCAGTCTTCTCAGCAGAGATCCACGGCCTCTGCGGCCGCTTCACGGGATCCGTCACCGGTGAGACCATCGCAACTTTTTCCACCTTTACCACCATCAGAGCCACCATCTCGTTGCGAGCGGATCGATGACCACGACAACGAACTTAAAGAAGTCCAGCTACACGAGTTGTTGGAAAAATTGGAGGCCTTAGAAGTGCGGCTGGACAAAGTGCAGGAAAAGTCGACGCCTTCTCCGCCTGACGGCCCACCTAACTTTCCCAGTTTTACCCCCCCCCCCTCTTGCGCCGCCAGTGCCGTCGGCAGGGATCGGGGTTGAGGCGGGGGGCAGTCTGGGGGGCCTTGGGAATCCATCCGCGAGGTGGAGAGGGGTAATTCGTGATGCATTGGTTGAGGGGCAATTATTGCCTATGGCTTTTCCGGTTGTAGCTGATGATGGGGTATATGTGTGGGAAGCGTTAGATTGGAAAATTATGAAAGAAGCTAAAAGTGCCATTTCACAGTATGGCTTGAAGTCGCCATACTCGCAATCACTGTTACAACATATTTTTTCTTCTCATTTGTTCACTCCGTATGATTCTCGAATGGTTGCACAAATGTTACTTTCTCCATCACAACAGTTGCACTTTTATCAAAACTGGCAAACTGCTTGTGATAGAGCTGCCGCAATACCGCGACAACAGGGGGATCCATTATGCGGGGTGCAAGCGCAAATGTTAATGGGAGCGGGACCATTTGTGAGGCTTGATTTGCAAGTGTGATTTGCCCATGAAGTCTTGCAATTAAGTCAAGATTTAGCCTTTAAAGCCCTCCTTAGCATACCTGATGATAAGGTTCGGCCTGCATTTACATCTGTGCAGCAGGGACCTACAGAGCCGTACAGCAAATTTATTGATCGCTTGCACGTCGCTATAATGGCACATCCTGATTTAGATGAAATCATGAAAAGTAAGTTTTTGGATATGCTTGCATTTGATAATGCTAATGAGAAAACGAAAAGGGCACTCAGTCATTTGCCAAGAGGGTCAAATGCGGCACATCTGTTGGAGGCAGCTGAACGTGTGCTCGAACAAGAAAAAGCTACTGCAATGGCGGCAGCTGTGGGAGCTGCTGTAAAACCAAGGGTAGGAAAATGCTTTAATTGCGGGAAACAAGGTCATCTTAGAAGGAATTGTAAGAGCCCACCTAATCCAGATCTGGTCGGACAAACTACTGCACGGGCACGGAAATGGTGCATACATTGTAAGAGAAGTTATTTCAATACCCATGAGTGCAAAAACTCGGGAAACAAGTTGTCGAGCGCGATTCACCCGCGCGTGACGACACAAATGCAGGGTGCTTGGACCGCTGCGCAGCCGCCACAGTCGGCAGCGCAGGAGTGGACCTGGCAACAGCAGTAGACATTACTCTGACTTCCACGGAAGTCGTAGTAATTGATTCTGACCAGAAGGGACCGTTAGGGCATGGATTAAGTGCATTGCTTATTGGTCGGTCATCTGTTTCTAGAAAAGGTATATTTGTGGTGCCAGGACTTATTGATTCGGACTATCACGGCGTCATAAAAATCATGTTATATACCTTGACCCCGCCTCTTACCATATCGGCAAAGTCAAAAATTGCTCAATTAATACCATTTCAAGCCTGTGTGCCAAAAGCCCAGACTCGTGAAAGGGGACAAGGAGGATTTGGATCAACAGGTACCCCGGAGATTATGTTGGCAATCGACATAGCAAAGGGGAAACCTGAGAAAAAGATAATTATCACCCATCAAAACGGACAATCAATAACCCTTTCTATGTTAATTGATACAGGGGCGGATGTTACTATCATCCCGGCTGTCAGATGGCCAGCAAATTGGCCACTATTACCGGCACACACTAGCGTGATCGGGGTGGGGGGAACTCAGCAAACCATGATCAGTTCAACTCCAGTTTCTTTTGCTTTTACTGATGGCACCGTGGTGACAACTCGCCCATATGTAATGCACTTACCAGTAGCACTAATCGGTCGAGATGTCCTGTCACAAATGGGAGCACGTCTCATAACTAAAAATTTTTAGCAGCGGCCATGGTAGAGCAGCCTATTTTAAAACTCACATGGACCACCACCACTCCTGTGTGGGTGGACCAATGGCCGCTAAAGCAGGAACGGCTGCAAATCGTACAGAATTTAGTACAAGAGCAATTGGATGCAGGACATATAACACCATCTACGAGCCCATGGAATACTCCTATTTTTACAGTTCCCAAAAAATCAGGAAAATGGCGTTTGCTCCATGATTTGCGAGCCGTAAATGCCGTAATGCAAGACATGGGAGCCTTACAGCCAGGATTACCCTCTCCTGTAATGCTTCCTGAACATTGGGATTTATTAATTATTGATTTGAAAGACTGTTTTTTTACAATACCATTACACCCTGACGACGCAGAAAAATTCGCTTTTACTGTGCCAGCCATAAACAAGCAGGAACCTGCAAAACGGTACCAATGGGTAGTTTTGCCTCAGGGTATGAAAAATTCACCAACTCTGTGTCAAACTTTTGTTGCCTGGGCTTTGCAACCCTTTAGACAGACTCATCAATCCCTTTTAGTGTTCCATTATATGGATGACATTCTCATAGCAGGAGAAAAACTTGATGTCACTGAAATTTTGCAGGAACTGCAACACACTCTGGGATCAAAAAATTTACACATAGCCCCAGAAAAAGTACAGCGGCAATGCCCTTGGCAATATTTAGGTTGGACAATTACGGGTAGTACCGTACGTCCCCAAAAAATCAAACTGCACACTGAAATTAACACTCTTACTGATGCACAAAAACTCATGGGAAACATACAATGGGTGAGATCAATTGCAGGAATCACAAACGATGATTTAGCTCCTTTAATGTCTTTGTTAGGCACCTCTGTTAATGCTAATAGCCGCAGACAGTTAACACCTGAACAAAAATTAGCATTAGAAAAGGTAACAGACAAAATTTTAACAGCTACAGTGCAAAGACAAATAACAGGATTACCTTTGCGCCTGTTAATTGTCAATTCCTCAGCTCAAAGAAAACATTTACTTGGTTTCATTATACAGCAAAATGATAATGACCTTAAAATACTGGAATGGATCTTTTTATCCTTCCAGCTGAAAAACACCATCTGCACCCGCATTGAACTCTTTGCCAACATGATAATAAAAGGCAGAAAAAGAATCATAGATATGGCGGGTCGGGAACCAGATGTTATTTACATTCCCATTGTACAGGATTATCTTAACTGGTTGCTGACTACTTCAGAGACATTCCAAATTGCACTTGCTGAATATCCAGGCACACTTAGTAACGCTTATCCTCCAACAAAATTTTTACCTATCTTACAGGACCAGACTTTTGAAGAAATTCCAGTCAGTTCTGAAACCCCAGTAGAAGGGCTTACAGTTTTTACTGATGCTGGGCGAAAATCTAAACGAGCTGCTGCCACTTGGTACACAGACAGCCAGTGGAAACATCATATTTTGCAGGGTCATCTTGGTGATTCTCTACAAACACTGGAGTTAAGAGCAGTATTATGGGTTTTCCAGCAATGGCCAGAAACACCGTTAAACATTGTGTCAGATTCTCTCTATGTTGTTGGGACAGTGCAACGCCTTGAGCGAGCGATGGTTAAAACTGTGAAAAACGCTACCTTGTATATGCTTTTAATGCAGTTGTTACATATGTTAAACCAGCGGCTAACACCATATTTTATCACACACATTCGTAGCCATCAGTTCCAATATGGTCTGTCTATCGGTAACAACAATGCAGACCAACTTGTTGCTGCAACATGGACAAATCATACAATTAATTTGTTTGAACAGGCACGTCTCTCACATGATTTTTTCCATCAATCAGTGAGGGTGTTAGCTCGGCAATTTAACTTGCCTATTACTGACGCTCGAGGCATTGTACAGTCTTGTGCTTCCTGCCAAAAAATTGGTTTTGGTCTAGGATTAAGGGTCAATCCTAGAGGACTGGCTGCCTTACAACTATGGCAAATGGATGTCACACACATTGCTGAGTTTGGCCGTTTAAAATATGTGCATGTCAGCATTGACACCTTTTCTCATGCTATGTGGGCCACAGCTCAAACTGGTGAGTCTGCTAAACATGTTATTAAACACATGCATGCTGCTATTGCTGCATTAGGCATTCCTTTAGAAATCAAAACAGACAATGCACCGGCATATGTGTCACATTCATTTGCACATTTTTGTAATCTGTGGGGAATCCGTAGAGTCACTGGTATTCCACACTCTCCCACAGGTCAAGCCATTGTTGAGCGAGCTCATGCTACCCTGAAATCGCTTTTGCAAAAACAAAAAGAGGGAGAACAGATGCCATTTGAACGTCTTGCAAAAGCTCTGTACGTATTAAAT
The DNA here is from genome assembly GCA_039720435.1 of Amazona ochrocephala. Taxonomy (NCBI): domain Eukaryota; kingdom Metazoa; phylum Chordata; class Aves; order Psittaciformes; family Psittacidae; genus Amazona; species Amazona ochrocephala. The sequence continues at coordinate 24,455,790 of CM077908.1, forward strand.
TATCTGCGTTTAACAGGGAACCGAGAATCTCTACCAATTGTAATCCATCATACATCATTACAATCAAAGGTGCAAAAGGTTGATGCAGCAAAAGTTCAGTTTAAAGATTTGCGAACAGGAGAATGGAAAGGCCCAGTAGAGGTAAAAATGACTGGCAGAGGATATGTTTGTGTTTCGACAGGTGAAGGACCACGATGGGTCCCGAGTCGGTGGGTGAGGCCATGGAAAGAACATATGGACCAGTCAGATCAGCCACTTTGATAATCATCATGTGGGTTTTAACTGTACCCCAGAGAATCCATTCACCACTTGTTTGGTGGCTGTGCCCATAGATAATTGGCCTGTTCCAACGGCTCAGCAGGCTGTTGCACAAGGCACGGGAAAGGTAGATGCCTGGGATGGCTGGATACCTTACCTGTCAAAGAGTTCGTTGGAACCCCAAGAATTGGAATTATTAGGGTCTGTAAAAATGGACTATTGTCTATATTTCAATTATGTTGGGAGGAATCAGTCACGAGCTTGGTGGGTTAATGCCACCCTGATGGTGTATGCTAACCATAGCTCTTGGTGCGATTATACCTCCAGCAACATATCTAAAGCTACTAACCAACCTATTAGCTTGCCTAGTGGTCACTTTTTGGTTTGTGGGGATCGTGTCTGGCCAGGGATCCCTTCTCACATAAAAGGAGGACCATGTAGTTTAGCACGACTGACCCTATTAATGCCAAATCAATCACAAATTTTGCAAATCAGACGTAAAAGCAATTATCGTGTAAAAAGAAGTTCACATGCCTTTAGTAGTTTTTGTAATGATCCCATAGAATTTTGGAATAGAGCAGAGCGAATTTTTGCGAGTCTTGTCCCCTCAGTCGGGACTGCTCACGCATTAACTACTTTAAATAGACTAGGTTGTTGGCTTGCAAAACAAACTAATGCTACTTCTGAAGCTTTAAGTAATCTTTTATTAGATGTAGATAGTATAAGGCATGCTACTCTGCAAAATAGAGCAGCAATTGATTTTTTACTACTAGCCCAAGGTCACGGATGTGAAGATTTTGAAGGAATGTGCTGTATGAATCTTTCTGATCATTCTGAATCTATACATAGAAAGTTACAAGTGCTCTCGGATTGGGATTGGTTTCAAAGGTTATTACAGGGTTTGGGGTATTGGTGGTTGGCTAGGAGTACTAATCAAACAAGGTTTAACAGTTTTAATGGTATTGATTATTATTTTAATCTTTTGTTGTTTATGGAAGTGTATTGTCAGTATGCTATCTCGTGCTGTGAATCGGGTCTGGATTGCTCAAAAACAAAAAGAGGGATTTGTGGAGAGCTATTTGACTGTGAATGGGCATGTGAGCAATCCAGACAATTGCTTGACAATTGTAAGGTAGTGACCCGCAGGCACTGAGGCCTCGCCTGAGGGTTACTAAAGTTCGTGTACATGCAGAAGCCTTGGGAAAAGTTAGCACGGAAAACTACTGAGAGAGATACACAGAGAAGGAATGTTAACTGTAACCTTGAAGCATATGCTGTCATAGTTAACCAATCATTAAGCTGTTACTGAGTGAATCCTATTCTGTATTTAGCCGTGTGAACAATACATGTATCCAATTAGACTTGTGTGTGTTAATGATAGACAAGTAGAGTGCCTATATATACTGAGCTATCTGCGCAATAAACTTTGGCACAAGCCTGATCATATTGGTCTGTGTGCTGTGTCCGGGACTTCTGTGTCAACACGTAAGTGCAGATGGGGTTTTGTTTTGTTTCATTAAATGTGTCTTTTGTTTCAAGGTGGGTATGGGGGAAAGAGGAGAATTGGCAAGCATGCCATTATTAGTGGGAAGAACGTTACTTCAGCATGGAGTGATACTGTGCTCTTGAAGCTGTCAGCATAATACAAAGTGAATTTGATTGTGTTTGAGTTTATTTCTTTTGAAAACCCACAGTTTTGATGTCCATTGCAGCCGTGTTTCACTATCTTCACTGAGTCTCTACTTTTTGGACAGGATTTTGGGAAGTGCCCTCTGTTGCGACTGTTTACTCAGGAGTATATTCTGGCTTTGAATGAGCTGAATGCTGGAATGGAAGTGGTGAAGAATTTTATTCATAGGTTAGTTACATCTAATTTATGGTGTATTTCCAGTCCTATTTACATGCTGGGCTTAAACCACCACACTGTTACTTCTCACAGCCCTGCTCATCTCTTTTCTTGCTGTTAAGAGTAGTTGGTGCTTTTTGGTACTGGTAAACAGCAAATAAATTAGAAGAGTCCATGAGGCAGTGTTGCTGAAGTTTCTTTTTTATTATTTTATTTTTTATTTTAAAACTAATTCTCAAAATATGGCTGGTGTTTTCTGCCTAGTTACACACTGGAAGCAAATGGACTTGGCTGTGCGTACATTCTTTTTATGCATTTAGACTCAGCCTCTCCAAAGAGATTTCCATTAACTTGAGACCACATAAAGCTCAGTCATAGTGAAATTTTGGGGGGGACTGTAGAGATACATTTCATAAACAAGGCCACTGGGTAGGGATTTACAGGGTTAAAATGACTCTGTTATGGCCCTTCTGAAGTTTCCCAAGGCAGTCTATCCAGTTCTGGCATCCCATTCTGTCTGACTGCTTTTGCCCACAAAAATCTTTACAATTATTTCACCTTGGGTTTTGTTTTTCAGCATGCATGGTCCAACTGGACAATGCCCCCATCCCAGAGTCCTGCCAAATATTGTAGCTGTCTGCTTAGCAGCCATTTATTCATGTTACGAGGAATTTATCAACAGGTCAGTATGAATTCCCAGCTGACTGCATGTTACTCACTTCCAAACGCATGGCATCTGTAAACCAGATCAGTGTGAGCACAGGTGTGGGTATGTGAGAGTGTGTCTTCTCATTGCTAGCGGTACATGTGGGAGTTCTGGACAATCACATGCATGTTTTTTGAGATATGTGATTATATTTCAAGCTCTGTGCTTGAAAACCTGGAAGATGCTGAACCTTCATTCACTTGTACTCACTGCGGCATGTTTTGGGGTAGTGAGCATGACAATCTTTTATTGCACATCTTTAGTTCCCATGCTTGAAAATGGGGGCAGTGCTGATGCTGCAAGGAGCTCAGCAGTTACTGCAAGCTGCAGTAACTTCCAGGATGAAGTTCAACAGCCAGATGTTCAACAGACCAGCATGTTGATCTTGACCACTGTTGAGATATTTCTCTAAGGCAGACTGCAGCCATAACCATCCTTTTCAGGCCAACAGCAGATGAAAGTGCTCAATAAGAGTCTTTGTGAAGTAAGCACTACCCAGAGCAGTGTCCAGTTTGCTCCCTTTCTGGTACATGAAGTGTATGTTACACCTAAAGCAAAGGGAAGGGTGAGATCTTGAAGGAGGGGTGGTGTGTAAAATCCCTGTGTATCTACAGCTTGGAACGTAAGCTGTTTTCACAATGCTGTCTCCATTATTGTGGAAAATTTGATTCCTGACTTACCACAAAATAGATGCCACAGGTCTCGACACACAAGCCAGTTTCCAATAGACACTGAGGGTTCCCCTCTGCTATGTGTTCTGTTTGTTTATGCCTATCTGACTTTCCTCATTGTAGAGCATGGACAGGGGCTGCTTAATGTCAAACAAAAATTCCAGACACAAGGGCTGCAGACAAATGTCTGGGCATGTACTGTAGACAGATACATACTTGGATATGGATTTTGTTACAGCTTTGCACAATTTGGGTGGGAAAGTTCACCTTTATACTAAACTGGCATGTCAATTAGAGTAATTAAAAGCTTGAATCTTTGTAGAACAGGGGCTGCAGAACAGTCCTATTGGAGCCTTTTAATATTTTTAATTTATTTCAGTAATTCAATTACATGGAAGAAAGCAATTCAGTGGGCTGGGGTGAAACGCAGTGGGAAATTGCAAAAGATCTTGGCTTCTCAGTGTTGAACTCTCTCTCCTGCTCTCTGCTGCTATGTCTGTCTATTGAAATGATTTGTTTATTTTTAAAATTCAGTCGAGACAATTCACCGAGCCTGAAGGAAATCAGGAATGGCTGCCAGCAGCAATGTGACCGAAAGCCTAATCTGCCACTCCGCCTTCTTCACACAAGTCCTGACCTGGTCTCTCAAGAGGCCATCTTGACTGAATCCTGTCTCAAACCAGTTATTGTCACTTCAAATGAAATTTACATGGAAGTGGAGTACAACAATACAGCTAATCGGAAGATGATAGCCAACATTGGCAATGACAGTGAGCCCAACCTGATTGACTGCTTGATGGTCACTCCTACCTGCAGCACCATGAGCATTGAGCTGAGTGCCCAGGCAGACAGGATCCTTGGCTGTTATGTTGAAATACTCAAGATGCTGTGAGTAACTATTCTAAACAGGCTTTTGAACAATGTCATCTTAACAATGGGGGCTTTTCCCACAAACCTGTCTTCTTCAATATCCGTTACCAGCAAGCACATGGTTATAAATCTTAACTCCAGCTCTGAAGAGTCCAGCCTTTGAAAGAGACATCTGGCACTGCCAGTATGTTCTAAAAATAGCATTAGGAAGATGAAAATGGAAAGCTTATTTGTACAGTGAGCCTCAGGCATATTACAGAAGATGTGATGTTGTTGCCAGTGGTTAATGTTTTGTTCTTGCCCACCAAAAAAAAAAAAAAAGTCAAGTTATCTCCTGCAGGGCTCTTGAGATTGCACAAGACAGCTAGAAAAAGACAGGCCTGTGCTAGGCTCAGTGCCTGTGCAGTGATAGGCAGTGCTGCTCCCCTAGATTCAGTAGGAGTTGGATGAGGTCAGTATCTTGTCTTCCACTTAGGTGTTTTTCCTTCACATCTTTGTAGAAGTTTTATGACTTGTTTGGATTTACTTCTATTAGAGGGGAGCATCTGTTTGTCAACCAGTTGTTTTGATTCAGAAGACCTGTATTAGTGAACAAATGCTCAAATAGCCTTTACAAAATGATGGCTCCATGGTTTCCTGGGAAGCAAATCCTCTGAATATCTTGAAGAGGAATATAAAATAAAAAGTTCTCAGGAAAAGCTTGTTTTTCTCATGGATAAATAAATTAAAAGGAGAAAACAAAAGGTGGACTGCAGAATGGAAGCTTGTAATAGAAGTGTAGTAAAACACCACCAAAACAACTCTGTTGACTTTGACAGCCAGCTCTGCTACTGAGTTGCAGTATGCCTTTGGACAAAACTGTTATAGAATCATAGAATAGTTAGGGTTGGAAAGGACCTTAAGATCATCTAATTCCAACCCCCCTGGCCATGGGCAGGGACACCTCCCACTAAAACATGCCACACAAGGCTATGTCCAACCTGGCCTTGGACACCACCAGGGATGGAGCATTCACAACTTCCTTGGGCAACCCATTCCAGTGCTTCACCGCCCTTACAGTAAAGAACTTCTTCCTTATATCCAATCTAAACTTCCCCTGTTTAAGTTTTAACTCGTTACCCCTTGTCCTATCACTACAGTTCCTAATGAAGAGTCCCTCCCTTTGTATGACAACACACCAATAAGGAGTTTGCCACTTGACGCATACTATATACAAAACTTCTAAAATATTTTACAAATATCCTTCCTTGTAAATTACATTTCCAGGCAGAAAACCAAAGCACTTTCCCATAACAGCGACTGTTAGAATTCATGATCTTTAGTGTATATGTTACTTATACAGTAAGTAAAAGTCTTCTGAAGAACTAAAGTCTCAAGATTTAATCCAAATGGCAGTGTAGCCAATTCAAATGTCCCCCAATTTAACCAGTCTTTGCATTAGGCTCCTACACTGCAGTTGTGCAAGGCTGTACATAAGGACCAAGGCATGAGGATCCTGTAAGCATTTACAGTCAAATAGCTCTGTCATGATGAAACAAGTGTTTGCCAAATCACTTCCTAGTGCACCTTATTGTTGCTTAGCAACTTCATTTGCCAGCTCCTTCAGGACCCATGGGTGGTTTTCATCAGGTCCCATGGACTTGTGTACGTTCAGGTTCCTAAGATGGTCTCGAACTAGATCCTCTCCTACAGTGGGCCCAGGGTCTTCATTCTCACAGTCCCTGTGTCTGCCTTCTAAGACTTGGGTGGTGTGGTCAGAGCATTTGCTAGTGAAGACTGAGGCAAAGAAGTCATTAAGAACCTCAGCCTTCTCCAAATCCAGGGTAGCCAGTTCTCCCGATAGCTTCCGAAGGGGGCCCATGTTGTCCCTAGTCTGTCTTTTGTTCGCTATGTACATATAGAATTCCTTCCTGTTATCTTTAACATCCCTAGCCAAGTTTAATTCTATGTGGTCCTTAGCTTTCCTAACCTGGTCCCTAGCATCCCAGACAACATCCCTTTATTCTTCCCAGGCTGCCTGTCCTTGCTTCCACCTTTTATAAGCCTCTTTTTTCCTTTGAATTTTCCTCAGCAGCTCCTTATCCATCCAAGGAGGTCTGGCCCTCCTGCAGCACTTCCTTCTAGTTGGGATGCATCGCTCCTGAGCTTAGAGCAGGTGATCCTTGAATATCAAACAACAGTCTTGGGCCCCCCTGCCCTCTAGGGCTATATCCCATAAAACCTCATTAAGCAGGTTCCTGAAGAGGCCAAAGTCTTCTCTCTACATTTATCTACATTAATTATTGATTAATCTACATTAATTATTTTTAAGCAATGAAGGATTTTGTGAAAGTTTTGTCCCATGTTTCAATTTTTTTCAAGATGTATAGTACCAATCTGTAACACAATTCTTTAAATCACTGCAGGGCTGCCTTACAAATATGTCCATAACATCCACACACTCAGAAATGTAGACAGGACAGATGAATCTAAGATACTGTTCCTATTAGATTCTTGAGCAGGAAGTTGCTTGAAAGCTAATTTTATGGGTTTGGGGTTTTGTGGGGGTTTTTTTGTTGTTGCTTTAGGTTGTAGTGGTTTTCTGTTGTGTTTTGTTTTTTTTTTTTCCGGCCTAGCCTCTTCTGCCTTTAGAAAAGTTTTGTAATTAATGTTTTCTTCCAACTGGCATGTCTTGCAACTCTTTTCTGTGGTGATACTACAGAATTGGTGCAACTCTCCTCAGATTGCCTTGCCAGAATCCACAATCTGCTTGAGAAGTCACAACCTATGAGAATACAGGATGGTTTCTAAGGCAGAGCCACTGATTTGGGTTCCCTTTCATTCCTGTTCATCCCTTGATTTTCTTCGGACCTGAAAGCATTAATGCAGAAATGAGTTCTGCTCCTTATTCTGCCACTGGCTTGCTGGGAGGTTTTAGATAAGTTGTTTCTTTTTGTGCCTCACTTTCCTATCTTTAAAATACAGTAAAGGTTTTGAGTGTTGATTTTGAAACTCCTAAACCGGTGATAGAAAAGTGTTGTAGGACGGCTGGTAGTTATTAACAAAAAAGCAAGGTAATGCTGTTGTGATGCTTATTCCTTGCATGCTCAAATTCTTCTTGAACAATGGCTTTTAGGTGTCAGACTCAATATCATCATCAAAACAAGGGAGTCACCAACAATAATATCTTTTTTACATAATTAACTTAGGACAGCAGGGAATAATTTATTTGGGCAGATTTTAATTATTGAAAGTATAGCAAATAAGGATTCTTAACATTACCTTCAGCAGAGAACATTTTATTGTTCACCTAACTCCTACATAGCCCTCCTCTGGACTTGCTCCATCAGCTCCATGTCTTTCTTATGTTGAGGACACCAGAACTGCATATAGTACTCCAAGTGGGGTCTCACAAGAGCAGAGTAGAGGGGCAGGATCACTTCCTTCAACCTGCTGGTCATGCTCCTTTTGATGCAGCCCAGGATATGGTTGGCTTTCTGGGCTGAGAGCTCATGCTGCCGCTCATGTTCATTTTCTCATCAACCAACACCCCTAAGTCCTTCTCCACAGGGCTGCCCTGAATCACTTCTCCGCCCAACCTGTAGCTGTGAAATCTTTTGGTTCATCACATTAAATTAGAGGCTCTGAGAGCTGCTTAGTGCTATTTAGCATCTACTTGCATGTTTATGTTTCCATGTATTAGATAATTTCTTGTACAGACAAACTTCTGCTTGAACAGCACTACTGTGGTTAGAGACATTTGCAGTAAAAGGGGCTGTGTGTTGTCTTCCTTGGACTGGAACAGGCCTCCACTGCTCACAGCTGGTGTGATAGCATCAGGAAACAGCCATGCAAGTTTGCCCAAGGAGCCAACTCTACCCTGGTCCCACAAACCCCAGAGAGGGGTCCAGGTGTTTGGACATCTAAAAGGACCATTTTTCTGTTCTCAGTAGCCAGGGGAGGACATTTCTAGGGCCTTTCTATGCTTCTACCTTTTCTTCTTTTGGAAAAACAAACAACTCCTGCACAAAGGTGGCGGAACATGAAAAGACACCTCACAGTTTTGAAGATAGCAGGTTTATGCCTTATATGACAGGGGATCCGATGGGGCTTTTCCATCGGCCTGCCCTGTAGCCCTGAGTGAATTATATCATGCAATTCAGAGGAGTTGGACCTAGAGCAAGGGAAAGAAGGAATAAGGTACTGTCCTGGGTTCAGCAGTTGCACTCATTTTTCTCCTTCTTAGTAGCTAGTGCAGTGCTGTGTTTTTGACTTTCATCCTGGGAACAACAGTGATAAGACCAATGTTTTTAGTTGTTGCTAAGTAATGTTTCCTCCAACCATGGACTTTCTGAGTCAGGGAGGAGGGGAAGCTGAGAGGAAGCAGAGACAGGACGCCTGATCCAAACTAGCCAAAGGGGTATTCCATACCACAGCATGTCATGCCCAGTATATAAACTGGGGTAGTTACCCGGAAGGGATAGATTGCAGTTCAGGTCAGGCTGGGTATCGGTCGGCAGGTGGTGAGCAGTCATATTCTCTTCCCTTGTTATTTCCCTTATCATAATTATTATTGGTAAGATAAAGACAGATCTGACTAGAGTGTGTCTAATCGTATTTGTGATAAGAAATCATTGTTTCAGATTAATAGCCACTCATCACAATGCTGATTTATTAGCTCTCAAAGTTGTTGCTCTTGGTCTCAGAGTTTCAGTATGTCATACCTTACTTACAGCTGATATTTGCTGTTTTAGTGTTTATAGGCTGAGGGGGCCTGGGCTATGGTTCTTGTTTCGCTGTACTTTATGGTAATGACTTGTAATACAATAGACTCATTGACCATTAAACTGATCTGGCTTGCATTCCCATCCTGGTCATCACCTCTATACTTTGGGACGCATATAATCATACAATCATACAATAGTTAGGGTTGGAAAGGACCTTAAGATCATCTAGTTCCAACCCCCCTGCCATGGGCAGGGACACCTCCCACTAAACCATGCCATCCAAGGCTATGTCCAACCCCACCTTGAATACTGCCAGGGATGAAGCATTCACAACTTCCCTGGGCAACCCATTCCAGGGCCTCACCACCCTTACAGTAAAGAATTTCTTCCTCATATCCAATCTACACTTCCCCTGTTTAAGTTTGAACCCGTTACCCCTTGTCCTCTCACTACAGTCCCTTGGAAGTGTTTAGCAATTAAAAATCTTTTGGTACCTCCTTGGGAAGTCAACCTATGAAGGACACATTCCCTTACATTCCCAGCTCCCCACCAGACCGTTTGCAGCATCATTTGAGAGTTCTGAAGGTTTTGAATGGACTTTAGGAGCCCTTGAGACCTGCCTGCTGATAGTGATGGGGATCACCATATTGGCACACATACAGAGTGTGTTTTACCCACAGGTATTTTGACTGATCTCGAGAGTTAAGCAGAGTTGGGTTTGGGCCTTGTCTAGGGTTAGACGACAATATAGGAGGACCAAGAGATTTTCCCTGAGGCTGGACAGTCATGAGTGGCAGGGTGTGTGGGATAGTATGGGCATGTATCTAGGCCAGTGGGCCCCTCCAGTGCTTTGGAATTTCATCACTGAACAAGTGCAAAATCTGGAAAAATTAGTAAAACACTACAATGAGGTGTATTGTCATTCTGGTCATACCAGAGAGGGGCAAATCATGGCAACATGCTAGGGTATGGCCTACGCCTACAGAGCCCTGTTCAACACTATCCAGCAACATAAAAGGGAAAAAGACAATATAAAAAAGGAAAACGGGTAATATAACCCCCAATTTCAAGAAGGGGAAATTGTATGACCCAGGGAAATACAGACCAGACATTCTCACCTCTGTGCCTGGAAAATCCTGGCGCATATTCTCCTGGAAGGCATGCTAAGGCACATGAAAAACAACAAGGTGGTTGGTGACAGCCAGCATGGCTTCACTAAGGGGAAATCATGCCTGACCAATTTGATGACCTTCTATGATGGGGCTGCAGAACTGATGAACAGGGGTAGAGCAGTTGATGTCATCTACCTCACAAGCGTGTCAAGGTCCCTCTGGATGGCATTCCTTCCCTCCAATGTATCAACCAAACCACACAGCTTGGTGTCATCGGCAAACTTGCTGAGGGCGCACTCAATCCCACTGTCCATGTCACCCACAAAGATGTTGAACAAGACCGGTCCCAACACCGATCCCTGGGGGACACCACTCATTACTGGTCTCCAGCTGGACACTGAGCCACTGAGCACTACTCTTTGCGTGCGGCCATCCAGCCAGTTCTTTATCCACCGAGTGGTCCACCTATCAAATTGATGTCTCTCCAACTTAGAGAGAAGGATGTCATGGGAGACAGTGTCAAAGGCTTTACACAAGTCCAGGTAGATGACATCAACTGCTCTGCCCCTGTCCATCAGTTCCGTAGCCCCTTCATAGAAGGTCACCAGATTGGACAGGTAGGATTTCCCCTTAGTGAAGCCATGCTGGCTGTCACCAAGCACCTTGTTGGTTTTCATGTGCCTTAGCATGCCTTCCAGGAGAATCCGCTCCAAGATTTTGCAAGGCACAGAGGTGTGACTGACTGGTCTGTAATTCCGTGGCTCATCCATTTTCCCCTTCTTAAAACTGGGGGTTATATTTCCCTTTTTCCAGTCATCGGGAACTTCACCTGACTGCCATGATTTTTCAAATATGATGGACAGTGGCTTAGCAACTCCCAGGGAGGTTGTGAATGCTTCATCCCTGGCGGCGTTCAAGGTGGGGCTGGACATAGCCTTGGATGGCATGGTTTAGTGGGAGGTGTCCCTGCCCATGGCAGGGGGGTTGGAACTCGATGATCTTGAGGTCCTTTCCAACCCTTACTATTCTATGATTCTATGATTCTACCTGGACTTGTGCAATGTGTTCGACACTGTCCCACATGACATCCTTGTCTCTAAGTTGGAGAGACATCAATTTGATGGATGGACTACTCCGTGGATAAAGAACTGGCTGGACGGCCGCACGCAAAGAGTAGTGCTCAATGGCTCAATGTCCAGGTGGAGACCAGTAACGAGTGGTGTCCCTCAGGGATCGGTGTTGGGACCAGTCTTGTTCAACATCTTTGTGGGTGACATGGACAGTGGGATTGAGTGCGCCCTCAGCAAGTTTGCCAATGACACCAAGCTGTGTGGTTTGGTTGATACGCTGGAGGGAATGGATGCCATCCAGAGGGTCCTTGACATGCTCGTAAGGTGGGCAGATGCCAACCTGATGAAGTTTAACCATGCCAGGTGCAAGGTCCTACACCTGGGTCGGAGCAATCCCAGGCACAGCTTCAGGTTGGGCAGAGAAGAGATTCAGAGCAGCCCTGTGGAGAAGGACTTGGGGGTGTTGGTCAATGAGAAACTAAACATCAGCCAGGAGTGTGTGCTCACAGCCCAGAAAGGCAACCAAATCCTGGGCTGCATCAAAAGGAGCGTGACCAGTAGATCGAAGGAAGTGATCCTGCCCCTCTACTCTGCTCTTGTGAGACCTCACTTGGAGTACTGTGTGCAGTTTTGGTGTCCTCAACATAAAAAGGATACGGAACTGTTGGAACAGGTCCAGAGGAGGGCCACGAGGATGATCACATGACTGGATCACCTCCTGTATGAAGACAAGGCTGAGAAAGTTGGGGCTGTTCAGGCTGGAGAAGAGAAGGCTGTGTGGAGACCTCATAGCAGCCTTCCAATATCTGAAGGGGGCCTATGGGGATGCTTGGGGAGCGACTCTTCATTAGGGACTGTAGTGATAGGGCAAGGGGCAATGTTTTAAATCTTAAACAGGGGAAGTTTAGATTGGGTGTAAGGAGGAAGTTCTTTACTTAAAGGGTGGTGAGGCACTGGAATGGATTGCCCAGGGAAGTTGTGGATGCTCCATCTCTGCTGGTGTTCAAGGCCAGGTTGGACAGAGCCTTATGTGACATGGTTTAGAGTGAGGTGTCCTTGCCCATGCAGGGGTGTTGGAAATAGATGATCCTTTCCAACCCTAACTATTCTATGATTCTAAGATGTCTCTGGATCTGATGGCAAAGCAACAGACAATGCAGCTACTCCGACTACAAGTACCGCAGCTACACCAACCCCAGCAACAAGTACAGCAGCTACTCAAACCCCGAAAGCAACAGACAGCGCAGCTGCTAGTGCTACTCAACCCCCAAGCACAGCGGATTCACCAGCCCTGACAACGGATGGGGCTGACAATCATGAACTAGAAGGTAGGGAAGCTAAGCACCTGGGATCACTTGCTAGGGAAGGGGGAATTGACAACGCAAGTGCAAGAGAGAAACGGTCCCTCAGCATTTAAAGGTGGCTCTTGGCAGCTATGAAAGAAACGTTTCCATACAAGGATGATGTTATGAGTTGTTCAGCCAAGTGGACTGCTCTAGAGAAAGGCATCCAGTCTCTGAGGGAATCAGCCATTGTAGAGATGATCTATCGTAGGCTGGATGCTGGGAATGCATCTGTAGATCCAGATGAAGTTGAATGTGCATGACCCATGTGGCAGAAATTTACACGGAGTGCACCATCATCATATGCCTACTCGTTGGCAGCAGTAAAATGGCATGATGTAGTACCACCAGCAGTGGATGAACTGATTCGTCAACTCCGAGAGTTCAAAGACAATCTCACCCCTTCCATCATTTCAGGTGTGGAAAAAATGTCCCAGGACCTCAAACAATTGAGAGACGATCTATCTGATCTACCCAGCTCCCAACATGTACCAACCCATGCTTCAGCTATTAACAAAATGCATCCTACAGCTCGAGACAAAAGATATAGGAGGTACATGCCACAGGCCACCCTATGGTTTTACCTGCGGGATCACGGAGAGGACATGAGAAAGTGGGATGGAAAACCTACCTCAGCTCTGGAGGAACGTGTGCATGAATTGAAGAGGAGAACAAAGGTCAAGGATGATCACCCCATGAAAGCTGTGGTTTCAGTCTCTGGTGACCAGATTCCCAGATGGAGTGGAAGAGCTGATTTTACTCCAGCTCCTGTGATAAAGAAGACTAATCCCTGTGTACGAGACTTAAGTGACCAATGTTGTGATCACTAATAGAGGGCCCCTGCCTCCAGCCAGGTGGAGGTAGGGGACAATCAGATTTACTGGACTGTGTGGATCAAATGGCCTGGTACATCAGTCCCACAGAAGTATAAGGCTCTAGTAGATTCCCATGCACAGTGTGCCTGATGCCATCAAGCTGTCAAGGGGTGGAACCCATTTATATTTCTGGAGTGACAGGAGGATCCCAAGAGTAGACTGTGCTGGAGGCTGAAATCAGCCTGACTGGGAGGAAGTGGCAGAAGCACCCCATTGTGACTGGTCCAGAGTCTCCACACATCCTTGGCATAGACTACCTCAGGAGAGGGTACTTCAAAGACCAAAAAGGGTACCGATGGGCTTTTGGTATTGATGCTTTGGAGACAGAGGATATTAAGCAGCTGTCCACCTTGCCTGGTCTCTCAGAGGATCCTTCTGTTGTGGGGTTGCTGAAGGTCGAGGAACAACAAGTGCCAACCACTACCACAACAGTGCAGCGGCGGCAATATCGCACCAACTGAGACTCCCCTATTCCCATCCATAAGCTGGTCCGTAGACTGGAGAGTCAAGGAATGATCAGTAGGACCCACTCACCCTTTAATAGGCCCATATGGCCAGTGCGAAACTCTAACGGAGATTGGAGACTAACAGTAGACTCTCGTGGCCTGAATGAAGTCACACCACCATTGAGTGTTGCCATACCGGACATGCTAGAACTTCAATATGAACTGAAGTCAAAGGCAGCCAAGTGGTATGCCACAAATGATATTGCCAATGCATTTTTCTCAATTCCTTTGGCAGCAGAATGCAGGCCACAGTTTGCTTTTACTTGGAGGGGTGTCCAGTACACTTAGAACCAACTGCCCCAGGGGTGGAAACACAGCCCTACCATCTGCCATGGACTGATCCAAACTGCACTGGAACAGGGGCAAGCTCCAGAACACCTGCAGTACATTTATGACATTATTGTGTGGGGCGATACAGCAGAAGTTGTTTTTGAGAAAGGGGGAAAATAGTCCAAATCCTGCTAAAAGCCAGTTTTGCTGTAAAACAGAGTAAGGTCAAGGGACCTGCACAGGAGATTCAATTTTTGGGAATAAAATGGCAAGATGGATGTCACCAGATCCCCACAGATGTGATCAACAAGGTAACAGCAGTGTCACCACCAACTAATAAGAAAGAAACACAAGCTTTCTTGGGTGCTGTGGGGTTCTGGAGGGTGCACATCCCGAATTGCAGCTTGACTGTAAGCTCCCTCTATCATGTGACCCGGAAGAAAAATGATTTTTAATGAGGCCCTGAGCAACAACAAGCCTTTGAACAAATTAAATGAGCGTTCATGCAGTAGCCCTTGGACCCGGCCGGATGTAAAAAATGTACTCTACACCGCAGCCAGGGAGAATGGTCCTCCCTGGGGCCTCTGGCAGAAAGCTCCTCGGGAGACTCGAGGTTGCCCCCTCGGCTTTTGGAGTCAGGGATACAGAGGATCTGAGGCCAGCTATACCTCGACTGAAAAAGAGATACTGGCAGCCTATGAAGGGGTTTGAGCTGCTTCGGAAGTGATTGGCACTGAAGCACAGCTCCTCCTGGCACCCCGATTGCCCGTGCTGGGCTGGATGTTCAAAGGCAGGGTCTCCTCTACACATCATGCAACCGATGGTACCTGGAGTAAGTGGGCTGCACTAATTATACAACGAGCTCGAATAGGAAATCCCAGTCATCCAGGAATTCCAGAAGTCATCATGGACTGGCCAGAGGGCAAGGATTTTGGAATGTCGCCAGAGGAGGAGGAGGTGATGTGTGATGAAGAGGCCCCACCATATAATGACCTGTCAGAAAGTGAAAAGCAATATGCCTTGTTTACTGATGGGTCCTGCTGTATTGCGGGAAAGCATAGGAGATGGAAGGCAGCCGTACGGAGTCCTCAACGATAAGTTGGAGAAACTGCTGAAGGAGAGGGTGAATCGAGTCAGTTTGCCGAGGTGAAAGCCATCCAGCTGGCCTTGGACATTGCTGAACGAGAAAATTGGCTAGTACTTTATACTGACTCATGGATGGTGGCAAATGCCCTGTGGGGGTGGTTGCAGCAATGGAAGTAGAGCAACCGGCAGCACAGAGGGAAACCCATCTGGGCTGCTGCACTGTGGCAAGATATCGCTGCCTGCGTGCAGAACCTGATGGTAAAGGTACGCCATGTAGGTGCTCATGTACCCAAGAGTCGGGCCACTGAGGAACCCCAGAACAACCAACAGGTGGATAAATCTGCTAAGATTGAAGTGGCTCGGATGGGCTTAGATTGGCAACATAAGGGTGAATTATCTTTGGCCCGGTGAGCCCATGACACCTCAGACCATCAAAGCAGAGATGTAACATATAGATGGGCTCATGATCGAGGGGTGGACTTAACAATGGACACTACTGCCCAGGTTATTCACAGCTGTGAAACGTGTGGTGCAGGTAAGCAAGCCAAGCAGTTAAAGCCTCTTTGGTATGGAGGATGATGGCTGAAGTACAAATATTGGAGGGCCTGGCAGATTGACTATATTACTCTCCCACCAACCCGCCAAGGCAAGCACCATGTGCTTACCATTCTGGAAGCAACCACCAGATGGATGGAAACATATGCTGTGCCCCATGCCACTGCCCGGAACACTATCCTGGGCCTTGAGAAACAAATCTTGTGGCGACACGGCACCCCAGAGAGAATTGAGTCTGACAGTGGGACTCATTTCCGGAACAGACACTTGGGCCAAAGAGCATTGAGTGGGTATATCACATCCCCTACCATGCAACAGCCTCTGGGAAAATCGAACGGTACAATGGGCTGTTAAAAACTACACTGAGAGCAGTGGGTGGTGGGACTTTCAAACATTGGGATGCACATTTACCAAAAGCCCACTGGTTGGTTAACACCAGATGATCTGCCAACAGGGCTGGTCCAGCCCAGTCAGAACTTTTACGTGTTGTAGAAGGGGTTAACGTTCCTGTGGTGCACATAAAGAATTTGCTGGGTAAGTGTCATGGGTTCAGCAGCAGCAGTCAATTTTTTCTCCTTCATAGTAGATGGTGCAGTGCTGTGTTTTCGACTTTTGGCCTGGGAACAGCGCTGATAACACCGATGTTTATAGTTACGGCTTAGAATGTTTTGGTCTGACCAAGGACCTTCTGTGTCTCATGCTTTGCCAGGGAGGGGGGGAAGCCGGGGGGAAGCAGAGACAGGACACCTGATCCAAACTGACCAAAGAGGTTATTCCATGCCACAGCACATCATGCCCAGGATGTAAAAAAAACTGGGGGCTGGAACCCGGAAGAGTTTTTTTTGTTTTAGTTCACAGCTCGGTCGTCAAGTGGTGAGCAGTTCTATCCTCTTCCCTTGTATTTCTCTTGTTATTATTATTATTGGTGGTGGCGGCAGTGGTTTGTGTTGTACCTTGGTTGCTGGGCTATTCTTGTCTCGACCCGTGGGAGTTGCGTTCTTTCAATTCTTCTTCCCATTCCTCCCCCCCCCCCGCCTTGGAGTGGGGGGGAAGAAAAACTCTTCCCTTGTATTTTTTTTTCTTGTCATTATTATTATTGGTGGTAGCAGTGGTGGTTTGTGTTACACCTTAGTTGCTGGACTGTTCTTATCTCAACCTGTGGGAGTTGCATTCTTTTGATTCTCCTTCCCATCCCTCCAGGAGCGGAGGGAAAAAAGAGGGGGAAGTGAGTGAGTGAGCAAAACTGTGCGTGCCTGAGAAGCTTGAACCACGACAGTAAGACGTCTGGGTTATTCCTGCTTCAAGTAAATGCAAACCCACTCGTGGGATTGCTTTTGCTCAGGGACCTGGATATACTTGGTCGGTAATGTGGGAAGATGGGAAGTCCGATGTGTACCTCAAGGGGATTTGATTTTAGGGGAAAACAGCCAATGAACTCAATTATATGCTGTTGCCTTCTATGTAGCACTTGTATAGCCCACCAACTAGATGTCTTCAGGTCACCAGCAACTGGCCCTGACTTCCATCCAACCATCATCCCAACAAAGAATGACCTTTGATGGAACCTGGCAAGCTCAGTAGTGACCAGACAAGTTCCGTGGTGTCATCAGCATGCAACAATCCAACATTGCACTCCACCTCTCTTGCTCTGAGAGACTGTTACAAGAGATGGAGCCCGACATCATGGACTGGATGAACTCAGCAGCTTTATAGGGATTCGTCCATGCATTAAGGAATGATATCTCTCTCTTTGTGTGTGTGTGTGCATATTTATATATATATATATATGAGACAAGAGCGGTGGTATATTTTTAAAAATGTGGGATCTGAGCATGACGTGAATGGTATGGAATAAGGGGTGGATAATGTCCTGTGTATCAGCAGTAGCAGTCATTTTTCTCTTTCATTGTAGCTGGTGCAGTGCTGTGGTTTTGACTTTCAGCCTGGGAACAACGCTGATAACACCAATGTTTTCTCTGACCAAGGACTTTGAGTCTTATGCTCTCCCAGGGAGGAGGGGAAGCTGGGAGGAAGCAGAGACAGGATACCTGACCCAAACTAGTCAAAGGGGTATTCCATACCACAGCACATCATGCCTGGCATATAAACTGGGGGAAGTCACCCGGAAGGGCTAGATCGCTGCTCAGGTCGGGCTGGATATCGGTCGGCAGGTGGTGAGCAGTTGTATTCTCTTCCCTTGTTATTTCCTTTAACAATATTATTATTGGTGATAGCAGTAGTGGTTTTGTGTTATACCTTAGTTACTGGACTGTTCTTATCTCAACCCGTGGGGTTATATTCTTTTGATTCTCCTCCCCATCCCTCCAGGAGCTGGTGGAGGAAGAAGTGGGGGAGTAAGTAAGCAGCTGTGTGGCTCTGAGTTACCAGCTGGGCTTAAACCACCACAGGTATGCATCTGGGGGCCTTGGCCATCTTATTATTTTCTCCTAGCAGAGGAGTTACCTGAAAGATTTTTGATCTTGGCAAGCTGCTCATTCTGGAAAAAGGAGCTGCTTTCATGTAGTTGCTCTTTGTGTCTTTATTATCCTCCAAAAACAGAGGGCTCTGGGCTTCCAATCTCTTGCTGATAAGACTGACAGCTTTCTGAACACAAGCACCCACTGGAGCTTCCCCTGCCTTCTGTGCATTCTTCAATATGTCATAGAATCATAGAATCATAGAATAGTTAGGGTTGGAAAGGACCTCAAGATCATCGAGTTCCTACCCCCCTGCCATGGGCAGGGACACCTCCCACTAAACCATGCCATCCAAGGCGATGTCCAACCCCACCTTGAACGCCGCCAGGGATGAAGCATCCACAACTTCCCATCCAAGGCTATGTCCAACCCCACCTTGAAAGCCGCCAGGGATGAAGCATCCACAACTTCCCTGGGCAACCCATTCCAGGGCCCCACCACCCTCACAGTAAAGAATTTCTTCCTCAGATCCAATCTAAACTTCCCCTGTTTAAGTTTAAACCCATTACCCCTTGTCCTCTCACCACAATCCCTAATGAAGAGTCCCTCCCCAGCATCCCTATAGGCCCCCTTCAGATACTGGAAGGCTGCTATGAGGTCTCCACGCAGCCTTCTCTTCTCCAGGCTGAACAGCCCCAGTTTTCTCAGCCTATCTTCATACGGGAGGTGCTTCAGTTCCCTGATCATCCTCGTAGCCCTCCTCTGCACTTGTTCTAACAGTTCCATGTCTTTTTTATGTTGAGGACACCAGAACTGCACACAATACTCCAAGTGAGGTCTCACGAGAGCAGAGTAAAGGGGCTGGTCATGCTCCTTTTGATGCAGCCCAGGATACGGTTGGCTTTCTGGGCTGCAAGCGCACACTGCCGGCTCATGGTCATTTTTTCATCGACCAACACCCCCAAGTCCTTCTCCGCAGGGCTGCTCTGAATCTCCTCCCCGCCCAACCTGTAGCTGTGCCTGGCATTGCTCCGACCCAGGTGTAGGACTTTGCACTTGTCATGGTTAAACTTCATTAGGTTGGCATCTGCCCACCTCACAAGCATGTCAAGGTCCCTCTGGATGGCATTCCTTCCCTCCAACTTATCAACCGAACCACACAGCTTGGTGTCATCGGCAAACTTGCTGAGGGCGCACTCAATCCCACTGTCCATGTCACCCACAAAGATGTTGAACAAGACCGGTCCCAACACCGATCCCTGGGGGACACCACTCATTACTGGTCTCCAGCTGGACACTGAGCCACTGAGCACTACTCTTTGCGTGCGGCCATCCAGCCAGTTCTTTCTCCACCGAGTGGTCCACCTATCAAATTGATGTCTCTCCAACTTAGAGAGAAGGATGTCATGGGAGACAGTGTCAAAGGCTTTACACAAGTCCAGGTAGATGACATCAATCGCTCTGCCCCTGTCCATCAGTTCCGTAGCCCCTTCATAGAAGGCCACCAGATTGGTCAGGCAGGATTTCCCCTTAGTGAAGCCATGCTGGCTGTCACCAAGCACCTTGTTGGTTTTCATGTGCCTTAGCATGCCTTCCGGGAGAATCCGCTCCAAGATTTTGCCAGGCACAGAGGTGTGACTGACTGGTCTGTAATTCCCTGGGTCATCCATTTTCCCCTTCTTAAAAACGGGGGTTATATTTCCCTTTTTCCAGTCATCGGGAACTTCACCTGACTGCCATGATTTTTCAAATATGATGGACAGTGGCTTAGCAACTTCATTTGCCAGCTCCTTCAGGACCTGCGGATGGATTTCATCCGGTCCCATGGACTTGTATTCATTCAGGTTCCTGAGGTGGTCCCGAACAAGATCCTCCCCCACAGTGGGCCCAGGGTCCCCACTCTCACCGTCCCCGCGTCTGCCTTCCAAGACTTGGGTGGTGTGGTCAGAGCATTAGTCGGTAAAGACTGAGGCAAAGAAGTCATTAAGAACCTCAGCCTTCTCCAAGTCCAGGGTAGCCAGTTCTCCCGATAGCTTCTGGAGAGGGCCCACGGTGTCCCTAATCTGTCTTTTATTGGCAATGTACCTATAAAATCCCTTCCTGTTATCCTTAACATCCCTAGCCAAGTTTAATTCTAAGTGGGCCTTAGCTTTCCTAACCTGGTCCTTAGCTTCCTGGACAACATCCCTGTATTCTTCCCAGGCTGCCTGACCTTGCTTCCACCTTTTATAAGCCTCTTTTTTCCTTTGAATTTTGCTCAGCAGCTCCTTATCCATCCAAGGAGGTCTCCTGGCCCTCCTGCTGCACTTCCTTCTAGTTGGGATGCATCGCTCCTGAGCTTGCAGCAGGTGATCCTTGAATATCAACCAACAGTCTTGGGCCCCCCTGCCCTCTAGGGCTGTATCCCATGGAACCTTACTGAGCAGGTTCCTGAAGAGGCCAAAGTCTGCTCTCTTGAAGTCCAGGGCAGTGAGCTTGCTGCACGCCCTTCTCACTGTCCTGAGGATCTCAAACTCGACCATCTCATGATCGCTGCAATCAAGGCTGCCCTGGAGCGTCACAGTCCAGTGGCATTCTCTGAATATCCCAAGTGGATTCTTTCATGTCATGCTTATCAGGGTTACCCTGGGTTGCTAGTATGTTTTGGATTGTTTGTGCTGCATATGACACATGGGTAGATTTTCATTTTGGTGAAAGGTGATCCCAGGGAAGAAAAATCTATTATGTTGGCAGGCCAATAGCGACGATGGCGCAGTCACAGTCACAGCGTTTGGGGATTATTTAGTTATTATGGTTGGCTAATGTTCTGGCTTTCCCCTAAAAAAGGTTTCTGGGCAAGTAAATCTGTGTGTAGCAGCAAATGACTGCTGTGACAGCCTTCACCTGCCTGGCACCCTGACCTCCAGCCCAGCACACTGTGCTGCTCGCCTAAAAGTGCAAATCCTGCAAAAATCAGAGCCAGTGAGTACATCAGGGAATCATTCTCCCCCTCTGCTTTTATAAGTCCAGTCCTGGGATTTAGGCTGTGTGATGAGCGTGAGTGTTCAGCCCAGCAACCTTTGAAGAGCTCCAAAGGGAGTTTGTAACAGGTGCTCCCTCCTCTTCCTGGCATAGCCTCTTTGTCTGGCTCATTGCAGTGGTTGTTAACTGCAGCCAGAGCTAATCTATCTCCCTTTCTTTCCCTGCTCCAAATGCTTCTGTCTTGTGTTAGAGCTTTGAATGTATTGAAAAACAAAACCAGAAAATAAAAAAGCAACTGTCTGAAGTGAGAGAAGAGTGCAGATGAGATGAGCATAGACAGAAGGAAGATGATTTTAAAAAGGGAGTAGGGAGGAGGAGGATCAACACTATAAGCTTTTAATAAGTAGTTTAGTTTTATTCTTGTGCCATGTTTGTTTCATGTTTCCTAGCTCAGATTGAAGGGATTATAGGCTGTGTAGATGTTATGTTTGGGTCCCATTCATGTGACCAAACTGTATATTTCATAGGACATGGTTTTCTTCTCCTAGGAAAACAGGCTATAGCTTATTTTCACTGTCCTCTCACAGACCTGCTCTGCAAATGGATGCCATATATAACTCCCACTTAAAGAAAAGTCAGTGTGACACTGTCCAATTCTGTCTGCACTTTCACTTGGTCTTACAAAGCAGCTTTTTTTTCCTCTTGAAATTTCCTTTGAACATCAGCCATGAAAAATTGATTGGTTCACATTATTACTAATCACAACTCCACAGATTGCTCAAGGAGGAATTTTAGTGGTGTAACACATAACCTGAGATGTCACAGGAACTAAGCCTCCAAGTGGGTCTCAGCTTTTAAGCTTCTGCTAGGAAAGATTTGTAGGTACTGTATCTCATGTGATGTGAAACGCCTTTAACACCTTTGAATTTCCTAACTCAGCCTTTTATCTCCTGCTCAAAAATCTGTTCTTAAAGTTGTTTGCATCTGTCAATAAAAATGTGTTGGTTTTAGAGTAAAAGCAGCCACTGGTTTAGTAGGAATTTCCAGAGGATATGTATATTTAAAAAAAAAAAGAAAAGGACTGCTCATTAGACTTGTCAGTTCTTTGAGGACCCAAACATCAGCACTGATGCTGCTTCTTAAGAATACCCTACTCATGCACATAAGTTTTCTTTGTGTCCATGAACACACCATTGTGGACTGTCCAACATAATATGTATTATTAGTTTATAGAACTTTCTGGTTTATGTGGTTCAATAAATGGATGAGACTTTTGGAAATGCATCCATCTTCAGTTTCTTTGGGCTAGAATCTTCTCTTTGCAAAAAAAAAAGCATTATTTTGGAATGGTTCCTGTGCATATGCTGTCTATTCCTAATGCTATCAGTAGTTACTGTCCATTTGAGAACATTACACTTACTTCCTTCCTAAAGAAACGCCATACTTTTGTGCCAGTTTGCAGTAAGCTGCAGCCAATAATCTGGCTTTTAAAACTGAAATCCAAAGGGTAGCAGCAGTAAGAAGAGATGGTAGGCTCTTCTACATTGCCTTCTACAGACATCCTAAGGTGCTTTATCCATATGAGATTTACTACTCTTACTTCCATGTGTACTCAATAGTATTAATTGGAGTGAGAATGGCCTTGCAGGTGGTGCTGGGATCTGGGCTTTGGCTGGTGGGTTCTGTGCCCTGTTTTGGTGCTGACTTGCCCAATTTTATCTTCTGTGTTCTTCATCCATCCTACAATGATTGTACCCTTCATGAAGTGCATTGATAGGGCAGTTAATTAGTGCTAACTAACCACTAAATGTTTGAGATCATTTAAAGGAGAGGGGTGGCAGTGTGCAAAGTGCCAATCCTGCACAAGAAGCCATACTGCTCCACCACATGTGCTCAAGCAGCTGGTATTTTGCAGGTAGATTGAGATGATATGCTGCCAGATTAGTTTTCACTGACAAATGCATGCAAAATGTTCTCTTTATCCTCGTTCACATGAGTATCCCCTTATGGATGCCTCATCATAGAAGGACAAGCCTGTATATCGATAGCAGAGATGAAAACAAAACGCATCAGCTGGGAATTGTGGTGCTAACACAGCAGAGGGGAGTCACTTCCTACTGGGTCCACTGGCCTTAGTTCTATGCTGTACTTATCCTCATTTATCCTCTTTCACTCCTAATAATTTTCACAGTGCTTCCTTCTCTAGTCTCTCTCCTCTTAAGCTAAAGACTTTGTACTGTTTAAATTGACCCATTCCTTTGTGCCAAGGTCAAAATGGATTGGGGGGTGTCTTTGTTTTTACAAATGAGCTTATGTCTTATAGCAAAAACAAGCAAAAAAAAATTCCAATTAAATGCAGAGCAGAGCTGTAAATAGCAATGGCCTGGTAATTGCTGTACCAACTTAGATGAAAGTATTACTTAATGATTAAATGTCAACAGGTTTCATAAACAGCAAATGTCTTTAAGTTGACATAAAGAAGGCCTCTCCAGAGGTCATTGTAAATACCAGATTTATTGCTCCTCAGTGGAGAATGTGCTGAAAATGGAAAGGGAAATGTCACTGTGGATTTTTTTAGTGTCTTAGTAAAACAGAAGGGTTGTTGGTGCCTACAGTAAGAAGCTTTTAATTCCTTGAACTAACTGTTGATAAACCATATTTAAAACTTGGTAACCTGTTAACAAAATGTTAATTTTTCAGGTCAGACTATGATGACTGGAGACCAGCCCTGTCCAGCTTGCTTCAACCTATCCCATTTCCCAAGGAGTAAGTTTCCACTCGCTTAGTATTTACTAGGTTATTCTTGTTACTGTTGTTTTATGGTGAAATATAACATCAAGTAAGAATTGATGGTAATAGAAGCTTTGTGCCTCTAGTATTGATTTAAAATTGAAAGTTGGTTTTGGCTGAGGCAGAGGGACTTCTTCATCTTCCTCCCCCATTTCTCTTAAGATGATCCTGAAGAGAAAAATGGTTAACTGCAGACAAGCAGACAGTAAAGGAAGGAAAGCTGATGTGGAGAAGAGCAAAGTGAGTGATTTAGTGGAGGAGGATGCTTTACTGGTGTCACAGAGACTCATATCATTTGTATTTTGCATTAAATGAAGAAGCTAACCTACAGATCAGTCAAGCTTCCTAGGAAACCTATTACTGAATAGTAGTGTTTATAAAATGCAGACCTCCATGGACAAACGTTACAGCCTATAATTGTACAATTTACTAGCTTATCACATCCCCTAATGAGCTCATGTCTTAAATCAGAGAGGTCTAATCCTCCATGCCAGGTTACCTGGGCTACAACAAGAACTTGGAGATAGGCAACAGAGACATTTACCTAAGTCAAACATGTGTCCTGGGGAAGGTGTAAACCATACCACGATGCAAAGCACTTCACAGAATGCTTTATTAATGCATGATGTTAATTAGTTGTGACCATACCTTAATTGCACTGTGATTAAAGAATTCACCTGACTCTTCTAGGTAGCCAAAATTCTGTTTGTAATGATATAGCCCTATTGTGAGTCTTCTACTTGCTTCTTTCTGATTCAAAGCTTTCACTGACGTTAGTCTAAGTCTTTAGACAGGACTCAGGAAAAACAACAAGATTTGTTCCAAGTGATATTTTGTTTTTCATTCATTTACCACCACCACCACCCCCCAAATTAATATAAGAAACTTTACCTGTTACCTGATCTTTTTGGAAGGATTATTCTTTTTGTCTTGTGTGCTACAGTTGCTTAGCAAATCCTTTTATTATGTGGAAAGAACTGAGAAGTGGTTGTGTTTTGGTTTGCTTTGTTTTTTCTTCTTTTTCTTTCCCTCTTTACCTCTCCCTTCTCCCAAATCCTCATACTCTTCTGTTTTAAATTTCAGGGCTCTTGCACACAAGAAATTCACAAAGTAAGTTTTTGGGGCCTGTTTGTTTTATTGAAGGAGGGTAATTACTTAAAATACTTGTACTAGTCAGTAACAGCAATGGTACATTACTCAATATTGTATCTCTAATGTTTTTTTACCTGTGAGGGGCTGTAAGCATGTTCTGTTAGTAATAAAAGGATGTAATTTTCTTTGTAATTTACTGTGACAGCAGGATCCCAAGGACTAAAGGCATTGGGTGCTGATAGGATTTACAATCATGTTTGTCACTGAACATCTCTGAAAGCTTTTCTAGGCTATTGTGAATATGCGCTGTCCTTGGTAATCACTTTTAGACCTCACGTTTCCTTCCTGTGGAAGCAGTTCAACTTGTTTCTCTCTAAAGTGCATGAATATATATTAAGGTGTAATCATAGAATAGTTAGGATCGGAAAGGACCTTAAGATCATCTAGTTCCAACACCCCTGCCATGAGCAGGGACACCACACACTAAACTATGTCACCCAAGACTGTCTAAACTGGCCTTGAACACTGCCAGGGATGGAGCATTTACCACTTCTTGGGGCAACTTGTTCCAGTGCCTCACCACCTTCACAATAAAGAACTGCTTCCTTATATCTAACCTGAACTTCCTCTGTTTAAGTTTGAACCTGTTTCCCCTTGTCCTATCACTACAGTCCCAATGGAGAGTCCCTCTCCAGCATCCTTGTAGGCCCCCTTCAGATACTGGAAGGCTGCTATGAGGTCTCCATGCAGCCTTCTCTTCTCCAGGCTGAACAGCCCCGACTTCCTCAGCCTGTCTTCATACAGGAGGTGCTCCAGTCCCCTTATCCTTGTAGCCCTCCTCTTATGCTGAAGGTGCCAGAACTGCACACAATACTCCAAGTGAGGTCTCACGAGAGCAGAGTAGAGGGGCAGGATCACCTTCCTCGACCTGCTGGTCATGCTCCTTTTGATGCAGCTCAGGATACGGTTGGCTTTCTGGGCTGCAAGCGCACACTGCCAGCTCATGTTCATTTTCTCATCGACCAACACCCCCAAGTCCTTCTCCGCAAGGCTGCTCTGAATCTCTTCTCTGCCCGACATGTAGCTGTGCCTGGGATTGCCCCAACCCACGTGTAGGACCTTGCACTTGGCTTGCTTGAACTTCATGAGGTTGGCATTGGCCACCTGTCAAGCGTGTCAAGGTCCCTCTGGATGGCATCACTTCCCTCCAGTGTATCAACTGAACCACACAACTTAGTGCTGTCAGCAAACTTGCTGAGGGCACACTCAATCCTACTGTCCATGTCACTGACAAAGATGTTGAACAGGATCGGTCCCAACACCGACCCCTGAGGGACACCACTCATTACCCATCATTGGACATTGAGCGGACATTGAGCTGATGACTACAACTCTCTCTGTGTGGCCATCCAGCCAATGTGACGCTTGCATGAATACTGCAACCAGCAACTGCTTATTCTTGTCCTTTTAAATTTTTCCCCCCAGGGAGCTGAAATATGTGATTCAGAGATTTGCAGAAGACCTGAGACAAGAAGTGAGTCTACTGACAGGTTACACAGAGTATTGATTTGAGGAGTTGCAAATACACTTGTTCAGAAGCTCTCTCCTCAAGTAGTTTGTTTCAAAACATGGTGTGGTTTCGCTGTGCTTAAGTCTCTTAGGGAGTAATAGCCACTCAGGGCACACGGTGTTAATATGTATGGTTTCTTGCCTTATGTATAAACATGTGTTGTGACCTCCTTGTCTGGCATCAGTTGAAGTCCTTGCTCTGCAGTAAACTGCAACCAGCAAGATTTTCCCCCTCTGAATCTCTCAGAGCTTTTCATCTTCTGTACAAAACAAAAAAAAAGGAAAGCAAAATCCATGGATCCTTACAGTTTATGAAATAACAGGCTTTATTTAGCTGCTTTTCATTTACATTGTGTGCAAATGGCCATAATTTCCATGAATTAGCAGGAGGAAGGGGGTGGGAGGTTATTCCAGAGTTCGAGGATTCCAGGTGAGAGTAAACGAGAGACAAATAGAGAACTCACAACTGATTTATTAATATAGGAAAATATAGAGCTAGTAAAGGATACAGTAAAGGATACTTCTGATGTTTGGTTATCTTACCAACCCCAAGGACCCTGTGAAGACGATCAGGAAACCAGCTCCGAGAATCATCATCGCAGTGCGAGGTGGCAGGCTCAACCTTAGCGGGCGTCCCCGCGGAGGCAACGTTGACCTGGGTGGTATGAGGTTCTGCCTCCCCCGCATCGCATGAGGCTCGGGCTTTTATACTGACAAAAATGCACACTCATTCTGATGCAGGGGGCCAGCCTACGTCAGAAGTAGTGGCTGGCAATATTTAGAAAGGTCTCCAAGGGTCGAGACTTTTCCAGGGAGTTCTAAAGCGGAACTTTTTGGGTAGGAACCAAAGCTGGACTTTGCGGGGAGCAGCCAAAGCAGGACTCTCTGGGGAGGAGCCAAAGCATACAAACAGTACTTTTCTATCTTTGTGTGTTTCACCACGGACCATTATCTTTTGTCCCTGACACAGAGGTCTTTTACTGGAAAGAGTGCGTAGCTGTAGCCTCATGGCGGCTGACTGCTTCATAGCTGCACGTGTAGTTTGTTCAACATCGTCAGCTAGAAAAAATCCTTAATTATGACTCCTGTATTAAACTGTGGAAACAGATACATTAATCTCCACAGTGGGCAAAATTTAGACTAATGGTAGCTCACTGGTGACAGTTCTTCTGTGCAACTTCTGTCTTATGTATCCCTATTAAATTTTCCTTGTGGATTTCCTTCACCCTGACTCTGGTCACATTTTATTATAGCAGGAGTAATAAGAATTTTTAATGACTGGAAAGAGCAAGCCATCAGCCACTGCATTTGGTGTGCAGATCACATCAAAGTATAGACATACATGGCGGGAGGATGGGGAGAAATTGGCAGAAGTTCAGAAATTTGAGTCTTTTTGTTTTGCTTTCATTTGTGGTTTGGTTTTGTTTCCTTTTGGGGGGATGTTGTTTTTTGTTTTGTTTTTTCAAGTGAAAGGAGCTGTTCTAGATTAGAGCAATTTTGTGTTTGATTTGTGTAAAGGGAATTAAAAAGGCCATGCAATGAGCGATGATACTGCTTCCCTCCTTGTTTATACTGCAAAAATGGATTTTGTGAGTGGAGACTTGCCTGCAGCTCTGTAGATTGGAATATTAACCATGAATTTCTAACAATCCCTGGTTTTGTAGTGACTTCTTTTGGCCAAGCGTGGGAGATACTGGTGCTTACTGGCAGGAACTGTAACCTCAATGTCTTCACTTTTTGGCAGGTCCACTCATGCTTGCTGAGTGTGCGGGCTGGCAAGGATGGCTGGTTCCAGCTCTACAGCCCTGCAGGAGTGGCATGTGATGATGATGGAGAGCTGTTTGCCAGTATGGTATGTGTCTGCAAATTGTGAGTTTAGTAACTTCTTTGCAGTAAGTAGCTAATGCATAGTTGGCAGTAAGAAGACTTGTTTTTGTCAAAAATTCATCAAAATCATGGATCTGCAAACCACAAGTGTTCACCAAGAAATCTAAATCTTTGTATTGCCAAATCAATTGAACTTCCTTGCAGTCACAATTTGGTTAACATGTTAGCTTTCTCTTGAACTTGGTGTGATTTTTTCACTGGCGTAATGCACAGAACCATGCATGTATATATGCATGTGCATATGCATTTATGTATTTTTGTATTTATAAATACATAGAATCATAGAATCATAGAATAGTTAGGGTTGGAAAGGACCTTAAGATCATCTAGTTCCAACCCCCCTGCCATGGGCAGGGACACTTCCCACTAAACCATGCCACCCAAGGCTCTGTCCAACCTGGCCTTGAACACCAGCCAATGATGGAGCATTCACAACTTCCCTGGGCAACCCATTGCAGTGCCTCACCACCTTTACAGTAAAGAATTTCTTCCTCTTATCCAATCTACACTTCTCCTGTTTAAGTTTGAACCCATTACCCCTTGTCCTCTCACTACAGTCCCTAATGAAGAGTCCCTCCCCAGCATCCCTATGGGCCCCCTACAGATACTGGAAGGCTGCTATGAGGTCTCCACACAGCCTTCTCTTCTCCAGGCTGAACAGCCCCAACTTTCTCATTCTCTCTTCATAAGGGAGGTACTCCAGTCCTCTGATCATCCTCGTGGCCCTCCTCTGGACTTGTTCCAACAGTTCCATGTCCTTTTTATGTTGAGGACACCAGAACTGCACACAATACTCCAAGTGAGGTCTCACGAGAGCAGAGTAGAGGGGCAGGATAACCTCCCTCGACCTGCTGGTCACTCTCCTTTTGATGCAGCCCAGGATTCGGTTGGCTTTCTGGGCTGTGAGCACACACTGTCAGCTCATGTTCATTTTCTCATGGACCAACACCCCCAAGTCCTTCTTCACAGGGCTGCTCTGAATCTCTTCTCTGCCCAACCTGTAGCTGCATCTGGGATTGCTCCAACCCAGGTGTAGGACCTTACACTTGTCATGGTTAAACTTCATCAGGTTGGCATCAGCCCACCTTACAAGCATGTCATGTGTTTGTGTGTCTGTATGTGTGTCTTAGAATATGGAATACTGGGAGACAGGGGAGACAGACTGTTCTGCACATCCACAACTATATTTTTCATTTATAGGCTACCCTGGAATTTAGAAACAAGAGTAATATTGAATTAATCAAAGGATGGATGGATGGATGGATGGATGGATGGATGGATGAATAGATAGATAGATAGATGATAGATGGATAGATAGATAGATAGATAGATGTAAAAAAATTGTTAGCAGTTTCTCTGCCCAATTACATTAGAAATCAGCAGTCCATTTCCCATAGTTCTTTTGTAACTCTTAGAAAGACTAGACAGAAAATAACAAGTTTTAATCACTGATGCTGCCACTGTCTTCCTGTGCAGCCTGAGTCAAGTCACATAGGTCTCACTTTGAATTAATTCTCCATATAGCAAGTAAGATGGTAATTATATTAATTCCTTTCCCTGGTAAGGGGAATAACATATTTTTGAATGTTAGTCATTTTAAAATGGGTGTTGGGTGTACAGTGAAGTGACTTTTAGGGGGATCTACACTTTGTGCATCTCCCCCATGCTGAACATTTTGGGACATAAAGAACATGCATGTCTGTTTGCACACTTAAATCCAGATGGATCAGATACCTTTGAAACAGACAATGGACAAAGACTGTTCACAAAAGGTTTCATCCCTTTTCACTGATGTTGTGTTTCTGTGTCTTTTATGTTTGGAAGGAAAGCTTCTTCAGAACTATATAATTTCTCCTGAGAGCTTTTGTGGTCCAGGATATTTATGAGCATCAGGAGATGGCATGCATGAGAGCACAATGCTAACACTCATCAATATACAGTACTCTGTGCCCTTTGTAAGGATGTTGATAAATACTTAAAGAGCTGCTAACTGTTAACCTTAAACTTTGAAAAACATCCTGTTCAGAGATGGACCTTGCATTAAGTGGTATTGTCAGTATTTTCCATCACTCAAGAAAACCTCCTAAAAAGCTTAATGATAAATGCATGTCGTGGTTTAAGCTTCTCAGCCACGCACAGTTTTGCTCACTCACTCACTCACTCCCCACTCTTTCTTCCCTCTGCTCCTGGAGGGATGGGAAGGAGAATCGAAAGAATGCAACTCCCGCAGGTTGAGATAAGTACAGTTTAGTAACTAAGGTATAACACAAACCACTACTACTACCACCACTACTAATAATAATAATGACAAGGCAAATACAAGGAAAGAATACAGTAGCTCACCACCCAGCTCGACCAAGCAGTGCACCCCCCACAGTGCACCTCTACCACCGTGCACACCCCACCACCCTTCCAGGTCTCTGTCCTCCGTCTTTACATCCTGGACATGACGTGCTGTGGTATGGAATAACCTCTTTGGTTAGTCTGGGTCAGGTGTCCTGTCTCTCCTTCCTCCCGGCTTCCCCTCCTCCCTAGCAGAGCATGAGACTCAGAAAGTCCTTGGCCAGCTTAAACATCACCAAGCAGTAACTGAAAACACTGGTGTTATCAGTGCTGTTCCCAGGCCCAAAATCAAAAACACAGAGCTGCACCAGCTACCAAGAAGGGGAAAAATGACTGCTACTGCTGAACCCATGACACTGCATGAAATGAAATCCTTCTTGGCTTGAAGCTTGCTGTTTTTAAAGGCCACCTGAACTCATGGATGCTTAAGAAAAAAAGATTTTGTGGTTTTTTTCTAAAGGCCTTGCTGGCAGTGAAGCCATGAGGAAGAAGAATTGCACTGTAGCCACGATCTGCATAGAACTGACCCCACCATGGCATGCTTGCGGTATTTTCAGCAGTATTGAACATAGTCCAGGCAATACCATGAACCAGAGGGAACACAGTATGTGTTTACAAGCTTATTGTAAAGTAGTGCTGATGTTGAGTCTACATAATGGAGCTCTTACTGCCCAGGTCATTGGAAATTACAAATTTTCACATAGTGCTCTGCCAGCAAGCTGTCTGGGACATAAAATAGGACTTTAGCTAGGAAACTGAAATTCTCTGCAGCTAATCTCTAGGGCTTTTAAATGGGAAAGAATATTGCCAACATCTTTTGTGAGAAGAGACTCTTATGTTTGATTTGTATAAGTGGCTTTGTATTTCTGCCATAAGTGTTACTATGTGATATCATCCAATGCTTTCTGGAGCTAGGAGTCTGTGGGACACTTTTGTCAGCTAGTGGACTCAAGAGTTTTACTCAGGCAGTGTTCTCAGCATTTCTTTCCTTTCAGGGAAAACTGAAAACTGAAAACTGAGCAAAAGGGAAAGCAAGATAATGACCCAAGAGCATGTGAAAGCACATGAAGTCATCTCTGACTTAGGGCTCAGGACTGCTTTCTTAAGACATTCCTTCCTTTCCTACTCAGTTCCTGTCTGTTCATTCTGAACAGGTGATTTTGTCTGTCAACACCCTTTAACTGATGCTAGTGAGTCATCCAGCAGATTGCCAGCACTACTGCTTTTTACCTAGACATCCAGCCCACACAACCCTTGCTCACCAGCTGGCATTTCCAGAGAAACTGAACCACAAACAAAATCTCCTGTGGTTCCCCTGGGGATGGGTTCATCATGTTACTAGGGATGGGGGCAATTGCACAGCTGCTCTGATGTTTCCTGGGGAGACTATATCAGGCCTCTGGGCTACCAGCTGAGCTCCTTCATGGAGGAAAACTACCCACTCCCTCAGATCTCATTAGGCATTGCTTCCAATAAAGCTGTTGAGAGACTGCAACCATAATCATAATGAGGGACCCCTTTTGTTTAGGTTTGTCACAAATACTTATATTTGTTTGACTGCCTAACAGAGGTATATGTGTTTCTTAGGCTAACACCTCTAATTTTAGCTCTGTTTCTCAAATAGGTTCATATTTTAATGGGATCCTGCTATAAAACAAAGAAGTTCCTGCTTTCGCTGGCTGAAAATAAATTAGGACCTTGCATGTTACTGGCCTTGAGGGATAACCAGACAATGGTAGAGGTAGGCCCTAAACATATGTGGTCATGTTTTATGAGCAGTATTCAGATTTGGTTTCACACTGTCTTTCCTGGAATTAGGTCTAGTGGAACTAGAGAAGCCAAGTTCAGGTTTGTGTCATATCAAACACCAGCAGTTGTGTTTCTCTTCATTAAGTGGAATGGAATATTGTTGTTCTGCAGGTGTGAGTGGGAATTGCATGAAAAGTGGGTGCAAGAATTTTTGGAGAGAGATTGCTCTAATGCAGTTGGAGAGGCTAAGATGAGAAATAAATGGCCATGATGATGTAGGCTGTGGCGGGGGGTCGGAACTCAGAACCACAGGACTAAATACCTGATGCTTGTCTTGCCACCTGCAAAATGAGCAGTGCATAAGTAGTGCATTTACAAAATCTTATTTACTTACATTAATAAACATTTTTGTGCTTATGATTGGTTATTTTTGTTGCACTAATAGTTTATACATAATTTTTCTGGGTTTCTTTAAAGATGTTTCTTGGTAAATGCCATCATACATGGAAATAGAGGATGGTTAAATAGGTGGAAGGAGTTACAATTTTTCCTTAAGTTATATCTGTGCGTGCTAATTTAATCCAGTAAATAAAAGTGTGTTGCATGAATTTGAATATAACGTTGCTTGATTTTTTTTTTCATTAAAAATAATTAGAATGATGGAGGGAATAATAGCTTTGCATTTTAATTGCAATGGCATGATGTGTAGCTGAAAAGGCAAGGCAGCATGAGGGGGGGCAGCTTGTGTCCTAAGCCCATGCGACCCACTAGAATCATTCCCTGGTGTCTAACTTACTCCTGGCAGCCCCTTACCCAGGGATGAGCCAGGCATATTCCCAATGAGATGGAGGGTGTCCTGGCCACAGAAGCAAGCTCCCAGCATCACCTTCTCTGAGAGCCTCCCTGACCTTTCCTCATTCTGCCTCATAGACAGGATACACTTCACCTGCATTCTGCTTGCACAGAAACCCCAGCACTTAGGGAACTGCTTGGCTCTGCTGCTCATGTGTAATATCCCAAGTGTGCCAATCTGCAGTCTTGTCAGTGTACCTGGGAAATATTGGATCAGTTGTACCTGTTCTGAAGCAGGCTGTGACATGAATCCATATTCCAGGACTGACACAAAGTAATTGTACCTCTCAGTCAGAAGGAATGAGCACTAATGGAAGACAGGATATATAGGCTGACTTTCAGACATTAGAGTTCATTCTTTACAAATAAAAATTGGTTTCTTGTGTTGGAAGGTCAGTAAAGGTTGCTATGATCCTCTAATCCAGTCTGCATAATGTGTGCTCTAAGAACTTTCCCAAGTAATTTAAACTAGCATGCCCAGTGTAATTAGGATGTTTGGAAGAAACTGAATCTAAGTACTGCAGTGACCACTCTTCTTTCATTCTGCTGCTAGATTTTGTGTTTGATGCTGGAATACAACATCATTGATAATAACGACACCCAGCTCCAGATCATCTCTACCCTGGAAAGTACGGACATGGGAAAGAGAATGTATGAACAGCTGTGTGACAGGCAGAGGGAGTTAAAAGAGCTGGTATGTCACCTTGCATGGAGTATTGCCATAGCACATTGTGGTCTGCCCTCTCCAGAAATGGAGATACAAAAGAAAGGCAAGCAGGGTGTGAAATTCCCAGTTAACAGCAGAGTGGGAGCAGTATTTGGAGGATTTTACTGTGAATGTATACACTGTGTGATATTTACTCGTGTCTAATCCCATACTATGTTTATGAATGATATTCAATAACCTGCTTAGACTCCGTGTGAAAGAATATAGGTGAAATCCTGCTGTCTTAAGATCTTAAAAGTCAGCTTGTCAAATTCTGCCACCTTTTGACATATGAGTAGCAAATGGTTCTAGTCCTGGCCAGCTTTGACATTCACAGCAGTTCACTGAGATGGTGTTTTAGGTCTAGTTCTCAGAACTAGAGCCTATGAGAAAAAGATCTCCCTACCCCCCACCTCCCACCCCCCCCCCCCCCGATGATGACAGGATCTACAGATTGAAGATGTGCTCTCATTAGCACTTTTTTACCTATGCAAACATACCCACAGTCTTTCTCTTCCCTCTTTCACATTTATATTTGTCTTCTTTAACCCCTGCTCCCAGCCTGAAAAGTATATGCTTTTTTTGAAAGTGTTTCTTTAACAAATGGTTTTACCAGCTGTGCAGTCTCAACTCCTTTGCTATCTTAGTCCAGCATTTTAAGGCTGTTTTGTTTAAAATGAAAGTAACCATGTAATGGCAGGCTGAATCAGACAAAATGCTGACCCATGGCACAAAGACCACTAACTGCAGTTAGTGGATGTCCCCTGGGTAGCAACAGGCCTGCATCTAGCACACTCAGGAAAACATCTGTCAGTGCAGAAAAAGCAGGGACAAGGTGGAAGGGCTGACAGGGAGCTTTGAAATTAGAGCAGGGTTCGCCCTAGTCAAGAGCTTGCTGTACTTCAGTTGGTCTGAAGTGTAGGAAGGCAACTTGTTTGAACAAAATATCTTCTCTTTTACAGCAAAGAAAAGGTGGTCCCACAAGGTTAACACTGCCATCCAAGTCCACAGTAAGTTAATCACATCAACAGAAAAACAAGCTTTAACTTACCATATTTAAACACTTGGTTTATGTTTGCCATGTGGCACAGTAGTTTTGGTCAGTCAAGAAGGGAGCCATGCCACTTGCTCTGTCACCATAACTGGAGTTTACACAAGTATGGGCATATTTCTGCTCTTGGGTCTGTGCGGCAGTTTCCAACACAAGTGCAAGCATCAGGCTGTCAGGTTTATACTGGCGTGCAGATTTGGAATGGTAGATTTGAGGGAAGAATTTTGCATTAAAAACCAGACTTCACAATGTCCAGTTCTGGATCTTAGACATGAAAGTCTGAAAGAGACCCATCATTTTTGCAGTTAAGCCTGGTATAAAACCAAACTAACTTCACTGAGGCCAAGTAATGATCCTGAATATTGTTTGGATTTAGAACTTGCAGCCAAATCTTCATTAAATTAAAAGGCCTACTGAAGGCTTCATGTCTTGTAAAGATACACACACAAAGAAAATTTTTGTCCTAATGTCTGGATAAATTTTTCTCCAGGTATATGAAGCAACACTGCCACAAGAGCCCAGCTGCTTGCCAAACAAACAGAAACTTCTCTGGGTGGTTCTCTATTACTGTAAACAAGTCTTATAGTTGTGCAACTCCTGCTGGTTAACAGCATCAGTGACACTACTGCAGATTGCAGGCTGAGTCGTCAATAATCTTTCTTATCAATCTCTTTTTTGCTTTCAGGATGCAGACCTGGCCCGCTTGCTAAGCTCGGGATCTTTTGGAAATTTGGAAAACCTCAGCCTAGCCTTTACCAATGTGACAAGTGCTTGTGCTGAGCACCTCATTAAACTGCCTTCACTCAAGCAGCTGAACCTGTGGTCAACTCAGGTAAGTGCTTTGCAGACTGAAACTCAGAGCAGGAATTAGATAAGTAATTCTGAAATTTCACATTACATCAGCACAAGAAGAGTGTGTGAAGAGGCTTGCTTAGAATGAGTTTGGGTTTGTGCTATTTTTACAGGGCCTTTCTACGGTCTAGCTCATCTTGGAGGCTGATTTTTCTTTTCTACCTTTTTTTTTATTTTATTTTATTTTATTTTATTTATAATTATAAAAGAGTTGCTGCTTGGGTTGAATGTTCTAGTTAGGCATTGTTGATACTGTGTACTTTGCAGTACATGTGCTGCTGTTTGTCTGAGAAGTGCTTATGCTTTCACCCATTTGGGATGAAAAAAATTAACCTGTGCAGCTCATCTGGTCAAGTAAAACACAGAGTTTGTGCAGTTCAGGCAGTGAATTGCTCTGAATGCTGATCAACCAGAATTTCTTTAAAAACAACAGCAACAAAAAGAAAAACAGTGAATAAGTAGAAGGAAACTATAATGAGAATGGGGTTGTTTTCTAAGCAAAAAGAATCCAAGTTAACTGAATAAATTGTTCAGCTGTTAATTGAAAAAGCTTTTAAAATTATTTTTTTTTCTACATTTCCCTGCTGGTTTTGGTCTCTGAGGTTCTCCACTGAATAGGTTTTCCCCATTATGAGACCTCATAGCAGCCTTCCAGTATCTGAAGGGGGCCTATAGGGATGCTGGGGAGGGACTCTTCATTAGGGACTGTAGTGAGAGGACAAGGGGTAATGGGTTCAAACTTAAAAAGGGAAGTGTAGATTGGATATGAGGAAGAAATTCTTTACTGTGAGGGTGGTGAGGCCCTGGAATGGGTTGCCCAGGGAAGTTGTGAATGCTTCATCGCTGGAGGTGTTCAAGGCCAGGTTGGGCAGAGCCTTGGGTGGCATGGTTTTGTGTGAGGTGTTGTCATGGTTTAAGCCGTAAATCAGCTACTAAGAAGGAGAAAAATGACTGTTACTGCTGAACCCAGGACAGGTGTCCCTGCCCATGGCAGGGGGGTTGGAACTAGATGATCTTAAGGTCCTTTCCAACCCTAACAATTCTATGATTCTATTATATGATTCTATGATTTTCTCTTAGCACCTGTTTGTAGTGCTCGCTGAAAATATGTTTATTAATGATAAATACAACCGCAAAAAGCAGCATTTTTTTTCACTCAAATGACATGTAAATAATTTTGTTTTGTTTTCCTAACTACTTTTGTATCCTAGAAATTTCCTCTTTTTGTGTGGGGAATATGAAGTACAATCTGATTGCTTGCTTGTTTTAAGACTGTCTTGTGTATCTTACAGATTTGTTCTAACAGTGTAACTTTTGGATTTGAAAACTTTTATGCTTCTTGCTCAAAATGAGTTTGATTTCACTGGACAAAGAGCCTGCTTTTTTATCATCTTTTTTTTCTTTATTATTAAAAAAAAAAAAAAAGGACAGTTTAGATTCCATTTATTTTGTGATATCCTGGTTTCCATTAATCTAGAATTTAGGAACAGCAGAAACTAAGTGGGTCAATAGAACAATTGCCAATCAGTAGTACTTTGTTCTTGAGACCAACATAGCTAATTAATACCACTTACATTATGCTCTTGTTTTGTGATGTGTTTGGGAACTGGCTGAGACCATCATAACCATCTCGTATAGCTTGAGTGGGACTGCTCTCATACAAAGTCCAGGCTTCAAAGGCACCATTCTAATTAAATGGTGGCCTGCTGTTAAGTGTGCCCAAGTCACTTAATTTTTCTGTTTCCCATCTGCAAAATGAGGATAAAACTATTTGCTTTCTCTTCTGTCATTTGAGATTATGGAAAACAATCAAAGTGTGGCTTTCAGAGCTCATCTGTGAATCTCATTTCAATGTGCCCTGTTTGCACTGAACTACTTGCACATGATATTTGTGCATTGTTTGAAAACTCTGCTTGTGCCCCACAGTTTGGAGATGCAGGGCTGCGGCTTCTCTCTGAACACCTCACGATGCTGCAAGTGCTCAACCTCTGTGAGACTCCTGTCACGGATGCTGGGCTGCTGGCACTTAGTTGTAAGTGACCAAAATAAGCTACAGAAGAAAATTACATGGGTTCGGAGGAAATCACATGGGTTCAGACAGAAGATTGATTTCTCAGCTGCCACAGCTCTGCTTCTGCAAGGATTTAGAAATGGCTGTGTTCGGGTTTAAACTTCCCTCCTCCCTGCCCACTCAAGTGGCTGTTAATCTGGAAGCAGGAGGGCGATTTGAGCCCGATGATGCTCGGTGGCTTCCTGTGGGCTTTGCTGTCCCAGACAGTACTCTGGCTCCTGCCTCTGACTTTACCAGTGGCACTTGTCTCGATCTCACGTGGTGACATGTTGCCCTGGGACTTGCCAGCTTTTTTTTCATGCACACTATCCCTTTGCTTGGGTGGGAGTCTGACCTTCTGATGCAGGAGGGGAAGATTGCAAAACCATGTAGCAACATATTAGTGAGTTTAGCAACTGTGAGCAGCAGGTTTCATACCCTCTCTGGCATTTTTTTTTTTTGTTCCTTCTTTTTTTGGGGAGGTGGAACTCACTATTCTTAATTTAAATAGGGTGAGGCAGAGTGGGGCCATCTAAGCAGCATTCAGGATTCCCCCATGCACTGAGAGCTGCTCAACGTGCCAGAATGAAACCCTTTCCTGCATCCAACAGTATATTATAAACCTTGCCTGTTGAATTTTCAGGGCTCTTTTAATAGGCTTGATCCTACACAGACATGCCAGACAGGCCAGTAGTTATGGCTCATCTTAGGAAACTATTCTGCTGAGTACTGGAGCCTAAAATTGAAATGGGGGGAGGGAGGGGAGAGGGAGGACTTCTAGGTCAGCATTGCTCCTCTGTGCACCATGCAGAGCACTGAGAACGGGCACTATTCAGAATAATGTGCAGGAAACTGATTATGAGAAGTTGACTAAACTCCTTTGACATCAGTGGACTTAAGCATATGCTTAATGGCCCTTCCTAAATAGGGTCTTTTTCCTGGATGAGGGCCCAAACAGCTGTTTACCCATTTGTACTTCTATATTTTACAGTATTCAGCTTTTTCCTGAGTGTACTGCACAGTCATGTCTTGTTTATGCTTTGACCTACCATAAGCTTGATATTTTAAGAAAATGCAGCATGATGATAAATATCTGTGCGTTTTCTCTTTTAGCCATGAAGAGCCTGTGTAGTTTAAATATGAACAGCACCAAACTTTCAGCAGATACCTATGAAGATCTCAAGGTATTTCTGAATTGCATCCACTAAAGCTGAAAAGTAGGTGGTCCAGGAGGACTTGCAGATTTAGCAAGTGCATGGTGATAGTGTCTAGGGAAGAGAGAGCTGGCTCCATGGAGTAGGTAGCATGAAAGACATCTGAAGAGGGTGAACTGGATTATTTTGGGGAGATAATTACTGAAAACAGCATTGTGAAGTTGCTGGCTTTGATGAACTCAGGAAGCATTTAATATGCTGAATGAGAATGAGATGGAATCAGAAACTGTATCTTTTTGCCAGTGCTATCAACAGTAAAGGTTTCATAAATAGGAGCATATTGGTTGTTTCTGATGAGTATACAGAGACAGGTAAAATCTAGTGCAGACCTCCAGAGCCATGTCCTGTACTGTTAACAGGACCAAAAGTAATGTGGCTGAACAGCATTACAGTCGTGAGTCAGAATGCAAAGGGAGAATTAAAAGCATTGGGGAAGGTGCAATTTTCTCTTTGACACCTCTTGGGCTGGAATTGGGCTTTAAATAGAAATGCCTGCACTAATGCCCAGTTCCCAAGTTTGACATGTGAGATTTATACTGAGAATTTACAACTGCTTTGGCAAAGTGGTGTAAAGAACTAGGATGTAGCTGTGGGTGGGGAACAGTCCAGGTGGTTTCAAAGACTGCCTGAGATGTGTTGGCTTTCATGACTTCACCTAGACTTTGGGAGATGTGACTCACACAACACTAGTGTGAAGACAAAGTCTTACCTTATAAACTCAAAGGCTCAAGATGAAACTTAACATTATATTGTCTTGTGTTCTGAAACCTTAGATTGTGCCAGGCTTACAACCTTGGGTTGAGTTTCAAACTTGAGGCAAGTCCTGATGCTGCTCTGCTTTCAAAATTCACTGCAAACATCTCTCCGGTTCTGGCTGTGGAGCCAGGGCTCCCCTGGGGACTCAGTTGCAATGCTGCTAGCATGGATTTTTCAAGATCAGGTTTTCAAAGCTTGTGTCACAATTGTATATGCAAAGAAGTCGCCTTTGGAATTAACAGCTGGCTTGCAGATGGGTTCACACAATGGAGCTTGTGTCAGGCCTCAAGTGTTTACAGACAATCAAGGTCAATGCTGTATTTGTCCCAGGGCTCTGAAATCAAATCTATTGAAAGGCTCCCCCAGTCCTACCCCTGCTTCTGAGCCCCTTTGCCACTAAGTTCATACTGAAACTCATATTTTCCTAACTGGTTCCCTCTGCTCTGGTATTGCATTAACAGTCCTTAGCAGCAACACAGGGAAGTGACTTGCCAGGGCAAACAGCAAAACTGGCTGTGAGCAAAGTCCCAGTGATTGCAGAGAATTAAAAAAGCTGAGGAAACGGGCATGTGTCACTTTTTTCCCCCCCTCTCAATTGAGACTTATCTTAATGGCCATTTTTTTAGAGCTCTGTGTGTGTTCAAAAGGAAGGTAATAGTTTCCCTGGGGCACATGGTTGTAGGTCTGTTGGGAACAGCTTAGACTTCAAAGAATGCATTTTTGATAAAAATCTTTCCTTCTTCTCCCCTTGGTCTGTGAGAGCATTTGGGGCACATGCCAGTAATGACATTTCTTTTCAGCTCCATCCCCCATCCCACTAAACATACTTGCACACACACAG
This sequence comes from Amazona ochrocephala, assembly GCA_039720435.1. Lineage (NCBI taxonomy): Eukaryota > Metazoa > Chordata > Aves > Psittaciformes > Psittacidae > Amazona > Amazona ochrocephala. The sequence goes on from CM077908.1 coordinate 24,496,794, forward strand.
ACACCCACATATGTACCAGGCAAGCTGAACCAGACAATAAACTCACACCCACTACTGAAGTCATTATTGCCTAACTGAAAAATTATTTGCTGGCGGTGTCTGTAGGATTATGACTAGCTCTTATCAAAATATGCATGCACATAAATCAAGGAGTGAGGTAATAATGACTCCTAGAAACTTCTAACTCCTCAATTATGCCCTAGCCTAATTAAACATGTTTATTTGTTCTGAGAGAATTAGCCATATGATTATGGTCAGAGAGCATGGAAATGGAATCGACGAGTGGGAATACTGCAGCTAATTGCCATCTGCCTCACGCAGGGTAATTCAGGAACAATATGTCCAAATGCAGTGGAGTTATGGAAAGGAGACCACAAAGACACCAAAAGTTGCTAACACTCTCAATTTTTTTTTAAATCAAGCACTGACTGAGTGTGGAAGCTGAAGAAGGTATGTGGGGTTGTCTGCTGCAGTTTGAGTCCACTGCCTTCATAGATGGAGTTTGACAAACAAAATTCCAAATTTTCATGGAATCATAGAATCACAGACTGGTTTGGGTTGGAAGTGATGAAAGCTCATCCAGTTCCAACCCCCTGCCATGGGCAGGGACACCTTCCAATAGACCAGGATGCTTAAAGCCCAATTTTGCTAAGCATTTGTATAAACAACAAAGATTTTTTTTTTTTTTTTTTTTTTTTTTTATGAAGGCTCTGCACTGTGTCCCTTTATTAACACCTGTATGCTCCAGCTCACTGCTGAGCTCAGCACTGGTACTCTGCAGGGCCGAGGGTGTAGTGCATCTCCCTGCAGTTTGTGGCCGATAGATCAATCCTCCCAGGTTGCTGATAGTATGGATTTGACAGGAACTTTTTTCCTGAGTCCTGAACATATAATTAATTCTGCCCTTTTCCTACCCTCCTGCACAGGCGAAACTACCCAATCTGAAAGAAGTGGATGTCCGCTACACCGAAGCGTGGTGAACTCTCCCTGCCTCGGACTCTTCTCTTTTGCTTTATGTGAAGAAAAAGATTTTTAAGACAAACAGAGAAAAACGAACTGGAAAATAACTTTTGGCTAATCCCTGTAGAGCAGTGAATCCTGGGACTTGGTGGCAGGAGTCATGGTTGTGGGGGAGAGGAGTGGTGGTATGTGTGTCAAGGGGGATGGGGACCCAGCTGGATTCTTTCAGCTTTGTGATTTCAGAATCCACATAATTTACATTGGAAAGAAGAGAGAAAAAAAAAAAAAAAAAAAAAAAGACTTTGTAGCAACAAGAGGATTATAAAGAGGAAAAAAACCACCTTTGAATTTTATTTGCCTTTGTGTTTTATGCCATGTGGAGAGAAAAAAAAGAATAATTCATTTGTCATTATTTGCCTGGGTTTCCTTGGCTGGCACCCAGCCAGTCAAAACTCCTCTGTCACCAGTTTTGCTCCAGAAAATCCAACTTAGAGAAATATCAAAAAAAAATACCCAAAAGCAATATGATTTTCACCTTCCCCCGTATCCTCACAGTTGTTATGCGAAGTAATTTTGTTGTACATAAAATTTACATAATGCGCCTATTTAAGAAAATGGTTCACAGGTCTGGGACCTGTCTTTTATTTATGAATTGTTATTTCTTTTGCCCTTTTTTTTCATATAGTACTGTATGAACTACTTTGCTGTCTTATTTTTTATTTTTTAAGGAATTCTCCTCCTTGAAGAGTTGCCTTGTAGTACCACATGCTGTATTATACACCCTTTCTGTCATGACATTCATCGCATTGTCTTTTTGATTTCAAAATGCCTCAACTGTTATCAAATAGGAAGGAAAATATCTCTCAAGGGTGGTATGGTTGCTGGGGGAGGGGTGCAGGGATTAATAAAAGTCACATTTCCTTCTGAAGCCTGAAAGCTTTCTTTAGTCTTTTAAAATATGTCAGGTTTAAACATGGGAGATGGGGGCAAGATGCTGTTTACTTTGCCAATGGGGTATTCACCAAACTCTGTAGATTTTACAAGTTGCCTCTGCTGTTTTCTGTTTATGTCCAGTATTTCAGAAAGAGAAAAAAAAGCTCTCCCTCCATGTTGTGCATCAGCTTATTCTGTTCCCCTCCCTGTTCTGTGCATGCATTGTTCTGCACATTCGTCTGGGGAGACTGAAGAAATAGCATTGTTGCTGATACAATAGCTCTGACTTGACTGTAAATGTGACTGCTATATTTTTCAAATTACACAATTCCTTAGAAGATAATTTTTTTAATAATTGTGGTTTCTTTTATATCTGTGCTGTTGACTTTTTTTTCATAATGAGACTTCATTGTTCTCCTGGGTTCAGCAGTAGCAGTCGTTTTTCTCCACCTTAGATGGTGCAGTGCTGTGTTTTTGACTTTCAGCCTGGGAACAGCACTGATAACACCAATGTTTTTAGCTGCTGCTCAGTAATGTTTACTCTGACCAAGGACTTTCTGAGTCTCATGCTCTGCCAGGGAGGAGGGGAAGCCGGGAGGAAGCAGAGACAGGGCACCTGACCCAAATTGATCAAAGAGGTATTCCATACCACAGCACGTCATGCCCAGTATATAAACTGGGGGCAGTTACCCGGAAGGGTTAGATCACTGCTCACTCGGGCTGGGTATCAGCGAATGGTGAGCGGTTATATTCTCTTCCCTTGTTATTTCCCTTATCACTATTATTATTGGTGGTAGCAGTAGTGGTTTTGTGTTATACCTTAGTTACAGGACTGCTCTTATCTCAGCCCATGGGAATTACATTCTTTTGATTCTCCTCCCCATCCTTCTGGGAGCAGGGGTGAATGAGCAAACGGCTGCATGGTTCTGAGTTACCCTCTGGGCTTAAACCACAACAGTTCTTTGTGGCGCCCAACGCGGGGCACTGGGGCACGAAGGGTTGAGATAACAACAGATCTGACCAGAGTGTGTCTAATGGTATTTGTGATAAGCATTCATTGTTTCAGATTAATAGTCACTCATCACAATGCTGATTTATTGTCTCTCAAAGTTGTTACTCTTGATCTCAGAGTTTCAGCATGTCGTACCTTACTTACAGCCAGTATTTCCTGTCTTAGTGTTTATCAGCTGGGGGCCTTGGGCTAAGGTTCTTCTTTCATTGTACTTTACGGTAATGACTTATAACACAATAGACTCATTGATCATGAAACTCATCTGGCTTGCGTTCCCAGTGTGGTCACCACCTCTATACTTTGGGAGGCATATAACAGAAGTGTTCAGCAATTACACATCTTTTTTCCCCTCCTCAGGTGGTCAGCCTATGAAGGAGATATTCCCTTACATTCTCAGCCCCCCCACCAGAGCATTTACAGCATCATTTGAGAGTTCTGAAGGTTTTGAATGGCCTTTAGGTGCCCTTGAGACCTGCCTGCTGATTGTGATGGGGATCACCATGTTGGCACATACAAAGAGTGTGTTTTATGCAAGTCCATTTCGTCTGATATCAACCGTTAAGCAGAGTTGGGTTCGGGTCTTGTCTAGGGTTAGATGACGATATAGGAGGACCAAGAGATTTTCCCTGAGGCTGGACAGTCATGAGTGGCAGGGTGTGTGGGTTAGTATGGGCAAGTATCTAGGCCAGTGGGCCCCTCCAGTGCTTTGGAATTTCATCACTGAACAAGTGCAAAATCCGGAAAAATTAGTAAAACACTTAAATGAGGTGTATTGTCATTCTGGTCATACCAGAGAGAGACAAATCATGGCAATGTGCTGGGCCTCGGCCTATGCTTACAGAGCCCTATTCAGCACTATTGAGCACCTTCAAAAGGAAAAAAATGTCCCTGGATCTGATGGCAAAGCAACAGACAGCGCAGCTACTCCAGCTCCAAGCGCAGCAGCTACACCAGCCTCAGCGGCAAGTACAGCAGCTACTCAAGCTCAACCACGACAGCACACCTAATCCAACTACAAGTACAGCAGCTACACCAGAGGACCAATTCGTGCCAATATTGGTTGCCCCTGTACACAAGGGGAAAAGCAAAAATGAGGCAAGAAAGATGAAGCAAGTTGAAGAAACAATATACTCACCACCTGGGACAGCATCTGACCAGGAGTTATTAGTATGTGAAACAGAGGAAGAAGAAGAAGAAGAAGAGGTGACATCTCACCCCCGGACCTCAACCGAGCTACGGAATATGGGAAAAGATGTTACCTGTCAACCAGGGGAGCACATCAACACCTGGTTGCTCTGATGCTGGGACAACGGGGCTGACAGTCACGAACTAGAAGGTAGGGAAGCTAAGTACCTGGGATCACTTGCTAGGGAAGGGGGAATTGACAAAGCAAGTGCAAGAGAGAAACGGTCCCTCAGCATTTAAAGGTGGCTCTTGGCAGCTATGAAAGAAACGTTTCCATACAAGGATGATGTTATGAGTTGTTCAGCCAAGTGGACTGCTCTAGAGAAAGGCATCCAGTCTCTGAGGGAATCAGCCATTGTAGAGATGATCTATCGTAGGCTGGATGCTGGGAATGCATCTGTAGATCCAGATGAAGTTGAATGTGCATGACCCATGTGGCAGAAATTTACACGGAGTGCACCATCATCATATGCCTACTCGTTGGCAGCAGTAAAATGGCATGATGTAGTACCACCAGCAGTGGATGAACTGATTCGTCAACTCCGAGAGTTCAAAGACAATCTCACCCCTTCCATCATTTCAGGTGTGGAAAAAATGTCCCAGGACCTCAAACAATTGAGAGACGATCTATCTGATCTACCCAGCTCCCAACATGTACCAACCCATGCTTCAGCTATTAACAAAATGCATCCTACAGCTCGAGACAAAAGATATAGGAGGTACATGCCACAGGCCACCCTATGGTTTTACCTGCGGGATCACGGAGAGGACATGAGAAAGTGGGATGGAAAACCTACCTCAGCTCTGGAGGAACGTGTGCATGAATTGAAGAGGAGAACAAAGGTCAAGGATGATCACCCCATGAAAGCTGTGGTTTCAGTCTCTGGTGACCAGATTCCCAGATGGAGTGGAAGAGCTGATTTTACTCCAGCTCCTGTGATAAAGAAGACTAATCCCTGTGTACGAGACTTAAGTGACCAATGTTGTGATCACTAATAGAGGGCCCCTGCCTCCAGCCAGGTGGAGGTAGGGGACAATCAGATTTACTGGACTGTGTGGATCAAATGGCCTGGTACATCAGTCCCACAGAAGTATAAGGCTCTAGTAGATTCCCATGCACAGTGTGCCTGATGCCATCAAGCTGTCAAGGGGTGGAACCCATTTATATTTCTGGAGTGACAGGAGGATCCCAAGAGTAGACTGTGCTGGAGGCTGAAATCAGCCTGACTGGGAGGAAGTGGCAGAAGCACCCCATTGTGACTGGTCCAGAGTCTCCACACATCCTTGGCATAGACTACCTCAGGAGAGGGTACTTCAAAGACCAAAAAGGGTACCGATGGGCTTTTGGTATTGATGCTTTGGAGACAGAGGATATTAAGCAGCTGTCCACCTTGCCTGGTCTCTCAGAGGATCCTTCTGTTGTGGGGTTGCTGAAGGTCGAGGAACAACAAGTGCCAACCACTACCACAACAGTGCAGCGGCGGCAATATCGCACCAACTGAGACTCCCCTATTCCCATCCATAAGCTGGTCCGTAGACTGGAGAGTCAAGGAATGATCAGTAGGACCCACTCACCCTTTAATAGGCCCATATGGCCAGTGCGAAACTCTAACGGAGATTGGAGACTAACAGTAGACTCTCGTGGCCTGAATGAAGTCACACCACCATTGAGTGTTGCCATACCGGACATGCTAGAACTTCAATATGAACTGAAGTCAAAGGCAGCCAAGTGGTATGCCACAAATGATATTGCCAATGCATTTTTCTCAATTCCTTTGGCAGCAGAATGCAGGCCACAGTTTGCTTTTACTTGGAGGGGTGTCCAGTACACTTAGAACCAACTGCCCCAGGGGTGGAAACACAGCCCTACCATCTGCCATGGACTGATCCAAACTGCACTGGAACAGGGGCAAGCTCCAGAACACCTGCAGTACATTTATGACATTATTGTGTGGGGCGATACAGCAGAAGTTGTTTTTGAGAAAGGGGGAAAATAGTCCAAATCCTGCTAAAAGCCAGTTTTGCTGTAAAACAGAGTAAGGTCAAGGGACCTGCACAGGAGATTCAATTTTTGGGAATAAAATGGCAAGATGGATGTCACCAGATCCCCACAGATGTGATCAACAAGGTAACAGCAGTGTCACCACCAACTAATAAGAAAGAAACACAAGCTTTCTTGGGTGCTGTGGGGTTCTGGAGGGTGCACATCCCGAATTGCAGCTTGACTGTAAGCTCCCTCTATCATGTGACCCGGAAGAAAAATGATTTTTAATGAGGCCCTGAGCAACAACAAGCCTTTGAACAAATTAAATGAGCGTTCATGCAGTAGCCCTTGGACCCGGCCGGATGTAAAAAATGTACTCTACACCGCAGCCAGGGAGAATGGTCCTCCCTGGGGCCTCTGGCAGAAAGCTCCTCGGGAGACTCGAGGTTGCCCCCTCGGCTTTTGGAGTCAGGGATACAGAGGATCTGAGGCCAGCTATACCTCGACTGAAAAAGAGATACTGGCAGCCTATGAAGGGGTTTGAGCTGCTTCGGAAGTGATTGGCACTGAAGCACAGCTCCTCCTGGCACCCCGATTGCCCGTGCTGGGCTGGATGTTCAAAGGCAGGGTCTCCTCTACACATCATGCAACCGATGGTACCTGGAGTAAGTGGGCTGCACTAATTATACAACGAGCTCGAATAGGAAATCCCAGTCATCCAGGAATTCCAGAAGTCATCATGGACTGGCCAGAGGGCAAGGATTTTGGAATGTCGCCAGAGGAGGAGGAGGTGATGTGTGATGAAGAGGCCCCACCATATAATGACCTGTCAGAAAGTGAAAAGCAATATGCCTTGTTTACTGATGGGTCCTGCTGTATTGCGGGAAAGCATAGGAGATGGAAGGCAGCCGTACGGAGTCCTCAACGATAAGTTGGAGAAACTGCTGAAGGAGAGGGTGAATCGAGTCAGTTTGCCGAGGTGAAAGCCATCCAGCTGGCCTTGGACATTGCTGAACGAGAAAATTGGCTAGTACTTTATACTGACTCATGGATGGTGGCAAATGCCCTGTGGGGGTGGTTGCAGCAATGGAAGTAGAGCAACCGGCAGCACAGAGGGAAACCCATCTGGGCTGCTGCACTGTGGCAAGATATCGCTGCCTGCGTGCAGAACCTGATGGTAAAGGTACGCCATGTAGGTGCTCATGTACCCAAGAGTCGGGCCACTGAGGAACCCCAGAACAACCAACAGGTGGATAAATCTGCTAAGATTGAAGTGGCTCGGATGGGCTTAGATTGGCAACATAAGGGTGAATTATCTTTGGCCCGGTGAGCCCATGACACCTCAGACCATCAAAGCAGAGATGTAACATATAGATGGGCTCATGATCGAGGGGTGGACTTAACAATGGACACTACTGCCCAGGTTATTCACAGCTGTGAAACGTGTGGTGCAGGTAAGCAAGCCAAGCAGTTAAAGCCTCTTTGGTATGGAGGATGATGGCTGAAGTACAAATATTGGAGGGCCTGGCAGATTGACTATATTACTCTCCCACCAACCCACCAAGGCAAGCACCATGTGCTTACCATTCTGGAAGCAACCACCAGATGGATGGAAACATATGCTGTGCCCCATGCCACTGCCCGGAACACTATCCTGGGCCTTGAGAAACAAATCTTGTGGCGACACGGCACCCCAGAGAGAATTGAGTCTGACAGTGGGACTCATTTCCGGAACAACCTTTTGGACCCTTGGGCCAAAGAGCATTGAGTGGGTATATCACATCCCCTACCATGCACCATCCTCTGGGAAAATCAAACAGTACAATGGGCTGTTAAAAACTACACTGAGAGCCATGGATGGTGGGACTTTCAAACATTGGGATACACATTTACCAAAAGCCCACTGGTTGGTTAACACCAGATGATCTGCCAACAGGGCTGGCCCAGCCCAGTCAAAACTTTTGCATGCTTTGGAAGGGGATAAAGTTTCTGTGGTGCACATAAAGTATTTGCTGGGGAAGACTGTCTGATTTATTCCACCTTCTGGTAAAAGGCAAACCCACTTGTGGGACTGCTTTTGCTCAGGGACCCGGATATACTTGGTGGATAATGCGGGAAGATGGGAAGTCCGATGCATACCTCAAGGGGATTTGATTTTAGGGGAAAACAGCCAATGAACTCAATGGTATGCTGATACCTGCTATGTAATACTTTTGTAGCCCACCAACTAGATGTCTTCAGGTCACCAGTGACTGTCCCTGACTTCCCTCTGACCATCATCCCAAAGAAGAATGAACTTTGATGAAACCAGACGAGTTCTGCGGTTAAGGAGCGATCAGCATCAGCAGGCAACAATCCAACGCTGCACACAGCCTCTCCTGCTCTGAAAGACTGTTACAAGAGATGGAGTCTGACATCATGGACCGGATGGACTCAGCAGCTTTATAGGGAATGGTCCATGCACTAAGGAATGATCTCTCTCTCTCTCTCTGTGGATGTATATATATATGTATATATATTAGAGTGATGGTATACTGTAAATGTGGGATCTGAGCATGACGTGAATGGTATGGAATAAGGGATGGATACTGTCCTGGATTCAGCAGTAGCAGTCATTTTTCTCTTTCTTAGTAGCTGGTGCAGTGCTGTGTTTTTGACTTTCAGCCTGGGAACAGCGTTGATAACACCAATGTTTTTATTTGCTGCTCTGTAGTGTTTACTCTGACCAAGGGCTTTCTGAGTCTCATGCTCTGCCAGGGAGGAGGGGAAGCCAGGAGGAAGCAGAGACAGGACACCTGACCCAAATTGACCAAAGAGGTATTCCATACCACAGCATGTCATGCCCATTATATAAACTGAGGTCAGTTACCCGGAAGGGTTAAGTCACTGCTCGGTCGGGCTGGGTATTGGTCGGTGGATGGTGAGCAGTTGTATTCTCTTCCCTTATTATTTCCCTTATCATTATTATTATTGGTGGTAGCAGTAGTGGTTTTGTGTTATACCTTAGTTTCTGGACTGTTCTTATCTTAACCCATGGGAGTTGCATTCTGTTGAGACGGGGAGGGGGAGTTGCTATTTATGTTAGGGATAGGCTAGAGAGTATGGAACTCTGTCTGGGGACAGGTGAGCAGTCGACAGAGAGTTTGTGGGTCAGGGTTAAAGGGAGAACAGTGATGGGTGACATTATTGTGGGGATCTGTTACAGACCGCCTGACCAAGGGGACTTGCTGGACGAAGCGCTCCATAGGCAGATAGGAGCAGCCTCACACTTGCAGGCCCTTGTTCTCATGGGAGACTTCAACCACCCTGATATCTGTTGGAGGGATGGTACGGCCCGGCACAAGCAATCCAGAACGTTCCTCGATTGCGTGGAAGACAACTTCCTTCTGCAAGTAATAGAGGAGCCAACAAGGAGAGGGGCCATGCTTGACCTCGTCCTCACCAACAGGGAAGGGCTGGTTGGGAATGTAACGCTCCAGGGCAGCCTTGATTGCAGCGATCATGAGATGGTTGAGTTTGAGATCCTCAGGACAGTGAGAAGAGCGTGCAGCAAGCTCACTGCCCTGGACTTCAAGAGAGCAGACTTTGGCCTCTTCAGGAACCTGCTCAGTAAGGTTCCATGGGATACAGCCCTAGAGGGCAGGGGGGCTCAAGACTGTTGGTTGATATTCAAGGATCACCTGCTGCAAGCTCAGGAGTGATGCATCCCAACTAGAAGGAAGTTCAGCAGGAGGGCCAGGAGACCTCCTTGGATGGATAAGGAGCTGCTGAGCAAAATTCGAAAGAAAAAAGAGGCTTATAAAAGGTGGAAGCAAGGTCAGGCGGCCTGGGGAGAATACAGGGATGTTGTCCGGGAAGCTAGGGACCAGGTTAGGAAAGCTAAGGCCCACTTAGAATTAAACTTGGCTAGGGATGTTAAGGATAAGAGGAAGGGATTTTATAGGTACATTGCCGATAAGAGACAGGTTAGGGACACCATGGGCCCTCTCCAGAAGCTATCGGGAGAACTGGCTACCCTGGACTTGGAGAAGGCTGAGGTTCTTAATGACTTCTTTGCCTCAGTCTTTACGGGCAAATGCTCTGTCCACACCACCCAAGTCTTGGAAGGCAGACGCGGGGACGGTGAGAGTGGGGACCCTGGGCCCACTGTGGGGGAGGATCTTGTTCGGGACCACCTTAGGAACCTGAATGTATACAAGTCCATGGGACCGGATGAAATCCATCCACGGGTCCTGAAGGAGCTGGCAAATGAAGTTGCTAAGCCCCTGTCCATCATATTTGAAAAATCATGGCAGTCAGGTGAAGTTCCCGATGACTGGAAAAAGGGAAATATAACCCCCATTTTTAAGAAGGGGAAAATGGATGAGCCAGGGAATTACAGACCAGTCAGTCTCACCTCTGTGCCTGGCAAAATCTTGGAGCGGATTATCCTGGAAGGCATGCTAAGGCACATGAAAACCAACAAGGTGCTTGGTGACAGCCAGCATGGCTTCACTAAGGGGAAATCCTGCCTGACCAATCTGGTGACCTTCTATGAAGGGGCTACGGAACTGATGGACAGGGGTAGAGCGGTTGATGTCATCTACCTGGACTTGTGTAAACCCTCTGACACTGTCTCCCATGACATCCTTCTCTCTAAGTTGGAGAGACATCAATTTGATAGGTGGACCACTCGGTGGATAAAGAACTGGCTGGATGGCCGCACGCAAAGAGTAGTGCTCAGTGGCTCAGTGTCCAGCTGGAGACCAATAACGAGTGGTGTCCCCCAGGGATCGGTGTTGGGACCGGTCTTGTTCAACATCTTTGTGGGTGACATGGACAGTGGGATTGAGTGCGCCCTCAGCAAGTTTGCCGATGACACCAAGCTGTGTGGTTCGGTTGATACATTGGAGGGAAGGAATGCCATCCAGAGGGACCTTGACACGCTTGTGAGGTGGGCTGATGCCAACCTGATGAAGTTCAACCATGACAAGTGCAAAGTCCTCCACCTGGGTCGGAGCAATGCCAGGCACAGCTACAGGTTGGGCGGGGAGGAGATTGAGAGCAGCCCTGCAGAGAAGGACTTGGGGGTGTGGGTTGATGAAAAAATGAACATGAGCCGGCAGTGTGCGCTTGCAGCCCAGAAGGCCGACCGTATTCTGGGCTGCATCAAAAGGAGTGTGACCAGCAGGTCGAGGGAGGTGATCCTGCCCCTCTACTCTGCTCTCATGAGACCTCACTTGGAGTATTGTGTGCAGTTCTGGTGTCCTCAACATAAAAAGGACATGGAACTGTAAGAACAAGTCCAGAGGAGGGCCACGAAGATGATCAGGGGACTGGAGCACCTCTCGTATGAAGATAGGCTGAGAAAGTTGGGGCTGTTCAGCCTGGAGAAGAGAAGGCTGCGTGGAGACCTCATAGCAGCCTTCCAGTATCTGAAGGGGGCCTATAGGGATGCTGGGGAGGGACTCTTCATGAGGGACTGTGGTGAGAGGACAAGGGGTAATGGGTTTAAACTTAAACAGGGGAGGTTTAGATTGGATCTGAGGAAGAAATTCTTTACTGTGAGGGTGGTGGGGCCCTGGAATGGGTTGCCCAGGGAAGTTGTGAATGCTTCATCCCTGGTGGCGTTCAAGGTGGGGTTGGACATAGCCTTGGATGGCATGGTTTAGTGGGAGGTGTCCCTGCCCATGGCAGGGGGGTTGGAACTTGATGATCTTGAGGTCCTTTCCAGCCCTTACTATTCTGTGATTCTGTGATTATCCTCCCCATTCCTGCAGAAGCAGGGGATGAAAGGCGGAGGGGGAAGTGAGAGAGCGGCTGCGTGGTTCTGAGTTACTGTCTGGTCTTAAACCACGACAATTGTACAAAGCTGCTTATTTAAAAACCAAGACAAAACAAAAAGGTGTTTTTCCTGTTTAACTCCTTTATTTTATTCTTCAGCACCTCCAGATTTCTCATACAGCCAGTGTAATTTTTTATATATAAATATATATATAGTTAATCTTATTCAGTGAAGCCAAGCTTTTGGGTTTCATTGTTTTGATTTTGCTTTTGGTTTTTTTTAACCTTTGTTGCTACATAGACAACCCCTGCCCAAATCATGGGGTTTTCCCTTTTTTTTTTTTTAATAAATGAAATAGGAAAATAGGAATTGACTCTTAACTCATGTAGCGTGCTTGTTTATTTCCCCCTTCAAATCCCAAACTGTATGAGGATGAAGTATGGAAAGAAAAAAAAAAAGAAAAAAGAAAAATTAAGCCAAATTTTTCCTTAGCGCTGTTCTTTTACCAATAGTTTACTACTACCGTTCTGTAGCTGTGTACAAAGATATGTGAAATAATTTCAGGCAAAAATAAACTGTAAGTGAATAGCTTTTAGCTGCATGCTTTGTGTTTTCTTTGAAGGAAGCTCTCTCTGGCCTAGCGACATGGTGATACTGTGGGAGGTGCAGAGACACCAGAGCTGGAGGACAATGGCTTCCCGAGGACAATGGCTTCCCAAGGACAAGGTCTCAAAGAGCCACTGCCTCTCACAACTTGCTCCATGCTGCTGTCCCACTCTGTGCACCTCAGTGTGCCTCAGCCCTGCCCCTTTCCTCCACCTGCGAAGCAGGGGCACCAGCAGTCAGCTGGAGTGGGTGTTTTCCACCAGTCACCAGGTTTTGAGGTCCCATCACCTAGAAGGGACAAGGAGGAGGAGGAGGACAGCTGAGCCTCTGTGCATCCGATTCTTGTGCCCCTACCCAAGACTGTTTATCTCTGCACCATTCCTTATCCTTCACAGGCTCAAGAATTCCTTGTACTGGCTATCAAAAGCTGCATTGGTGGTTTGATTTGGTTTTTGTTCTTCTCACTGATTGCCTGAAGTCTGAAGTAGTCCTGGGAATGCTGGGGCATTTCCAGACTCGAGAGGGGGTTCTGTATGTTAAGATGCACTTCAGGGCAACATCCAAATGGAGGGACCTGATGCATTTGCAGTCTGCTCACTGTACTTGATAAAACATAGGGGTGTGCAGGCTGGATGCCAGCAGAAAATCCAGCTGGAGCTTCACAACTCTGCTTCAATCATCTAGAAAATTACTAAACTTCTTTAGCTTTTAAACAAATGGGACCCACTTGAAACCAATTCCTGCAGATGTTCTGAGAGCCACCATCATGTTACCTAGTTCCTATACTCTTGTTTTTATCTGTATTTCTGTCCTGTTCCGCAAAGCAGACCTTAGAACACAAAGACAAGATTTGTACTGTGTTTCCAGCCAAGGTAAGAAGTGCTCACAGGATGGCCCTTGATAAAGAGAATAAACCATACCTTTATTTTTTACCTCACTAAAACAAGATATCTGGAACTGAGGCCATCAGGCTTTTTGAGCAGACACTGCTGTGTATGGGCTGTCCTCCCCTGGGAACAGCAAGGACTTCACAAAGCTATCTTGGACCCTGAAAAGCCAGAAATACTCCTGCAACGTTGCACGAGTGTCCTGGGTTTAGCAGTAGCAGTCATTTTTCTCCTTCTTAGTAGCTGGTGCAGGGCTGTGTTTTTGACTTTCAGCCTGGGAACAACACCGATAACACCGATGTTTTCAATTGATGCTAAGCAATGTTTACTCTGACCAAGGACTTTCTGAGTCTCATGCTCTGCCAGGGAGGAGGGGAAGCCAGGAGGAAGCAGAGACAGGACTCCTGACCCAAACAAGCCAAAGGGGTATTCCATACCACAGCACATCATACCCAGTATATAAACTGGGGGCAGTTACCCGGAAGGGCTAGATCACTGCTCAGGTTGGGCTGGGTATTGGTCGGTGGGTGGTGAGTGGCTGTTTTCTCTTCCCTTGTTATTTCCCTTATCATTATTATTACTGGTGGTAGCAGTAGTGGTTTTGTGTTATACCTTAGTTACTGGACTGTTTTTATCTCAACCCATGGGATTTACATTCTTTTGATTCTCCTCCCCATCCCTCCGGGAGTGGGGGATGAAGGTGGGTGGGGGAGTGAGTGAGTGGCTGCGTCATTCTGAGTTACTGGCTGGGCTTAAACCACTACAATGAGGGACGGAGAAGTTTCCCAAGGAAGGAGAGCTTTAGGCCTCCGTGAAGTGTAGGCACAGATTGGACACAGCTGCTTTTCCTCATGCAAGTGATGGCCCCTGCCCTGCTGCTCCAGGCTCTGCCTCCCCGGGGAATCTGCAACAGTGGCTGGATTCTGCAACCTCAGCTGGCTCGTCAGCAGTGGAAGGAGCTTGGACATCCACTGTGCACTGGTTTCGCTGGAATGCCATGTTGGTGACTTGGTGTGAACGGGGAATGGGCATGTGTGAGCCCCCCTGACAGCACCAGTCTTTCCTTGTGCAATGACCTCCAACAAATCACTGCTTTGTGCTTTGTTCCCCTCCTCTCGACTCAGCAAATCCTCGTCCCTCGATGGCAGCAAGCTGAACAAAACTGGAGTGAGCTCAAAGGTGATCAATGTCTTGTTAAATAAACTGGTACCTGTGGTCTGTCTCACCTTGCTGGAGTCCTGTCTGGGCTACAGCAGGTGCCTCTGGCCTCCAGCCCACGGCAGTTACAGAGCAGCATTACAGAGCAGAAGTTCCTAAGGATTGCATTGGATCAGGGATTCTTGTAACGGTTACAAAGGGGAGGATTAGCCGTGGCATAGGAAGAATTGCTGTATCTCAGCTTGTGCTCAGAAAGCTTTTCCTGATTTTTTTTCTACTATGGCACTGGGGCCCCGGTGGTTTCACCTGGATAACGATGCCTTCCTGCCTTTCAGCTGCTGCTTGGTCATAATATGAGCCGTGAAAAAGATGCCCAATTTTTGAGGTTACTGCAGCCCATCTTCCCAGGGACTGTGTATACCAGGGGTTTGTCTAACCTACAGCTTTTGATTTTCAACCCAAACTAATGCAATAGCTTTGATGCAAGTCCAAAGAGCATGAAGAAGAGCATAAAGCCGCAACACTGCCTGTTTCAGGAGTATTTTTCTCATGTCCTTGCTAAAACTCTGCAGTTGTCCTACCTTCTTATTGCTTCTTCTACTGCTCACAGCTACGTTTTGAGTTTCAGAAGACCAAACACAGAGATGAATCTCACAAAGTACCAGTTGCCTCCAGTTTCCCACTGGGTGGGTGCAGCTTGTTGCTCAGAGTAAAATATATGCCTAAAATCCTGACAATTCAGCATGGATTTGCTTGGAGGGGAGTGCTAAAACAGCTGCTGACCTGAAGCATTGTGTGACTGTATTTTTACCAGGTAAGAGCTTGGTATGTCATGTTCATATGGTGCTTTCACACAAGGTAGAGCCTGGGTTATCTACAAGTCTTGTCCGTGAAGACCTGAGGGCTAATTGTGGGATCTCATGGGAGATGTGGTAGATGGCACCAGGGTGTGGAGCATCTGGGCTGTCCTTGGGGCAAATTTGCAGATTGCTCGGTGCCAAATTTGCAGATTGCTCGGTGCCCTGTTGAGGTCCGTGGGTATTCTGATCTCCCGAGAGACAGCTGCGTGTCCTCAGAGTGGACAAGCCTTGTCAATGGGCTTTGAGCAGGTTTGTCCCCATGTCAGGGCCACCCCTGCCAAGCAGGGGAGAGGCTCCAACTCTGAGCCTCGGCACTGAGCACAGAAAGTGTCTCTGATATTCTTCACTTCTTACACTTTCCAGAGAGCATCAAAGCCTCTAAAGACCCCCAAAGATTCTGAAAAGGAAAAGACCTCTTGGAAATATAAATAAATGCAGTAAAGGTATGAAATAGTAATGATGGGCTCAAAAGCAAAGCAATGCCACCCAAGACTTGTCTTCTGGACAACAGCAGGAGCTGGGATTGTTCCTTTCTTTGGGATTTCCACTCCCCTGATAGCTGGGAGCAGGAATAACCTCTTATCTTCTATGTACAAGGATTTCTAATCCAGAAAAAGAGCTTCTTGAAACTTTCTATACATCTATGAGCAATAGGACCATAATGTTACCACCATTCTCACACTAAAGGCAATGCTGACCTCTCCCATCTCTGTAAAGCCAACCAGCTGTACCTCTTAGAACACATCAGTCAACTATATTGCTGTCTTGAATTTTTAATGATTTTTTACAACTAAATAGAGTACATATATAAAAATATTTGTTTTAAGTGGATGTTATCATGCAGTTTTTTACATTTTCTTTTCTACTGACTGGGGAGCATCTTAAGTAAATATTTGTGATAAGCTATTTTTATTAATAACAGATCTTGGAATACCCTTTTTGTCAGTAATATTAAACATGCAGGTATTTTTCCTGCTAGTCTGGTATTTGCTTTTTTCTTTTTTTTTTTTGCTTGTTTTAGACCTCACTTTTATGCTTTTCACCTACCAGGTAGAACAAGTGCTGTAATATATTTGTAATTTTACAATAGGCCCTATCAGATTTTAAATATATTCATACAAAACCCACAAGTCAGTGCTTTTGTATTAAATTTTATTAAGTTCTTTTAAAAAGAAAACTTTGCTTTGAATATGGGGTCAGAGACCTGCTGACTGTCTCACTTTAATGAAAGTGTTGCTCATGTCTTTGGTATGCAGCATACATAGTTATATTTAAAATACAGAAACTTGGCTTAAGGATACTTTTCTTTCCATATTTTACCAATTATGATGACATTAAGGATAACTAATGTACTGACTCATTTACCAGGGGCTTTGAGATCTTCGAGCTTGGTTTTGTTATTCACTGCAGCTACGAGAGGCACAGTTGTGAACCTTGAAGGTTGCAGAAACACATTTATCAGAATTCTCTGAATTTAAGTTTAAGCATCATGTTAGAAAAACACAAGTTTTGGTTAACCACTGTTTGTAAAAGAGAAGAGGTATTTTAAAATGGTTCTATTGACTAGGATTTTATGTCATTCTCCGATCCTGTTTTACCAGCCACCTCCCTTCTGTCGTGGTTTAAAACCAGCCAGTAACTGAGAACCACGCAGCTGCTCGCTAACCCCCCCCCCAACCTTCCTCCCCCTGTTCCCAGAGGGATGGGGAGGAGAATCGAAAGAATGTCATTCCCACAGTTTGAGATAAGAACAGTCCAGTAACTAAGGTATAACACAAAACCACTACTGCTACCACCAATAATAATAATTATGATAAGGGAAACAACAAGGGAAGAGAATACAACCGCTCACCACCTGCCGACCAATATCCATCCTGACCCGAGCAGTGATCTAACCCTTCTGGGTAACTGTCCCCAGTTTATATAATGGTCATGACATGCTGTGCTATGGAATACCCCTTTGGCTACTTTGGGTCAGGTGTCCTATCTCTTCTTCCTCCCAACTTCCCCTTCTCCGTTGCATATCATGAGACTGAGAAAGTCCTTAGTCAGAGTAAACATTACTGAGCAGCAATTAAAAACATCGGTGTTATCAGCACTGTTCCCAGGCTGAAAGTCAAAAACGCAGCCCTGCACCAGCTACTAAGAAGGAGAAAAATGACTGCTACTGTTGAACCCAGGACAAGAGGCAAATATGTGATGGCTTATATTTTTTTCCTGTGTTCCAAGATTTCAGCCCAAAGAAATTAAGTGGGATAGACAAATTGATTTTGAGGCTGAATGCTATTGCTTTCCTTCTGTTCATTGATAGCCAGCTGTCACTGCAAAGCCCCAGTGTCGTATTTGTAACAAGAGCTTTCAGATCAAGAGCAGGAATGTGAATACTATCCCCTGTCCTAGGGGTTATGTTTCTCCCTTATTTCTCCACCACTTTATGTAATTCACAGAGAAACGTCCCTCGTGTTCTTGCTTTGTGAAGCACTCACGGTCAGTACTTCTCACATGGTGGTGGTTGGAATGTGCATCATCTATGGTCCAATGATGTAGTAGCCTGTGCTTCATCAAAAGCTTACACCAGTACAATTTATGGACTGATTGACATTGAATTAAATGAACTGTTAACATTGTTTGAACTCATTCTCTTTGCTGGTAAGTGGACAGTGTTAGTTCAGAAGCTGAGGGTTAGCTGTGTCTGTGAGAATGTGGAACTTGCAGGCTGTGAATGGTTGCTTTGTAGAAATGGCATGTAGTGTAAGTTTATATGATGCCTTGTTATGAGTTGTGCTGTCCTAACTTTTGCCAAGTTAATTTAGGCAGTTTAAGAAAACAAACTAAACTCAGCTGTTGCGTGCTACTACGTGATAAAGCATCTTATGTGTGAAATGATTTTTTTTTGTCATATTCTTCAAGATTGGGGCTGTGCCTTTTTCACTATTTTTTACAAAATAAAGATGAAGTGGCTATCTCTCCGTGATGGCAAATGGGTTTGTGTGGAGACTAAGGCACGGACCCCGTTTCTGGTCTTGAAACAAAATCATTTATTATCTGATGGTCCAGGGTTGATATAGGCTTTCCAAAGTACCCGCGTGTATGAGCGGCTAATACAGTTGGTTCGCTAGCACCACCCACGTGGGTATCTTCACTTCTTCATTGGTGGATATCTTGCTCACTGGTTGCCTTGATTGGCTGCTTGCTTCTCGCTTCTCTCTTCCTTCTTATCTTGCACACAATACTCCCAAAACTTTCCCATCAACATTCCTCAGCTATCTCAAAGCTTTCCCAGGAGCTAGTCCAACTCATAAATCCTTCACATTTACACCCACAGGTTTGGATCATTTATGTTTTGTATTTGACATACATGGTTTCTTTTGGCTGGGAATAAAAGTTTCAAAATGAGCTAAGCAAGAAAGTCTGCAGGTAGCCAGTGATACAGTCTAAGGTATGGCCTAAAAGGAGGTTTATGAAACTTAGAAACCCTCAAGAGCCTTAAAGGTCAAAGCAACCTGTTAAAATCTGCAGGATAGATTGCTCAAAGCCAGGGCAAAGCTGCCAGAAATGCAGTAACATGCTGGTCAAACTTAGCAGCTGAGGCTCCTTTCCCTTGTCATGCAATTAAAATGCTTCTAATTTTCCGGGTTTGATTGTTTGAAAGGTCTGCCTCTCCTCCAGGTACATGTTTAGCTGCAGATGTTTGTGAGATTACAGTTGCACTTTCAGTACATTGACTGACATTGCACTTGCTGGAGTAACCCTTGCTGAGCCCCGGTCAGGCAGCACAGCTTTCTGCATGCAAGGTCATCTTTATCATATTTGCATGTCTGGCCAAAGATCAAGCTGCTTTTAACTCCAAACCTGAAATTGGAAGCTTGCTCTCTGTAGATTTCTTTTCAGCTCTCTCGGGGAATAAGGAGTAGAAAGTCCAGTTGCTGACGTCTTTCAGCTTCTGCTGAAGCAATTGGGGGGTGCTAGCTGCAGGGTTCAGCTCTCCCCACGCTGGTCCTGGAAGGCCATGTGAGGGAGGAAGCTCTTTGGCTGACAGTGATTTTGTAATCTTTGGTGGGAAGGCAGACCACGTCACTGCAAAGAAGCGTCTTCAGAAGTCGTGCATCACAACACTGATATGGAGTAGTAAATTCAAAGTCTCCCTCCACCTTTGTCTGGTTTGTTGGCATGAAGAGCTGATATTGCTGAAATGTAGAGACTTGGTGGGTGTGTAAAGCACATGGGACTTCTCGTTGGAGTGGGACTTGCCTCTGGGGCTGAGCACTGGCGTGTTGCTGGGGCTGTCTCTGCTGTGATGTGCAGTGGTACCAGGTGGCCGGCAGCTCGCTGGTGCCTGAGCTTGCTCAGGAGGTCAAAAGCAGAATGCACAGAGCCAGCTGCTGTGAGCACCCCAAAGCATGTAGAGAAATTATCTGACTTTTCTTTTTCCCTCTCAACATAAGCATTTGCGAAAAAGTGTTTCTTTTTTATGTTATGTATTCTTTACCTAAGCTTTTTTCTCTGCAGTTCAGTCTCAAAAAACAAAATATATGTGTCATTAGAGCCTACTGCCCAAAAATCAACATTATGCTACCTGCTGTCATTGCTTTTACAGAGCACAGAACAAAAAGTTGGGGAATAACACAAATGAGAGTTAGTGAATCAAAGTGGTAAAGACAAAATACTACTCCAAGCAATGACTGGTGTCAGTTGAAAAGCTAATTTTTCCTTCCTTTTAAAGAAGAGAAATAGATGTCAGAATTCAGAAAAAAAAAAGCTTTTATTTAACAAAAATAAAGCTACTGTTTTAAGTGTTAGTTTTAAATGGAAAGCAAAGCATGAAACCACAGGCCTTTTGTGTTTGCACAGTGTTGCAAAAAGACACAAAAGTGACTGCCAAGCACAGCAAACCCAAGCTTAAGAAGCGAGCATTCAGAAAGACTGTCCAAAAATGTACAGTGAAATCTGAAAAGTATGCTGTGCTTTTTCCCCTGTTCTTTTTAAGCATGTAGAGACTAGATGTTAAACACCCCTTGTGTAATTAAGGTCACTCTCTCAAACTCACACCCTTGTGTACAGGCACGTTCTGGTTAGAAGTGGAAGCATTTACTGGAATACATTCAGAGAGCCCAGATCCTCACTGGGTGCTGCTGAAATTTTTCTTGCTGATTTCTAAACAGTTGTTTGCACAAATTAATTTCTTTTGTTACTTGTCTTTTGACATTGTAGACATCAAGCTTCAAAGGCTTGCTTGACTGCCGGATAAAATATTGGCATCCTTTTATTTCTAATAGTCCCTAAAATGAAAGAGTGTTACAGGTACTGAGCTGTAAGGAGTATGTCTTGATTGTGTTGGAATACAACTGGAACAAGAAATCTCATTTGCTCTTTAAGAATAATTTATAAAGTTGAGCGGAGCAGGAGACATGACTTGGGTTTTTTGTTTTGCTGTGCCAGGGGAGGTTTAGATAGGATATTAGGAAAAATTTATTCACAGAGAGGGTGATCAGGTATTGGAACAGGCTTTCCAGGGAAGTGGTGGAGTCACCGTCCCTTGAAGTGTTTAAAACCTGTTGTCCTGGGTTCAGCACCAGCAGCAGTAGTTTTTCTCCTTCTTAGTAGCTGGTGCAGTGCTGTGTTTTCAACTGTAGTCTGAGAACAGTGCTGATAACACACCAATGTTTTTAGTTGTTGCTAAGTAATGTTTTCTGTGATCACGGACTTTTTCAGTCTTATGATCTGCAAGTGAGGAGGGGCACAAGAATCTGGGAGAAAGCAGAGACAGGACACCTGTCCCAAAGTAGCCAAAGGGGTTATACCATACCACAGCACATCATGCCTAGTATATAAACTGGGGGGAGTTACCTGGAAGGCCCAGATCACTGCTCGGGTTGGGCTGGGTGTCTGTCGGCGGGTCTAAGCAATTGTATTCTCTCCCTTGTTATTTCCCATATCATTATTATTATTGGCGGTAAGAAGGCGTCAGTTGTGATCAGTGCTACTGGATTTGCAAATTTGCTGTTCCATTTCCCAGGGGTGTATGTTGCTAGAATCATAGAATCATAGAATCATAGAATAGTAAGGGTTGGAAAGGACCTTAAGATCATCGAGTTCCAACCCCCCTGCCATGGGCAGGGACACCTCCCACTAAACCATGCCATCCAAGGCTATGTCCAACCCCACCTTGAACGCCGCCAGGGATGAAGCATCCACAACCTCCCTGGGCAACCCATTCCAGGGCCCCACCACCCTCAAAGTAAAGAATTTCTTCCTCAGATCCAATCTAAACTTCCCCTGTTTAAGTTTAAACCCATTACCCCTTGTCCTCTCACCACAGTCCCTAATGAAGAGTCCCTCCCCAGCATCCCTATAGGCCCCCTTCAGGTATTGGAAGGCTGCTATGAGGTCTCCACGCAGCCTTCTCTTCTCCAGGCTGAACAGCCCCAATTTTCTCAGCCTATCTTCATACGAGAGGTGCTCCAGTCGAAAAAAAGAATAATGCGGTAAATGTATTATTTGATTTATTTTATTTGATTGGTGGTGTTTTTTTTCTCTTTTTTTTAGTCTGATTTCTGATGGGTGGTGCTAAACTCATCTCTTAATATTGTATCAGATACATGTAGTGAAAGAAGAGACTTGTAAAAACTGATCGGTTCCCTTGGAAAGGTTCTGTATTTTGTGAACTGCAGAATCTTGTTGAGAGCAGCAGAATGACTGTGTGTCCTCAGCTGTGTTTGCCATTAGCTTTGGGTCTTTGATGCATTATGTAGCACTAATATTAAAAACCAAAATAAAACCACCAAAAAAAACTTCATAAGAAAATCCTGTAATATTTCATAGAATATTTCTAAGACTTTTGTTAAGTATAGATTTCTTTAGCACTGTCCTGGGCTCAGCAGTAGCAGTCATTTTTCTCCTTCTTAGTAGCTGGTGCAGCGCTGTGTTTTTGACTTTCAGCCTGGGAACAGCGCTGATAACACCGATGTTTTTAGTTGCTGCTCAGTAATGTTTACTCTGACCAAGGACTTTCTGAGTCTCATGCTCTGCCAGGGAGGAAGCAGAGACAGGGCACCTGACCCAAACTAACCAAAGACGTATTCCATACCACAGCATGTCATGCCCAGTATATAAGCTGGGGGCAGGTACCCAGAAGGGCTAGATCACTGCTCGGTCTGGCTGGGTATTGGTTGGCGCGTGGTGAGCAGCTGTTTTCTCTTCCCTTGTTGTTTCCCTTATCATTATTGTTATTGGTGGTAGCAGTAGTGGTTTGTGTTATACCTTAGTTGCCGGACTGTTTTTATCTCAACCCGTGGGAGTTACATTCTTTTGATTCTCCTCCCCATTCCTCCGGGAGCAGGGCATGAAGGGGGGGGGGAGGAGAGTGAGCAAGCGGCTGCCTGGTTCTGAGTTACCAGCTGGGCTTAAACCATGACAAGCACAGAGTTAGTTCTCTCCAGTGAATCTGGGTTTTAGGGAGAGGGCAGGACTCTTGCTAACACTGCGAGAGGTGATTTCTACTGCCACTGTTGTTTGCCAGTTCTGTAAACCCCAGTGAAATGCCAGGACTGGAACACAGTATAGAAACCAGGGCACCCGATTTTGGGTCTTAGCATCTGATTCACTGGGGGCTGCATTTTCCTGGACTTGTGGGAATTGGGAAAACAAAGACTCATATCATCTTACTAAATTCTCAGGTTTCACATGTGGTTTAAATGATTTTCCTAGAGCACTTTGGGGCCATTCAGGAGAAAAAGGAAGATGCCGGAGTCTGTACTTCTTATTTTCCATAATGCAGTTGCATGTGGCTATACTAGATTTACTCTACTTTTGTGTTTAAGTAACTCAGAGGGGATGTCTTTTAGCCTCTTGAATTTTGTGTGCAGTCTGAATTCACACCTATGATGTTTTCCTTTGTGGAGAGCATTAGACTTGGTTATAGCTCAAGGCGAAAGTGTCAACCTCCGATTTAGTCACATAGGGCATCATGTGAGTCATCTCCATCCTCAGCCTGGTTCAGTCTCAGCCTTCTTAAAGCTGCGCTGATGGTTGAGCTGCTAATTTCTGTCTCCAAATAATGTCAGTGTATGTTAATGAATGTCATTAATTGAATTAAGTGGTTCATGAGACAACTAAGATCTCAAGGAGTCCAAACTTCAAGTATAATGACATAGAAACTGCTGATTGTCTGTGTCTGACTTGGGTAGTGGCTGGAGTGGTCTGATAACTTTGCATTCACTGTCATTTCAAAGTCATTTTAATTAGGCGGTGTGGAGAGCAATCGTGTGATGTAGATTATTAGGGGAAAAAACAAATCCCATAAAGCTTCAGTCACTGTGGGTTTTCTTTTGTTTTCCTTTTTTTTTTTTTTTCTCATAGGCCTTCAGCAACTGTGGACTGCATCACGAAGCTCAGAACAGGTTTGGATGCTGCTAAGACGACAAGCAAAGTCAGGGGTAGCATTCATCCTGCAGTGACTAGTGAAATGTGTGATGATTTGTGTGTGTATGCCTTAGACACTATTTTTTTGGCAGTAAAAGTGTCATCTTCAGCTCTTTTCCTCCAATATTTTAATAGTCTGACATGGCCATTTATGCTTTTGTGCTGCTGCCTCTGCGAGGCACAGTGGCCTGGTTCAGGGTCGGCACAGGCAATCACCTACTCGCGATCGCAGGGTCCATTAGCATGCAGACACCAATGTGGTGGACGGCAAATGGCGTTTATTGCAGAGTGACACCGCATTATATAGCTTTGGTTTACAACGTCACTTCCGTCTGCTTACATCACAAAGCTAAGACCTGGGGAGGGGCTCTGTCTTTCCGTTACAGCGCGACATCTTCCGACCGCCAAGCCCTGGCTGCCTACATTGTGCTGATGGACAGTTCTCATAATGGGCCTTATCAATTGCTTTGTGTATTAGTTGTGGCAGTGTTGAGAGCCTGTGGTACTTAGTTCTTGGGAAGGACGATACAGTTGCCATTCCTCTTTGACCTAGTATGCTTTTTTCCTGGTAGGAAAACAGAATGGGCACAGCATTAGTCAAGAACCATAGTATTTAATGTCTGAGAAGAAACACTGCAATTGTCTAGTTTGACATCCTTGAAACCTAATCCAGTGAGTTTTGCACTGACTTGCACTAGCTTTTTATTCTGTTCATGAAAGTGTGAGGGAGTAGATGAGAAGTTTAGGAGTTGAATCTCAGTTCTTTACTCATGTAATGAATGTTGTTGCAACTACTGGTGGCTTGTCTCAAAAGCATCTGCAAGATCTGGTCTTCTAAATGAAGTGCAGCAACAGTTTTCCTAATGACTTGCCCTAGCTGCTCTTAGTTACTGAAGGACAGAGTTATTTTTCACTCTCTTCTCATGAGTAAAAGCCTAGCGCAGCCACTGAAATAACCAATTTGGTGCTTCATGATACAGCCTTTGTTCTTGAAAGTACCAAGGCTTGTATTCATCCTGAAGAGAGTACTCTGTATGCAATGTTGTTGAATCTTGTGTGTATCTGCAGCTGTATATTTAAAGTTGAGTATACTACTTCTAGACTGTCAACAATATATTTCATTTAGTGCTAGATCACTGCCAGGACTACCTGTGTGTGCCGTGTTTTAAGAGGTGCTGTTAGAATTCAGTGACATTTCCAGCACATCTGCTGCCACTGACTCATTCCTGCTGCATCACTGCCTCTTGCAGGGGTCAGAGCAGCAGGCTGGAGCATTGTGTTTCCAGCTCTGTGTAATAACTTGTCAAATGAATGATATACTGGAAAGTAACTGAAAATATTGATGAAAATATTAATGAAAATAAAATGATAGAGGGGCTGATGACTGCATGTATCTTCCTTGTAACTGAGCATATAGAGACTGTGCTTAGATGAGATAAAAAGAAAATGGGAGACGACTGGAATTTCAGTGGTGTGGTTTGTCTGGCACTGGTGTTTCTGGCTGAGCTTGTAATGCTCTGATATACACAAGATATGCTCATAGGCAGTTGCACCTTTGAAAATATTACCCTTTCTTCATGCCTAATCCTTGCATCAGAGGAATGGCTCTGAATGTACAATAAAGCCTTTGATTTGTACTCTGAGAGAGGTATTGTCGTGGTTTAAGCCTCTATAACTCACGCAGTCGCTCTCTCACTCACTCCCCCCTCTTTCTTCCCCCAGTCCCGGGGGGATGGGGAGGAGAATCAAAAGAATGCAACTCCCACAGGTTGAGATAAGAACAGTTTAGTAACTAAGGTATAACACAAATCACTACTGCTAGCACCAATAATAGCAATGACAAGGCAAATGCAAGGAAAGAATACAATCGCTCACCACTTATCCCCAGCCCGACCAAGCAGTGCACCCCCACCCTTCCGGGTCTCTGCCCTCCATTTTTCCACCCTGGGCATGACATGCTGTGGTATGGAATAACCTCTTTGGTCAGTTTGGGTCAGGTGTCCTGTCTCTGCTTCCTCCCGGCTTCCCCTCCTCCCTGGCAGAGCATGAGACTCAGAGAGTCCTTGGCCAGACCAAAACGTTCTAAGCAGTAACTGAAAACACTGGTGTTATCAGCGCTGTTCCCAGGCCCAAAGTCGAAAACATAGCGCTGCACCAGCTACCGAGAAGGAGAAAAACGACTGCTACTGCTGAACCCAGGGCAAGTATTGACAGAAAATTATTAGGATTGGCTGCGGAGGTGTTAGGATGTGGGCCAAAATGAAACTTTATATCAGTACTTTGCCTCTGAGTCTGGTTTTCTTATTTTTCAAAGAACGGGATTTGAGGTTATGGTTCTCAGCTTAAATCTGAAGCAGAGAAGCATACTCCTCAATTGTTCTCTGAACTCTTTTGACTTGGGTTTAGTGATCCAAAATCTTGCAAAACATTGGAGTATTTGGAAGTAATCTCCTACAGTGTTTATAGTGTTAAATTTGGTTTTGGTTTCCGTTTTATTCATTTCCAGTGAGAGCTGGTAATTTGTTGTAAGGAAGCAGGAGTAGAGTCTGATTTGGAACTCAAAGATATGTATTTTTAAATTATATTTTTCAGAAAGAGAAAGCAAAAAGGTCTTTCTCAGCAGGATGCAGGCTAGAGAAAAAGACAGATGTTACTTTATTATGCAAACTATATTTCCTTTCCAATAATCGTACTTCCCTAAAATGCCTTCTAGTTGAAGCTTGCTGATCAATTGGGCCTTTTTCAGCAGTTACCACCTCACTACAACCTTCTTTCAGGTAGTTGTAGAGAATCATAAGGTCATCCCCCAAATCTCTTCTCCAGACTAAACAACCCCAGTTCCCTCAGCCATTTCTCCAAAGACATCTTCTCCAGGCCCTTCACCAGCTTTGTGGCGCTTCTCTGGATACGCTCCAGCACCTCAATGTCTCTCTTTTAGTAAGGACCCCAGAACTGAACACAATATTCAAGGTGCAGCCTCACCATCGCCGAGGACAGGGGGATGATCACCTCCCTGCCCTGCAGGCTATGCTATTTCTGATACAGGCCAGGATGTCATTGGCCTTCTTGGCTGCCTGAGCATAAGCTGCATCATGTTCAGCTGGCCGTCGATGAACACCCCCAGGTCCCTTTCTGCCGAGCAGCTTTCCAGCCACTCTTCCCCAAGCCTGGAACATAGAAGGGGGTTGTTGTGGCCCAAATGCAGGACCTCGGATTTTACCTTGTTTAAACTCAGGTCATGGCCACAGCCCATCTATCCAACCTCTCCAGATCCATCTGCAGAGCCTTCCTGTCCTTCAGCTGATCAACACTCCCAGCCAACTTGGTGTTGCCCACAAGTTTCTGGAGGGTGCACTCAATCCCATCATCCAGATCATCAGTGAAGATATTAAACAAGACTGGCCTAACACCGAGCCCGAGAATCCACCTATCCAGGCCATGAGCAGCCAATTTCTCCAGGAGAACGCTGTGGGAGACTGTCAAATGCTTTACGTAAATCCAAATAGACAATGTCCACAGCCTTTCCCTCATCAACCAGGTGGGTCACCTTACCGTAGAAGGAGATCAGGTTGGTCAAGCAGGACCCATGCTTACTGGCCCTGATCCCTCCATTTTCCCACACATGCTCTATGATCTCACTTAGGATCATCTGCTCCATGACCTTCCCTGGTACAGAGGTCAAGCTGACAGGCCTGTAGTTTCCAGGGTCATCCTTCCTGCCCTTTCTGTAGAGAGGTGTCGCATTGGCCAACCTCAAATCCTCTGGGACCTGCCCACTAGACCAGGACTGCTGCTAGATGGTGGAGAATGGCTTAGTATGCTCCTCTGCCAGCTCCTTCAGCACTCTTGGGTGTAACCCATCTGGCCCCATGGACTTGTATATGTCTAAGTGGAGCAGGAAGTTGCTAACTGTTTCTTCCTGAATTATGGGGACTTGAATCTGCTCCCCATCTCTGCCATCCAACTCAGGGAACTGAGTACCCTGAGGATGGCTGGTGTGAGTATTAAAGACTGAGGCAAAAGCAGCATTAAGTACCTCAGCCTTTTCCTCATCCTCAGTCACTAGTTTTCCCCTAGCACGCAGCAGAGGATGGGAGGTTCTCCTTGGCCCTCCTTTTATTACTAATATATTTGAAAAAGTACTTTTTATTATCTTTTATAGCAGTGGCCAGATCTAGTTCCATCTGTGCCTTCGCCTTTCCAACTTTCTCTCTACATAACCTAACAGCATCCTTGTACTTTTCATGGGGTAACTGTCCTTTCTTCCACAGGTGATAATTTATTTTTTTATTTTTTTTTTTCTGTGTTCAAGCAACAATTCCCTGTTCAGCCAGGCTGGTCTCTTCCACACTGGTTTGATTTTCTGCACATAGGCACTGCCCGCTCCTGTGCCTTAAGGGTTTCATTCTTGAAGAGTGTCCAGCCTTCCTGCACCACTTTGTCCTTCAGCAACGTTTCCCAAGGAATTCTGCCAACCAGCATCCTAAACAGGCCAAAGTCAGCCTTCTGGAACTCTAAGGTGGAGGTTTTGCTGACCTTCTCCCTGACTTCTCCAAGAATTGAAAATTCATTCATTTCATCATCACTTTGCCCAAGATGGCCTCCAACCATCACATCATCCACCAGTCCTTCTCTGTTTGAGAACAGCAAATCTAGCCAGGCGTCTCCCCTAGCTGGCTCACAAACCAGCTGGGTTAGGAAGTTAATCTCCCACACCCTCCAAGAACCTCCTGGATTGTTTCTTCTCTGCTGTGTTGTACTGCCTGCAGACATCTGGTAGGTTGAAGTCCCCCACAAGAACAAGGGCAAGTGATTGTGAAACTTCTCCCGGTTCTTTGAAGAGCACTTCATCTGTAGCTTCATCCTGGCTGGGTGGTCTATAACGGACTCCTACAAGGACATCAGCTTGGTTGGTCTTCCCCCTGATCTTCACCCACAAACATTCAGCCTTCTTACTCATGACAACGAGTTCAAGGCAGTCAATGCACTCCCCGATATACAACACAACCCCACCACCTCTCTTTCCTCGCCTATCCCTTCTGAAGAGCCTGTAGTCATCCATTGCAGCACCCCAATCATGCGAATCATTCCACCACATTTCTGTGGTGGTGATTATGTCATGATTTCCCTGCTGCACAATGGCTTCCAGCTCCTCCTGTTTGTTGCCCATGCTGCGGGTATTGGCATAAATGCATTTAAGTTGCCCTGTGGATCTGGACTCCAACAGTGGCATGCTACCCTGTGGCTCATGTCTAGCAAGCCTGGTGTTATCTCCTTCCCCCTTCAAACCTAGTTTCAAGCCCTCTCTGTAAGCCCTGCTAGCTCCTGGGCTAGAATCCTTTTCCCCCTTTGGGACAGGCATTCCCCATCTGCTTCCAGGAGGCCTGGTGCTGTATGAACTGACCCATGGTCAAGAAACTCAAAATTCTGGCACTGACACCAGTCACAGAGCCAGGAATTAATTAATGCCATTTTTCTGATGTTATTATTGTCATTGTTTGTGACTGGCAGGATGGACAATACTACTACTTGGGCTCCTGAACCTTGCACCAGTCGCCCCAAGGCCTTGAAGTCCTTCTTGAGTCCCATCCCCCCCCAGGCTTCTTGAGGGGAATTCTTCATTGTCCACCTGAAAGACTAATAAAGGATAGTAGTGTCCTGGGTTCAGCAGTTGCAGTCATTTTTCTCCTTCCTAGTAGCTGGTGCAGTGCTGTGTTTTTGACTTTCAGCCTGGGAACAGCGCTAATAACACCGATGTTTTTAGTTGTTGCTGAATAATGTTTACTCTGACCATGGACTTTCTGAGTCTCATGCTCTGCCAGGGAGGAGGGGAAGCAGGGAGGAAGCAGAGACAGGACACCTGACCCAAACTAGCCAACGAGGTATTCCATACCACAGCATGTTATGCCTAGTATATAAACTGGGGGCAGTTACCCGGAATGGCTAGATCACTGCTTGGGGTGGGCTGGGTATTGGTTGGCAGGTAGTGTTCAGTTGTATTCTCTTCCCTTGTTATTTCCCTTTTCATTATTATTATTGGTGGTAGCAGTAGTGGTTTTGTGTTATACCTTGCTTACTGGACTGTTCTTATCTCAACCCGTGGGAGTTACATTCTTTCGATTCTCCTCCCCATCCCCTCAGGAGCTGGGGGGCGGAGTAAGTAATGGAGGGAGTGAGCGAGTGGCTGCCTGGTTCTGGGTTGCCGTCTAGGCTTAAACCATGACAAGTAGTCACAGGGCCATACCAGGTGAGAGAGTTTTCTGGTGATGTCTCTTACCCTGGCCCCAGGGAGGCAACAGTCTTCTCTGTTGACTTACATGGATGCTGGGGAGGGAGTCTTCATTAGGGACTGTGGTGATAGGACAAGGGGTAACGGGTTCAAACTTTAACAGGGGAAGTTTAGATTGGATGTAAGGAAGAAATTCTTTACTGTAAGGGTGGTGAGGCCCTGGAATGATTTGCCCAGGGAAGTTGTGAATGCTCCATCCCTGGTGGTGTTCAAGGCCAGGTTGGACAGAGCCTTGCATGTCATGGTTTAGTGGGAGGTGTCCCTGCCCGTGGCCAAGGGGCTTGAAACTAGATGATCTTAAGGTCCTTTCCAACTCTAACTGTTCTATGATTCTGTAATTGTACTTCTGTAATGCCTAAGAATTATTGGGGTGGTAATGCAGAGTTTCAGGTTTGCTTACTTACTGCTACTATTTTATGCTGTACATGTGATTTCAAAGTTACTTATGTTTTAATTGTCTCTTTCACTTTAAACTGGGCATCAGTTGTCTGTACATGAAACCAGTACTTACATATAGGCTTAGATGAGTAGGTTGGTTGCTCTACTTAAACTTGTCTGAGTCCAGAAGCTGAGGCTTGAATCTTTGGTGCCCCAAGAACCACTGTCAAATGAAGCAGTCCAGATTTTGATGATTTGCTTGATCAACCTTGCAGCCAGGGAGAAGAACAAGTGGATTAAAACTAATATAGTACACTGCTGTTCTGTGTGATTGAGGTGCTTCTTCATACATGGTTAGCACATGTGTGGCCAGATCCCTTCATGTTTAGTTCAACTTGAATTTATGTTCCATTCATTGTGGGTCCAGAACAAATGCAATTTGAGGTTTTTGTATTTCAGGCACCTAGGTCTAGCCTGGTTTTGTTTTTATGTGAGTGATGTTAACACCTGAATGAGTTGAATGAAGGTGGCTGAATGGATCTCTCTGTTGAATGGCCTGCATAGGAATTTTGCTTTCCAATTAGATATTTTGCAGATATTTTCAACACCAAGAATAACTTCGATAGTGCTGTTCTTACTTTCAAATTGTGAAACTTCTGATGACTAAGGCAAATGCAAGGTAAGAATACAATCGCTCATCACTTATCCCCAGCCCGACCAAGCAGTGCACCCCCACCCTTCCGGGTCTCTGCCATCCGTTTTTCCACCCTGGGCATGACATGCTGTGGTATGGAATAACCTCTTTGGTCAGTTTGGGTCAGGTGTCCTGTCTCTGCTTCCTCCCGGCTTCCCCTCCTCCCTGGCAGAGCATGAGACTCAGAGAGTCCTTGGCCAGACCAAAACGTTCTAAGCAGTAACTGAAAACACTGGTGTTATCAGCGCTGTTCCCAGGCCCAAAGTCGAAAACATAGCGCTGCACCAGCTACCGAGAAGGAGAAAAACGACTGCTACTGCTGAACCCAGGGCAGGTATTGACAGAAAATTATTAGGATTGGCTGCGGAGGTGTTAGGATGTGGGCCAAAATGAAACTTTATATCAGTACTTTGCCTCTGAGTCTGGTTTTCTTATTTTTCAAAGAATGGGATTTGAGGTTAAGGTTCTCAGCTTAAATCTGAAGCAGAGAAGCATACTCCTCAATTGTTCTCTGAACTCTTTTGACTTGGGTTTAGTGATCCAAAATCTTGCAAAACATTGGAGTATTTGGAAGTAATCTCCTACAGTGTTTATAGTGTTAAATTTGGTTTTGGTTTCCGTTTTATTCATTTCCAGTGAGAGCTGGTAATTTGTTGTAAGGAAGCAGGAGTAGAGTCTGATTTGGAACTCAAAGATATGTATTTTTAAATTATATTTTTCAGAAAGAGAAAGCAAAAAGGTCTTTCTCAGCAGGATGCAGGCTAGAGAAAAAGACAGATGTTACTTTATTATGCAAACTTTATATTTCCTTTCCAATAATCGTACTTCCCTAAAATGCCTTCTAGTTGAAGCTTGCTGATCAATTGGGCCTTTGTCAGCAGTTACCATGGATGCTGTGCTGTATTTTAAAATGCTTTCTGTTTAACTTTTTTCTTTGTCTTTGGGGAAATGATTGATAAACAATCTCTATATAATGCATTCTTCTTTAAATCTGGGAAGATGTATGTAGGAAAATTAAGTAGTTACATTCTTGATGCTCAACCCTGACTACTAAACTCTACTCCGGTTGTTTTTCTGATAAACCAGATTTTTCTCTGTAGTTCCAAACATAATTGTGCCATGACATTCTGTTAATGCTGTAGGAACGTGTAGCCAACACAATTAGAAGGAAGAAAGCTGATATTAACATTAAGTTCATATATATGCTTTTGTTCAGCCATTGTTAGTGAGAGTTGAGTTTATCAAATAAAATGTTAAGAAACTGAAAGATGAGAAATAAATCTGTGCACAGTTCCATGCGAGTGGCTGGTTGTCCATTTGGGCTGGCCTGTTGTCATTGTTCCTCTGCTGTCCCGGGAATCAGGATAGGTCTGTAACGCAGAAGTGGTCTTATCTCTGCAGGAAGCCTGACTTGTGAATTAAAGGGAGTAGGACTCTTCCTTAGTCACTGTAACACTGTGCGTGGCAACGGTTTCATACAGAGGTGTGGTAGTATTTAATTACATAGAGGAGGGCAGTAAGAGTTATCCTTTTTTCCGTTCCTGCCTTGGGTAAAGCTGATGCAAGCAGAAGTGGACAAAACCCATGATTTGTTGTCCTGGGTTCAGATGTAGCAGTTATTTTTCTCCTTCTTAGTAGCTGGTGCAGTGCTGTGTTTTCAACTTTAGTCTGAGAACAATGCTGATAACACACCGATGTTTTTAGTTGTTGCTAAGTAATGTTTACTCTGATCAAGGACTTTTCAGTCTCATGCTCTGCCAGGGAGGAGGAGAAGTCAGGAGGAAGCTGAGGGAGGACACCTGACCCAAACTAACCAAAGGGGTTATGCCATACCACAGCACATCATGCCCAGTATATAAACTGGGGGCAGTTTCCCGGAAGCCTAGATTGCTGCTCAGGTCAGGCTGGATATCGATCGGCGGGTGGTGAGCAACTGTATTCTCTCCCTTCTTATTTCCCTTATCATTATTATTCTTGGCGTTAGTAGTAGTGGTTTTGTATTATGCCTTAGTTACTGGACTGTTCTTATCTCAGCCCATGGGATTTGCATTCTTTTGATTCTCCTCCCCATCCCTCCATGAGGGGGGGGGGGGGGGGAAGAAAGGGGTGAGGAGTGAGCGAGCATCTGCATGGTTCTCAGTTACCGGCTGGGCTTAAACCATGGCAGTTTTTTTTGGTGCCCAACATGGGGCACGAAGGGTTGTGATAACGACAGATATGACCAGAGTGTGTCTAATTGTATTTGTGATAAGCTTTCATTGTTCCAGGTTTCAGTGTTTCAATCACTCATCACAATGTTGATTTATTTGCTCTCAGAGTTGCTGCGCTTGGTCTCAGAGTTTCAGCATGTCATACCTTACTTACAGCCAGTATTTGCTGTTCTAGTGTTTATCGGCTGTGAGGCCTGGGCTAAGGTTCTTGTTTCGCTGTACTTTGTGGTAATGTCTTGTAATACAATAGACTCATCGATCATGAAACTGATCTGGCTTGCGTTCTCAGTGTGGTCATCACCTCTATACTTTGGGAGGCATAGAATGGAAGATTTTAGCAATGACGCATCTTTTTTTTTTTTTTTTTCCTCCTCTAGTGGTCAACCTATGAAGGAGACTTTCCCTCACACCCCCTCATCCTCCACCAGGCTATTTACACCAGCATTTAAGATTTTTAAAGGTTTTGGATGTCCTTTGAATACCCTTGAAACCTGCCTGCTGCTTGTGCTGGGGATGAGCATGTTGGCACACATATGGCATGTGTTTTACCCACAGCCATCCCACCCTGAGAATGCTCTATTTTGTCAGATCTCTGAAGTTAAGCAAGGTCGAGTTTGGGTCTGGTCTAGGGTTAGATGACGATATAGGAGGACCACCAAGAGCTTTTCCCCATAGCTGGACAGTCATGAGTGGCAGGGTGTGTGGGATTGTATGGGCAAGCTCCTAGGCCAGTTGGCCCCTCCAGTGCTTTGGAACTTCACCCCTGAAGAAATGCGAAATCTGAAAAAAGCTACTTCCTACTTGTTATTCCACAGAACTGAATTTTATTTGGGTATAGAAAACTTATGTGTAATACAGTATGCTCATTATCCTGGGCTACAGCAGCATGGCTCATTCTTAAGGGCAGCCAAGAGAGAAATAAGCACCTGACAGTGGAAGAGCAAGGGTCTGGAATAGCCCCATTTCCCCCACCATCTGGAGTATTTAATTGGGAAAATCAGTCTTCATTGTTGCTATGTTGGTAGGAGTTTTCAGTCTAAATATGTTTCAATGCAAGTAACCATCTCTATTTATAAAATTCATCTTTTCTGGACACTTCCTTTGGAAAATATGCAGCTGAAGATTTAGTATGCTGTTATGTAAGTGCATACGAGCCTCATATTAATAATGGATGTCATGTTTATTCTTTCCCTTTTAGAATTTCCCATGGAAACAAGTGGTCAGATTTTTGCATTATTGAGTAGTCTGCTGCTGCTGACTTTTCCCAGAAACACTAAGAGAAAACTAGCCTTATGTGTGAGCCTACATGTTTTTGAAGTTTTGGGTGCACTGGATTCCCCTAAGATTTGATTTGTAGTAGGTTTTGGTGTGTGGCTAGTCTGGTTGAAAGTTGTTTCAAAGATATATGATTAATAAATCTTTATGGAACTGAAAAAAAGACAATGTTCTCACTGAGGTTAAAACGTACCTAATTTCCTAATGGAGAAGTTGCATGCTTCGTTAGGAGGCTAAAGGCTAATGTGAAGAGAAAAATGTTTCCTTTCCATTCATCCATTCAATTAATCCGGTGGTTTGTGGATAATATGGTATATGAAATATCCATCATATATTGTTCATATCAGCAAATTGTTGTATTTTCTGTTTTTTCAGTGTGAACCATTGTGACTCTGAATTTGCAAAGGAATGCCATAGTATGAAATAATCAATTCCAGTGTTTTA
Source organism: Amazona ochrocephala (assembly GCA_039720435.1). Taxonomy (NCBI): domain Eukaryota; kingdom Metazoa; phylum Chordata; class Aves; order Psittaciformes; family Psittacidae; genus Amazona; species Amazona ochrocephala. The sequence continues at coordinate 24,531,854 of CM077908.1, forward strand.
ATTGTACTATACTGGGTTGCTTGTCTACATGGATGAGCTATTGAATGTCCAGATTGTGTCAGCGGCTGTACAAACATATCGACAAACCCTATAGGCTGGCAGAGGACCTATATAATCAATTTGCCAGATTTGCCCTGGTAATTTTCCCTGATTCAGTTGCCCTCATACTATATGCAGTACGTTCCTTTGCTGTGTATGTATGTTGGCAGACAGGGCACTGGGCTATCACCGTTTTAATGATATTCAAATTTATAACAATTCCGCAGTCCTGGGCCCACCTGTTAGTAGCTTTCTCTCCAAGATGACCGCATTTCTGGTGTGCCTATTAGGCCAAACCCACCTGTTTGTGATGAGGGTTTTCACTCTTCCACCATGACTTGGGAGATTTTTGCTTGTCCATCTGCAACAAAATTATACCCTTGTTTTAGGGTGTCAGTTCCACAGTGGGCATCTACATGGAACACTATGACTCGAGTTTGTTGGACAAATGCCCAAATATCTTGCCACAGTTCCTTCCCCCATACTTCTTTGGAATGAATGACACCAAGCTGTGTGGTTCGCTTCATACGCTGGAGGGAAGGAATGCCATCCAGAGGGACCTAGACACACTTGTGAGGTGGACTGATGCCAACCTCATGAAGTTTAACCATGACAAGTGCAAAGTCCTACACCTGGGTCAGAGCAATCCCAGGCACAGCTACAGGTTGGGCAGAGAAGAGATTCAGAGCAGCCCTGCGGAGAAGGACTTGGGGGTGTTGGTCGATGACAAAATGAACATGAGCCGGCAGTGTGCGCTTGCAGCTCAGAAAGCCAATCGTATCCTGGGCTGCATCAAAAGGAGTGTGACCAGCGGGTCGAGGGAGGTGATCCTGCCCCTCTACTCTGCTCTCGTGAGACCTCACTTGGAGTATTGTGTGCAGTTCTGGTGTCCTCAACATAAAAAGGACATGGAACTGTTGGAACAAGTCCAGAGGAGGGCCACGAGGATGACTGGAGCACCTCCCTTATGAAGAGAGGATGAGAAAGTTGGGGCTGTTCAGCCTGGAGAAGAGAAGGCTGTGTGGAGACCTCATAGCAGCCTTCCAATACCTGAAGGGGGCCTATAGGGATGCTGGGGAGGGACTCTTCATTAGGGACTGTGGTGAGAGGACAAGGGGTAACGGGTTCAAACTTAAACAGGGGAAGTTTAGATTGGATCTGAGGAAGAAATTCTTTACTGTGAGGGTGGTGAGGCACTGGAATGGGTTGCCCAGGGAAGTTGTGAATGCTCCATTGCTGGAGGTGTTCAAGGCCAGGTTGGACAGAGCCTTGGGTGGCATGGTTTAGTGTGAGGTGTCCCTGCCCATGGCCAAGGGGGTTGGAACTCGATGATCTTAAGGTCCTTTCCAACCCTAACTATTCTATGATTGTGGCTATCTTTATGTTCAAGTAAACAGGCAGTGGAAATCCCAAAAGCCGTCTGATCTTTCCCATAGCCTGAGAAGCACTTGTGTTGCTTCTCACCTTCAGGTGTGTATCACTAGCTGCTGGCCGTGTAAGTAGCTGTTTTTCCCCAAAAATTGCATCACCTAGAGACACATCTGCATAGTCTGGTGTGTGTGTTGTGTGGGCCCCTGCCTGGTCTCTTGAAACAGAAGCTGTGAGGGCATGTAGCTCTCTTTCACTGCCCATGTGTGAGCCCTGTATCAGAGGATACAGAGGAGATAAGTGAGAGTGGAACAGAAAATACAGTTGGAGGACTAAGGTGGTTTAGTATTCTGAAAAAAAAGTGTGAAAGAGCAGTGCATTAGCATCTGATAAACAAGGCTTCTCTGGAAATGTGCCTCTTGAGAGCTACATTGTGATCCCTGGAGGGTCTATTGCAATTCCTTGGAATTCTCCAACCTTTCAGGAGCCCCACAGATAAAAGGGTTTGCCAGTTTCACAGTGCCTGATTGAAGGGTTGCTTTCTGTGCTGCTTTTCAAAGGATGTGTGGTGAAATGATGATAACTGATATAAGGAAAACAAGTGCCAGGAAAACATAGGGCTAAAACACTCTTAATTTAACTTGGATCTAAGAGAATAAGGTTTGTGTTGTAAGTCTGTGGTGTGATAACAGAATTTAGTAGTCTTACTAACAAGAGTGAATTATTTCTTTTCATCCTTCTAATGAGTGAATTCTTTCTTACCATCCTTCTAATTTATGAGTTAGTTTGGAGACAGTGACTCCCAAACATCTGCTAGCTTGGGATACTCCTTGTCTCCCCATCCTGTCCTGCCTGCAATAAATTTTGTACGAAGGTCACACTGCTCTAAATCTTTGCCAGCTCTCAGAAACTTGCAGATACGGCTGGTTTCAGCTAATTGTGATTACTGGGGCATCCAACTGTGCCAAAGGTGAAAAGTGCACCCTGAGGAAGACTGCTTACTTCATCTTGAAGACCCCTGCCCACATGAGGAAGACTGCTTACTTCATCTTGAAGACCCCTGCCCACGACCATCAGAGGGCAGTGCTCAAGCGCCAAAAGGGAGGAGACTTATGATAATGAGTACCTAAACTAATTGTAATATCCCCGCCCGCTCTCTCGGGAACCTAATGAATATGCATGTTTGTGTGTAATAAATATCTGCTTGCTTAACCCCTCGGTGTGCAAGTTAGGAGGAATGATCCCCCTTGCACCCGGTGCCATAATAAACATACCTGCTTTATAACTCTCCTTGAGTTGTAGAGTCTGATTCCGTGCTTCAATTTGGCACCCCAGATGGGACAATCTCTGTCCGGCTGTGGGACCTGCTGAGGATGGGACTCCTCTGGGCGCCCCTGAGATTTCTCGGGAGGACTCCCCCACTCACTCAGATCACTGCAGGGGCAGGCAAGGACCATCACTACTAAATCATCAGGTATGTTTAAGGGAAGGGGATACCTGTAAGTTGTGAGGAGATGTCCTACGTGAGGTAAAGAGTGTGGGTGCTCACCCCAGGGTAACTGTTAACAGTCTGGTGGTAGTAACTGTTTGTTTGGTTTACTAACAGTCTGGTGTAACTGTTAGTTTTGTTTGCTAACAGTCTGGTAAGGCTAACTGTGAGAAATATAAACGTGATTGGTGTAAGTAAAGACGATATTGAACAGGATGAAATATTGTAAGAAGTAAAAAACTGATTCGGGTTAATATAAACTTAGTTAAATAGAGAATTGTTGTGTTAGTTGTAAATATAGACTTAACTTAGTTAAATAAGGAATTGTTGTGTTAGCTGTAGATATAGACTTAGACAAAGGGAACTAATGCAATCACAGCTTCCCGAATGCAAGCCTTGTAACAGGATTAACCTTGTGATAAGTTGTAACTGTCAAACCACAGTATCTTGTTTTCCGTTAACAATGTCAAAACCCAAGTTACCCAATCAGTCTTGTAACACCCATATAAGGAATACAGCACAAGCGCTAGATGGAGGGTCATGGAGAGGACTTGAATAAGACTCATTGCCTTTATCTTCACAACCCCGCTAATCCTGTCAAGACCCTCAAGAGGATGAATCTGCACATGCTCCAGTTGCGAAACTGATGAGGGATGGACTTTCTGAGAAAAGGAGTGGACTACCCGGAAAACAGAACTAAAAACTGTATAAAAGACGATCACAAAACGAATCAGTGTGCGTGTTGGTGGAGTGGAGACTCCCCGCACACCCAGTGCTGCTTTGCACCCAGCACTGCTTTGCTTACTGCCTCTTTGTATTATTTTACAATAAATTACTTTATTTTTATAATTTGGGCCTTGATCATTTATAACAGTAACTGTTGGTTCAATAACACCTGTGCTTCAATAACACCTTTCATAAGCAGGTGCCCATGCTTCACTTTAGGCACTCATATTTGCCTATCTTGAATAATAACTTGCTACGCTTATAAACGTTGTATTGGAACAAAATGTTTGCTATTTGGGTATGTCAGTTCCATACCACTTCATTCTCTGTGAGCACAATGCCTTTATGGTTTTAGTGAAATATATAATTCATATTTTTTAAATTAAAGAGAAAGTATCACTTTATACACTTCATTATATCCTTTTGCATAGTAGTGGAGCTTACAAAGGTAATTTAGGTTCTAACTGTGCTCTGTATCCTTTCCATTATGCATTTACCAGTCAACTGGTATTTTTCTCAAATATTTACTCTGATATTTTACTGCAGTTGCCCACTCCTTCTCCATTCCCCCACCATCTCCCTTCCATCGAGGTATCACACATATTTCAGTTACCCTCTATTTAAAAAGCAACAGTCCCTCCGAGTACAAACAGTTGGTTAGTCATTAAACAGTGAGGAAGACCAGCAGTGGAGGAGGTTATGGGTAGGGCCAGGAGTTTGGGAGCACAGTTTTGCGGATTTCCTGCTGAAAAGGGCATTTTCCATTAGTTTCAGGGTGTCATTCTGTAATGCTGAGGGAGACACAAAATCAAGAGGAAATCATTGCAACAGCTGTGAGAGCTAGATATCAAAAGTATGTAAAACTGTCCAAATTTTTGTTGAAGGTAAGACATGTGAAACAGAACTCCGGCACTTTAATTATGTTTTTCCACCTCCTCCTGTAGCAGAAGGTGATTCCAAGTGGCTGTGACTCATCCTCAGGAGGTCACTGAGTTTTTTTGCTTAATAACTGAGACTATTATTAACATACATATAGCTTTTTTGAAGGCTCAGCTACATGTCCTTTCTTTTTTCTAATGTACAACAGAGAGCTGTATTAATATTTTGCTGGGAACTCAAGACCTGCTCATCTGTTCTCCAGAACAGGTCAGAATAGAGCATTCAGAAGTGTAGTTGGGTTACTGCACTCCCAGTCCTGTACTTGTTAATAGGACTGAGATTGGATGTGGCATCTTGGGAATTAAAAGTGCATTAAAAATGAAAGGAAAAAACTGTTAATGGAAACCATTTGCTATTACAGTGTCTAGGGGTTTCATGGGTGTATAGGTAAAAGGGGGGTATACACACATGTACTTCTGTGAAACGACTGATCATAGAATCATAGAATAGTCAACAAAAGGTGAAAAAGAAAACCACATCTGTTATCAGTAGGGTCATATCCGCTACGCAAGGATCTGCACCTTCCATGGAAAATTTTAGGGTTTTACAAACCAAGGTGGCTGAAGGCAGCTGCAAGGGAAGCAATGCATTCACCTCTCACCTGTGCATATGAAGTCTCACCTGAAAGGCGATCCAAGTACTAAATTGGTAGGGAGCTGAGTTATCTAGAATCCCATGCTCTGTTAGAAATACAAAATTTGACTCAAGGGCTCTGTGATCTTGACAGTTCTCATTACCTTCTTAACACACATCCCAGCTCATTTCTTACTACATTTTCTTTAAAGTGTTGTGGCTTAAGCCAAGCTGGTAACTCAGAACCACGCAGTTGTGAAACTAAACATAGTATAAATATGCTATATATTAAGTTCTTGTTCTTTGTTTAAACAAGCATTCTCCAATGCTACTTATCATCATAGAATCATAGAATCATAGAATAGTAAGGGTTGGAAAGGACCTCAAGATCATCGAATTCCAACCCCCCTGCCATGGGCAGGGACACCTCACACTAAAACATGCCATCCAAGGCTATGTCCAACCCCACCTTGAACACCGCCAGGGATAAAGCATCCACAACCTCCCTGGGCAACCCATTCCAGGGCCTCACCACCCTCACAGTAAAGAATTTCTTCCTCAGATCCAATCTAAACCACCCCTGTTTAAGTTTAAACCCATTGCCCCTTGTCCTCTCACCACAGTCCCTAATGAAGAGTCCCTCCCCAGCATCCCTATAGGCCCCCTTCAGGTATTGGAAGGCTGCTATGAGGTCTCCACGCAGCCTTCTCTTCTCCAGGCTGAACAGCCCCAATTTTCTCAGCCTATCTTCATACGAGAGGTGCTCCAGTCCCCTGATCATCCTTGTGGCCCTCCTCTGCACTTGTTCTAACAGTTCCATGTCCTTTTTATGTTGAGGACACCAGAACTGCACACAATACTCCAAGTGAGGTCTCACAAGAGCAGAGTAGAGGGGCAGGAGCACCTCCGTCGACCTGCTGGTCACACTCCTTTTGATGCAGCCCCGGATACGGTTGGCCTTCTGGGCTGCAAGCGCACACTGCCGGCTCATGTTCATTTTTTCATCAACCCACACCCCCAAGTCCTTCTCCGCAGGGCTGCTCTGAATCTCCTCCCCACCCAATCTGTAGCTGTGCCTGGCATTGCTCCGACCCAGGTGGAGGACTTTGCACTTAGCATGGTTAAACTTCATTAGGTTGGCATCAGCCCACCTCACAAGTGTGTCAAGGTCCCTCTGGATGGCATTCCTTCCCTCCAACTTATCAACCGAACCACACAGCTTGGTGTCATCGGCAAACTTGCTGAGGGCGCACTCAATCCCACTGTCCATGTCACCCACAAAGATGTTGAACAAGACCGGTCCCAACACCGATCCCTGGGGGACACCACTCGTTATTGGTCTCCAGCTGGACATTGAGCCACTGAGCACTACTCTTTGCGTGCGGCCATCCAGCCAGTTCTTTATCCACCGAGTGGTCCACCTATCAAATTGATGTCTCTCCAACTTAGAGAGAAGGATGTCATGGGAGACAGTGTCAAAGGCTTTACACAAGTCCAGGTAGATGACATCAATCGCTCTGCCCCTGTCCATCAGTTCCGTAGCCCCTTCATAGAAGGCCACCAGATTGGTCAGGCAGGATTTCCCCTTAGTGAAGCCATGCTGGCTGTCACCAACCACCTTGTTGGTTTTCATGTGCCTTAGCATGCCTTCCAGGAGAATCCGCTCCAAGATTTTGCCAGGCACAGAGGTGAGGCTGACTGGTCTGTAATTCCCTGGCTCATCCATTTTCCCCTTCTTAAAAATGGGGGTTATATTTCCCTTTTTCCAGTCATCGGGAACTTCACCTGACTGCCATGATTTTTCAAATATGATGGACAGTGGCTTAGCAACTTCATTTGCCAGCTCCTTCAGGACCCGTGGATGGATTTCATCCGGTCCCATGGACTTGTATACATTCAGGTTCCTGAGGTGGTCCCGAACAAGATCCTCCCCCAGAGTGGGCCCAGGGTCCCCACCCTCACCGTCCCCTTCCAAGACTTGGGTGGTGTGGTCAGAGCATTTGCTGGTGAAGACTGAGGCAATGAAGTCATTAAGAACCTCAGCCTTCTCCAAATCCAGGGTAGCCAGTTCTCCCGATAGCTTCTGGAGAGGGCCCACGGTGTCCCTAACCTGTCTTTTATTGGCAATGTACCTATAAAATCCCTTCCTCTTATCCTTAACATCCCTAGCCAAGTTTAATTCTAAGTGGGCCTTAGCTTTCCTAACCTGGTCCCTAGCTTCCTGGACAACATCCCTGTATTCTCCCCAGGCCGCCTGACCTTGCTTCCACCTTTTATAAGCCTCTTTTTTCTTTCGAATTTTGCTCAGCAGCTCCTTATCCATCCAAGGAGGTCTCCTGGCCCTCCTGCTGAACTTCCTTCTAGTTGGGATGCATCGCTCCTGAGCTTGCAGCAGATGATCCTTGAATATCAACCAACAGTTTTGGGCCCCCCTGCCCTCTAGGGCTGTATCCCATGGAACCTTACTGAGCAGGTTCCTGAAGAGGCCAAAGTCTGCTCTCTTGAAGTCCAGGGCAGTGAGCTTGCTGCACGCTCTTCTCACTGTCCTGAGGATCTCAAACTCAACCATCTCATGATCGCTGCAATCAAGGCTGCCCTGGAGCGTCACATTCCCAACCAGCCCTTCCCTGTTGGTGAGGACGAGGTCAAGCATGGCACCTCTCCTTGTCGGCTCCTCTATTACTTGCAGAAGGAAGTTGTCTTCCACGCAATCGAGGAACCTTCTGGATTGCTTGTGCCGGGCCGTACCATCCCTCCAACAGATATCAGGGTGGTTGAAGTCTCCCATGAGAACAAGGGCCTGCAAGCGTGAGGCTGCTCCTATCTGCCTATGGAGCGCTTCGTCCAGCAAGTCCCCTTGGTCAGGCGGTCTGTAACATGATTCTATGACTCTATGATGATAAGTAGCATTGGAGAATGCTTGTTTAAACAAAGAACAAGAACTTAATATATAGCATATTTATACTATGTTTAGTTTCACAACTGCGTGGTTCTGAGTTACCAGCTTGGCTTAAGCCACAACACTTGTAAAGAAAATGTAGTAAGAAATGAGCTGGGATGTGTGTTAAGAAGGTAATGAGAACTGTCAAGATCACAGAGCCCTTGAGTCAAATTTTGTATTTCTAACAGAGCATGGGATTCTAGATAACTCAGCTCCTTACCAATTTAGTACTTGGATCACTTTTCAGGTGAGACTTCATATGCACAGGTGAGAGGTGAATGCATTGCTTCCCTTGCAGCTGCCTTCAGCCACCTTGGTTTGTAAAACCCTAAAATTTTCCATGAAAGGTGCAGATCCTTGCGTAGCGGATATGACCCTACTGATAACAGATGTGGTTTTCTTTTTCACCTTTTGTTGACTATTCTATGATTCTATGATCAGTCGTTTCACAGAAGTACATGTGTGTATAGTCTGCAGTAAGTCCCTGCTACTCTTGTTACTTATTGCTGCCTCTGCGAGAAGGTGTGTACCTGCTGTATCTTGGCTGGTGGAGTGTGGTGTATCAAAGACAGACTCCAGTACTGGTGAAATCTGAAGACCTTTATTGTGCATCTGGCATCCCTTTTATAGACCACTAAGTGCTAAGCAGTAATTTTCCACTCTCTTACTTCCTTGTCATCCTGATTCAGCAAAACCACTAAGGGTTACAAATATTTACCTGGTTTGGTCTGTTTCTGAGATGCACATCCTGCTTTATCTTGCAAACCACCTGCTTTGTTTTGCTAACCAATCTTTACCCTTCATTGTTCTCTTTATGGTTCCCAAGGCTTAAGCCTGACCAGAGTGATAACTGCCTGGATCCATTCTGTTAACTATTTCTGTCCCCTTACCCACATCTCCTTTTTTTTTTACTATAAAGACAGCTTTTATAGATTTATCAATAAGTCCTTGTAAGCAAGGCATGCAGATTAGAATACATAAAAAGATTAACAAAATGATTAAATCAATTGTGGTTTGAATACTAAGTTCATTAGTGACATTTTGCAAAGCCTGGCTAACAGTGTGAGCTGTTTGTACAGATTTTGTTAGTGATGCAATAGCAGTAGAAGCAAGCAGCTAATATTACGATAGCCGATATTATAGCAAATAAAAGCCAACCTATAAAACGCTTAATTCTATGCTTTCTGTCTTGAATATCTGTTTGTAGCAATTGAACAAAGTGATATAAACCTCCTTCACTTTCCCATTCTCAGGTGAGATTCACTGGCAGCCATGCAGGAGCTCTTCGCTTAAAAGGTATGATACTAGCATTTTTCAGCGTTACATTGTCACTTAAATCACTAGGACTGGGTGGAATCCATTTTCCACCAAGCCATGTTGTTTCTTCATTTAAAATTGGTGTTTCCCTGTCCCACCATGTAACAGGTTGGAATAATGGGGGATTTAGTAAATGTGCCCAGTATACTTGTCCATTACCCATGGTCACACAGAATAGAACAGATATTACAAAGATTTCTGTCATTGTCATTTCTTTATGTTGTTGAGTTCTGGGGCTTTATGCATTTCGCTGGCAGCCAGTATGGTCCTGTCGCTAGCTGTACACAGCCGTATCCTCGACCCTGCGTTAGCAATGGCACTGGTCCTTTCCACTCATTATCATGTAGGTCTTTATATAGAACTGGTGGTTTGGGCACAGAATTGTCCGTCAGACGTCGCAAGCGCTGTACTGCGGAAAGAGAATCAAAACTAGACAAATTTAAAAAAATTAGTACAAATTGCGCTTTTGCTAACGGTTCATGTGGAGAAAATCCTTGAATTCCCCTTTTTTTTTTTTAAATATCTACTACCAATACCTGCTTTAGATGACCCTACTTGAGCAGGGGATTTGGACTAGATCATATCTCATGCCAACCAAAGGATGCTGGGCCTGCCCTTCTCTCCTGGATGGCTCTCTTGTAACAGAGAAGGCCATCCCTCACATCAAGGTCTGGCTGGCATGGCATGTGTCCCCACCACTCAATGCCTGCTGGGTTGCAGCTAACAGTGGAGCTAAAGGTTCTTATTGGTGTCAAACACAGAGGCCAACCCAGTCTTGCCCTTGACTGTGGTAGGAGGCATTTGGCCAACCTCAGTCCTTGCATCTCGTTGTCAATGCAGAGTTTCACCTGCTTCATCCAGGAACAAGTCGCTACTATGGCAAAGCACATACAGATTTACATTAGCAGAGTAACTATTACAGGATGCAGCAGCATGTTGAAGATGCTGATGGCAGCGGGGGACCAGACAAAGAAATTTCCTACCAGTGGAGTTCTCCCACCCTCTTAATTTGTCCCATTGCCTGCTTTATAACACTACCATTGTATTAGAATCTTTCTAGGTTTTGCCTTAGCATTTTCTAGCAGCTGCTGCAAATTTGCATGCTCTAACATCTCTTTTACAAGTGACAAATCCATACAATACAGGGTGTAGTTTCTTATTAGCAACTGGCTAGTAAATACAGGTGGGTTTATACACAAAATCACAGCCTCTAATAAGAGCTACTTTACAAGCACACATATTCAAGTTGTTACTTTTCAGTTGCCCCCAAGTGATGTTTTGCAATCATTCCTTTTTCTCTTCTTCTATCTCATTCTGCTTGGGGTATTCACGGTCAGCTCCTGCAGCTGAGTCATTGGGTTCCTCCAATCATCTGTCCAGCTCATGGTAAGGCTTGACAAACTTTGCAGGCAGCCACCATAGACCTGTATGTAGGAGGACACAAATATACCCTTTCCCCCAGGTTATCAGTTCTTGAGAAGAAGACAGGCTAAAGTGATTCCTTAAAGTAGAGGCATTCTGATGAAACAGGAATGTGAAGCAGCTGCAGAAGTAAACTGCACAGTGTTAACAGTCAAGGAGTTTGCTGTGTTTTTCTTCTGCCACCCTGATGCTGCTTGGGTGGCAGCTAGTAAAGCATGTGGTTGCACTACCCCTCTCCCTTTTTCAGTTAGCAGTTCTTGTTTCAACCCATCTATCTGTTCCTCCAAGTCTTGGATTCACCCCCAGGTTACTTTAAACACAATAAGCAGGGCTCCTCCCATGCACCCAGTGTGTTGCAGGCCTCTTTAGGCTTTGTTTGTGGTGTCTCTACAAACTGCCCCAATACTTCAACAGATCGAGAGGGCTTTTTTTTTTTTTTTCCCCCCAAGTTGCTCACCTTGCCTTGCAGGGCTAGAAACCCCAGCCTGCTCGGCAGCAGCTATAAATGCCTGCCTGCTCAGCAGCAGCCATAAATACCTGCCAGCAACCGCACTTTTGCATTAACCCTTTCTTGCCCAAAATGTTAATCTGCTACCCGTTAAAAACTTTTATGTGAACCCGACAACAAAAAATACACAGAACACCATCTGCCCTCAACACACACACACACGCATGGGATTCCACAAGCACACTCCACACAACTACAATATTTGAAACACAAAATCCAGACAATCATTACTCCCACTGCACGGCCTCATGTACAGTACATGGCACAAGGACCCTGTGAAGATAATGAGGAAACCTGCTCTGAGAAGCATCATCACAGTGCAAGGTGGCAGGCTCAACCTTTACGGGTGTCCCTGCAGAGGCAACATTGACTTGGGTGGTATGAGGTTCTGCCTCCCCCACATCGCATGAGGCTTGGGCTTTTATACTGTGATAAATAATTCGAGACCACGCTCTCTATATTTGAGCAGCTTGAATTTATTGAGTGAATAAAGGTAAGCAAACAGCGCTGGGTGCGCGGGGAGTCTGCGCTCCGCCAACATGCACACCTACAAGCAGCAGCATATATCATTTATAGCCTATACTCTTATATATTCAACAAGGGTGATGCAATATGCAAATTGTCCTTCGCTTTGTATTAAAATGAGTTTCGCAAGTCCCTTCCGCATGCGCACTGCTTCCTGGTGGTCTATGGGGCGAGGGTCTCGGGATGAAGGAATGTTTTTATCTCAGCCTGTGGGAGTTGCATTCTTTCGATTCTCCTCCCCATTCCTCTGGGAGTGGGGGGGAGGAAGTGGGGGGGAGTGAGCGAACAGCTGTGTGGTTTTTCTGGCTTGCCAGCTGGGCTTAAACCACGACAGTGGTACTAAAAACTGATATGCTGCATATATGCTAGCCTGAGCCAAGTCTGCCATCTTTTGACAAAATGTTGTCCTTTGTGTGAACTTTGCTTCAATATAGTACATTTTGTTCGAAAAACACACCTCCATCTCCAGTGCTACCTGCCTCCTTGATCATGCTCTTTGAATTCTTTGCAGTATATACCTTTAAAAGTGAAGCGAAAGAATTTTACACCAATAATAATAAAAGTATGTATGACTAGAGTCACTCGAGCTCCACCTTGAAGGTGAAAAATAGTATAAAAATGGCCCAAGGAAGGAGACTATTAGGGAAGACACCATCATGGATAAGTTGAGGAAGATTCTATCAGCAGATTACTGTTGATTCCTGGGACCGGCCGACGGGCTGGACCTTTCTTCCCCCCAGTAGGGATGCCTTTGGGTAAGACTTGTACTATATCAAGTGCTTCCCCAAGAAAATTAGGAATCCCTATATAGAGTGTCTTTCTTCTTCTATATTTTAAAGCCAGGCTGTAAGAACCTCTATCTGTTGCTTCAATAAACTGCACCGTTTAAGTAGCTAATCGTAATAGTTTTCTCATTGAACGTGACCAAATCCTTTATGTCTGGCTGTGTTAGTTCATGAGCACGATTAGGCTGAAGGTGCAGTGCACTATTAGTGCATCAAGCATCATGACTGTTCAATACATCGAACGCAACTGGACTGATAGTGGTAAATTGGGCATCACTGAGAATCTAAGCCTAGCCGCACCCAGCCCCTCTAATATCTGAGGACCAGAAGAAACACAAGAGGGTTTATTTTCTGCCAAATTGTCTTGCATTTTTACACAGCAGAAAATTGGTGTAGTCGGCAGGATTGCCATGAAACTGCTGCTGTTTCTTCAGCTGGGAAGGAGTGGGCCCAAATATTTTGGAAAGATAAAGTGGTACAATGTACTGAACAGTGTCAAGCTTTACAAAAGCTTAGAGTTGGAAAAGGTAAAAGTGGAATTTGTGCAGTGTTAGGTGCCTGTTTATCTTGTGCAGAACAAGAAGCTAAGAATGCCCCTGTTCCTAATCTGATTTCTGCCGTAGAATATGCAACTCTGAAATCAGAAAATGAGGTGCTGAAATCATCATTAGCTTTTCACAAGAAGACAGGAGAAAAATTAGAAGCTCAAAATGATCAACTTCCTTGTGAACAAAAATGAAAAACCAGAAGCTCGAAATGATCAACATGCATCACAAGTTGATCAACATGGGTGAAAACAGGATATTAGGAAGCTGTTGTGGTTTAAGCCCAGCTGGCAAGCCAGAAAAACCACACAGCTGTTCGCTCACTCCCCCCCACTTCCTCCCCCTGCTCCTGGAGGGATGGGGAGGAGAATCGAAATAATGTAACTCCCACGGATTGAGATAAGAACAGTCCAGTAACTAAGGTATAACACAAACCACTACTGCTACCACCAATAATAATGATAAGGGAAATAACAAGGGAAGAGAAAACAGCTGCTCACCACCTGCAGAACGAGCCCCAGCCCGACCCGAGCAGCAATCTAGCCCTTCTGGGTAACTGCCCCCAGTTTATATACTGGGCATGACGTGCTGTGCTATGGAATGCCTCTTTGGTTAGTTTGGGTCAGGTGTTCTGTCTCTGCTTCCTACCATCTTTTTCTCCTCCCTGGCAAAGCATGAGACTCAGAAAGTCCTTGGTCAGAGTAAACATCACTGAGCAGCAACTAAAACCGGTGTTATCAGTGCTTTTCCCAGGCTGAAAGTCAAAACCACAGCACTGCACCAGCTACTAAGAAGGAGAAAAATGACTGCTACTGCTGAACCCAGGACAGTATCCACCCCTTATTCCATACCATTCACGTCATGCTCAGATCACACATTTTCAATATACCGTCACTATCGACTCATATATATATATATATATATATATACACATCCACACACACACAAAGAGAGAGAGATCATTCCTTACTGCATGGACCAATCTGTATAATTCTGCGGAGTCCATACAGTCCATGATGTCTGGTTCCATCTCTTGTAACAGTCTTTCAAAGCAGGAGAGGCTGTGTGGAGTGTTGGATCGTTGCCTGCTGATGATACTGCAGAACTCGTCTGGTTTCATCAAAGTTCATTCTTTGTTGGGATGATGGTCGGAGGGAAGTCAAGGCCAGACTCTGGTGACGTGAAGACATGTAGATAGTGGGCTATAAAAGTGCTACATAGCAGGCAACAGCATACAATTGAGTTCATTGGCTGTTTTCCCCTAAAATCAAATCCCCTTGAGGTATACATCGGACTTCCCATCTTCCCGCATTACCCACCAAGTATATCCGGGTTCCTGAGCAAAAGCAATCCCACAAATGGGTTTGCTTTTACCTGAAGCAGGAATAACCCAGACTATCTTCCCCAGAAAATTCTTTATGTGCACCACAGGAACTTTGTCCCCTTCTACAGTATGTAAAAGTTTTGACTGGGCTGGGCCAGCCCTGTTGGCAGATCATCAGGTGTTGACCAATCAGGTGTCTTTCGCTAAATGTGTGTCCCAATGTTTGAAAGTCCCACCACCCATTGCTCTCAGTGAAGTTTTTAACAGCCCATTGTACCATTCGATTTTCCCAGAAGCTGGTGCATGGTAGGAAATGTGATATACCCACTCAATGCCATGCTCTTTGGCCCAAATGTCTATAAGGCTGCTCTGGAAATGAGTCCCATTGTCTGACTCAATTCCCTCTATGGTGCTGTGTCGCCACAAAATCTGTTTTTCAAGGACGAGGATAGTGTTCCGAGCAGTGGTGTGGTCATCCGGTGTTTGCTTCCAGCATGGTAAGCACATGGCGCTTGCCTTGGCGGGTTGGTGGGAGTGTGATCCTGCCCCTCTACTCTGCCCTCGTGAGACCTCACTTGGAGTATTGTGTGCAGTTCTGGTGTCCTCAACATAAAAAGGACATGGAACTATTGGAGCAAGTCCAAAGGAGGGCCACGAGGATGATCAGGGGACTGGAGCACCTCTCGTATGAAGATAGGCTGAGAAAATTGGGGCTCTTCAGCCTGGAGAAGAGAAGGCTGTGTGGAGACCTCATAGTAGCCTTCCAATATCTGAAGGGGGCCTGTAGGGATGCTGGGGAGGGACTCTTCATTAGGGACTTAAGTGAGAGGACAAGGGGTAACAGGTTCAAACTTCAACAGGGGAAGTTTAGATTGGATCTGAGGAAGAAATTCTTTACTGTAAGGGTGGTGAGGCCCTAGAATGGGTTGCCCAGGGAAGTTGTGAATGCTCCATCCCTGGCAGCGTTCAAGGCTGGGTTGGACATAGCCTTGGATGGCATGGTTTAGTGGGAGGTGTCCCTGCCCATGGCAGGGGGGTTGGAAGTAGATGATCTTAAAGTCCTTTCCAACCGTAACTATTCTGTAATTCTATAATTCTATGATATAGTCAATCTGCCAGGCCTCCCCATGATTGTACTTCAGCCATCATCCTCCATACCAAAGAGGCTTTAACCGTTTAGCTTGCTTAACTGCAGCACGTTTCACAGTCATGAATAACCTGAGCAATAGTGTCCATTGTTAAGCCCACCCCTTGATCATGAGCCCATCTGTATGTTGCATCTCTGCCCTGATGGCCTGAAGTGTCATGGGCCCACTGGGCCAAAAATAATTCATTCTTATATTGCCAATCTAAGTCCATCTGAGCCACTTCAATCTTAGCAGATTTATCCACTTGTGGGTTGTTCTGGTGTTCCTCAGTGGCCCAACTCTTGGGTATATGAGCACCTACATGGCATACCTTCAGCACCAGGTTATGCACCTGAACAGCAGTATCTTGCCACAGTGCAGCAGGCCAGATGGGTTTACCTCTGCACTGCCACTCGCTCTGCTTCCATTGCTGCAACCATCCCCACAGGGCATTTGCCACTATGCATGAGTCAGTATAGAGATAAAGTACTGGCCACTTTTGTCATTCAGAAATGCCCAAGGCCAGCTGGATGGCTTTCACCTCAGCAAACTGACTTGATTCACCCTCTCCTTCAGCAGTTTCTCCAACTTATCGTTGAGGACTCCGTACGGCTGCCTTCCATCTCCTATGCTTTCCTGCAATACAGCAGGACCCATCAGTAAACAAGGCATATTGCTTTTCACTTTCTGACAGGTCATTATATGGTGGGGCCTCTTCATCACGCATCACCTCCTCCTCTGGTGCCATTCCAAAATCTTTGCCCTCTGGCCAGTCCACGATGACTTCTAGAATTCCTGGGCAACTGGGATTTCCTATTTGAGCTTGTTGTGTAATTAGTGCAGCCCACTTACTCCATGTAGCATCGGTTGCATGATGTGTAGAGGAGACCCTGCCTTTGAACATCCAGCCCAGTATAGGCAACCAGGGTGCCAGGAGGAGCTGTGCTTCAGTGCCAATCACTTCCGAAGCAGCTCGAACCCCTTCATAGGCTGCCAGTATCTCTTTTTCAGTTGAGGTACAGCTGGCCTCAGATCCTCTGCATCCCTGACTAGAAAAGCCGAGGGGTCGACCTCGAGTCTCCCCTGGAGCTTTCTGCCAGAGGCCCCAGGTAGGACCATTCTCCCTGGCTGCGGTGTACAATACATTTTTCACATCTGGCCCATTCTGGACTGGTGCAAGTGTTACTGCATGAACTATCTCTAGTTTAATTTGTTCAAAGGCTTGCTGTTGCTCAGGGTCCCATTTAAAATCATTTTTCTTCTTGGTCACCTGATAGAGAGGGCTTACAATCAAACTGTAATTCGGGATGTGCATTCCCCAGAACCCTAGAACACCCAAGAAAGCTTGTGTTTCTTTCTTATTAGTTGGTGGAGACGCTGCTGTTATCTCATTGATCACATCTGTGGGGATCTGGTGACGTCCATCTTGCCATTTTATTCCCAAAAATTGAATCTCCTGTGCAGGTCCTTTGACCTTACTCCATTTTATGGCAAAACCGGCTTTCAGCAGGATTTGGATTATTTTCCTCCCTTTCTCAAAGACTTCTCCCACTGTATCACCCCACACAATAATGTCATCAATGTATTGCAGGTGTTCTGGAGCTTGCCCCTGTTCCAGTGCAGTCTGGATCAGTCCATGGCAGATGGTAGGGCTGTGTTTCCACCCTTTGAGCAGTTGGTTCCAAGTGTACTGGACAACCCTCCAAGTAAAAGTAAACTGTGGCCTGCACTCTGCTGCCAAAGGAATTGAGAAAAATGCATTGGCAATATCAGTCATGGCATACCACTTGGCTGCCTTTGACTTCAGTTCATATTGGAGTTCTAGCATGTCTGGTACGGCAGTACTCAATGGTGGTGTAACTTCGTTCAGGCCACGATAGTCTACCGTTAGTCTCCACCCTCCATTAGACTTTCACACTGGCCATATGGGGCTATTAAAGGGTGAGCACGTCCTACTGATCACTCCTTGAGTCTCCAGTCTACGGATCAGCTTATGGATGGGAATCAGGGAGTCTCGGTTGGTGCGATATTGCCGCCGCTGCACTGTTGTGCTTGTGATTGGCACTTGTTCCTCGACCTTCAGCAACCCCACAACAGAAGGATCCTCTGAGAGACCAGGCAAGGTGGGCAGCCTCTCAATTTCCTTTGTCTCCAAAGCAGCAATACCAAAAACCCATCAGTATCCTTTTGGTTATTTGAAATACCCTCTCCTGAGGTAGTCTATGCCAAGGATGCATGGAGCCTCTGGACCAGTCACAATGGGGTGCTTTTGCCACTTCCTCCCAGTCAGGCTCATTTCAGCCTCCAGTACAGTCAACTCTTGAGATCCTCCTGTCACTCCAAAAATACAAATGGGTTCCACCCCTTGACAGCTTGATGGCATCAGGGTACAATGTGCACCAGTATCTACTAGAGCCTTATACTTCTGTGGAACTGATGTGCCAGGCCATCTGATACACAGTCCAGTAAATCCGATTGTCCCCTACCTCCACCTGGCTGGAGGCGGGGCCCCTCTAATAGTCATCACAACATTGGTCACTTACACTTTTTAGAAAGGGATTAGTCTTCTTTATCACAGGAGCTAGAGTAAAATCAGGTCTTCTACTCCACTTGGGAACCTGCTCACCAGAGACTGAAGCCACAGCTTTCATGGGGTGATCAGCCTTGACCTTTATTCTCCTCTTCAATTCATGCACCTGTTCCTCCAGATCTGAGGTGGGTTTTCCATCCCACTTTCTCATGTCTTCTCCGTGATCCTGCAGGAAAAACCATAGGGTGGCATGTGGCTTATACCTTCTATATCTTCTCTCTTGAGCAGTAGGACGCCTTTTATTAATAGCTGAGATGTGTGTTGGTACGCGTGGTGAGCTGGACAGATCAGATAGATCGATTCTCAATTCTTTGAACTCATGAGACATTTTTTCCACACCTGAAATGATGGACGGGGTGAGATTGTCTTCGAACTCTAGAGCTGACCACTCACTTCATTCACTGTTGGTGGTGTTGCCTCACTCTAGGCCATTGATGCCAATGAGCTTGCATATGTTGATGGTGCAGTCCGTGTAAGTTTCCGCCACATGAGTCGTGTACATTTGACTTCTTCTACATCTATGGGTGCATTCCCGGCATCCAACTTACAATATATCATCTCTAGAATGGCTAATTCCATCAGGTAATTGAGGTCTCTCTCTAGCATAGTCCACTTGGCTGAGTGACACATAACATCGCCCTTTTTTAATGAAACCTTTCCTTCACAGCTGCCAAGAGCCGCCTCCAAAGGCCGAGGGCCCGTTTCTCTTTTGCAATGGTTTTGTCAATTCCCCTTTCCCTAGCAAGTCATCCCAGCTGCTTGGCTTCCCTAACTTCTAATTTGTGGCTGTTGGCCCCAACATCAGAGCAACCAGGTGACGATGTGCTCTCCTGGAAGACAGGTGAAACCCTTTCGCATATTCCACTGCTTGGTCAAGGTCTGGGATCAAGAAGTTACCTCTTCCTCTGATTCATGTATAACTCTTGTTCAGATGCCGTCGCCTGTACTAAGTGCATCGGGTCTTCATCTTCACTGCACAAGTTGGGGGGGGGAGGGGGAGAGGGGGAGGGGGAGAGGGGGAGGGGGAGGGGGGAGGGTGCAGGTGCATTTCTGCTGGGCCATTGCACAGCTGAAGAGGCTTCAAAAATGAGTCTTGGTGAATCTGGTTATTCATGAGAAGCAGTTTCTCCTAGATTTTACTTTAAATTGGGTGAATTGTCTGTGATTTTTCTGTCTTTTGCTATCTGTAGTTATTTTCTATTTGACTGTTAAAAGTGAGTAACAGTCAAAAATGGATTTTTCTTAGTTGTTTCTTACAGTTGTACTGTTTAAAACTGTATTAGCCCTTATCACCAAGTAAGAAGCTAAATTAAAATAACAGCTTCTCTAGGATGCACATGGAAAAGGGAGGAAATGATTTCTCGTTAATCATATGTATATTCTGTGCACCATAGGTTGATATGAATGCTGTTTTTTTTCTTTTTAAGCATGTTAAAACACTGTTTAAAATTACTCATATTTTCCACCTTTTTAATAAGTTTTGCTACGGCTTAGATATTTAAGCATCATTTATTTCACGTTTGTGCATTGGAGGGAGCAGGAGACTGGGGGTATTGCCCAGTGGGAAATGGTGAGATGTGGAGATGGAAAGCATCTGGCAGAAAGAAAAAAATAAAGAAAAAAGGAAAGAATTAACTTGTTTCTGGTGAATGTCAGCTGTGCACCTGCTTTTCTTTTAGCCACACAGGATCAGCTCAAAATTAAGACAACTTTGTTAAATTTCTACAGGCCTTCAAAATGTATTTTTATGTGTCTGGCATTTATTAGGTCTCTTGCTAAATTGAGAGTATGGAGATGGGAATGCTCCCTTGTGTGTTAGGTGACCTCTCCTTCAAAGGCTGTTCTAAAGCTCTTCTTTACATAAGGCAGCTGAAGGAATACATAATGGGAAAGGCATCACACTCTCTTTAGGGCTGTTTTCTTTATTGCACTACCTAGAAACAGAAAGGTCATCTTGGGTCTTTTCTTTGAGATGTCTGTCTGCTTTCAGATCCCCAAACTAGCTATTTTATTTTTTTAATGTTGTTAGTAATTGAACGGGTGTTTGGTTTAGCATGGATGGGTGCCAGTATCTGCTTTGGTGCTGTTCCCATAATACAGTATCACCTACAAAAGCATTAAGCAAAAAAAAGTAATTCTTAGTTATGCAGAAAAAGTGTATGTGGGAATCCTACAGATTGCATCCAGGAAGGTGCCGAGTGCTTTTGATTTCTATTAAGATCTGCTGAGAGAAGCTGTGCTTCATGCCTCAAAGGAAACAGCACCATGCAGGATTGGTATTCATATACCAGCATACTTTTGTTTACAATTTTTTCAGATTCAAAATTGTTTGCTAAAGTGCATGATACTCAGAGTTTAAAGCAAAACTCAGATAATTTCTGAAAGGACAACTGTTTTCATTTTCAGAAGGCAGGTAAGGACATGGTTTTGGAGATAACTGAGAGGGACTCTTCATAAGGGACTGTAGCGACTGGACAAGGGGTAATGGGTTTAAATTTAAACAGGGGAAATTCAGTTTAGATATGAGAAAGAAGTTCTTTACTGTGAGGGTGGTGAGGCACTGGAACTGCTTGCACAAAGAAGTGGTAAATACTCCATCCCTGGCAGTGTATAAGGCCGGGTTGGACAGAGCCTTGGGTGACATGGTTTAGCCTGTGGCATCCCTGCCCATGGCAGGAGGGTTGGAACTAGATGATCTTAAGGTCCTTTCAAACCCTAACCTTTCCATGATTAATGTGGAGGCATGTAATGGATATTTTTAACAACTTTTTCCTTCCCTCAGAGGGTCAAGCCATGAAGGAGACATCCCCTCACACCCTCTGCTCACCTACCAAGCTATTTACAGTATATTCTGGGAATGTTAAAGATCTTGAATATCCTTCCAATGCCCTTGAAAGCAGCTTGCTCCTTTTGATGGGAACCAGTATGTTGCTGAATATGCTCTTTCTCTTTTGCCTGTGGCCATGCCACCCTGAGAATGCCCAGTCTTGCCTGATCTCAGAAAATAAGCAGGGTCTGGCTTGGGTCTTGTCTAAGGATAAATGACCACTTAAGGATACCACTACTTAAGGATCTTCCCCAAGGCTGGACAGTCATGAGTGGCAGGGTATGTGGGATCATATGGAAAAGCTCCTAGGCCATTTTTCCCCTCCAGTGCTTTGGAACTTCACTCCTGAACAAGTGCAAAATCTGTAAAAATTAGCCAAATGCTTAGACAAGGTGTGCTGTCATCCTGGCAATACCAGAGAGGGACAACTCTATGGCAATGTGTTGGACTTTGGCCTATGCTTACAGAGCCCTGCTCTGTAAGGAACAGTGTCGTGGTTTAAGCCCAGCCAGTAACTCAGAACCACGCAGCAGCTCACTCACTCCCCTCCTTCTTTTTCCCCCCGCTCCCGGAGGGATGGGGAGGAGAATCAAAAGAATTTAACTCCCACGGTTTCAGATAAGAACAGTCCAGTAACTAAGGTCCAATTCAAAACTACTAGTGCTACCACCAATAAAAATAATGAGAAGGGGAATAGCAAGGGAAGAGGATACAATTGCTCACCAACTGCCGATTGATGCCCAGCCTGACCTGAGCAGCGATTTGGGCCTTCCAGGTAACTCCCCCCAGTTTATATACTGGGCATGACATACTATGGTATGGAATACTGCTTTGGCTACTTTGGTTAGTTATACTGTCTCTGCTTCCTCCCTGCTTCCCTTACTCCCTGGCAGAGCATGAGACTCAGAAAAGTCCTTGGTCAGAGTAAACATAACTTATCAACAACTAAAAACATCAGTGTTATCAGCGTTGTTCCCAGGCTGAAAGTCAAAAACACAGCACTGCACCAGCTACTAAGAAGGAGAAAAATGGCTGCTGTAGCTGAACCCAGGACAAGCAGGAAAAAGATTTCTCTAGATCTGAGGGCAAAGCAATAAGCAACGCAGCTACTCAAACCCCAGACACAGCAGCTGCCCAAACCCCCGCGGCAAGCACAAGAGGTACTCAAATCCTGAAAACAGACACTGCAGCCACCCCAAACCCAAAGAAACTGCAGCCACCCCAACACCAGTGAAAGGCACTGCTTCTAAACCAAATGACCAATCCATGCCAGTAATAGTTGCCCTTATGAGCAAGTTGAAAAGCAAATGAAAGGTACGAAAAAACAACCCGTGCAGTAAAGGAAGAAGAAGACTCAATGCACAAACTAGAGGGGGTAATGTTTGAACAAGAGGCATTAGTACAGGAATTGGAGGAAGAGGAAGAGATATCTTCTCGTTCCCTCTCCTTGATTGAGCTGCGGAATATTCAAAAAGATTTCAGCCGCCTTCAAAATGAGCACAAGGTCACCTGATTGCTCTGATGCTGGGTGTTGTGTTAAAAGGGGTGGGGGGAGGTGGTAAGCTCCTTGTTTATTTACACAAACCCCTTGTTTTATTCTCTAATAGGCAACTACCAGTCTGACCGCGTCCGCTTATATCGAACCTCTATTGGTCCGGATACTAATCTGACCACGTCCGCTTATATCAGACCTCTAATGGTCTGGATTTACTGATAGTGCACCACACTGTCCAGTTCAATCAGCAACAGCTACCAATCCGACTGCGTCCGCTTATATCGAACCTCTGTTGGTTCGGATACTAATCCGACCGCGTCCGCTTATATCGAACCTCTACTGGTCCGGATTTAACGATAGTGGCGATTGGCTATCGAAACAGTGTGGTTAATTGATTGAGTTTATTGATGCAACAGGTACAGGTTCTTATGGATTGCCGGTGATAGATACTGTCTGCAAAAGCACGTGCGAATAATGATTACATGAATACAAGCGCTTGATAAAGTTAACACAGCATATCTCTAAAATATACAGATGACAGTAACTCTATAGAGATTCTAGGTTTTCCCAGGGAAGCACTGGATACAGTGCAAGTCTTACCCACAGGCGTCCCTATGGGGGGGGAAGAGAGATCCAGCCCATCGACCAGTCCCAGGAGTCGGTTGATGTTATCTTCCTTGAGTCGTCCACGATGGTATCTTCCCCGAATATCCCCCTCTCTCTTGGGTCATTTTATATTATTTTCACCTTCAAGGTGGAGCTTGAGTGACTCTAGTCATACATACTTTTATTACTATTGGTGCAAATTTCTCTCGCTTCGATTTAAAGGTATATGACACCAAAAATTCAGAGCGCATGATCAGAGAGGGGTGGTCTCATTTTGGAGGGGGGTCGCATTGGAGATGGATGTGTATTTTAGCATGTAAATGCATTATAATGACATTATAATGAAGCAAAGTTCACACTGAGGACGGCATTCTGTCAAGAGATGACAGGCTGCTGGCCCAGGGTAACAAGTATGCAGCTTATCGGCTTTTGTGAGATCTCCACCTCACTCTACCACGCAGCTTATCAGCTTCTTGCACCATCTCGTTCCCATCTTTTTGCTGAAGTTAGGACAAAGCGTAACCGCGAGATCTCCACTTCGCTCTACCCTTCGTCTGTGTTGCCACAGGAACTGCTGTGGAGTGCACATTCCTGGGATACCAGGTGCGGCTGCATCTTGCCCTGAGAGGCCTTGACAGTCCATTTTTCCTTATGTGTGGACAATGCTACATTTCAAATATAAGTTTAATTCATAATTATCCCATATTTCCTAATTATTCCACAGTGGGATAGATGACCCTAAAGGTCCTTTCCAACCCAAACTATTCTGTGTTCTCTGCGATGGAATGAGCCCTGCTTCAGCTTCCTTGATTCCACTTTATAAGGCAGCGTATGGGTGGTAGACAGAGATCACTGTGTTGCTATATGGAGTTTCACACCATGTTAATTCTCTGGAAAAGTGTTAGATAAAGGACATTGAATATGTGATGTCGAAGATGTGTAGTCTTGTTTTCTGTAAACACAGTTAGCCAATAGAGCTGGTCTGATGTTAAACTATCCCTCTAGTGGGCTATTTTAGGGTGGCCTATCCACCCTTTCAGGTATCACTATGTCACTTTGCCCCTGAGATCCAGGCTTAGTTTTCAAGGTTTGAAAAAACATTCCTGAGCAGACGTGATATTCTTACTATATAGATTTAAAGGTGGCTGCAGCACTTTTTCTCATCTGTGTCCTCCACTGATTATGCAGCACATATGGTCTTTAGGCAGATGGTTCCATACAAACCAGCCATACAAATGGGGAAAATATTAATTTTAATTAAGTGCCCAGTCTTACCTCCAGTGAAATCCATGTCAAAATTCTCTGTGAGTTCCATGGGAGCAGGTTCTGATGCGGATCATAGCTCCCTTTGATGGGATATATTACTACCCCATTGTCCAGCTTGCAAACAGATGTGCTTTCACGCCTGATGTAATAAGTGAATTAGAAATGCTGTCACATTCCCTTTGCAGAACAGTAGCCACAAATTTTTTTCCAAGTTATAGATGTCTTTCAGTGGAGGGAAATTAAGTATGGCTTTTGCAATGGACCTATGCTGTCTGGTTCTACAATAAGTAGACAGTCAGGTAAGTAACTATGCCATAGGAATTGGATATTGTAGGTGTAAATCATTACTGCTACTATACGTGTTCGCCTTGTACAATAACTGGCAGTCACCCATTTTAGAAACTGCTTTCTTGTTTCTTACAGTGAAGCAAACATAGATTACCATTCTATTGCTAATAAATAGAATGAATGTGATTTAATAAAAGTGAATTTATACATAGATTGTAACACTAGTATTTAATTATATACCCATCATAACATTAATGAAGCAAGCTGCTAAATATTAGTGCACTGAAGTGCAAGCTTACTCTTTAAGTGCAGGTATATAATAATGTCTTTCCTCTTTTATAATTCCCTTAAATAAAAGGATAGACTACGTACTGTTTACCAGTATTCACGGTATTCCTTCATACTGTACTCCAGTTAAGGTTTCCATTGTAGCAGCTGAAGCTCATATAAAGCTGTGCTTCTGATTTGGTAAAACACTGTGATAATTGTGATCTGTTTCTATGCTATGTTTTAGCATGTCAAATTAAGTTCCAGATTTTTTTTAATTTATTATTTTAATGTAAATTAAAAGTAGTACGTAATCTCTTGTGAGGTGGGTTTTTTTAACCCTTTTTTTTTTTCTGTTATTTTTTCAGACAACAGAAACCCCAACATATGAACTAGTTATAGAGGCTAAGGATATGGGTGGTAATGATGCAGGACTGACTGGCACAGTAACTGCCACTGTTCTTATTGATGACAAAAATGATCATTCACCAGAATTTACCAAGAAGGAGGTAAGAGTTTGCCATCTGTGTTCTACAAAATGGTGCATGTAATTGCAATCGGCTTATTTCTAAATATAAAAATGTTCCTTAATGGAAGAAAATACTTAAAGATATCTTTTTAGCTCAGTGTGACAGCCTTTCATGGAACTGCTCTTTTCTTCTTTTATGATAATAAATTTGAGAACTCCCTCTTGCCTGTGTTCCAGCTTAGGGCTTTTGATGGAATATGGATTAAAGCAACATGTTTTGTCCTGGATTCAGTGCTTCACTTGTGAGACAGTTAGTCCTGGGAGTTCTGTAATGAAACTCTAGTCCTAAAAGCTTTACAATTAACCTACTGGTGGAATTTGTAAGGAAAGTTTTTTCCCCTCAAGTTGAATTCCACTGAAGAATGCTGAAAAGTCTGAAAAAACCCAAACTAAAAGATATTCAATGCCTCCAGGAGTATAGAATAGTGCTACATCAAAATTTCTGGTTTCAGGCAAAACATCTACCAGATTTCCTGCCTTTCTCACACTTCTCCCTTCCCTCTCCTACATTTATTATCAATCTGGTTTTTTTATGTTTTCTTTTGGCCTCTGGTATCTGACAAGAATGAAGCAGTGTAAAAAGTTTTACCTAATAGCAGCTAGTTTGGATTTTGCTGTAGAAATTTCCTGAGGCTCTGCAGATTTTAAGGAATATTCCCAGAAGATGACAAGTAAGCATGAGGGATGCTGATTTTAAGATAGTTTTAGAAGAAAAGGAAAGCCTATTGCTATAGAAGTCTTGGGTTTCTCCTTAAGGTATTTTTTTTACCTTGTTTGTGGTTTTGGTTGGTTGGTTGGTTGGGGGTTTTGTTTGTTTGTTTTTTTTTGTTTTGTTTTGTTTTTTCCCCCGGCCTAATTTTACCCATTTGAAAACTCATTGTTTTGAAACAAATTGGAGCAATTTTAACTGAATAATTATTTCTTTTCTAATTAAAATACAAAATGGATAACCAGATTAAAAAAGGATGGAGAAAGGTTTGTTTTTCTTTTTCTTAAAAGGGAAGAAGAAATAAGAAACCATGACAATTTTGCCAACAGGAATATTATTTTTCACTACTCAGTGGCAATTGCTATAATTACTTAAGTAAAATGATTTGGCAAGAACATTTCAGTCACCTAGAAAGTACCATGGAGAGCCTGATTCAAACCTTTCAAGTCCATAGGTGATAACTAAGTGACTTTTATCAAACTATTAATTCCCTCAGAATTACTCTTTTGTCAGGCTTTTAATGCACTGAAAGCTGTTTCCTGTCAATCAGTAGTTAAAATATATTTAAAACATTCTCTTTTTTAGCCCTCTGAAATATAACAATGTAAAAGGACAACTCGGTGTATTTAGAAATAGGAAGTAACTGTATAAAACAATATAGATAGCAATTCATGTCAGTCAGAGTCCTACCTACTTGAATTTCCAAACTTTGAGATTTCTTATTTTGAAGAAATCTTTCTATAATTGTATGTCTTGTTTGACTTAATAGTTTGGTAATTTGGGCAACTGTGTTAAAAAACTTGGGGGCCTGCTTTGACAGTGTCTATTTCTGTGGAAATTCAGGCAGTAAAAGGTACCCTGTACCCTTGAAAGTCTGGTGGTCTCAGTATAGAAACAAAATAGTAGGTGTGACATGACAGAATTATGTTGCTTTCTTGCACTTTATAGCGCATACAAATTTTCCCAAATAATTTTTTTCCTTTTTTTTTTTTTTTTTTTAATACATCGTGACATGTTTTTGAACCTTTCACTATTTAGAGATGGTAATGGTCTCTGCTTTGCTAAGGGATATTCTCATTCCATGAATAAAGCAGGAAAAATCAGTCTTTAGACATATGGTACCAGGCCCTTTTAGAAACATATGCTCTGTTTAAAATAAGAGCTGTAAGAGGAGGGAGAGTGTCTATTAATAGAGCTAATGCCACTTTGTCTTACTGCTTAATGTAATTAGTTGTATTTAAATGCCAGTTGTATACCACATGATGCAATACTTTTGATTTGAATAAGACTTGAAAGAAAAAGACATTCTACAAGATAACTTTTGGAGCAGGAAGCTCAAATTCAGAAAACATGAAGGTTTGATTTCAGAGTGCAACTTCTTTTATTTACTTTGAGATTGGTTGCTTTAGGATTGGGTTCTTATGGTACGGACATGTTTTCCCAGCTGTCTTCTTTCTCTTTAAAGATACTTTTTCTCAATGTGCTTTTCCCTTTTATAAAACAAATGCTTATTTATTGGCCTATGTTTTCTTCTGGCAGTACAAAAGCTCTGCTTTTATTTGTAATATGATGTTGATGTAGCTTAATTAAGCCAAGTTTTCAATGCACTCTCTCATCTGTAAGCACAGGGGTTAAATTCATTCCTGATTTGATACAGCAAAAGCCAGTGAAGTTATGAGAGGTAGATATGTTCAAAAGTCAGGGTACTGTATGAGTGCAACACTGGGTACCCCAGACTGTGCACTAAATGGTGTTTTGTAGAATGTAGAATGCATTGCTATACATTTCTTGGTAAATATATATATGTGGTTACAATAATATTAACACAAAGGCAGAAATTTAATTATTTTTTTCATAGCTTTCTCTAAAGTTGAAATTTTCTATATCTCTATTTCCAAGAAGTTTTAGATGTGTTAGCAGATATTTCTTTGATTCTTCAGTGCAAGGTAATCTCAGCCATGCATGAGCATGGCTCTGTCCACTGAAGATGAGTTTTATCTTTTGACACTTGACCAATCTCTTCCCATTTTTTTATCCAGAAACAAGCTTATGGATCTAACCCTAAGCAATGATATGCTTCTGTGTACTCCTATTTATTATATTTACTGCTTGGAGGTCAGGTCCTTACGCACCTATTCAAGATGTTCATTAACAGGCTTTATTTGATCTTTTCAGAAAGGCCTAAATGCTCCTTTGTTGCTGTACACAGTTTTTCAGTAGCCTCGACTGGGTTTATGTAGATCTTGCTGGAAAAGGCAACACTTGTCTAGTGAATCTGTTCTTCCATCTGCTATTGTTTTCCCCTGTACTCCACACCCATGTCATTCGGATGCACTTGTGGCCTTCGCGCTTAGGGAAAAATTTGTTGATGGTGTGTCAGGGCATAATCACAGAAGAAGCTGAGATCCAACACAGCACTTCCATGAACTTCAGAGAAATTGTGTAAACCCTTGAGGTTATAAGTACATGTCAGGTACTTTCATGGGTTAATGTATGAGACACTGCTTCATGGGATTCAGCTCAGTAAGTTATTTTGTTCCTGTCCCATTGTGCTACACACCTCTGAAATATCTGCCTTGTTCTATTTCATGTACATATACCTCCCCTTCCTGTTTGTAATAGGCTCTGAACAGTGCAAAAATCCATTCAGACATGCAAACAGTACCCTGTTCCCTCTGGGGGTTTAAATACTTTCATCTCTAATGCCTAAAAGAGCAATGTTTTAACAGCTGCTCCAAAAATCCCAGGTGAGGTAGCAAGGTTTACCTTTTAAAAGGTCACAATGGCTGGGATATTGTGCCAGATTTAAATTATAGATAACACAGCAATATTTTTAGTTGTTGCTAAGTAATGCTTACTCCAATGAAGGACTTGTCAGTCTCATGCTCTGCCAGTGAGGAGGGGCACAGGAAGCTGAGAGGAAGCAGAGACAGGACACCTGATACAAAGCAGCCAAAGGTATATTCCGTACCACAGCACATCATGCCCAGTGTATAAAGTGGGGGGAGTTACCTGGAAGGCGCAGTTTGCTGCTCGGGTTGGGCTGGGTATAAGTTGGTGGGTGGTGAGCAACTGTATTGTGCATCACTTGTGTTTATTGTTTTCTTTGCCTTTTCCCCTTTTGGTTTTATGTTCTCTTCCTTATCATTATTATTGGTAGTAGTAGTAGTTTTGTATGGTACCTTAGTTAGTGGACCATTCTTATCTCAACCTGTGGGATTTACATTAAATGTTCCTCCCCATCCCTCCAGGAGTGGGGGGGGGAAGAAGGAGGGGAGTGAGCGAGTGGCTGCCTGGTTCTAGCTACCGGCTGTGCTTAAACCATGACAGGAGATCATTGGATTTCTTAATTATTTCAAAGGCACAATACTGTCAAATTTATGAAAGTCATGTGTTCCCAGTGGATATACTGTGACCATTTTTCCTTGATTCATTTTTTGTTGCATTTTTTAATGCCATGCATATTAACAAGCTTCAGTTTATGACCTTGACATTTGCTTATTTTTCTTTTGGAGGCCTTCATAAATCACCAGAAGATTTTTTTTAAATCATTATAAAGAAATCAAAGAGAGAATAAGTCATTGAAATGGACAGAAGCAATTTCTTTTCTCTCTATTTATCTTTGTTGGTAACATGGACAGTGGGATTGAGTGCGCCCTTAGCAAGTTTGCCGATGACACCAAGCTCTGTGGTTCGGTTGATGCATTGGTGGGAAGGGATGCCATCCAGAGGGACCTTGACACGCTTGTGAGGTGGGCTGATGCCAACCTGATGAAGTTTAACCATGACAAGTGCAAAGTCCTACACCTGGATGGGAGCAATGCCAGGCACAGCTACAGGTTGGGCAGAGAAGAGGCTCAGAGCAGCCCTGCAGAGAAGGACTTGGGAGTGTTGGTCGATGAAAAAATGAACATGAGCCGGCAGTGTGCGCTTGCAGCTCAGAAAGCCAACCGTATCCTGGGCTGCATCAAAAGGATCGTGACCAGCAGGTCGAGGGAGGTGATCCTGCCACTCTACTCTGCTCTCGTGAGACCTCACTTGGATTATTGTGTGTGATTCTGGTGTCCTCAACATAAAAAGGACAGGGAAATGTTGGAGCAAGTCCAAAGAAGGGCCACGAGGATGATCAGGGGACTGGAGCACCTCCCGTATGAAGATAGGCTGAGAAAATTGGGGCTGTTCAGCCTGGAGAAGAGAAGGCTGCATGGAGACCTCATAGCGGCCTTCCAGTATCTGAAGGGGGCCTATAGGGATGCTGGGGAGGGACTCTTCATTAGGGACTGTGGTGAGAGGACAAGGGGTAATGGGTTTAAACTTAAACAGGGGAAGTTTAGATTGGATATGAGGAAGAAATTCTTTACTGTAAGGGTGGTGAGGCACTGGAATGGGTTGCCCAGGGAAGTTGTGAAAGCTCCATCTCTGGTGGCGTTCAAGGTGGGGTTGGACATAGCCTTGGATGGCATGGTTTAGTGTGAGGTGTCCCTGCCCATGGCAGGGGGGTTGGAAGTAGATGATATTAAGGTCCTTTCCAACCCTTACTATTCTATGATTCTATGATTCTATTTGCGCATAATAGTTAGCTGGCCCATAAGCCATACAGAGTGAAACTTTTGTATAGCAGAGAAAACATAGCCAAATCTGTGTTTAACAAAATAACAGTACATTCATAATGCTGTTGGCTTCTTAATTTCAAAAGGCAGATTTTAAAATTACTGACTTCAGTGAAAGATAAGAAGGGCAGTGCAGAAGACATTTTCAGTCCAGTGTGGAAATAATGCATTCAAAATTAAAGACAACAGTTTATTTAAATGCGTGAAAGGCTGGCTTTTATGATCATATTTCACATACTCGAATGTCTTTTAATCCATTCTGCCATATGACTTAATAATATATTGTCGTGGTTTAAGCCCAGTCAGCCACGTAGTTCGCTCACTCACTCCCCCCTCTTTCTTCCCATAGATCCCGGAGGGATGGGGAGGAGCATCAAAAGAATGTAACTCCCACGGGTTGAGATAACAGTCCAGTAACTAAGGTATAATACAAATCACTACTGCTACCACCAATAATAATAATGACAAGGGAAATACAAGGGAAGAGAATGCAACCGCTCACCGCTGATACCCAGCCCGACCCAGCAGTGCAACCCCCCCTCTTCTGGGTAACTGCTTGTCATGGGTTCAGCAGCAGCAGTCATTTTTCTCCTTCTCGGTAGCTGGTGCAGCGCTGTGTTTTTGATTTTGGGCCTGGGAACAGCGCTGATAACACCAGTGTTTTCAGTTACTGCTGGGTGATGTTTAGGCTGGCCAAGGACTTTGTGAGCCTCATGCTCTGCTAGGGAGGAGGGGAAGCCAGGGGGAAGGAGAGACAGGACACCTGACCCAGACTAACCAAAGAGATTATTCCATACCACAGCACGTCATGTCCAGGATGTAGAAACAGAGAGCAGAGACCCGGAAGGGTGGTGAGGGTGCACGGTGGGGGGTGCACTGCTTGATACTGGGTGGTGAGCAATTGTATCCTTCCCTTGTATTTGCCTTGTCATTATTGTTACTGGTGGGGGTGCACTGGGTTGTCAGGCTTGATATTTGATGGTGAGCTATTGTATTCTCCTTTTCCTTGTATCTGCCTTGTCATTATTATTATTGGTGGTAGCAGTAGTAATTTGTGTTATACCTTAGTTACTAAACTGTTCTTATCTCAACCTGTGGGAGTTGTATTCTTTCGGTTCTCCTTCCCATCCCTCCAGGAGCGGAGGGAAGAAAGAGTGGGAAGTGAGTGAGAGAGCGACTGTATGGGTTTAGAAGCTTAAACCACCACACTGCTCTTAGTTTTTGCATACTGGGCATGATGTGCTGTGGTATGGAATACCTCTTTGGCTAGTTCGGGTCAGGTGTCCTGTCTCTGCTTCCTCCCGGCTTCCCCTCCTCCCTGGCAGAGCATGAGACTCAGAAAGTCCTTGGTCAGAGTAAACATTACTAAGCAGTAACTGAAAACATCGGTGTTCTCAGCGCTGTTCCCAGGCTGAAAGTCAAAAACACAGCACTGCACCAGCTGCTAAGAAGGAGAAAAATGACTGCTACTGCTGAACCCAGGACATATATCAAGAACAAAAAATGTATTGGAGTCTTTCTGCAAATTCAATTAGTCCAATAAATAGTGAAAAATAGTTTCTTTTTCATTAAAAAGAACTCAACCCTAGCCCTTCTAATGACAGGGTGTGAGATGAGGGAAGGGGGAAAGCTAAAGAACTATGAAAATTCTGTCTTTGTTATGCATTTATGTGTGCATGAATGTCGTGGTTTAAGCTATAAACCCATACAGCCGCTCTCTCACTCACTCCCCACTCTTTCTTCCCTCCGCTCCTGGAGGGATGGGAAGGAGAATCGAAAGAATACAAATCCCACAGGTTGAGATAAGAACAGTTTAGTAACTAAGGTATAACACAAATCACTACTGCTACCACCAATAATAATAATGACAAGGCAGATACAAGGAAAAGGAGAATACAATAGCTCACCATCAAATATCAAGCCCGACCACCCAGTACACCCCTACCAGTAACAATAATGACAAGGCAAATACAAGGGAAGGATACAGTACCTCACCACCCAGCTCGACCAAGCTGTGCACCCCCACCGGTGCACCCCCCACCGGCTGCACCCCCCACCGTGCACCCTCACCACCCTTCCGGGTCTCTGCTCTCCGTCTTTGCATCCTGGACATGACGTGCTGTGGTATGGAATAATCTCTTTGGTTAGTCTGGGTCAGGTGTTCTGTCTCTCCTTCCTCTTGGCTTCCCCTCCTCCCTAGCAGAGCATGAGGCTCACAAAGTCCTTGGTCAGCCTAAACATCACCAAGCAGTAACTGAAAACACTGGTGTTATCAGCACTGTTCCCAGGCCCAAAATCAAAAACACAGCGCTGCACCAGCTACCAAGAAGGCAAAAAAGAAAAAATGACTGCTACTGCTGAACCCAGGACAATGAAACAGATGAAGTGTCGCCATTTGTTATTTGGAAGGACTGATTGCATTCTGCTACAGTTAGTAGTTTATCAGATCTAGACCACAGGGTACTTACTTCTTTTGTTGGATGTACTCACAGTGCAGGAATAATTCCAGAGTTTATTGGGCTGCTATAGGCAGGGTAATTATGCTGAAGTGTACCTCTTTCAGTGCTAAACTTAAAACTACCGTGACATATTGCACTAGTGCTTTACAGGTTAAGTGCAACCTACTGGATCCTTTCTTCCTGCTAAAGGTTTATAGCTAAGGGATGTGCAGAGATCGTAGTTCTTGTGTTCTAAACCAGAAAAATTAGTAATAAAGACAACACAGAAGCACAGCATTTAAAATGAGGAATTAAGTGTGGTATACAATGAAGGAAGTAATGTGCATTTAGAAAACTTTGACATCAGTGAAAATGGGATGGCAAAGGGATCTATAAAAGATACTGAGCTTTTAGACTGAAAGCAGTAGGTTACTGGCTCAACCATGCAAACATCTGTAGTGACTGAAAGCTATTACCGCTTGTCAGCTCCTTTCTAACCTCTGTGAAATGAGGCACTAGTCTCAGTCCAGTTCCCAGGGGACAGATGTCTTGGTTACAAACACTTCCAGTGCCACAGCTGCTTTGTCTGTCACAGCCTTGGCTCAGGTCAGGGCTGAGGTAGGCCAGCAAATCATTTGGGAAGGTTTGAAACTCCACTGCTAACACAGGGTGGCTCTGGGTAAATAAAAGATGCCATTTTCCAGAGCTGCACATTGAGAGGTTTCACTTCTACTGACATAACTGTATGTGGCCCTAAGGGTTGCTGGGGAATGATCAGGTCCTGTTCTGTTTATGGGCACCCACTATACAAATTGAGTCCTCTCTGCTGTCATATTTCCTCTTGTCTTGTTATTGATTCTTTTAATACCATGCCATCTTTCTAGGGCATGTTTCCTACTATGTTTCTCACAGTATGTGTTTATGAACAGATTCTTTTCCAGATAACTGTTCATGTCCTAATCTCATTTTAACTTCAAAATATTCCTCTCCCAGGGGTTTCCTTAGAATAATTATCCATACTGTAGAGAATCAGGATGCATTCTGAAAATACAGCAATGAATTTGCAATAGTGACTCAACAGTTTTTTAAGCAATAATTTTCATGCAACAGAGGTAAGAACTATAAAAAATATTTCCCTTCACAAGCATGCTGCTACAAATAAGAGCAAGTGTTTATGGAAGTATGCTTTAATAAACATATGCTTGTTTTTTCATATAGGTAGTCCTCTTGCTACAGGTACAGGAATTTTACACATTACATTGGAGGATGTAAATGACAATGTCCCATCCCTTTACCCAACACTGGCAAGAGTTTGTGACAATGCAAAAGATCTCAGGGTAGTGGTACTAGGAGCATCAGACAAAGACCTTCATCCCAACACAGATCCATTCAAATTTGAACTGAGTAAGCAATCTGGAACAGAAAAATTGTGGAGAATCACCAAGCTTAATGGTAAGTCTATTACTTTTTTTAACTATGCATTTTGTCCCCCCACCCCTACATCCAAGATACCCACCCTGAGGCTGCCCATTTTATGAATTCAGAAGCAGTTGTGTGCAAAAGTCTTGCAGGATGGACCCATTGCTGGTGCTTTACACTGTGCTGGTTTGCTCAAACTGGCTGCCTGATGGGACATAATAACAGTCTGCATTTTCTCTGAAAACTGACCTTTTTTCCTCCTCTTATCACATTGAACAAACTTTTTCAGTTTTGCATTAAAGAAAGTCTATTAATGACTTGCAGCTTTGTAAAGATCATCATATTTCATGGCATGGAATTGTTTTGCATGAGATGCACAAGGCATTGGGACGTCATGAAACTTTTGCATGGGCTTTAGCAATGTACTTGAAAAACTTCCTGATTTTAAGTATTTGAACTCTTCACAAATAAAATACTCCTGTGCACTGGGACCATATGCTACTGGCAAGAGAATCAAAGCACATGTTATGCAATTGCAGAAGGTTCGTATGACAAATTGTGAACACAAAGTACTAAATTTCTTTTCAATGTAGATTATTTCTGTTTGTTTTCTAGTATGTAGTATTTATCTCTGTCACTACTGAATCTTTTAGCAGTTTCTTTCATAGTCTTCTTAGAAAAAACTAAAGATGGATGTGATGTCTGTACCTGCCTGCAGGACAAAGTGAAGGAATCATTTTCTTTGCTGTTCTCCAAACATCAAACCACCTCTGTTAACACCCCTAAAAGAGCCAGCACACTCACCTGGGTACCAGTAGATGTTATAACCTAACTCACTGTTGCTCAGGCAGAGCAGATCTGTGCATTTGAAGGGGCATTACTTCCCTATCCTGCCTTCTCAGGCAAACTGGGGAAGGAGTTAAGCAGCTATGCCTGTGCTTCCTTGCAAGAAGGGTTTTTTCCTTCGACAAATACATATATTCTTCCCTCTTGTGTTCCTTTGGGCATGACATGCCTTAGCATTTGATTAGTGTACTAGTTTCCACAGGTAAATTCAGCCAATAATTTGCAGACATTTAGTGTATTTAAAGAAAAGGGGCTCTTAGAAGTCTTTCTTTTGGTGGGGTTTGGAATAAATTTGCAGTTAGTGCTCAGCCCAGGAAAGAATTTCTGTACTGCCTCTTCTTACCTCCAATAACCTCTTTAATCTTTTCCTTAGGCTGTTCTAATTTTCTTCTTAATTTCCAGGAATAACTGTAGCATGTCTGTTTGCAGATTCCTCTTCCCTTCCAAACAACTACTATTTGGCTAATTCTCACCTTATCCTTTGCAGATACTCATGCCCAGGTCATCCTGCGTCAAAACCTGAAAAAGGCCAATTACATAGTCCCAATCTCAGTGACAGATTCTGGGAAACCACCTCTGACTAACAACACAGAACTGAAATTACAGGTGTGTTCCTGCAAGAAATCTAAAGCATACTGCAGTGCAATGGATGCCCTTCGTAACAGCATAACCCTTTTCCTTCTTTCACTCTTCAGTTTATTTTGTGAATCTTTTCCTGAACTGCAACAAAGTATTATTTAGCGTCTCATTTGCACGCTGCAAAAGAAAACCTACCAAGGGAGAGGTTAAATTCATGCATTGATATCATAATGCAGTAAGTTCGGGTTTTTTTTCATGAGTAAGTAGCTATAAGGAAGAGGGAGGGTAGGGTTTTTTCATTGTCAAAAATATCAACGCATGCCTGGTTGTCAAATTAAGAAATAGAAGCAGTAATTTTAAGAAGACTCAAAGAAAATTAAAGCTAGCATATGACAAACCAAGAACTACCAGCTCTAGTACCAGATGTAAAAAGGACATGGAACTGTTGGAACAAGTCCAGAGGAGGGCCACGAGGATGATCAGGGGACTGGAGCACCTCCCGTATGAAGACAGGCTGAGAAAGTTGGGGCTGTTCAGCCTGGAGAAGAGAAGGCTGCGTGGAGACCTCATAGCAGCCTTCCAGTATCTGAAGGGGGGTATAGGAATGCTGGGGAGGGACTCTTCGTTACGGACTGTAGTGATAGGACAAGGGGTAATAGGTTCAAACTTAAACAGGGGAAGTTTAGACTGGATATAAGGAAGAAATTCTTTACTGCAAGGGTGGTGAGGGCCTGGAATGGGTTGCCCAGGGAAGTTGTGAAAGCTCCATCTCTGGCGGTGTTCAAGGCCAGGTTGGACAGAGCCTTTGATGGCATGGTTTAGTGGGAGGTGTCCCTGCCCATGTCAGGGGGGTTGGAACTAGGTGATCTTAAGGTCCTTTCCAACCCTAACTATTCTATGATTCTATGATTAGTGAGACACTTCCTTTCATCTCTCCTCACTTGAATTCAATTAAAAAACAGAAACAGGAGATTAAAGGTGTTCTTGTAACAGTAGCTGTTCTGGGTCACTATGAAAATGAGAACTGTCTGCTTCAATCTATTCCTCTGTATAAAGTGCAGAAGCAACTGGAACATGAGGAATTTATTTGAGATTCTGGGCTTGGAGCCACCCAGAATTGATGATCAAATTGCAGGTCTGGGTTAGAGGGCAAAGAGAACTGTAGTTAAAGGAAGCTTATGCTGCTTCTGAGAAAGCTTTCTAAAAAAGACTCACAAAATTCCTTATTTCAATTGGAAGGAGTAAAAAAATCCCAGAATGACTGAAGTGTATCTAACCTAGATGATCACTGGCTTGTCCTATGACAGCTTCCAGCAATTTTTTTGATGCAATATTATTTGGAGTTCCTTATCTGTTAAAAGGGAATAGCTGTATCCTATAACTGTGACAGTAAATCTGTTATTCAAAGATTATTACCATCATCTCATGTTAGTAAAATATATTGAATGGTGAATTAATACACGAGCCTTGGTGAAAGATCTTTGTCATGGTTCAAGCCCAGCTGGTAACTCAGAACCCCGCAGCCATTCACTCACTCCTCCCTTCACTCCCCCCCTCCCCCCCCCCAGGTGGGATGGGGAGGAGAATCAAAAGAATGTAAATCCCAAGGGTTAAGAACAGACAAATAAATAAAGTATAATATAAAAGTACTACTAATAATAATAATGATAAAGGAAGTAACAAGGGGCAAGAATATAAAACTAAAAATGGAAGGGAAAAAATAGAAAAACCGCCAAAAAAACAATGAACACAAGTGATACACAAGACAGTTGCTCACCACCCACCAACTAATACCCAGCCCAACCCGAGCAGCGACCTAGCCCTTCCAGGTAACTCCCCCCACTTTATACACTGGGCATGATGTGCTGTGGTACGGAATACACCTTTGGCTGCTTTGTATCAGGTGTCCTGCCTCTGCTTCCTCTAGGCTTCCCATGCCCCTCCTCACTGGTTGGTAGAGCATGAGAAACTAAAAAGTCCTTGATCAGAGTAAGCATTACTTAGCAACAACTAAAACATTGGTGTGTTATCAGCACTGTTCTCAGACTAAACTTGAAAACACAGCACTGCACCAGCTACTAGGAAGGAGAAAAATAACTGCTGTAGCTGAGCCCACAACATTCTTATATTCT
This sequence comes from Amazona ochrocephala, assembly GCA_039720435.1. NCBI lineage: Eukaryota > Metazoa > Chordata > Aves > Psittaciformes > Psittacidae > Amazona > Amazona ochrocephala. Next base: position 24,570,083 of record CM077908.1, read on the forward strand.
TGCTGAGATAAAATCTAGCATGAGGCAGAGATAGATAATTTATACATCTGAGGCTTGGTGTGTGCTTGATTAAGCATCTTGTCAGGTTTTTTTCTTACAGTTTCTTGCTTTTATCCCAAAAGGTTAGCAGGAAGGTCATGGGAGAATTAGAATTAGCTAATGTTTGTGATGCTCTTTGAACATGAAAAGGACTATATAAATGCTAAGTGCAAATTCACAATCTTTGTTCCAGTCAGTGACCTCTGAAATATCTCCACTGGCTTTGGTTTAGTCTGCTGGAACCAAACGCAGACTTCAGCTGTTAGAAGTAGTATGTTAAAAATATTTGACAGTATGTGACACTATCATCAGTGATATAGATTTGCAGCCCATTGATTCATATGTATTCTTGTTACTACTTCATAAATGTTGCTGGTGCTATACTAGGCGTGACTTTAACCACTGGAATTACTTTTTTATCTTACATAATTTGCACTTCAACTTTATTTACATTAATGCATCTGCTCAGAATACAGTGAGGTAGAGAAAAGCTTTTTGGTTATGAAAGCAACCATGTTACTTTTACCTAGCCTCAAAAGAAGTCTGATCGCGTTCCTTACATGGAATTATGAAAATAAGTTCTAGGTATCGGAAAGCTCTTCGTGAGTTGCCCTTCTTGACTACAGACATTCTCCAGCTCAGCTGTAGGCAGAATATAGGCCCCTGGCATTTGAATGGTGCGTGGTGCTCTGAATGACAGGGATTCCCTCTCCTACTGTAAAAGAATAAATAACACTGAATAGTCTTTACACTGTGAAGCAGTACAAGCATGCCTAGAGCCTTTCTGAAACCTTACATTCATTCATCGAACTTGTCGTGGTTTAAGCCTCTCAGCCACGCAGTTTTGCTCACTCACTCACTTCCCCCTCTTTCTTCCCTCCGCTTCTGGAGGGATGGGAAGGAGAATCGAAAGAATGCAACTCCCACAGGTTGAGATAAGAACGGTTTAGTAACTAAGGTACAACACAAATCACTACTGCTACCACTACTACTACTAATAATGACAAGGCAAATACAAGGAAAGAATACAGTAGCTCACCATCAATCCCAACCCGACCAAGCCGTGGACCCCCCACCGTGCACCCCCACCCTTCAGGGTCTCTGCCATCCGTTTTTACATCCTGGACATGATGTGCTGTGGTATGGAATAACCTCTTTGGTTAGTCTGGGTCAGGTGTCCTGTCTCTCCTTCCTCCCGGCTTCCCCTCCTCCCTGGCAGAGCATGAGACTCACAAAGTCCTTGGCCAGCCTAAACATCACCAAGCAGTAACTGAAAACACTGGTGTTATCAGCGCTGTTCCCAGGCCCAAAATCAAAAACACAGCGCTGCACCAGCTACCAAGAAGGGGAAAAATGACTGCTACTGCTGAACCCAGGACATTCCACCCCTTATTCCATACCATTCACGTCATGCTCAGATCACACATTTTCAATATACCATCACATGTGTATATATACATCCACACACACACACAGAGGGAGAGAGATCATCCCTTAGTGCATGGACCAATCTCTATAAAGCTGCTGAGTCCATCTAGTCCGTGATATTGGGCTCCATCTCTTGTAACAGTCTTTCAGAGCAGGAGAGGCTGTGTGCAGTGCTCACACTCGTGAATAACCTGGTCAATAGTGTCCATTGCTAAGTCCACCCCTCGATCATGAGTCCATCTGTATGCTGCATCTCTGCCCTGATGGCCTGAAGTGTCATGGGCCCACCAGGCTTAAAATAATTCACCCTCCCCTCCAGCAGTTTCTGCAGCTTGTTGTTGGGGACTCCATACAGCTGCCTTCCATCTCCGACGCATCCAAAGCACTGGAGGGGCCCAGTGGACTAGATACTTGCCCATACTGTCCCACACACCCTGGCACTCGTGACTGTCCAGCCTTGGGGAAAAACTCTTGGTCACCCTACATGGTAGTCTAACCCCAGACAAGGCCCACACCTGACTCTGGTTAACTCTCAGGACCAGATGAAATGGTTGTGGGTAAAACACACTCTGTATGCTTGCTAACATACTGATCCCCATCAGAATCAGCAGGCAGGTCTCAAGGGTACCCAAAGGCCATTTAAAATCTTCAGAGCTCTCAAATGAGGCTGCTTTACTTGTCACTGGGGCTGGTGTAGCTGCTGTGCTTGCCGGCTCTCTCACCACCAGCTGCTCTTTGTCTGAGTCCAGGTCTTCCTCCTCTGCCTTGCTGGGAAGTGCTGCATGGTCTCCTGCATCCTCCTGGGGCTCGGGCTCGCGGGGTTCTGCGGGCGGCTGGTGGGGAATGCTCTTGGCCACTGCGGGGCTGGGCTCGGCGACTCCGCTCCTTGGTTGCCTCCTCCTGTTGCTCAGCAGCTGCGGGGCTGGGCTCGCCGGCGGGACTCACCCCCTCTGCCGCCTCCTCCCGCTGCTGCTCAGCAGCCGCGTGGCTCCACTCCTGGTCCCCGGGGCCGCCCTCCCGGGCCGTTTCAGCCGCCAGCGGCTCCCGGCCCCCCCCCCCCCTCGGCTCCCCACAGCCTCTCGAAGACTGAGGCAAGGACGAGGGCCAGGATGGTGAAAAGCAGCCGAGCTGCCAGGTACAAGTCCACGTCCGCATTCACGCCCACATCTGCCTCACCCTGCTTCTGGAGCCCGCCCGTATCACAAGCCATTCCAATAAAGTACACTGAAACAAGAACCTTAACCCAAAACCCATATCCGAATGCTAAGATAATAAATACCGGCTGTAAGTAAGGTACAACAGGATGAAACCATGAAAACCAGAGCGACAACTTTGAGAGCCAATAAATCAGCATTGTGACGAGTGGCTATTAATCCTGTCGTTATTTCAACCCTTCGTGCCCTCCATTGGGCGCCAAAAAGAGCTGTCGTGGTTTAAGCCTCTCAGCCACGCAGTTTTGCTCACTCACTCACTTCCCCCTCTTTCTTCCCTCCGCTTCTGGAGGGATGGGAAAGAGAATCAAAAGAATGCAACTCCCACAGGCTGAGATAAGAACAGTTTAGTAACTAAGGTACAACACAAATCACTACTGCTACCACTACTACTACTAATAATGACAAGGCAAATACAAGGAAAGAATACAACAGCTCACCATCAATCCCAGCCCGACCAAGCCGTGGACCCCCCACCGTGCACCCCCACCCTTCCGGGTCTCTGCCATCCGTTTTTGCATCCTGGACATGACGTGCTGTGGTATGGAATAACCTCTTTGGTTAGTCTGGGTCAGGTGTCCTGTCTCTCCTTCCTCCCAGCTTCCCATCCTCCCTGGCAGAGCATGAGAGTCAGAAAGTCCTTGGCCAGCCTAAACATTACCAAGTAGTAACTGAAAACACTGGTGTTATCAGCGCTGTTCCCAGTCCCAAAATCAAAAACACAGCGCTGCACCCGCTACCAAGAAGGAGAAAAAATTACTGCTACTGCTGAACCCAGGACAGAACTGTAATAAGTATGGGGAGAGATATCATTTTAAATAAAGAGTCAAGTACAATTACACACATGATCTACCAGCAATCTGATGTTCCTGTCTGTGGCCTGAGCAATACAACCAAAGCAAAGAGATATAGTTGCCGCGAGGACTCAGTCAGAAATCAATATGATTAGACAAAAGCCGTTTATTGCTTGTGAAGCTACTGTTTAGATACTGTAGGCTTACAGTTCTAACATTACATGTCTTTCTACGATTGGTTACATATACTTAGCAACAGGTATACTATTGGTTAACATGTTTTGTGAGAACCTGAAGTGTGGTTTTTGTAAGCAAGTAAGATTTACAGTCCAATTTAGCAACCTCCTTATCTTAGATCCTTCTTATCTTCCAGGCTTGCATTCTTGTTTCATTAGCTATCCGGGAGTTACTTCTTTTCCACGGTCAACTGCACAGAGCTAACCAGGAATTACCCCTGCTACATGGCTAGCTGCATGTAGTTGCTTTCATTCAGAGCAGGCCTATGTCCATTCTCTAACAAGAAATCATCCACATCTCCTCCTTTTCTTTTCTTGAATAAGCCAAAGCTGTTTTACCGATTTTTCAATCATATCACGAATACATTGCAAAATACTAGGTATAATCATAACTATGGTCAAGACTATTACTAAAATCATTCCAATACCTTTAATCAGAGGTGTGAGCCAGCCATTAAAACCCCAAGATGTAAGAAGGGCATATAACCAAGAAATCTTATCATTCTGATAGACATCGTGAAGTACTCTCGCATGCTTCCAAATTTCTTTAACATCTTTCAAGATCTTTCCGGACTGATCAACATAACTACAACAAGATTCATTAATTAAAGTACATACTCTGTCTACTTGAGCTGTTAATATATCTAAAGCCTTACGATTCTGCAAAACTATCTTTTTTAAAGTATCTACTTCTACTTGCAAGCCAAAAAGCACTGTTGCAGTGCGATTTGCTATAGCCTCCATTTCTCCTGAAACATTAACTATGGCTCTTTCTAATTGCACCACTTCTAGAGCCGGTATTAAGGCTCTAACAAAGCTGTGGTATGGTGTCCCATAAGTCACCAGTGGATTGTTAACCTCTCTTTTCGTCCGACCTTGTCCCCGTAATCCTCCATGCAATTCCGTGTGACTAAACAGTGCCAGAGGGGGGGGCTAACAAGCCCATAATACGCTGGCCTGTCCAATTTGCTGGGAGCTGTTTTCTTGCTTGTCCATTTCCACAAAGCCACCAATAGCCTGTAGGTAAGTTACATGTGGCATTAATACGAAGGTTCACATTATGGGTGGCTCTGCCCTACAAATAATCTGCCCAATGCTGTAATCCTATTCTGTTTGAATATTGCCCTGGTAAATTTGGGTCAGCAGAGTGATTTAGCTTTAGTTTAATGACTGACCAATTGCCAAATGACTGATTGATGTAACCTAAGTTTTCCCCTCCAGTCGAATAGTTTATATATGGAATGGTATCATTAATTATCTCCCAGATAAATGAAGTGTCTTCCATAATCACCGTTTCGGTCTTGCACTGGTATGAAGTGTTCAACAGACTATATGGGTTGAGGTCAGTCCAATTACTCGATGGAATTCCCAGTAGTAGTTTATCAAAATGGTCTGCTTGAGCACATATCCAGCAGTCTTTCAGTTGCGTATAGCTGACCAATTTAGTTAACATAGCCACATACGTATTACCATCAAAGACAGCATAACAAACTGACAATAGACAACATAGGCCTATGCTGGTCTTAATTCCTGGGCATTCCATCCTTCTCATATTTCCCCTTTCTTTTCTTCTTTAATTTCCACTGGAATCGTTTTGCACACTTTGCTTTAGTTTTTTCCCACCGTTCAGGGAGAACTTCCCATATATATGGCACTAATAACAGTCGGGAGCATTCATATGCAATCACATTACATCCTTTGTTACGTTCTATAACTTGATTATGCAAATCTTCCTCAGCTGCATAATATCTTTGCGTTCCCAAATATTCTTGACCTGTAATTACTAAAATACGAGCGAGTGCACTAACATTCCAAAGAGACTTTCTATAACATACCTCACAATATAATTGACAAAACACTGAATGCTTCCAAGCTCATTTTTTGCGATCGTCGCATTCAGTCAAAACCCACAGTTCACAAGTCCCACAACTAGGACATAGCAAACACAATCTGTCCAATTGATTCATGTAGCAAGACTGTTATTCACGTTGAGAGATTCTGAAGTTGGTCGATGATCCGATGGCATAGGTGAATTCTTCCACGGTCTCACCCATCGAGCGGGAATTCAGCATGGACCTGTATCTGTAAGTACACACACATAACCGCAGCCAGTTAATTTTACTTCTCCCGGCCCTATCCATTGACCCGTTTCCAGCTCTTTATATTGTACCTGAATGCCACATCCATGGTCTTTGTAACCAGAACTTAAAGCTTGGCTGTGAATTACAGCTGGAGGCTCAGTAGATATAACATTACATATAACGCTTTCTGAGTTCTAGCTGCAGGAGTTACTAGCCCATCCTCCCCCATTCTTTGTTTTTCGAGTAAGTGTTTTAAAGTCTTATGAGTGTGTTCAACAATGGCTTGTCCAGTTGGAGAGTGGGGAATACCAGTGGAGTGAGAAATGCCCCATTTCTGTAGAAATTTAGAAAGAGCTTGTGAAGTATAACTAGGGGCATTATCTGTTTTGATTAAAAGCGGCACCCCCATAATTGCAAAACACATTCGTAGGTGAGTAATTACATGTCGTGCTGTTTCCCCAGCAAGAGGAGTGTGGGATAATTAAAAATTAAACTTATATTTGAAATGCAACATTGTTCACACATAAGGAAAAAACAGGCTTTCAGGGCCTCTCAAAGCAGGATGCAGCCACCCCTGGAATATGCACTCCACAGTGGTTCCCATGCATACACAGATGAATGATGGAGTGGGGTGAAGACCTCGCGGCCATAATTTGTCTTAACATCGAGAAGAAACAGGAACCAGGTGCCACAAGAAACTGATAAGGTGCACGTACGTTACCCTGAGTCGGCGACCTGTCATCTTTTGACAGAATGCCGTCCTCTGTGTGAACTTTGCTTAATTATAATGTCATTATAATGCATTTACATGCTAAAATACACACCCATCTCCAATGCGACCCCCCCCCCAAAAGAGACCACCCCCACTGAGCATGCACTCTGAATTTTTGGTGTCATATACCTTTAAAAGTGAAGCGAGAGAGATTTGCACCAATAATAATAAAGGTATGTATGACTAAAGTCACTCAAGCTCCACCTTGAAGGTGAAAAATAGTATAAAATGACCCAGGAGAGAGGGGAATATTGGGGAAGACATCATCGTGGAAGACAACATCAACAGATTCCTGGGACCGGTCAGCGGGCTGGACTCTCCTTTCCCCCCCCCATAGGGACACCTGTGGGTATGACTTGCACTGTATCCAGTGCTTCCCCAGGAAAACTTAGAAACTCTAGAGAGTTACTTTTCACTGTTACCTTTATATTCTATAGCCAGGCTGTATTAACTTTATCGGGCGCTTGTATCCATGTAACTATTATTAGCACGTGCTTTTGCAGATAGTATTTATCACTGGCAATCCATAAGAACCTGTACCTGTTTCCTCAATAAACTGCACTGTTTCGGTAGCCAATCGCAATAAACTGCACTGTTTCGGTAGCCGATCGTAATTTCCTCACTGAACGCGACCCCATCTCTCAGTGTGGCCGTGAGGGTTCATGAGCACTACTGGACTGGCAGTGTTGTGCGCTATCGGTGAATCCGGATCAGTAAGGTTCGAAACAGCAAATGCGGCCAGACTGATAGTTGCAGCTGATTGGACTGAGCAGTGTGGTGTACTATTGGTGAATCCGTATCAGTAAGGTTCGAAATAGCGAACGCGGCCAGACTGGTAGTTGCATATTGGAGCCGTTCCTGGCCACTCTAATAAAGCAAGGGGTTGATTTTCCCCATTTAACGCAACAAGGAGTAGCCCATAAGCAGTGAGAAAAGGTATCTACTGAAACATGTAAATATTTTAGACGACTGAAAGTGGGGACATGTGTTACATCCATTTGCCAAAGTTGCAGGGGTAAAAGACCTCGAGTGTTCACCCCCAAACCAATTCAGATTGATTGACCTTGGCAATTGGGGCAAGACTGGACAATTCCACGGGCATCAGATAGGCTAATGCCAAATTGTCTCACTAACATTTTTGCAGCTTGATGGAAAAAGGCATGAGAGAATCGGGCTTGTTGAAAAACATCCATTGGGGGACTGGCCCAAGCTGGTGCCACTAGATGGTCAGCTCGATCATTACCTGCAGCTAAACCTCCAGGGAGACCTGAATGACTACAGATGTGCATGATAAAATAAGCTGTTTCGCGAACATTTACCAGATAGAACAAGGTATTAAGCAGTGTCCGTAAACACAAGTTATTAACCTCTTGTAAAATAGAGCGCTCAAGATGCTGGACAATACCCACAACATATAAAGAATCACAAACTATATTAGTTGGTGTAGATGACCATCGCTTAAATACCTCCACAACTGCAGATAGTTCTAGTGTCTGTAAGGAATCAGTATCAAGGCCTTGAATTTTATGAGCCTGCCAGCCGTCTTTTGTTTGCCATGTATATCCTGCTGTATGAGTGTTTTTACTAGCATCGGTAAAAATTGTAAGGCCTTTTACAGGTACCTTAGACAGATAAATAACTTTCTCAAATTGATTTCCTGTAGCAACAGAAAATGGTCTATGTGGAGGAAAATGAATCTTGATTTGGCCCGTAAAATCTGCTAACGCGATTTGAAAATGACTACTAAAATGACTACTTCTGCCCAACATAACCATGGCTTAGTAACTGGCAAAAATATAATGTGTGGATCTTGTCCCATAATTTCCCAACATCGCATCCGACAGCAAACAATGAGCAAAGCTATAATCTCTACATGTGTGGTGACAGTTTTCCTGATGCGAAAAGGTAGAAATATCCATTCTAATATGCACAAAGGATCCCATTTCGTGTTATTCCATTGAGCTGTCAAACTGTATGGATGATTCTCATGATTGATTAAAAATACAAATACATCTAAATCTGGGTTCCATTGTGAACTATAATTAGTAGTTATTTTCTGAGCTATTTTTCTTAAGGTTTTTTGCTGAAAGAGGAATAAGGTTCTAGTTTCTTCAGCATGAGGTACTCCTTTCAAAAGGGGCATTAAAGGTGCTATGTCCTCATTAGTGATGTCACATACAGGCCATAACCACTGTATATCTCCCAGTAATTTTTGAGCATCGGTCAAAGTATGAATTTCAGTAACAATAGTAAGTTTTTGAGGTCAAATGGTAGCCCCTGTAATTATCCAACCAAGATATTTCCAGGGAGGCAGACACTGTATTTTTTCTGGGGCGATAATTAAGCCAGCCTTTGACAGCAGTGTCTGTAATAGGTCTAAGATGGAATTTTTATCTAAATTTTCTCCAGCTATCAGAATATCATCCATATAGTGATAGACCAAGCATCCCCGTAAAATTTGCCGGACTGGCTGTAATGCCCAAGCCACATACATATGACAGATTGTAGAAGAATTTTTCATTCCTTGAGGTAAAACCACCCATTGGTATCTTGTAGCAGGTTCTCCCCGATTAATTGCAGGTACAGAAAAGGCAAACATTTCACAGTCATCAGGATGCAAAGGAATTGTGAAAAAAGCAACCCTTTAAATCAATGACCAGCAAGTCCCATCCCTCTGGAATCATAGAAGAGCTTGGTAAACCGGGTTACAAAGGACTCATGTCTTGCATAACTGCATTAATAGCTCTGAGATCATGTAACAACTGCCATCTACCTCCCTTTTTAGGGATGGTAAATATTGGTGTGCTCCATGGACACGTGGAAGGAACAATATGACCTGCTGTAAGTTGCTCAGAAACAAGTTGGTGCACATGGGACAGCTTTTCTGTAGTTAGCGGCCATTGATCAACCCAAACAGGTTTCTCCCTAAGCCAGGCCAGTTTAAAGGTCGGCTGTCCCACAATGGCTGCCGCTAAAAAGGTGAATTAATAAGCCTCATCCCCACTTGGCTTAAAATATCACATCCCAACAGAGCAATAGGGGAGGCTATAACATATGGGTTAACAGCTGCAGTATTGCCATCAGAAAGGCAAAAAGAAATCATTTGTTTACTAATTTTAGTAGATTGAATGTCACCTATTCCTGCCACCCCAGCAGGGGGGGCTTCTAATGGCCACGTTGTCAGCCATTTATGTAAAGGGAGCACTGTCACATCAGCTCCAGTGTCAATTAGCATCGAGATTTTAAATGATTGCCCATCTGGATTTTGCACCAGGACTTGATCCTCTGGCTTATGATTGGTTATGTCCAGAGCTAACAGAATATCAGGAGCACCTGATGACCCCCATCCTCAGTCCCCTCTATGAGTCTGGCCAGGTTTAGGTACTTTATGTTCAAACGGCACCAATTGAGCTATTTGGGAACCCTTTGGAATATTAATAGGTAGAGCATGGGTCTGTACCATAACTGCAATGTTGCTTGTGAAATCAGCATCAATAACACCTGGTAACACAAAAACACCTTGACGAGAAGTAGACAATCTTCCAATCAATAAAGCACATAAACCATGGCTGAGAGGACCACCCGTGTTTTAGGGAACACAGTGGACAGAGGTATCATAAAGGGTAATATCTACTGCGGTTTCCACGTCCACTCTGGCACTGCCGAGAGTGGTGGAGGGGACGCGGTCCAGGCACCCTGATTTTGTGTCATAGCGCGAGGAGCCGTCACACTCAAATTGAAGTTTCCCAAAGGCATACCGTCTCTTTTGAATTTAGAGTGGCACTCGTGCTTGATGACCAGTTTTATCACACCGGGTACAAGACCCTTGGGAAGTCCTGGAACGGGCAGACAAATTTGATGGATTGCCGTTTTTGTGTGGGCAATGTTTCTTAACATGGCCCAATTGTCCACATTGAAAACATTTGACACCTCTGGATTTGTCATAACCTCGTCCTTGCTGTTGTATGAGAGGCTTAACGGCAGCGGCAAAAGCACTGGCCATATACCCTGCTTTTTCCTCCGTCGTGCCCACTTTAGAACACGCGTCCATCATCTATTGTAGACCTGCTGATTTTGGAAGTCCCTGTAAAATATGCTTACAAACAGGGTTAGCATTTTCAACAGCCAGTGACATTAAAACAGATTCTTTTGCGTTAGGTGCAAGGTCAATATTTTTCTTGATAGCTTCAGTCAATCTCTCCACAAATAACATATATGGTTCATTTATAGCCTGTTTAATAGAAACATAAGAAGGATTAGGTTTTCCAGCCTCCGGAACAGCTTTTAGAGCCATCAATGCCAGCTGTTGTGACTGCTGCAACACCTCAATCGGAAATTGCATCTGAGCCTGACCAGGATGGAAAGGACCTTTACCTATCAGCATTTCAACTGCAACCCCATGTAAGGGATCATTTGGGTGTCGGCAGGCATTTTCATCGGCAGCCATTTCAGCCAACTCCTCAAATGAACTCTTAAAATGCAATACCTGTGATGGAGACAATAAAACAGCAGCTATTCGTAAGCAATCATTAGGAGTTAGTACAGTGGAAGAAAACAATGCATTTAACATCTGTTGTGTATAATTAGAAGTCAACCCATATTGTGCTATTGCTGACTTTAACTCCATCATTGTTTTCCAATTTAAAGGAGACCACTGAACCTGTCCTGCTTGGTTAATCGTTACAGGAAAAGCTTTTGGTATCTCGATAGGTAGTATTTGTCCGTCTATTATAGCATCTTGAATGACACCCCTCCAGCGCATTGCTGCAGGATGATCTTGAGGCGCTGGCAGAGTCTGCGGCAACGTTGTCGGTAGAGTCGGTGGTAGTGGTACGTGCATAGCCGTGTCAGAGATCTGTAAATTGGCAAGTCTGTCATGAAGTGTCTGTAATTTTTCATCTAACAATTCTGTCCATTTGTCCCACTCTTGAAGATCTTTCAGATGGGGCATCGGGGGGAGGGAGGCCAAGGGTGGCGAAGGTGGTATCGGCGGATACAAATTTGTATCCCCTGGCCCGTCCATTGGTTCTAGTTCTTCCCACTCGGTGTCCTGTTGGGGTGGAAAAAAATCTTTAGTCTCTGTCTCTGGAGCTGTGGCCTTAACAAAAGGATTATTTGAGCGTTTTGACCGAGCTCCTTCTCTGAGTAAGTCCCGATGTTCTTCCTGGGGTGGGGGCAACTGGAAAGGGGAGAGTGCAGGCTGCTCAAACATCCGCACTCTAGGGCATAGGCCCTTTCGCAGTGGCTTCTGTGCCATCGCCCCTTCCACCCCTACGGGAAATTCTTTAGTAGGATCGTCCAAAAAAGCCGCAAATGCAGCTTTGGTAACCTGTCTTTCCGCTTGCATTCCTGTGAACGTGTCTCTCAGCAGGCGCCATAAAGTAGCAAATGATTTAGTCTCTTTTGAACCCAAGGTCACTTCATCCCATAAAACTTTGCCAATTCTTTCCCATACGACAGGCTTAAACGCATCATGCGCCCCTTCTATCAGGTGTTTATCCTTAGTCCACAGGAGCAATTTTTGTAAGATAACATTATCATACTCAATCCCTCTCTTAGAGAGGATATGCTGAAAGAGCTTTAGTACAGCTTCCTCTTCCTTATTGAGCTTGTTCCCCATACTGCCTTTCAAGCATTAAAAGACACACATGGCTGCCCACCTTTTCCACTGCAGTGCTTTCTGGGCTCTTATTTGGCCCCCGGGGTCTTATTTGGCCACGCTGAGTTGATCGCTTTCCAGGCTCTTATTTGGCCCCGGTGAGTCGACTCCCAGCTGGTGATCCGCGGCACCACGCTCCGTTGTGACCGCCCCACGGTCCAGAAGTCACGATCGGCCATGCTTATTATTTTCAATATGAAAAGTATCCAGGTCCCTGCTCATTAGTCTCAATATGAAAAGTATCCAGGTCCCGGTCCCTGTTCGGGCACCATTTGCTGTGAGGACTCAGTCAGAAATCAATATTATTAGACAAAAGCCGTTTATTGCTTGTGAAGCTACTGTTTAGATACTGTAGGCTTACAGTTCTAACATTACATGTCTTTCTACGATTGGTTACATATACTTAGCAACAGGTATACTATTGGTTAACATGTTTTGTGAGAACCTAAAATGTGGTTTTTGTAAGCAAGCAAGATTTGCAGTCCAATTTAACAACCTCCTTATCTTAGTTCCTTCTTATCTTCCAGGCTTGCATTCTTGTTTCATTAGCTATCTGGGAGTTACTTCTTTTCCACAGTCGACTGCACAGAGCTAACCAGGATTTACCCCTGCTACATGGCCAGCTGCAAGTAGTTGCTTTCATTCAGAGCAGGCCTATGTCCATTCTCTAACAAGAAATCATCCACAAATAGTGGGTGAGCTGAGACAAAGGGGAAAGAGAGATCTCCCTCTTGGGACGGAAGCTGTTTTATACACAGTTGTGAGTGAGAGAATGAATTCCACGGACAGACTTCAGAATAGAGAGACCTAATCCTCAATACAGGATCATAGAATCATAGAATCATAGAATAGTAAGGGTTGGAAAGGACCTCAAGATCATCGAGTTCCAACCCCCCTGCCATGGGCAGGGACACCTCCCACTAAACCATGCCATCCAAGGCTATGTCCAGCCCCACCTTGAACGCCGCCAGGGATGAAGCATTCACAACTTCCCTGGGCAACCCATTCCAGGGCCCCACCACCCTCACAGTAAAGAATTTCTTCCTCAGATCCAATCTAAACCTCCCCTGTTTAAGTTTAAACCCATTACCCCTTGTCCTCTCACCACAGTCCCTAATGAAGAGTCCCTCCCCAGCATCCCTATAGGCCCCCTTCAGGTATTGGAAGGCTGCTATGAGGTCTCCACGCAGCCTTCTCTTCTCCAGGCTGAACAGCCCCAATTTTCTCAGCCTATCTTCATATGAGAGGTGCTCCAGTCCCCTGATCATCTTCGTGGCCCTCCTCTGCACTTGTTCTAACAGTTCCATGTCCTTTTTATGTTGAGGACACCAGAACTGCACGCAATATGGTTTTGTGTTAAAATTTACTGCTAGTTAGCTGTGTGGTTTGGGTTCACCCAATGACACAGAGTGAGGCTGGTATTCCATGTCAGGGACAGTGACATAATTATGCTCATTCAAAGACAGCAAGCATAACAACTTTCATAACCATTTTCCTTAGATGTAAATGACTACATGGAGACATAAAAGAATGAGGCCAGGAGCCAGTTAAACTAATGTGATTCTGTATTTGAACTTCTCTAAAATATGCTGGTTTCATTGCATTCCCAATTCATTTTCACACTTAGGTTTCTTTATAACTGTGATTAGTTCCATTGCAATGTTTTGTGTAGTCCAAATACATATCAGAGTAATCAGAGATTATAATGCCATAAAACCAAAGAGAACATTAGTGCTTATTGAATAGATGAAACATCCCATTTCTAGTGGCAAGTTACAGGTTTAATTTTTGAATATGCCCTTACATGGCTCACTTTACTCCCAGTGTTTACATTTTATGAGGCTCTTGTTCCTATGAGGTAAATCTTTCAGTCAAATGAACTTTCTTATTCATGCAAAAGTATTTCTTTTCAAATTTGACATCTGGTGTGAGGATAGTTAGCCCTATGAAAGAGCTGTTTGTGGTAAAAATGCCCTGCATGAATCTCCTCCCCATACAAAACATCTTGGTGTGGCATATCATGACACAGACTCAAGTTGATGAGGAGACTCAAATCCCTATTGAGACTCAAATCCAACTTTACTACAAACAAACCCTTTTTATCCCTTTGTTCGGTACTTTCCCAACCTGCACAAGCATGCCACGTTCAATTTCATTGGCCCCTGTAAAAAACCCCAGGTATATAGTCCAATCACAATGCTGAGCACACGTTGTTCACATGGGGAAAGTTACACCTTGTTGCTTCATATCTTCTCACGACCCCCACATCCTCTGGCCTCCAACTGAGATTCTGTGAAATACGAGCTCACTCCCTGTAGTGGTTTAATCCCAGTCAGCCATGCAGTCACCCTCTCATTCCCCCCCTTCCTCCCCTCCTGCTCCCAGAGGGATGGGGAGGAGAATCGAAAGAATGTAACTCCCATGGGCTGAGATAAGAACAGTCCAGTAACTGAGATATAACACAAACCACTACTGCTACCACCAATAATAATAATGATAAGGAAAATAACAAGGGAAGAGAATACAACCGCTCACAACCCACCGACCAATACCCAGCCTGACCGAGCAGTGATCTGGGCCTTCTGGGTAACTGCCCCTGGTATATATTCTTGGCATGATGTGCTGTGGTGTGGAATACCTCTTTGGCTAGTTTGGGTCAGGCGTCCTGTCTCTGCTTCCTCCCGGCTTCCCCTCTTCCCTGGCAGAGCATGAAACTCAAAGTCCTTGGTCAGAGTAAACATTACTTAGCAACAATTAAAACCATTGGTGTTATCAGCGTTGTTCCCAGGCTGAAAGTCAAAAACACAGCACTGCACCAGCTACTAAGAAGGAGAAAAATGACTGCTACTGCTGAACCCAGGACAGTATCCACCCCTAATTCCATAACATTCACGTCATGCTCAGATCCCACATTTTCAATATACCATCACTCTTTCCTCATATATATGCATATATATACATACACACACACACGCACAGAGATCATTCCTTAGTGCATGGACCAATACCTATGAAGCTGCTGAGTCCATCCGGTCCATAATCATAGAATCATAGAATCATAGAATAGTAAGGGTTGGAAAGGACCTCAAGATCATCGAGTTCCTACCCCCCAGCCATGGGCAGGGACACCTCCCACTAAACCATGCCATCCAAGGCTATGTCCAACCCCACCTTGAACGCCGCCAGGGATGAAGCATTCACAACTTCCCTGGGCAACCCATTCCAGGGCCTCACCACCCTCACAGCAAAGAATTTCTTCCTCATATCCAATCTAAACTTCCCCTGTTTAAGTTTAAACCCATTACCCCTTGTCCTCTCACCACAATCCCTAATGAAGAGTCCCTCCCCAGCATCCCTATAGGCCCCCTTCAGGTATTGGAAGGCTGCTATGAGGTCTCCACGCAGCCTTCTCTTCTCCAGGCTGAACAGCCCCAATTTTCTCAGCCTATCTTCATACGAGAGGTGCTCCAGTCCCCTGATCATCCTCGTGGCCCTCCTCTGCACTTGTTCTAACAGTTCCATGTCCTTTTTATGTTGAGGACACCAGAAATGCACACAATACTCCAAGTGAGGTCCCACGAGAGCAAAGGGGCAGGATCACCTCCGTCGACCTGCTGGTCACACTCCTTTTGATGCAGCCCAGGATACGGTTGGCCTTCTGGGCTGCAAGCGCACACTGCCGGCTCATGTTCATTTTTTCATCAACCCACACCCCCAAGTCCTTCTCCGCAGGGCTGCTCTGAATCTCCTCCCCACCCAACCTGTAGCTGTGCCTGGCATTGCTCCGACCCAGGTGGAGGACTTTGCACTTAGCATGGTTAAACTTCATTAGGTTGGCATCAGCCCACCTCACAAGTGTGTCAAGGTCCCTCTGGATGGCATTCCTTCCCTCCAACTTATCAACCGAACCACACAGCTTGGTGTCATCGGCAAACTTGCTGAGGGCGCACTCAATCCCACTGTCCATGTCACCCACAAAGATGTTGAACAAGACCGGTCCCAACACCGATCCCTGGGGGACACCACTCGTTACTGGTCTCCAGCTGGACATTGAGCCACTGAGCACTACTCTTTGCGTGCGGCCATCCAGCCAGTTCTTTATCTGGCTCCATCTCTTGTAACAGTCTTTCAGAGCAGGAGAGACTGTGTGCAGTGCTCATACTTGTGAATAACCTGGGCAATAGTGTCCATTGCTAAGTCCACCCCTTGATCGTGAGTCCATCTGTATGTTGCATCTCTGCCCTGATGACCTGTGGTGCCATGGGCCCACCAGGCTCAAAATAATTTACCCTCCCCTTCAGCAGTTTCTGCAGCTTGTCGTTGGGGACTCCATACAGCTGCCTTCTGTAGGGGATGGTGAAAACATGAGGCTGTGATAATGTGGCAAGAAAATAAAATGAAGAAACTCAGAGCCTGGAATCATACAACAAGGAAGTTAAAGAGCCTCTGTTAATGAAGTAGCTGTCCGTGGAAAAGAAGTAACTCCCGGATAGCTAATGAATCAAGAATGCAGGCCTGGAAGATAAGAAGGAACTAAGATAAGGAGGTTGCTAAATTGGACTGTAAATCTTTCTTGCTTACAGAAACCACATTTTAGGTTCTCACAAAACTTATTAACCAATAGTATGCCTGTTGCTAAGAATGTGTAACCAATCGTAGAAAAACATGTAATGCTAGAGCTGTAGGCCTAAAGTATATACAGTAGCTTCACAAATAATAAAAGTTGCTTGCTGCTTGAACTCTCTACCTTTCTTTCTTTCTTTACTGTGGCTGCTTGGCCGTCCCAACTAACTACGCAGCCACAATTGGCAACCCCGACGTGATACCATCAGGAATCAGGAATACTTTCGACGTGATTCCAATCAAGAACATTTTTGAAACAGAAATCAGTGTTTACTCAGAGATCAGCTTTGGCTGAGGGGACGGACCCTGGTGAAGCAGATAGCCCAGTGGAGACTGGAAGAAAAAGACACCAAGAAGGTGAGCCACCAGGACTGCCCGCAGCCTGGTGAATCGGATAGCCCAGTGGAGACTGGAAGAACACGACACCGGATGGGTGAGCCCTCAGGAACAATCGAAGCCTGGTGAAGCGGATAGCGCAGTGGAGACTGCTAGTTCCTATGAGCAGAGACACTGGAGAGGTGAGCCACCTGGGACAATATGGGGAATAACTTAAGTAAAGAAGATAGTATTGTTTTATCGATGTGGAAATTAGTTTTAAAAAAAGCGGAACACTAAGCTGGATGAATTACAACTTAAGCATATGTTGCTGGGGACAAAGAGACAAGGGCTTGAAGCCTCTTCAGTGACTGCTTCTAGTGTTTCTGTTTGGGACAATTTAGGACCAAAGTTGTTGGAGGGTGCGGTGAAAGGGGATAAAGAGGCTACTGCTCTTTTAACAACGTGGGGCCTGTTACGGGATACAGTTAAAAAGATAAAAAGTCAGCAAGATACTGCCGAACAAGGGAGACACCATGATACAGTGGGTGGCGACCCCCTGGAATCACCCCCGGCTGTGAATCGGCAAAATCCTGAGCAATTGGGGGGAAATATTACTAAGAAAGAAGCCTCTGTTTTACGGATGTTTTCAGTCCTTCTTAAGATGAAGGGAGCAACCTTTAAAGAGACAGACTCAAAGTTAATGTCAAAATGGCTGAAGACGTGTTATCCAGTGATTGATGAGTCCACCGCATTTGAGGTCTCTTTGTGGGATGGTGCAGGAGTTAAATTGCGGGACACAGCCACAAAAGGCGATGACACTCTGAAAAATTTGTTTGCCATTTGGAGAACTATTTTAGAAATGCTGAAGTCAAAAAATGAGATAGAAGAGCCCAGTGCCTCCCCCCCCGCCCCCCCTCCCTCCCGAATGTCCGCTGGTTGTCGCTGCGGCCGCGAAGGCTGAGGAGGGGGATGAAGACGACCCTTTTGACCCAGACCTCATTAATCCCGAGAAAGAGCCTACTCTCAGATCACCTGAAACCTCTGGGAGAAAATGCTTTAATTGCACTTGATAACGCTGAAACTCCAGAACTCATTAATGAGGAGCCTGTGCACGTTCATCAGACTGCTGCTGTTGCTCCCGAGATTCTGATGCCTGATAATTCTGATGCTGCTCGGAGCTGGTTTCTTGATTGTCTTCACAGGGTCATTGCAACACGTTTTGTCTGCATTTTGTTTTTTAAGTATTGTATTTGCGTGGAGTTTGTTTATGAGATCCCATGTGTGTGTGCATCTGTGTGTGTATGTGTGTGTTGAGGGCAGACGGTGTTCTGTGTATTTTTGTTTGTTTTGTTATTGGGTTCATGTAAAAGTTTTTAATGAGTAGAACACCAACATTTCGGGCAAGAAAGGGTTAATGCAAAAGTGCGGTTGCTGGCAGGTATTTATGGCTCCTGCTCGGCAAGCTGCCAGCTGTAGCTGCTGCTGAGCAGACCGGCATTTGTAGCCGCGCAAACCGGGGTGAGCGACTTAAAAAGTTATTTGTTACAGTAAAAACACCTCTCGACAAATCCAAGATTTGAAACACAAGTGACTAATTGAAAAAGCAAGAGAGGTAGTGCAACCACAGGCTTTACCAGCTGCCACCCAAGCAGCAGCGCCCTGTAGTATACATACTGCTAATGTGGATCTGTACGTGCTTTGCCATAGTAGTGACTTGTTACTGGATGAAGCAAGTGAAACTCTGCATTGACAACGAGGTGCAAGGACTGAGATTGGCTATCTAGATAACCTTCGCACCATCAGAGGAATCACTTTGAATAGTGGAACAGGATACGAAACATAGTTTGACAGAATTTGGGTTGGTCATTGCTCCTGAAAAGATTCAAAGACAGGAGCCCTGGAAATATTTAGGCATGAATGTACTCAAAAGAACTGTATCTCCGCAACCTATTCAACTAGAGATCAATGTAAAAACTCTGAATGATGTTCAAAAACTTGCAGGAATGCTGAATTGGCTCCGACCTTATTTAGGTCTCACTAATGAACAGCTACAACCCCTTTTACAACTATTGAAGGGATATACAGATCTTTTGGCCCCCAGGCACCTAACACCTGCTGCTTTAACGCTTGTAAAGGAGGTAGAGCAATTAATCTCTATACAACATGTGTGGCGGGTTGACATTAGCTTTCCTTTGAATGGTTTTATTTTGATGAATCAGCCATCTCCTTATGCCCTAATAGCTCAGTGGAATCAAGGCTGGGAAGACCCATTACATGCACTTGAATGGTTGTTTTTACCTTTACAATCCAAGAAAACAGCTGTTGGATGGTATGAACTTGTTGCCAATCTAATTATAAAAATCCAGAAAAGATGTCTAGAACTGTCTGGATCTGATCCAGCAACTATTACTGTGCCAGTACAACAATTCTATTTTGAATGGGCACTGTCAAATTCTACTACCCTTCAGGTGGCTCTTGCCAACTTCCAAGGACAAGTTCAATACCATCACACCTCATCCTCTGTTAAAGATGACAGTGGATCTAACCTTGCAGCCACGACAACTTAATCAGAGATGTCCAGTTAAAGGTCCAGCAGTATTGACAGATGGGTCTGGAAAAACAGGAAAAGCTGCGGTAGTATGGAAACAAGATAAACAATGGCAATCTCAAACTGTATATCAGGAAGGATCCCCACAAGTTGTAGAATTACGAGCTGCAGCTTTAGCTTTTCAGCTTTTTACAGAACCTTTTAACCCTGTTACTGATTCAGCCTATGTAGCTGCTCTCCTCCCTCGACTAGACACTGCTGTCCTTGGACATGTAAACAACCCGAAACTTTTCACAGTACTGATCCTAGTTTGGGAAGCAATTCGACAGCGTCACTCTCCATTTTATGTCATTCATATCAACAGTCACACTTCTTTACCTGGGTTTGTGAGTGAAGGTAATGCTAGAGCTGATGCTCTAGTCTCCATAGCTCTCTCAGTTCCTGTTCCCGATGTTCAACAACAAGCCATAGTTAGCCACCAATTTTATCACCAGAATTGGAAATCTTTATATCATCAATTTAATAAGAAAGGGCTGTCTCAAGCTGCTGCACGTAGCATTGTTGCAGCTCGTCCAGATTGTCAAAATGTCTCACCATTACCAAATTATGGGGTTAATCCTTGAGGCTTACTAGCATTACAGCTTTGGCAGGCAGATGTTACTCACTATAATGAATTCGGTAGTCTAAAGTATCTCCATGTAACAGTAGATACTTATTCTGCTGCAATCGTTGCTACTGCCCACACTGGTGAGGCTAGCCACAACGTTATTCGACATTGACAGCGTGCTTTTTCTGTGCTAGGAGTTCCCCTTGTAATTGAAACTGATAATGTCCCTGCTTATAGCTCTGCAGCTGTTAACACCTTTTTATCCATCTGGGGTATCTCTCATAAATTTGGTATTCCTCATTCCCCAATCAGACAAGCAATAGTAGAGAGAACGCATAACACCCTTAAACGACAGCTTGAAAAACAAAAAGGGGGAATGAAGGGAATGACTCCAGAAGCACAACTGGCAAAAGCATGTTACATGCTGAATTTTTTGCGGATTGCTGAGGACCATACTAACCCTCCTATTGTGAGGCATTTTTCATCTTTAGAGCATGAGCGATATAGCCACAAGGGCATAATGGTGCGCATGAAAGACCCACAAACAGGACAATGGACTGGGCCGCATGAATTGCTAACCTGGGGAAGGGATTATGCCTGTGTCTCTACAGAAGAGGGTCCGCGATGGGTACCTGCTCGTTGCGTACGACCTGAACTTGGTATGTCAGATCACAGAAACACTAATGATGCCAATCGATCCAGCAACTAATCTATAGATACTTGTGTCTCTACAGACGAAGATCTGCGATGGGTATTTGCTCGTTGCGTATGACCTGAACTTATGATAGTAACTCATAAGTTACTATGTCATGGGTTCAGCAGCAGCAGTCATTTTTTTTTCACCTTCATAGTAGCTGGTGCAGTGCTGTGTTTTCGACTTTCGGTCTGGGAACAGCACTGATAACACCGATGTTTATAGTTACGGCTTAGAATGTTTTGGTCTGACCAAGGACTTTCTGAGTCTCATGCTCTGCCAGGGAGGAGGGGAAGCCGAGAGGAAGCAGAAACAGGATACCTGACCCAGACTGACCAAAGAGGTTATTCCATGCCACAGCACGTCATGTCCAGGATGTAAAAAAAAAAAAAACTGGGGGCCGGAACCCGGAAGAGTTGGAGCTCACAGCTCGGTCGTCGGGTGGTGAGCAGTTGTATCCTCTTCCCTTGTATTTCTCTTGTTATTATTATTATTGGTGGTAGCAGCAGTGGTTTGTGTTATACCTTAGTTACTGGACTGTTCTTATCTCAACCCGTGGGAGTTACATTCTTTTGATTCTTCTCCCCTTCCCCACCCCCCTTTGGAGTGGGGGGAAGAAAGACTCTTCCCTTGTATTTTCTCTTGTCATAATTATTATTAGTGGTAGCAGTAGTGGTTTGTGTTATACCTTAGTTATTAAACTGTTCTTATCTCAACCTGTGGGAGTTGCATTCTTTTGATTCTCCTTCCCATCCCTCCAGGAGCGGAGGGAAGAAAGAGTGGGGAGTGAGTGAGAGAGCGACTGTGTGAGTATATAAAGACTTGAACCACGACACACAAGAAACATAATAACCTTCTGATTATCTGAATCAGCAACCAGAAAGGTCTTAACTGACTTAGACTACTTAGTGTGTGTTAAGTAGTGAAAAATGTAAATTAAATTTCTAGAAGTTTTAGGATTATTAGTTGGTGATGCATCATGAATTTAACATGTAGTACTACAAAACAGTACGGCTGTTAATTTTTGTTGTTAATTTTGGTTGTTAATTCTTACTATTAATTTTTGTTGTTGCCGTTCGTTTGTTGTTGATTTTGTTGTTAGTTTAAGGTCATGGTCGTGAGGACTTTGATGGATGTGTTGTATGGATCTAGGTACCCATGTTATTTCAATTTACAAACAGAAATTGATTTAATTGGCCTTTAGTTACTGAACTTAAATTTACCAGGTTGGATTTTAAATTTAATTAGAACTGGGTTACTTATTTTTGGATTGCCATTTGCATCCTCTTTCTATCAATACCACGACTGCTGTCCTGCCTGCAAGGGCCCTGTAGTGCATGACAGTGGAACTGGTCTTGATAGTCTAAAAACAAAAAGGGGGGATTGCAGGGGATGGTGAAAACATGAGGCTGTGATAATGTGGCAAGAAAATAAAATGAAGAAACTCAGAGCCTGGAATCATACAACAAGGAAGTTAAAGAGCCTCTGTTAATGAAGTAGCTGACCGTGGAAAAGAAGTAACTCCCGGATAGCTAATGAATCAAGAATGCAGGCCTGGAAGATAAGAAGGAACTAAGATAAGGAGGTTGCTAAATTGGACTGTAAATCTTTCTTGCTTACAGAAACCACATTTTAGGTTCTCACAAAACTTATTAACCAATAGTATGCCTGTTGCTAAGAATGTGTAACCAATCGTAGAAAATGCTGCAGAGAAGCTGCCTGCTCTAGTTGGTCTCACTGACTATTACCCACTTCTAGTAATCCATGTGGGTGCTACTGATATAGATATCAGTAGCCTGGAGAACATAAAGAAGGACTACAGAGCTCTGGGAGAGGTGGTTAGGGGCTCTGGAGCTCAGATTGTCTTTTCGTCAATTCTCCAGGATACAGGGCAGGACCTTGAAAAGGCTAGGAGGATTGGGCAGGTTAATAAATGGTTAGAAGGGTGGTACTATAGTCAGGGGTTTGGGTACCTTGAACATGGGACTCAATTTAGTAGGCCAGATCTACTGGGGGCTGGAGGAACAGGACTGACAAAGAAGGGGAAGAGCGGTTTTGGTAGGAGGCTTGCCAGACTGGTCAAGGATGCTTTAAACTAGATGTGTTGGGGGAGGGGGGAATCATTCCATCCCAACACACCCAGTCGGTTGCTAGCACCTATAGTAAATGTTTGGAGCAATGTAGAGATATTCCAGCTGCTCCAGCCAATGAGCCGGCTTCAATTGGATCTCACCTCAAATGCCTCTATACAAATGCCCGTAGCCTGGGGAACAAACAAGAGGAATTAGAGATATGTGCACGTCTACGGGGGTCTGATATCATAGGCATCACAGAAACATGAATGAATGGCATCATGAAGAACAAAAAGTTCAGGGCTCAGCACAAATTGTAGAATTAGCTGCAGTAGTGTTTGCATTTCAGCATTGTCACCGAGCATTGAACCTCGTCACTGATTCAAATTATGTTGCTGGAGTTGTTACTAGAATTGAAAATTCATGGCTGAAGGAAGTTACCAATCCTACTTTATTCTATTATTTAAAAATGTTAAAAATGCTATTAGATGAACGCACGACACCTTTTTATGTTCTGCGTATTCGCAGCCATACAGATTTGCCTGGATTTATCATAGAGGGAAATCGAAGAGCTGATAGGTTAACGGCTCCTGTAGTAGCAACTCCTCTACCAAATCAGTTAGAACAGGCTAGATTATCGCATGCTTTTTATCACCAATCAGCGCGATCACTCAGGAAATAGTTTTCTCTCTCTTGGTCAGAAGCACGTACAATAGTACAAACATGCCCTGAGTGTCAACCATTTGCAACACATCCACATGCTGGAGTAAACCCTCGTGGCACCAGTGCCTTACAGCTATGGCAAAGTGATGTCACTCACATCCCTGAGTTTGGGAGACAAAAGTATGTCCATGTTTCCATCGATACATTTTCACATATGGTCTGGGCCACAGCAGAAACAGGTGAAAAGGCCCGTGATGTTATTCGTCACCGGCGTGGTGCCTTCGCAGCCCTAGGTGTTCCAAAACAAATAAAAACGGATAATGGCCCTGCCTATAATGGTAAGATAATTGAAACATTTCTAAACACTTGGGGGATAAAACACAAGACAGGGATTCCACCCTCACCACAAGGACAAGCCATTGTTGAACGATGCCACCTAACACTAAAAATGTTATTAGAAAAACAAAAAGGGGGAATGAAGGGAGAATCGCCACAGGCACGACTGTATAAAGCAATTTATGTATTAAATTTTTTGACGATTGGAGAGGGAAATGAGACCGTAGCCATTACCAGACATATCTTGTCACACAGCAAAATTTTGCCTAATCCTATAGGGGTTCATCAACTGAAGGTTTGAGTAAAATCACCACAAACACTTCTCTGGGAAGGACCGCATCCACTAATAACCTGGGGATGAGGGTATGCTTGTGTCTCCACAGATCATGGTCCTTGGTGGATACCAGCACGGCTGGTGTGGCCTGTTTTGAACCATCCTGCGGTTACAGAAGCAGAATCCAGGGGTAGTCAGCAGCACATCGATGTCGACAATGCAACGGACGCCCTGGAATAGCTTTGACATTTGGATGAACTTAGCTAGAACACAGAGCCAAATAACTCTGTAATTCAGTATAGTCAGTAACACAGCTATTTCATAAATGTTTAGTAGAGAGACCATGGTCTAATAGTAGCATTATTATTGTATCACTTATAAGAAGGGTAGAACGGTAGAAATGTAAAACTTCTTGTATTGATATTTTCTTTTCTCTTGCGCAAGACTTTGTACGGATATTTTCCTTTGTATTAGGTTTCTTGTTCCTTATCTGCTAAATTACATGCAAGATGTACTGGATAAAATGTTAAAGAAGGTTAGGTCTTTAGAAAAACAAAAAGGGGGAGATGTGGGTGTAAATGTGAAAGATTTCTGAGTTGGACTAGCTCCTGGGAAAGCTTTGAGACAGCTGAGGAATGTTGATGGGAAAGTTTTGGGAGTATTGTGGGCAAGATAAGAAGGAAGAGAGAAGCGAGAAGCAAGCAGCCAATCAAGGCAACCAGCGAGCAAGATATCCACCAATGAAGAAGTGAAGAGACCCACGTGGGGGGTGTTAGTGAACCAATTGTATTAGCTGCTTGTACACGCGGGTACTTCGGAAAGCCTATATCAACCCTGGACCATCAGATAATAAACGATTTCGTTTCATGACCAGAAACGGGGTTCATGCTTTACATCTCCGCAATGGAAGCCACCCACTCAGATGGGGACTCTTACAGTATGTGAATTGCTACTGAAGCAAAGAAAGAACGTATCCAGTGGACAGTGGAATTATTAAATTTTCTGGGTCTGAATGGTTATCAGGAATCCAAACAAAAGGCACAACTAATCCAAACCCGAGTTTCCTACCTAGGATATGAAATAACAGGAGGACAGAGAGAACTTGGAGCTACTAGAAAAGAAGCCATCTGTCAGTCTCGACGATCGTTGACCGTCAAGGAGCTCTGGACGTTCCTGGGAATGATTGGATGGTGCAAACTTTAGATCCATTATTATGGTGGTCTGGTAAGACCACTATATGAACTGTTTGAAGGAAATACTCCCTCTTTGGAATGGACTGATACAGCAGAGGAGGCTTTTAGAAATTTAAAGATAGAGCTAATGAGAGCTCCAGCTCTGGGACTTCCAGATGTGACTAAACCGTTTTGGCTATATTCCTATGAAAAACAGGGAATAGCTTTGGGGGTCCTTGCTCAGAAACTAGGACCCTACAGAAGGGCAGTGGCCTGTTTTTCAAAACAGCTGGATGAAGCGAGCAAAGGATGGCCCAGGTGCGTAAGGGCTGTGGCTGCAGTTATTATGAATATTGAAGAGGCTCGCAAATTCACCCTGGGACAAAAATTACTGTGCTAGTGTCCCATGTTGTATCAGCAGTCCTGGAACAGAAAGGAGCCCACTGGTTATCTCCTTCATGTTTTTTTTAAAAATACGAGGCCACCCGTGTGGAATAAGATGATATAGAATTTGTGGTCACTAATGTTGTGAATCAAGCATCCTTTTGCAGGAACAATCGACAGAACCACTGACACATGACTGCTTGGCCTCTATAAAGACTACATATTTGAGCTGACCAGATGCTGATTCTTGGTTTACTGATGGTAGTAGCTTCATGAAAAATGGTGAACGAAAGGCAGGATATGGCATTACCACCACTTCACAGGTAATAGAAGCTAAACCTTTACCTGTGAACACCTCTGCCCAAAAGGCAGAAATAATAGTATTAACAAGAGCCCTGGAACTGGCTAGAGACAAAAGGATAACTATTTGGACTGATTCTAAATACGCATTTGGTGTGGTACAAGCACATGATGCCATCTGGAAAGAACAAGGACTTTTGAACACACAAGGGAAACAGATTAAACATGCTACAGAAATTCTACGGCTACTGGAATCTGTTCAGCTACCTGAAGAAGTAGCTATTATGTATTGTGGAGGGCATCAACAAGGTGACTCTGATCAGGAAATTGGAAATAATTTGCCGATTTTGAAGCCAAACGAGCAGCTGAACAATCTAAAATCATGTCCTTAATCCCTGATGTCAAACTAACAATTGAGAAATCTAGGTATTCAAAAAAGGGTAGAAAATTGATTGAAGATCTAAAAGGACAGGAAAATAAAGAGGGATGGGTTCAGATATCTGATGGGCGAATTGTAATCCCCTGTAACTAACTCTGGAAGTTAGTTCAGGAGGAATATAATAAAACTCATTGGGGTACCAACTCTTTGTATAAATACTTAAACAAACAAATTGTAGGAAGGTACCTATACACTATAGTTCAATTAGTGACAAAACAATGTCAGCTATGTCTTAAGAATAATCCTAAAACTGAAAATAGAAATCAAATTGGGACAATTGGGAGAGGAAGTTATCCGGGGCAGCAGGGGCAAATAGATTTTTCTGAATTACCAAGAAAAGGAGGTTATTGATATTTATTAGTGTTAACAGATACTTTTTCAGCCTGGCCAGAAGCATTCCCTTGTAGAATAAATAATGCAAGACAAGTAATTAAAACGTTGTTAAATGATATAATACCTTCTTTTGGAGTACCAGTGGCAATTTCTTTCGATCAAGGCTCACACTTTAGTGCAAAATTGTTACAAGAAATTAGCAAAAAATTACAAATTGATTGGCAAATACATGTTCAGCACAGGCCTCAGGCCAGTGGGCAAGCAGAAATGATGAACCATCAGATTAAAAAACAGATTAGTAAAATATGTCAGGAAATGAGTTTATATTGGTACCAAGCTTTACCACTGGCTCTATTAAGAATTCGAACAAAACCTCAGTTGAAAGAAGAGGTTAACCCATTTGAAATTTTATATGGAAGACCATATCAGTCCCAATTTAAAAGAGAAAGTCTTCAAGAAGTGGGAGAAGGCTATCTCTGACAGTTTCTGATCAATCTGGGAAAACAATTAGAGGAGATAAATAAGAGAATATTAGAGACAAGAGCAAGAGGTTTCGATTATCCGATTCACCTTTTCAGATCTGGAGACTGGGTTTATGTTAAGAAAACTTATACCTGGAATTAATGCAGAATGCTACTAAGGTTTTAATCATAGTGACTGTTGGGTGTGTAAACAGTTGCCTAAATCATGGGAAAATCTGGAACTTCCATTAATTGGAGTTCCAATTCCTAACACTATCTCATGGACAAATTTGTGGGTGAACACTAGCAATCTACGTCTGATGAAAAGGTTAAAATTTGGGATAGTTAATCCTAATTCAAATAATAAATCTTATACCTGTATACAAAGATGTATTACACCAGGAATCAGAGTAGGAGATTATGTTTGTTTAAATGCTACAGATGTAGGTCACCATTCAAATTGCCATCACACTATTAATATAGATAGTACCATGGCTCAGTGGTGGCCCGCTCCTAAAGGGAAAGGATGGTATTGGATATGTGGAGAAAATGCTTATAAGACTCTACCCCCCAGGTGGAAGGGGGCGTGCACCTTGAGTGCCGTGATATCCAATCCTACTGTTGTTAATGTGCATCCGTCTGGGACCTAGGTTAGAGGTTTTGCTGGGCATATTGGACGAGGGTTTAACACAAATGCTGAATGGAAGACCGCATTTCATAGTTTTGTGAGATGGCTAATTCCATTTTTGGGAGTAAGTGAATAGAGAAGGCAATCCTAAGCATCTCAGCAACCATAGAGGAAATAGAAAATTAAACCATTGATATAATCCAAGCAGAACAAAAGAGATAATTAGCCTATCTAAAGTGGTATTACAAAACTGAATGGCTCTAGACATGTTACTGGCTTCACACTGAGGGGTTTGTTCCATAATCAATGAAAGTTGCCATTCCTACATAGATCAAAGTGGCAGAATTGAAACAGATCTGGAGGAGACTTCAAAACTAAAACATTTCATGAAATGGCCATGGATGAGGCTTGCCAGACTGGTCAAGGATGCTTTAAACTAGATGTGTTGAGGGAGGGGGGTATCATTCCATCCCAACACATCCAGTCAGTTGGCAGCACCTATAGTAAATGTTCAGAGCAATGTAGAGATATTCCAGCTGCTCCAGCCAATGAGCCAGCTTCAATTGGAGCTCGGCTCAGATGCCTCTATACAAATGCCCGCACCATGGGGAACAAACAAGAGGAATTAGAGATGTGTGCACATCTACGGGGGTATGATATCATAGGCATCACAGAAACATGGAGGGATGGCTCCTATGACTGGTGTGTTGGAATGGAAGGTTACAGGCCCTTTAGGAAAGACAGGCCTGGTAGGCAGGGAGGGGGAGTTGCTATTGATGTTAGGGATAGGCTGGAGAGTATGGAACTCTGTCTGGGGGCAGGTGAGCAGTCGACAGAGAGTTTGTGGGTCAGGGTTAAAGGGAGAACAGCGATGGGAGACATTATTGTAGGGATCTGTTACAGGCCACCCAATCAGGAGGACTCTGTGGATGAAGCGCTCTACAGGCAGATAGGAGCAGCCTCATGCTCGCAGGCCTCATGGGGGACTTCAACCACCTTGATATATGTTGGAGAGATGGAATGACCCAACACGAGAAATCCAAGAAGTTCCTCGATTGTGTGGAAGACAACTTCCTTCTGCAAGTATATAGAGGAGCCGACAAGGAGAGGTGCCATGCTTGACTTCATCCTCACCAACAGGGAAGGGCTGGTTGGAAACGTGATGCTCCAGGGCAGCCTTGATTGCAGCGATCATGAGATGGTCGAATTTGAGATCCTCAGGACAGTGAGAAGAGCGTGCAGCAAGCTCACTGCCCTGGACTTCAAGAGAGCAGACTTTGGCCTCTTCAGGAACCTGCTCAGTAAGGCTCCATGGGATACAGCCCTAGAGGGCAGGGGGGCCCAAGACTGTTGGTCTTCATTCAAGGATCATCTGCTGCAAGCTCAGGAGCGATACATCCCTACTAGAAGGAAGTTCAGCAGGAGGGCCAGGAGACCTCCTTGGATGGATAAGGAGCTGCTGAGCAAAATTCAAAGGAAAAAAGAGGCTTATAAAAGGTGGAAGCAAGGACAGGCAGCCTGGGAAGAATACAGGGATGTTGACCGGGAAGCTAGGGACCAGGTTAGGAAAGCTAAGGCCCACTTAGAATTAAACTTGGCTGGGGATGTTAAGGATAACAGGAAGGGATTTTATAGGTACATTGCAAATAAAAGGCAGGCTAGGGACACCGTGGGCCCTCTCCAGAAGCTATCGGGAGAACTGGCTACCCTGGGTTTAGAGAAGGCTGAGGTTCTTAATGACTTCTTTGCCTCAGTCTTTACCGGCAAATGCTCTGACCATACCACCCAAGTCTTGGAAGGCAGATGCAGGGACAGTGAGAATGAAGACCCTAGGCCCACTGTAGGAGAGGATCTGGTCCGAGACCACCTTAGGAACCTGAACATATTCAAGTCAATGGGACTGGATGAAATCCATCCGCGGGTCCTGAAGGAGCTGGCAAATGAAGTTGCTAAGCCACTGTCCATCTTATTTGAAAAATCATGGCAGTCAGGTGAAGTTCCTGATGACTGAAAAAAGGGAAATATAACCCCCATTTTCAAGAATCGGAAAATGGATGAGCCGGGGAACTACAAACCAGTCAGTCTCACCTCTGTGCCTGGCAAAATCTTGGAGCGGATTCTCCTGGAAGGCATGCTAAGGCACATAAAAAACAAGGTGCTTGGTGACAGCCAGCATGGCTTCACTAAGGGGAAATCTTGCCTGACCAATCTGGTGGCCTTCTATGAAGGGGCTACGGAATTGATGGACAGGGGCAGAGCAGTTGATGTCATCTACCTGGAGTTGTGCAAAGCGCTTGACACTGTCTCACATGACACCCTTGTCTCTAAGTTGGAGAGACATCAATTTGATAGGCGGACCACTCGGTGGATAAAGAACTGGCTGGATGGCTGCATGCAAGGAGTTGTGCTCAATGGCTCAATGTCCAGATGGACACCGGTAACGAGAGGTGTCCCTCAGGGATTGGTGTTGGGACCGGTCTTGTTCAACATCTTTGTTGGTGATGTGGACAGTGGGATTGAGTGTGCCCTCAGGAAGTTTGCTGATGACACCAAGCTGTGTGGTTCGGTTGATAAGTTGGAGGGAAGGAATGCGATCCAGAGGGACCTTGACATGCTTGTGAGATGGGCTGATGCCAACCTGATGAAGTTTTACCATGACATGTGCAAGGTCCCACACCTGGGTTGGAGCAATCCCAGGCACAGCTACATGTTGGGTAGAGAAGAGATTCAGAGCAGCCCTGTGGAGAAGGACTTGGGGGTGTTGGTCAATGACAAAATGAACATGAGCCGGCAGTGTGTGCTTGCAGCCCAGGAAGCCAACCGTATTCTGGGCTGCATCAAAAGGATTGTGACCAGCAGGTCGAAGGAGGTGATCCCTCCCCTCTACTCTGCTCTTGTGAGACCTCACTTGGAGTATTGTGTGCAGTTCTGGTGTCCTCAACGTAAGAAGGACATGGAACAGTTTAAACAAGTCTAAAGGGGGGCCATGAGGATGATCAGGGGACTGGAGAACCTCCTATATGAAGATAGGCTGAGAAAATTGGGCTGTTCAGCCTGGAGAAGAGAAGGCTGCGTGGAGACCTCATAGCAGCCTTCCCATATCTGAAGGGGGCCTATAGGGATGCTGGGGAGGGACTGTAGTGAGAGGGCAAGGAGTAACGGGTTCAAACTTAAACAGGGGAAGTTTAGATTGGATATGAGGAAGAAATTCTTTACTGTAATGGTGGTGAGGCACTGGAATGGGTTGCCCAGTGAAGTCGTGAATGCTCCATCACTGGTGGTGTTCATGGCTGGGTTGGACAGAGCCTTGGTGGCATAGTTTAGTGGGAGGTGTCCATGCCCATGGCAGGGGGGTTGGAACTAGATGATCTTAAGGTCCTTTCCAACCCTAACTACTCTATGATTCTATGATACCTTCTGGGGTTTTGAAGAAACATCGAAAAAGTGAACTTCATGGTTACCTAATCTCTGCTGGTTGAGACAACTGGTTGTTGACGCAGAAGTCCCGGACACAGCACACAGGACAAATATGATTAGGGTGTGCCAAGTTTATTGCGCAGATAGCTCAGTATATATAGGCATTCTACTTGTCTATCATTAACACACACAACTTTAACTAGATACATGCATTGTTCACGCGACTATATACAGAATAGGATTCGGTCAGACCCTCTGTCCACACGCATAGTGCTCTCCACCTACATTCTACTTGGTGTCCTGCTTAATATATGATTGGTTAATATCTCTCAGCTAAGTGTTAGTAACAGCTTAATGATTGGTTAATTATTACAGCATATGTTTCAAGGTTACAGTTATCAGTTCCCTCTTGCACATCTCTCTCAGCAGCTTTCCGTGCCAACTTTCTCAAACTTCTGCACGTACTCGAACTGTAGTAACCTTCAGGGAAGGCTGCGGGGGATATGGAACAATGCAACACTGGTCAATGTGATCAAACGCTGAATACTTTATTGTGTACAAATGCCTTTTTTATAAGAAAGTTTCAGAACACTATAACACTCTATCATACTTGATTGGTTAGTTCAGCTCAACTACGTATTAGCAACGGCTTACTGATTGGTCATATTTTTAAAATGTCTATAAATGTCCATAGTGCCAGGCAAGCAAAATTTTTCTTCGTTTTGCAACTTGCAGTTTGCTTTAAAGGCAAGCAGCTCTTGCTGATCTTGCTTTGTGACATCCTGTCCAGACTTTCTTGCAAGCTGACTTCTTCATGCTTCCTCTTTTTGTTAGCACACACTCGTCCTCTGTTTCCTCCTCAAACCACAACATTTCACAAAGCCCTTTGCTCATAGCACAAGCTCAGCTAAATCAAAGGCTGGATTGCTCACATCTCTGTTAACTGAAAGAAATGCTTCCACAATACCCTCTTCTTGTTTTTGAGCAATCCAGATTTGATTTAGCATTTTCTTTATAAGTTTCTTTAATATAGCAAATGCAATGATACATACAAGCAAAATCAATAATAAAATGCCTAAAACTTTCAAAGCAATAATTATCCAATTTTGAATCCAAGTCTCTATTCCCCATCTCGAAAAGGAGTTATGGTGTGGAGAGCTATTTGGCTGTGAACAGGCATGTGATCAATCCAGACAATTGCTTGACAATTGTAAGGTAGTGACCTGCAGGCATTGAGGCCTCGCCTGACGGTTACTAAAGTTCGTGTACGTGCAGAAGCCTTGGGAAAAGTTAGCACGGAAAACTACTGAGAGAGATACGCAGAGGAGGAATGTTAACTGTAACCTTGAAGCATATGCTGTCATAGTTAACCAATCATTAAGCTGTTACTGAGTGAATCCTATTCGGTATTTAGTCGCGTGAACAATGCATGTATCCAATTAGAGCTGTGTGTGTTAATGATAGACAAGTAGAATGCCTATATATACTGAGCTATCTGTGCAATAAACTTGGCACAGCCTGATCATATTGGTCTGTGTGCTGTGTCCGGGACTTCTGCGTCAACAAGTGGCGCCCGAACAGGGACCCTCAGATCGGCGTTGGATAAAACCGACGAGACCGACAGGAAGGAGGGGGCAGAAGCCGGCTGATATCGGGTGCTGCCCCGGTACTCGGAAGTCGCTAGCGCAAAAAGTTTGGGAATCTCGCCCTGATCAGGTGAGCGGCCGGGGAGGAGAGGGGGTCCACACTGTCCAGGGAAGAGTCAGCAGTGGCGAAGCTCCTCCAACACATTCTCTCTATGAGAGCAGCGAGTTATGATGAGCCTGCCTTGAAAGCTTTGCAGTATTGGGCAAAGGGAAAGGATTTAATCCCCTCAGTGGATGCTGCCTTTCAAATCGCAACTTGGGAAAAAATAGGAGCAACGCTGTGGGAAGAGGTAAGTAAGGGATCCAAGGAGGCAAGTTAATACCCCACTGTGTGGAGACTAATTACTGACTCTTTAAAAAATAACCGATGGATGGGCCAGGGGATACAAATTTGCAGCTTCCTTTATCACTTTCGCCGCCCCTGCCCTCCCTCCCCCCAGAGCCCGATCCTCAAGATCGTCAAGAGTGGGTCAAATGGACAGGATTGTTAGATGAGAAATTACAGACACTTCATGACAGACTTACAAATTTACAGCTCTCCGACACGGCTAAGTCAAAGAATGAGATAGTGGAGCCCAAACCACCACCACCCCCACCCCCCCATCCCTCCGAACCTCCGCCAGTTGCTGCCGCGGCTGCGGAGGCTGAGGACGGGGATGAAGGTGATCCTTTTGCCCCAGACCCTGTTAATCCTGAGAAAAAGCCTACACTCAGATCACCTGAAACCTGCAGGAGAAAATGTTTTAATGGCACTTGATAACACTGAAACTCCAGAACACATTAATGAGGAGCCTGTGCATTTTCATCAGACTGCTGTTGCTGCTCCTGAGATTCTGATGCCTGATAATTCTGATGCTGACCTGGATAGTCCTTTTGACCCAAGACCTGTTGATCCGGAAAAGAAGTCTGATTTAGATCCCCAAGATCCCCATGATAAATGGGCAGTTATAAAGGGAAAAGTAAGATGGGTGGGGGATGCAGATGTATTATGTGCTTATAGTCTCTCTGTGATATTCATGTACTAAAAGTTAGCAAATGTAACTACGTCTGTGTTTCTATCGACCCTTGCAGACCTGTATTGATACTGCTGGCCACTTCTCCTGATGTAGGCTGGCCACCTGCATTGGAATGAGTGTGCATTTTGGTCAGTATAAAAGCCCAAGCCTCATGCAATGTGAGGGAGGCAGAGCCTCTGCGGGGACGCCCGCTGAGATTGAGCCTGCCACCTTGCACTGCCATGATGCTGCTCGGAGCTGGTTTCCTGATTGTCTTCACAGGGTCATTGAACTACGTTTTGTACGTGGGACCATGTAGTGGGAGTAATGATTGTCTGCATTTTGTGTTTCACATATTGTAGTTGTGTGGAGTGTGTTTCTGGAATCCCATGAATGTGTGTGTATGTGTGTGTCTGCTGAGGGCAGACAGTGTTCTGTGTATTTTTTGTTATTGGGTTGATGTAAAAGTTTTTAATGGGTAACAGATTAACATTTTGGGCAAGAAAGGGTTAATAGAAAAGTGGTGCTGCCGGCAGGAATTTATGGCTGCTGCTCAGCAGGCTGGCAGCTGTAGCTGCTGCTGGGCAGGCAGGCGTTTGTAGCTGCTGCCGAGCAGTCTTGCTTAGTGTGTTTAGGGTAACCTAGGGGAGAAACACAAGCTTTACCAACCTCCACCCAAACAGCACCAGGGTGGCAGAGACAGAAAAGAAAAAAAAAAAAAAAGGGAAAAAAAAAAGGAAAAAAAAAATGGGTAATGACACAGCAAACTCCTTGACTGTTAACACCGTGCAGTTTGCTTCTGCACCTGCTTCACATTCCTGTTTCATCAGAATGCCTTTGCTTTAAGGAATCATTTTTAACCTGACTTACTTCTCAATAACTGATAACATGGGGGAAGGGATATATTTGTGTTCTACCTACAGGTCCATGGAGGCTGCCTGCAAAGTTTCTCAAGCCTTGCCATGAGCTGGACAGATGAGCGGAAAAACCCAATGCCTTAGCTACAGGAGCTTGAATATATGTGCATGTAAAGTAGCTCTTGTTAGAGGCTGTGATTTTGTGTATAAAACCACCTGTACTTACTAGCCAGTTGCTAATAAGAAACTACACCTTGTATTGTATGGATTTGTCACTTGTAAAACAGATGTGAGAGTATGCATATTTGCAGCAGCTGCTAGAAAATGCTAAGGCAAAAACTAGAAAGATTCTAATACAATGATAGTGGTATAAAGCAGGTAATGGAACAAATTAAGAGGTTGGGAGAACACCACTGGTAGGAAATTTCTTTGGCTGGTCCATCACTGCCACTAGCATCTTCAACATGCTGCTGCACCCTGTAGTGTATATACTGCTAATGTAAATCTGTATGTGCTTTGCCATAGTAGTGACTTGTTACTGAATGAAGCAGGTGAACCTCTGCACTGACAACAAGGTGCCACGACTGAGGTTGGCCAAATACCTCCTACCGCAGTCAAGGGCAAGACTGGGTTGGCCTCTGTGTTTGCCACCAAGAAGAACCTTTCCCTCCGCTGCTGGCTGCAACCCAGCAGGCGTTGAGTGGTGGGGACACATGCCATGCCAGACCTTGATGTGAGGGATGGCCTCTCCTGTTATCAGAGAACTATACAGGAGAGAAAGGCAGGCCAAGCAGCCTGTGGTTGGCATATGTTGGAGATACGATCTAGTCCAAATCCTCTGCTCAAGTAGGGTCATCTAAAACAGGTAATATATATAAAATAAAAACAAAAAACAAACAAAAAAAAAGAGGGAAATGTAAGGATTTTCTTAAAACAGTTTGCAAACGTAATTTGTACAAAAAACTTTTAAATTTGTCTAGTTTTGGTTCTCTTTCTACAGTACAGCATTTGTGACATCTGACAGCTGATTAAAGGTATTGGAATGATTTTAGTGATAACCTTGACCATAGTTATGATTGTACCTTGTATTTTGCAATGTATTCGTGGTATGATTGAAAACCCGGTAAAACAGCTTTGGCTTATTCAAGAAAAGAAAAGTGGGAGATGTGGATGATTTCTTGTTAGAGAATGGACATATGCCTGCTCTGAATGAAAGCCAAGCATGTGCAGCTGGCCATGTAGCAGGGGTAACTCCTGGTTACCTCTGTGCAGCCGACCGTGGAAAAGAAGCAACTCCCGGACAGTTAATGAAACAAGAATGCAGGCCTGGAAGATAAGAAGGAGCTAAGATAAGAAGGTTGCTGAATTGGACTGTAAATCTTGCTTGCTTACAAAAACCACACTTTAGGTTCACACGAGTGCAAAAGTTACAAGTGCTCTCGGATTGGAATTGGTTTCAAAAGTTGTTACAGGGTTGGGGTATTAGTAGTTGGCTAGGAGTAGTAATCAAACAAGGTTTAACAGTTTCAACGGTATTGATTATTATTGTTTTAATCTTTTGCTGTTTGTGGAAGTGTATTGTCAGTATGCTATCTCGTGCTGTGAATCGGGTCTGGATTGCTCAAAAACAAAAAGGGGGATTTGTGGAGAGCTATTTGGCTGTGAATGGGCATGTGAGCAATCCAGACAATTGCTTGACAATTGTAAGATAGTGACCCGCAGGCATTGAGGCCTCGCCTGACGGTTACTAAAGTTCGTGTACGTGCAGAAGCCTTGGGAAAAGTTAGCACGGAAAACTACTGAGAGAGATACGCAGAGGAGGAATGTTAACTGTAACCTTGAAGCATATGCTGTCATAGTTAACCAATCATTAAGCTGTTACTGAGTGAATCCTATTCGGTATTTAGCCGTGTGAACAATACATGTATCCAATTAGACTTGTGTGTGTTAATGATAGACAAGTAGAGTGCCTATATATACTGAGCTATCTGTGCAATAAACTTGGCACAGCCTGATCATATTGGTCTGTGTGCTGTGTCCGGGACTTCTGCGTCAACAAGTGGCGCCCGAACAGGGACCCTCAGATCGGCGTTGGATAAAACCGACGAGACCGACAGGAAGGAGGGGGCAGAAGCCGGTCGATATCGGGTGCTGCCCCGGTACTCGGAAGTCGCTAGCGCAAAAAGTTTGGGAATCTCGCCCTGATCAGGTGAGCGGCCAGGGAGGAGATGGGGTCCACACTGTCCAGGGAAGAGTCAGCAGTGGTGAAACTCCTCCAACACATCCTTTCTGTGAGAGGAGCGAATTATAACGAGCCTGCCTTGAGAGCTTTGCTACACTGGGCAAAGGGAAAAGAGTTGATCCCCTCAGCGGATGCTGCCTTTCAAATCGCAACTTGGGAGAAAATAGGGGCAGTGCTGTGGGAAGAGATAAGTAATGGGTCCAAGGAGGCAAGCAAATACCCCACTGTGTGGAGATTGGTTGCTGACTCTCTGAAAGACATGCAAGCAGAGCGAAAAGCTGCGGCGTCTGCGTTTGCAGCGCTGACTCCGACGGGGGAGTCGGGATCGGCTACTAGCATGCTTTTTACGGGGCCTCTCATACCCGCTGTAACGCCAAGACGTACAGCTGCAGGGGACCGGGGAATATCGGGTCACTCGGCTCCGACTCAAACCAGCGCAGAGACATCTACACAAGTAGCTGATTCGTTGCCGCCACCACTTTCATCTTCCAGCAAAGACTTGCAGTCTTCTCAGCAGAGATCCACGGCCTCTGCGGCCGCTTCACGGGATCCGTCACCGGTGAGACCATCGCAACTTTTTCCACCTTTACCACCATCAGAGCCGCCATCTCGTTGCGAGCGGATCGACGACCACGACAACGGACTTAAAGAAGTCCAGTTACACGAGTTGTTGGAAAAATTGGAGGCCTTAGAAGTGCGGCTGGACAAAGTGCAGGAAAAGTCGACGCCTTCTCCGCCTGATGGCCCGCCTAACTTTCCCGGTTTTAACCCCCCTCCCTCCCCTTGCGCCGCCAGTGCCGTCGGCAGGGATCGGGGTTGGGGCGGGGGGCAGTCTGGGGGGCCTTGGGAATCCATCCGCGAGGTGGAGAGGGGTAATTCGTGATGCATTGGTTGAGGGGCAATTATTGCCTATGGCTTTTCCGGTTGTAGCTGATGATGGGGGATATGTGTGGGAAGCGTTAGATTGGAAAATTTTAAAAGAAGCTAAAAGTGCCGTTTCACTGTATGGCTTGAAGTCGCCGTACTCGCAATCGCTGTTACAGCATATTTTTTCTTCTCATTTGTTCACTCCATATGATTCTCGAATGGTTGCACAAATGTTACTTTCTCCATCACAACAGTTGCACTTCTTTCAATACTGGCAAACTGCTTGTGATGGAGCTGCCGCAATACCGCGACAACAGGGGGATCCATTATGTGGGGTGCAAGCGCAAATGTTAATGGGAGCGGGACCATTTGTGAGGCTTGATTTGCAAGTGCGATTTGCCCATGAAGTCTTGCAATTAAGTCAAGATTTAGCCTTTAAAGCCCTCCTTAGCATACCTGATGATAAGGTTCGGCCTGCATTTACATCTATGCAGCAGGGACCTACAGAGCCGTACAGCAAATTTATTGATCGCTTGCACGTCGCTATAATGGCGCATCCTGATTTAGATGAAATCATGAAAAGTAAGTTTTTGGATATGCTTGCATTTGATAATGCTAATGAGAAAACGAAAAGGGCACTCAGTCATTTGCCAAGAGGGTCAAATGCGGCACATCTGTTGGAGGCAGCTGAACGTGTGCTCGAACAAGAAAAAGCCACTGTAATGGCTGCAGCTGTGGGAGCTGCTGTAAAACCAAGGGTAGGAAAATGCTTTAATTGCGGGAAACAAGGTCATTTTAGAAGGAATTGTAAGAGTCCACCTAATCCAAATCTGATCGGACAAACTACTGCACGGGCACGGAAATGGTGCATACATTGTAAGAGAAGTTATTTCAATACCCATGAGTGCAAAAACTCGGGAAACAAGGAGTCGAGCGCGATTCACACGCGCGCGACGACACAAATGCAGGGTGCTTGGACCGCTGCGCAGCCGCCACAGTCGACAGCACAGGAGTGGACCTGGCAACAGCAGTAGACATTACTCTGACTTCCACGGAAGTCGTAGTAATTGATTCTGACCAGAAAGGACCGTTAGGGCATGGATTAAGTGCATTGCTTATTGGTCGGTCATCTGTTTCTAGAAAAGGTATATTTGTGGTGCCAGGACTTATTGATTCGGACTATCACGGCGTCATAAAAATCATGTTATATACCTTGACCCCGCCTCTTACCATATCGGCAAAGTCAAAAATTGCTCAATTAATACCATTTCAAGCCTGTGTGCCAAAAGCCCAGACTCGTGAAAGGGGACAAGGAGGATTTGGATCAACAGGTACCCCGGAGATTATGTTGGCAATCGACATAGCAAAGGGGAAACCTGAGGAAAAGATAATTATCACCCATCAAAACGGACAATCAATAACCCTTTCTAAGTTAATTGATACAGGGGTGGATGTTACTATCATCCCGGCTGTCAGATGGCCAGCAAATTGGCCACTATTACCGGCACACACTAGCGTGATCGGGGTGGGGGGAACTCAGCAAACCATGATCAGTTCAACTCCAGTTTCTTTTGCTTTTACTGATGGCACCATGGTGACAACTCGCCCATATGTAATGCACTTACCAGTAGCACTAATCGGTCGAGATGTCCTGTCACAAATGGGAGCACGTCTCATAACTAAAAATTTTTAGCAGTGGCCATGGTAGAGCAGCCTATTTTAAAACTCACATGGACCACCACCACTCCTGTGTGGGTGGACCAATGGCCGCTAAAGCAGGAACGGCTGCAAATCGTACAGAATTTAGTACAAGAGCAATTGGATGCAGGACATATAACACCATCTACGAGCCCATGGAATACTCCTATTTTTACAGTTC
Organism: Amazona ochrocephala; assembly: GCA_039720435.1. Lineage (NCBI taxonomy): Eukaryota > Metazoa > Chordata > Aves > Psittaciformes > Psittacidae > Amazona > Amazona ochrocephala. The sequence continues at coordinate 24,610,058 of CM077908.1, forward strand.
CCAAAAAATCAGGAAAATGGCGTTTGCTCCATGATTTGCGAGCCGTAAATGCCGTAATGCAAGACATGGGAGCCTTACAGCCAGGATTACCCTCTCCTGTAATGCTTCCTGAACATTGGGATTTATTAATTATTGATTTGAAAGACTGTTTTTTTACAATACCATTACACCCTGACGACGCAGAAAAATTCGCTTTTACTGTGCCAGCCATAAACAAGCAGGAACCTGCAAAACGGTACCAATGGGTAGTTTTGCCTCAGGGTATGAAAAATTCACCAACTCTGTGTCAAACTTTTGTTGCCTGGGCTTTGCAACCCTTTAGACAGACTCATCAATTCCTTTTAGTGTACCATTATATGGATGACATTCTCATAGCAGGAGAAAAACTTGATGTTACTGAAATTTTGCAGGAACTGCAACACACTCTGGGATCAAAAAATTTACACATAGCCCCAGAAAAAGTACAGAGGCAATGCCCTTGGCAATATTTAGGTTGGACAATTACGGGTAGTACCGTACGTCCCCAAAAAATCAAACTGCACACTGAAATTAACACTCTTACTGATGCACAAAAACTCATGGGAAACATACAATGGGTGAGATCAATTGCAGGAATCACAAACGATGATTTAGCTCCTTTAATGTCTTTGTTAGGCACCTCTGTTAATGCTAATAGCCGCAGACAGTTAACACCTGAACAAAAATTAGCATTAGAAAAGGTAACAGACAAAATTTTAACAGCTACAGTGCAAAGACAAATAACAAGATTACCTTTGCGCCTGTTAATTGTCAATTCCTCAGCTCAAAGAAAACATTTACTTGGTTTCATTATACAGCAAAATGATAACGACCTTAAAATACTGGAATGGATCTTTTTATCCTTCCAGCTGAAAAACACCATCTGCACCCGCATTGAACTCTTTGCCAACATGATAATAAAAGGCAGAAAAAGAATCATAGATATGGCGGGTCGGGAACCAGATGTTATTTACATTCCCATTGTACAGGATTATCTTAACTGGTTGCTGACTACTTCAGAGACATTCCAAATTGCACTTGCTGAATATCCAGGCACACTTAGTAACGCTTATCCTCCAACAAAATTTTTACCTATCTTACAGGACCAGACTTTTGAAGAAATTCCAGTCAGGTCTGAAACCCCAGTAGAAGGGCTTACAGTTTTTACTGATGCTGGGCGAAAATCTAAACGAGCTGCTGCCACTTGGTACACAGACAGCCAGTGGAAACATCATATTTTGCAGGGTCATCTTGGTGATTCTCTACAAACACTGGAGTTAAGAGCAGTATTATGGGTTTTCCAGCAATGGCCAGAAACACCGTTAAACATTGTGTCAGATTCTCTCTATGTTGTTGGGACAGTGCAATGCCTTGAGCGAGCGATGGTTAAAACTGTGAAAAACGCTACCTTGTATATGCTTTTAATGCAGTTGTTACATTTGTTAAACCAGCGGCTAACACCGTATTTTATCACACACATTTGTAGCCATCAGTTCCAATATGGTCTGTCTATCGGTAGCAACAATGCAGACCAACTTGTTGCTGCAACATGGACAAATCATACAATTAATTTGTTTGAACAGGCACGTCTCTCACATGATTTTTTCCATCAATCAGCGAGGGTGTTAGCTCGGCAATTTAACTTGCCTATTACTGACGCTCGAGGCATTGTACAGTCTTGTGCTTCCTGCCAAAAAATTGGTTTTGGTCTAGGCTTAGGGGTCAATCCTAGAGGATTGGCTGCCTTACAACTATGGCAAATGGATGTCACGCACATTGCTGAGTTTGGCCGTTTAAAATATGTGCATGTCAGCATTGACACCTTTTCTCATGCTATGTGGGCCACAGCTCAAACTGGTGAGTCTGCTAAACACGTTATTAAACACATGCATGCTGCTATTGCTGCATTAGGCATTCCTTTAGAAATCAAAACAGACAATGCACCGGTATATGTGTCACATTCATTTGCACATTTTTGTAATCTGTGGGGAATCCGTAGAGTCACTGGTATTCCACACTCTCCCACAGGTCAAGCCATTGTTGAGCGAGCTCATGCTACCCTGAAATCGCTTTTGCAAAAACAAAAAGAGGGAGAACAGATGCCATTTGAACATCTTGCAAAAGCTCTGTATGTATTAAATTATCTGCGTTTAACAGGGAACCGAGAATCTCTACCAACTGCAATCCATCATACATCATTACAATCAAAGGTGCAAAAGGTTGATGCAGCAAAAGTTCAGTTTAAAGATTTGCGAACAGGAGAATGGAAAGGCGCAGTAGAGGTAAAAATATCTGGCAGAGGATATGTTTGTGTTTCGACAGGTGAAGGACCACGATGGGTCCCGAGTCGGTGGGTGAGGCCATGGAAAGAACATATGGACCAGTCAGATCAGCCACTTTGATAATCATCATGTGGATTTTAACTGTACCCCAGAGAATCTATTCACCACTTGTTTGGTGGCTGTGCCCATAGATAATTGGCCTGTTCCAACGGCTCAGCAGGCTGTTGCACAAGGCATGGGAAAGGTAGATGCCTGGGATGGCTGGATACCTTACCTGCCAAAGAGTTCGTTGGAACCACAAGAATTGGAATTATTAGGGTCTGTAAAAATGGACTATTGTCTATATTTCAATTATGTTGGGAGGAATCAGTCACGAGCTTGGTGGGTTAATGCCACCCTGCCGGTGTATGCTAACCATAGCTCTTGGTGTGATTATACCTCCAGCAACATATCTAAAGCTACTAACCAACCTATTAGCTTGCCTAGTGGTCACTTTTTGGTTTGTGGGGATCGTGTCTGGCCAGGGATCCCTTCTCACATAAAAGGAGGACCATGTAGTTTAGCACGACTGACCCTATTAATGCCAAATCAATCACAAATTTTGCAAATCAGACGTAAAAGCAATTATCGTGTAAAAAAAAAAGTTCACATGCTTTTAGTAGTTTTTGTAATGATCACATAGAATTTTGGAATAGACCCCTCAGTCGGGATTGCTCACGCACTAACTACTTTAAATAGACTAGGTTGTTGGCTTGCAAAACAAACTAATGCTACTTCTGAAGCTTTAAGTAATCTTTTATTAGATGTAGATAGTATAAGGCATGCTACTCTGCAAAATAGAGCAGCAATTGATTTTTTACTACTAGCCCAAGGTCACGGATGTGAAGATTTTGAAGGAATGTGCTGTATGAATCTTTCTGATCATTCTGAATCTATACATAGAAAGTTACAAGTGCTCTCGGATTGGGATTGGTTTCAAAGGTTATTACAGGGTTTGGGGTATTGGTGGTTGGCTAGGAGTACTAATCAAACAAGGTTTAACAGTTTTAATGGTATTGATTATTATTGTTTTACTCTTTTGTTGTTTATGGAAGTGTATTGTCAGTATGCTATCTCGTGCTGTGAATCAGGTCTGGATTGCTCAAAAACAAAAAGAGGGATTTGTGGAGAGCTATTTGACTGTGAATGGGCATGTGAGCAATCCAGACAATTGCTTGACAATTGTAAGGTAGTGACCCGCAGGCATTGAGGCCTCGCCTGACGGTTACTAAAGTTCGTGTACGTGCAGAAGCCTTGGGAAAAGTTAGCACGGAAAACTACTGAGAGAGATACGCAGAGGAGGAATGTTTACTGTAACCTTGAAGCATATGCTGTCATAGTTAACCAATCATTAAGCTGTTACTGAGTGAATCCTATTCGGTATTTAGCCGTGTGAACAATACATGTATCCAATTAGACTTGTGTGTGTTAATGATAGACAAGTAGAGTGCCTATATATACTGAGCTATCTGTGCAATAAACTTTGGCACGGTCTGATCATATTGGTCTGTGTGCTGTGTCCGGGACTTCTGCGTCAACAGGTCAGATCTGTCGTTATCTCTACACTTTGTTCCCCACATTGGGTGCCACAAAGGCCTGTCATGGTTTAAGACCAGCCGGTAAGTCAGAACCATGGAGCCGCTCACTCACTCTCCCCTCTTCTTCTCTCTCCCCAGCTCCCGGAGGGATGGGAAGGAGAATCAAAAGAATGTAACTCCCACGGGTTGAGATAAGAACAGTCCAGTAACTAAGGTAACATACAAAAATACTACAACCGCCACCAATAATTATAATAATAAGGGAAAAAACAAGGGAAGAGAATATGAACCTAAAAGGGGAAAAGGGAAAGAAAACAATAAACACAAGTGATGCACACTGCAGTTGCTCACCACCTGCCACTCGATACCCAGCCTTATCTGAGCAGCGATCTGGGCCTTCCAGGTAACTCCCCACAGTTCATACGCTTGGCATGACGTGCTGTGGTATGGAATACCCCTTTGGCTTGTTTGGGTCATGTGTCCTGTCTCTGCTTCCTCCCAGCTTCCCATGCCCCTCAACACTGGCAGAGCATGAGAGACTGAAAAGACCTTGATCAGGGTAAGCATGACTCGGGAACAACTAAAAACATCGGTGTGTTGTCAGCATTGTTCTCAGACTAAAGCCACAACATAGCACTACACTAGTTACTAAGAAGGAGAAAAATAACTGTTATAGTTGGACCCAGGACAGTAAATGTCGTTGTTGAGATGGCCAAAAATCACACACACACGTATTTTCGGTGACTTAGTAGGAATAAAAAATAGATAGATCCTTTATTACTACAAACCACTACTTATATACCTTTCCTAGCACACACGTGTCCTTTTAGCCATTGGTTAATATTAGTTAGCAATGGTACATTATTGGATGACCCTTTATCGCCTTACTAAAGTCCATTATTTTGCCAAGTTCTTTTTTCGTAGCTAGTTACTCCCCTTAACTGACTCGTTCTTCCAGACGCCTTTTACTTTTCCATTCGGATGCCATCTACTTTCCCGCTCAGATGCCTTCTGCTTTCCCACACGGATGCCTTCGGTGCCTCATTTCTCATGGATACACTTTAACATCTTCGAGACCGAGTTCTAACTTCATGCCTTCAGTCAGGGAATCCATGGGCCTGCCATAGCCCCCCACCACAAGTAAGTCTGGGTCCTAATTTTGTGGCCAGACCTTTTCTTTAAACAGCATGCTAAAAATCCACATGCCAAGCAGTTTCAGATTTATCTTATTTGGAAATCTCAGTGATGCATCTCACTGCAGTGAGCCCCATCCATCACTCCCTCTATGGATTTTTACGCTTGCTTAATTTGTTTTACTTACCTTCTTTTAACAGAACTGAGGTCATGCTGCAGGGGAGAGGACAGGCTTTTCCCTGCTCTCCAGGTGCCTGCCTTGTTTCACAGCCCATCTGGACAGGCCTCCAGCTGGAATAATTTAATACTGAAGTAAATTCAAATGCCAAGATAATAACAAGAAAGAAACAGATAGAGTAAAATAGCCTTATCGATAATTACATTAAACTTGATTTGCCCCAAAAGAAACTCAGATAATTAGAAACAGGAGCACAAACCAGCATCTAATAATGACCATTATTTAGCTTCCAGTAATGACCATAATGATCAGCTGTTCGTGCTGCATGTGTCTGTGGTTTTGACAAAACTTTTGATATTGGAGACCTCATAGCAGCCTTCCAGTATCTGAAGGGGGCCTATAAGGATGCTGTGGAGGGACTCTTCATTAGGGACTATAGTGAGAGGACAAGGGGTAATGGAATAAAACTTAAACAGGGGAAGTTTAGATTGGATATGAGGAAGAAATTCTTTACTGTAATGGTGGTGAGGCACTGGAATGGGTTGCCCAGGGAAGTTGTGAATGCTCCATTGCTGGCAGTGTTCAAGGCCAGGTTGGACAGAGCCTTGGGTGACATGGTTTAGTGTGAGGTGTCCCTGCCCATGGCAGGGGGTTTGAAACTAGATGATCTTAAAGTCCTTTCTAACCCTAACTATTCTATGATTCTATGATTCTATAATATCATATTTTCCCCATTACAAACTCTGTCTCTTAAGCTACCACCAAGGAGGTTTATTATTATTATTATTTTCCCGCTGAGGACAGGGCTCCCTAGGGCCCTCGGGAACTTTTCCCGGAGGGACCCCTCGACTCATTTGGATCACTCTGGGAGCAGACAAGGACCATCTTTATGAAAGATATTCTTTTCTTTTATATAGTCTGTACGATGCAGGGGGCATCTTACATAAAGACTAAATTGGGTTGGTAAGCGTACACAAGGTTTGGAAGCGTTCAGTAAATCGAGACATACAAAGTCTCATGGGAGGAGGCGCATACCCAGCTGCTAGCCTCCATTTGGTATACACTCACAAGATGCAGGGGGTGTCTTGTGATTTAGGTCCTGTAAGACACAGGGAGTGTCTTGTGGAAACAGTTTTTGGTATTTAACTTACTTCTTGGCTCATTACGGTAATGATTTTGGTATTGGTGATATGATATGATTAATGTTGTACTGTATGTTGTAAGCATATTATTAATGATTGTTCGTCTGGATTTTGTTTGTGTTTTAAGTATTGTAGTTGTATGGAGTGTGCTTGTGGGATCCCTTGTATGTATGTGTTGAGGGCAGCGCTTGATCAGTAGGGTGCATAGTTGCACCAAGTGATGCTGTTCTGTGTGTATTTTTGTTGTTGGAGTTTCGTTGAAGTTTTTGTGTAATATATGATCACTATGTTTTGTAAGAAAGAGCCTCGGGCTGTGGCTCGTCCTGTGGAACGACTGGGGTAGACACAGGAACTGTGGAGCACGTTGTGGGTTAAAATAGAAACTTGCACTAATGTAGGACCTGAACCGTGAGGAGCCAAGGACCCCATGGGAGTGCCTAAAGTATTGGGGTGAGTTTATACAAACCCCATACCAGCTCGAAAGAGCAACTGAGTCATGCTGGATGCATGGCAGACTGTTTGCTGTTTGCTTACAAAGGCATGGGCATGGTAGATAAGAATGCAGAGCTGGAGCAACAAGTAGCAAATTTTCAGTCAGAGTTAAGAAAGGGTTAAAACGGAAGTGCTGTTGCAGAGGTACTTGAAGGAGCACGCACAGCTCCTGTGTTTAAATGTAAGATAATTACTAGGGCAAACGGACAAGTAAGAACAGACATATTGACAGACTATAGTCCCGAGGAGATTGAGAACTTATTGAATAAATACAAAAAGAAATAGAGGAGGAATGCTACGTAGGGGTGGAAAATGCATCCATTCCCTATGAGACAGGACCAGTGTGCATATTATAAAAGAGATTAAATATTGGAAGTGGGAAAGCCCCAAATTAAATGATCCCCAGGTAGCTCTGGTGACTGGATTGGAGCTAGATCAACGGGGACCTAGGGAATGTACCCTAGCAGATCCACTGGTTAAATTAAAGCTAGGGACCAGAGAAAATGAGGTGGAATTTTTAGTGGATACAGGAACAACCTATTCAAATAAAATCAGAGCTTGACTCCATTGGGAAAAAGATCTGTTACACTTGTGGGAGCCACTGGCCGCCAAGAAAAAGTGTTTTTTTCTGAAGCCGTTGAAGTACAAATTGGAAAAGCGAATAGGAATGCATAAATTTTTATACATGCTGAATTCTCCGAAATTTTTACTAGGGTGAGATTTATTAGAACATTTGGAAGCAACCATAACATTTAAGGAAGGAGAAATGGAACTAACAAAGACAAACAATTAATTGAAATCCTCACTTTATCTTTAATTCAACAGAAAAGCGAAAAGAAGGACCTCCCTGAAATAGAAGAAATCTTTAATCAGGTATATCCAGGAGTATGGGCATCTGAAGTTCCAGGTAAGGTCAAAAATGCTTTGCCTGTGTCGTGGTTTAAGCCATAAATCACGCAGTTTGCTCACTCACTCCCCTCTCTTTCTTCCCCCCCACTCCGAGGGGGGTGGAATGGGGAGAAGAATCGAAAGAATGTAACTCCCACGGGTTGAGATAAGAACAGTCCAGTAACTAAGGTATAACACAAATCACTACTGCTACCGCCAATAATAATAATGACAAGAGAAATACAAGGGAAGAGGATACAATTGCTCACCACCCAACGACTGAGCCGTGAACTGAACTCTTCCAGGTTCCTGCCTCCAGTTTTTCCATCCTGGGCATGATGTACTGTGGTATGGAATATGGTCAGTTTGGGTCAGGTGTCCTGTTTCTGCTTCCTCCCGGCTTCCCCTTCTCCCTGGCAGAGCATGAGGCTCAGGAAGTCCTTGGTCAAACCAAACATTCTAAGCCGTAACTATAAACATTGGTGTTATCAGCGTTGTTCCCAGGCCAAAAGTCGAAAACACAGTGCTGTACCAGCTACTAAGAAGGAGAAAAATGACTGCTACTGCTGAACCCATGACAGCCTGTTGAAATAGAAATAAAAAGGAGAGCCCACCCAGTTCAGATAAAACAATATCTGTTAAAATTAGGAGATCAGAAGGGAATCAAAGAAATCATTAAAAAATTTTTAAAATATAGATTGCTAATTGAATAAAGAAACCAGATGAAAAGAATTATAGGTCAGTTCAGTATGTAAGGGCAATCAACAGAATTGTGGGGAATATTAACACGAAAACTAAAATCACGAAATGCGCCCTGCAGTAGTTATACTGCTAATGTAAATCTGTGTGTGCTTTGCCATGGCAACAACTTGTTATTGGATGAGGTAGATGAATCTCTGCATTGACAACGAGGTGTCAGGACTGAGGTTGGTCAAACGCCTCCTACCATAGTCAAGGGCAAGACTCAGTTGGCCTCTGTGTTTGCCACCAAGAAGAACCTTTAGCTCCGCTGTTGGCTGCAACCCAGTAGGCATTGAGCGGTGGGAACATATGCCATGCCAGACCTCGATGTGGGGGATGGCCCCCTCTGTTATAAGAGGGTCATCCAGGAGGGAAGAACATAATAAGACCCATTGGAGCACTGACTCATTGTAGACTGACAAAATTGGAGGAAGAAATTTATATATCATGGTCAAAACAAGAATCAGATTGGGACAATTGGAAAAGGAAATTATCCGGGACAGCAATGGCAGACAGATTTTTCTGAAGTACCTAGGAAAGGAGGTTATCGATATTTGTTGGTATTGACAGACACTTTTTCAGGCTGGCCAGAAGCACTCCCTTGCAGGGTAAATAATGCAAAACAAGTGATTAAAGTGTTATTAAATAAAATAATACCTCGTTTTGGGGTTCCGGCAACCATTTCCTCTGACTGAGGTTTGCATTTTAATGCAAAGTTATTGCAAAAAATCAATAAGAAATTGGAAATTGATTGGCAATTACATGTTCCATATAGGCCTCAGGCCAGTAGGCAAATAGAAAAAATGAATCATCTAATCAAACAAGAAATTGCTGAGATTTGTCAAGAAACTAAATTATATTGGTATCAAGCATTACCACTGGCCTTATTAAGAATTAGAACAAAACCTCGGTCAAAGGAAGGAGTTAGCCCATTTGAGATTCTATATGGAAGACCATATTAATCTCGGTTTAAAGGAAAAAATCTTCATGAAGTAGGAGAAGGTTATCTCTGACAATTTTTGATAAATTTGGAAAAACAATTGGAAGGGATAAATGAAAGAATATTAGGAACAAGAGCAAGAGGTTTGGATCACCCAATCCACCCCTTTAGACCAGGAGAATGGGCTTATGTCAAAAATTTTACAGGTGAACCTCTTAAAGAAAAGTGAAGTGGACCGTACCAAGTGCTGCTAACAACTTTCACTGCAATCAAGATAAAGGAACAACCCACCTGAATACACTATTAAAGAATCAAGAAAGCACCAGAACCAGAGGGAACATGGTGGGACAGGTTTTCGGAACCCTTGCACATGAGATTTTATTGGTTTTAATCTGGAATTATGTAATAACAAGTGTAAAAACATAGAATCAGAATTTACACTTACTGTTAATACAAAATGTCACTAATGTACTGAACAAAAGTGATTGCTGGGTTTGTACTCAATTGCCAAAGTCAGGAGAAAGTCCAGGTATCCCTTTAATTGGTGTTCCAATTCCTTTTAAGACAAATTGAAATATCAGGATCGTACCAATCTCCAAGTTTTAAAAGTCCAAACTTCAAATATTATGAATAAAACCCTTAACCATGGTAACGTATCAGTAGGAAGTTACCCACATTATAGTTGGGCAATACAACTTCAGAATAGAAAAACTCTAACTGGCTATTGGAACATTCCTAAAGGAAAAGGGTGATATTGGTTATGTGGAGAAAATGGATATAAAGCCTTACCTCCGAATTGAAAAGGAACTTGAACACTAGGTGCTGTAGTTCCCAATCCTACCATTACTGATACTCATCCTCCTGGAACTTGGATTCGGAGTTTTATTTAAAGAGTTAAACAAGGATATAATCCAATAGTGGAACGAAATACAGCTTTTCACAGTTTTGTTAGGTAGCTTATTCCACCTTTAGGTGTTAGTGAATTGGAAAAAAAAGCATTGCAAATATTTCAGCTACAATTAAAGAAATGGAAAATTGGACCGTTGATGCCATTTTAGCAGTACAAGAAGAAATTACTAGTTTACCTAAAATAGTACTCCAGAATCAAATGGCATTAGACCTATGTCCTGGGTTCAGCAGTAGCAGTCATTTTTCTCCTTCTCAGTAGTTGGTGCATCACTGTGTTTTTGACTTTCAGCCTGGGAATAGCGCTGATAACAACCGACGTTTTCAGTTACAGCTTAGAATGTTTTGGTTTGACCAAGGACTTTCTGAGCCTCATGCTCTGCCAGGGAGGAAGGGAAGCCGGGAGGAAGCAGAAACAGGACACCTGACCCAAACTGACCAAAGAGGTATTCCATACCACAGTATGTCATGCCCAGGATGGAAAAACTGGGGGCAGGAACCTGGAAGAGTTAGTTCACGGCTTGGTCATCGAGTGGTGAGCAGTTGTATTCTCTTCCCTTGTATTTCCCTGGTCATTATTATTATTGGTGGTAGCAGTAGTGATTTGTGTTATACCTTAGTTACTGGACTGTTCTTATCTCAACCCGTGGGAGTTACATTCTTTCGATTCTTCTCCCCATCCCCCCCTTGGAGTGGGGGGGAAGAAAGAGGGGGGAGTGAGTGAGTAAACTGCGTGATTTATGGCTTAAACCACAACAGTTCTTTTTGGCGCCCAACGTGGGGCACAAAGGGTTGAGATAACAACAGGATTAATAGTCTCTCATCACAATGCTTGCTCGTCACAAGGCTCTCAAAGTTGTTGCTCTGGATCTCACAGGTTCACCATATGATACTTTACTTACAGCCAGTATTTGTTATCTTAACATTTTTCAGATATGGGTTTTGGGTTAAGGTTCTTGTTACATTGTACTTCATTGGAATGACTTTTAATACAATAGACTCAGTGATCATGAAACTGACCCGGCTTTTGTTCCCAGTGTGGTCACCAACTCTGTCCTTTGGGAGGTATATAATAGAAGTGTTTAGCAATTACACATCTCTTCTCACCCCCTCAGGTGGTCAATCTGTGAAGGAGACATTCTTTTATGCTCCCAGCCCCCCCACCAGACTATTTACAGCATCGTTTGAGAATTTATTTATTTATTTATTGGCATCTCAGGGAGGAGCTTGTCAGATCAAAGTGGGAGAATTACTACTGATCTAAAAGAGAATTAGAAACTTAAAGTGTTTCACGAGGTTGCTCAGGATGACACCTCATGGGGATTTGAAGAAATCTGGAAATGATTAACATTGTGACTATCCAATTTCTCCTGGTTAAAGCAACTGTTCATAAGTGTGTTAATGATAATAGTTGTAATCTTGATCACATGTATCTCTGTTCAATGCTTATTTTGGTGTTGTAAACAATCAATGATGAATTATGAAGAATGAAAGAGGAATAGGATTAAACATCAAGTAGAAACAGGAAAATATTTTAGAAAGACTTTGAGTGATAATGTGTCGTGGTTTAAGCTTCTCAGCCACACACAGTTTTGCTCACTCACTCACTTCCCCCTCTTTCTTCCCTCCGCTCCTGGAGGGATGGGAAGGAGAATCGAAAGAATGCGACTCCCACAGGTTGAGATAAGAACAGTCCAGCAACTAAGGTGTAACACAAACCACCACTGCTACCACCAATAATAATAATGACAAGAGAAAAATACAAGGGAAGAGTTTTTTCTTCCCCCCCACTCCGGGGGGGGGGGGGGGCGGGGAGGGAGAAGAATCGAAAGAACGCAACTCCCACGGGTCGAGACAAGAATAGCCCAGCAACCAAGGTACAACACAAACCACTGCTGCCACCACCAATAATAATAACAACGAGAGAAATACAAGGGAAGAGGACAGAACTGCTCACCACCCGACGACCGAGCTGTGAACTAAAACCACAACTCTTCCGGGTTCCGGCCCCCAGTTCTTTTTCCTCCTGGACATGACGTGCTGTGGTATGGAATAATCTCTTTGGTCAGTTTGGATCAGGTGTCCTGTCTCTGCTTCCCCCGGCTTCCCCCCTTCCCTGGCAGAGCATGAGACTCACAAAGTCCTTGGCCAGCCTAAACATCACCAAGCAGTAACTGAAAACACTGGTGTTATCAGCTCTGTTCCCAGGCCCAAAATCAAAAACACAGTGCTGCACCAGCTACCAAGAAGGGAAAAAAGAAAAAATGACTGCTACTGCTGAACCCAGGACATAATGGAATTATATAAAATAGTTGCAAAAGAATTTGCAAATGGAAGATAAAAAGAGTGGATTTGATATGGGGAAAGAACAAGAAAGACAGAATGAAGGATAGCTCATTGTATATAGAACGAACCTTTTGCTTGTAACTAAGTGACCTGGACCCCAGGTGGACTCTATAACAGTGATAAGGAAGAGAACTCTTCAGTTAGTGTCTAGGGAAACTAGTTAGAACCAACTAAGGAGCTGGCAAATGGACAACAAGGCTGGCCAACTCCAAAGTTCAGCCAAAGGACGAAGTGATGAAGGGGAAGATGATGAAGAAATGACCACCAGGGGTCCCAAAGACCACTACCACATTATTGTGCGCATGTGGGAAGAATTTTCTAGAGATATGATGTAACTTCATGAGCATAAGTAACCTCATGAATATGCATGTAATGTAATGAATACGTATATTGAATGATTATATAATCACTGGTTCTTTGGTGCTTGAGAGAGACACGCTAGGAGGAGCTATCCCCCGTGTCTCCCGGTGCCACAATAAATACCTGCTTGTCAACTTAAACCTTGTTGGCGAGTTCTTAGAGTTTTTCTACAAATTGCAGATACACAGCCTTTCATATGCTGCATTGCTGAAAAGAAAAAGAACAAGATCAGGGAAATTTAATTCATAATGGGATCATAGAAAACATGAGAGATCCCACAGATAAAGCAAAGTAGAAATGATATATTGAGGTAATTAGAATAACCCTTATTATGAGACAGTAAGTCTAAAGGAAAGATTTAGGCTTTTTGGTGCAATAAAATTCACATGTGCAAGTTCTGACTATTAGCAACGTCATGTAAGAACTAGACCAGTGCTGGAAAGCCCAGTCACAGTGCCTGGCAAGTTTTGCCATTGCTACTAGTAGCAAAAACTGCATTAATCCATATGAAAACAGCTTGCTCTTGGATCCTGCACAGAGAAGTTGAAACAGTGATGGCTCTAGATGAGAAATCCTTTGAGCTGGTATAGTTTAAGCCTAGCTGGTAACTCAGAACCACACAGCCGCTCACTCCCCCTGCTTCTTCCTCCCCCCCCGCTCCCAGAGGGATGGGGGGAGAATCAAAAGAATATAAGTCCCATGGGTTGAGATAAGAACAGTCCAGTAACTAAAGTGCAATACAAAACCACTACTACTACCGCCAATAATAAATAATGATAAGGGAAATAACAAGGGGAGATAACATAAAACTAAAAGGTGAAAAGGAAAAGAAAGCAATAAACACAAGTGATGTGCAATACAATTGCTCACCACTTGCCAACCGATACCCAGCCCGACCCGAGCAGTGACCTGGGCCTTTTGGGTAACTCCTCCCAGGTTATACACTGGGCATGACATGCTGTAGTATGGAATACCCCTTTGGCTAGTTTGGGTCAGGTGTCCTGTCTCTGCTTCCTCCTGGCTTCCCGTGCCCCTTCTCACTGGCAGAGCACGAGACTGAAAAAGTCCTTGATTGGAGTAAACATTACTTAGCAACAACTAAAAACATCGGTGTGTTATCAGGGTTGCTCCCAGACTGAAGTCGAAAACACAGCACTGCACCAACTGCTAAGAAGGAGAAAAATGACTTTTACAGCTGAACCCAGGACAGCTAGTCAGAAACCCTCTATCCTCAGCCCTGCCAAGGGCTCAGTGCAGCTGCTTGCCATCACACTGGCAGAGCTGACTGCAGGATTTTAACCCATGTGTACCCCTCAAGCTGTGATCTCTTGTGTCTTTAGTCCCATCAGATCACAAAGTGCCATCTTCTCACTCTTTTCAGTGGCAGGGGCAGAACTGCAATATGAAGATAACAGAGGGCACAGTTCAAAACTCTCCTGACAGTAGAGCCGGTGGAGACCTACCCTCCTTGCAAGTGCAGCCACCTCAGGTTGATGACCAAAGCGCCAGGATGCAGAGGCACCTTCTGGTTGGTTGTTTTTTCCTCCCCTCTTTCTCACTCAATTAAGACAGTTCTTATCACCTGGTGTCTGTGCCATTGACATCCAGTTGTCATTCTTGCACTGGTGCTCTAGCTTGGCACCTTATTAATGACCCATCCGGTTTACTCTTTAATCAGTTATGTAATAAACTTACTTTTAATTGTAGTTGTCTGTCCTCATTTACACAACTTGTAGGCTGCAGTACTTTCTCACACTCTTAATTTCTGCTTTTTGGCACCGTGTGCTTTGTTCTTTAGCAAATGAGCACTGAGTGCCTGAAGCTACAGGTGTGCTGTACACAACTCTGTCTTCTGGGGTTGAGTGGATGCAATCCAAGGCTTGCTTTCTTCAGTTCTTCTTCAATTTTAAACAGACAACCTCTTGCTACTGCAGCTCTTCTTCGTCTCTTGTCCTGCTTAGGCTAAATAAGAGAGGGAGGCAATATGTGCATTTAAACACCATTATTTAGTGAACTTATAACTCATAATAAAGATACATGGATTTATTGTTCAAATCAAAGTATTAAAATATGCATGTATAAATAAATATAAGCAGCTATGGTGCTGAGTTTCATTATCCCATATACACAAAATAATTTTCTGGGTTTTAATTGGTTATTAAACAGTGAATGCTCATTAAAAGCTCATCTCATTATGAAAAAATATTATGGTTCAATTAAACTGTACTACAGACTAATTAATAAGGGAATTAGGGCAATTCAAATACCTTTAAAGAACTGGAAGTGGGGACAGCAGGCAGCACACACTTGTACCAGTCATCTTCTTTAGCCTAGCAGATGGATTTTCACCTAGTTTAGGGTTTTCCTGAGGGTTCTGTTTTTGGGGTTCAGTTTCAAATGAAATATTGGGAGTGGGAATCTTTTCTAATGTGGGTCTTCACAAAGTCTGGAAAAATGCTCTTAAAAGAAAAGATAATAGATATATATATTACTTACCCCCATAACATAGTCAACTCTCACTTTGTTTCTGTAGACATACTCTCAGTACTCTACATCTCTTTTCTTTAAAACACCTCTGAAGAAGCCTGCTAGCCTGCTAACCTGTTTAGAAGTAGGTTGTCACATGAGTCGAGACTGTAAAAACTTGCCACTCACTGTTGACAGTTCTAGTATCGCACAGTTAAGTAGCAGAGGGCCCTGTTGCAGAGGTTTGCTAAAAATAGTTTATGCCCAAACCCAGGATGGGCTTCAGACTAAAAGCCAAACTAAAGTTTGATGATGCTGCTGGTGCTTATGAGCTGTTTCCCTAGAAGTCTGGGCCTTGTTTATCTTGGTGGGAAATTCACAAGCCAACCTACTTTGATTTCTGCCCTTCAGAAATCAGTCTTTCATTGCACAACACAGCCTTACTGTTTACTGTTCTAACCAGAAGTAAAGCATAGGTCTGAAACGTTCTTAGCATCTGGTGTTTAACTGACCTAAGATTTTGGAAGTCCAACTGGCTGACTCTGTATTGCTTTACACCTTATATGCATTTATATACCAGGTGCATTTATACCAAAGCATAAGACTATAGATCAAGTCGGCTTTGATTCACTAGTATTTTACTCACAGTTTGTAGAATTGTAAATTACTCTGCAGGGTGACAAACACTGATCTGGCTGTTAGATCACTGTGTTATACTGCTGTGTTATGAAGCAGAACCCGTTCATAGATATTCATTCATTTGTGAGAGATGTCATTGGACTAACAAAGTGGGGTTTTTTCAAACCCTCCCTTGTATTTTATTCTATTATTTCTCTGTTAACAAATAAATAAAATCTCCATCAGTTTATGGCTGCAAGAGATGAAAGGACTCTTTTTTTCATGTCAACATTGTGTAGTGCTGATGGATTCTGTCAACAAGTCGAATCCTGTCTCAGACTTCTGTTCTGTTTTCCTTATTAGCATTTTCCTTGGTTGTCTCTGCCAAAGTCTCCTGGACATTTCTGAACTCTGTAAATTGTTGCAAACATTACAGTGGCCAAGTGTGAAATGAACTGCATGGAAACTCCTGGGAACCTGTTAACAGTGTATTAACAATAACCCCAAGTTCGCAGAAAACAACAGGCACCTGTTAGTCATTTATCACTGCATATTTTATCATCATTTTTTTCATCTTATTTAAGACCCACCACAAGTCTTGAAAGCCTGTTGTGGTTTAAGCCCAGCTGGTAACTCAGAACCACACAGCCGCTCTCTCACTCCCCCTGCTTCTTCCTCCCCCCGCTCCCGGAGGGATGGGGAGGAGAATAGAAAGAATGTAAATCCCATGGGTTGAGATAAGAACTCCAGTAACTAAGTTATAATAAAAAACTACTACTATGACCATCAATAATAATCATCATAAGGGAAATAACAAAGGGAGAAAATATAAAACTAAAAGGGGAAAAGGAAAAGTAAATAATAAACAGAAGTGATGCACAATACAATTGCTCACCACCTGCTAACCGATACCCAGCCTGACCCGAGCAATGATCTGGGCCTTTTGGGTAACTCCCCCCAGGTTATACACTGGGCATGACATGCTGTGGTATGGTATACCCCTTTGACTAGTTTGAGTCAGGTGTCCTGTCTCTGTTTCCTCCTGGCTTCCCGTGCCCATCCTCACTGGCAGAGCATGAGACCTGTTTATTAATTTAAAACCAGTCTTCATAAACCAAGACAAAAATGAGACTATGAAGAACTGAAGTATACAAATAACTTAGCATTTTAAGAGGATTCTAGAAAACAACACTGATATTTGCTGCAATTCTGGTTTTCTTGAATGGGAATTGAGATGACAGTTTATAGAAGCCAGAGACATTGTGGGATGGCTCCTATGACTGGAGTGTTGGAATGGAAGGTTATAGGCTCTTTAGGAAAGACAGGCCTGGCAGATGGAGAGGGGGAGTAGCTATTTATGTCAGTGATAGGCTGGAGAGTATGGAACTTCATCTGGGAACAGGGGATGAGTCAACAGAGAGCTTGTGGGTCAGGATCAAAGGGAGAACAGAAGTTGGCTGTTCTGTTTGGTAGATTGGCAGGTATGGTTAAGCAAGTTGCACATATAGGTTCATCTCCTGTACCTGAAGAGAGCAAAGCAGGGGAGAAATTGGTGTATCACAGCTATCTACCCTTGTTTCTGAAAAGGATTGCTGGCTAAAAGCTTCCCGGCTGCAAATCACTGTTTTACTGTAATACGTAATTGTTTTATGTTTTATTTTTTCCTCTCCTGTTGGAGTGTTTGAGAACCAGCAGTTGGGAAATTTTGGGCTTCTGCAGTGCAGTTTTCCACTTCATCAGAAACCTAATGATTCAATCAACAGCATAACTGGGCAAAGAGTTGGATTAATGTTGTGATGATTAATTTAAGAGTTTAATTCTGGTCAGGGAAAGGGCATGCTTGGCTGGCATTGGGGAGAATGGTTAAATGGTGTTGGGGAAAGCATTCTGTTTCATTGGCAATACCAATATTCTCTATTTGCAATAGATTTCACTGCAAGTCATCAGCACACGGTTATTCCCGGACTGTACATTAACGTCTATGTTGAGTGTTGGCCTCACTTAATGTTTTATGTGCTGAACCAAATGACATCTGAAACAAGGAACTGCTTGCTTAGATGGATAATCTCCTGGTAGTAAATGCAGTATGTCTGAAAGATGTTTGAACAATGTACATGCTCTCTCAGGCAGAAAAACCCATCTGACTTTCATATGTCTGAGAAAAGTCATGCCTTTTAACTTTGCATTGCTTTTGGTCAAGATGATTTCTAAGGAAATACTCTTACCTCATGCACTCTAATCTTTGCTAAGCTCGTTCCATTACACGTTCATAGCCTCTTCTACAGAAATGGTAGTTCTCCTTCTAATGTGTTCTGTGGCTTTATAAATGGCAAGGTCACATCTTTGCAGGATTTGCAACAAATATGAATGTTCTTTTCAAGACTCTTTCCTGAGAGCTATATCCACCATAAAACCAGGGCTTTCAAGATTTTTTTAAGCTGGGAAATGTTGAGCACTCAAAGATCATACTTTTTTTTCATTGCAGCAACTGCAAAAAGGCATGTGTTTAATTCACATACATTTTGGACTGCCCTGCAACTCCCATGACTTCTCTACAGCCACTGGAATACTGAGCTAATTTGTGTAGGTTTTGTTCTTCTTACATAAGCTACGTGTTTCTGTGGGCTATTTGTTGAGTGATTAATAACTAATACTCTGTACATTTCCTCTGAATATCTCAAAGTTCACGTTTTTTGCAATATCCTTGAGTGTTTTAGGTGATCAACTGCCAGTTAAAGTTTGCACACACAAATCAGTTGCAAAATTTATGGAATGAGGACTGAATTCTTGGGCTGTAGCTAACCACATTCTAATAATCATAGAATCATAGAATCATAGAATAGTAAGGGTTGGAAAGGACCTCAAGATCATCGAGTTCCAACCCCCCTGCCATGGGCAGGGACACCTCCCACTAAACCATGCCATCCTCCACCAAGTGCTGATACAATAATATACATATTCAGCATGTGTAGCTCTCATTGTGTGTCCATTCTCCATGTTTTCCTTATGTTTCTAAGGGCCTTTATGTCAAAGAAATACCCTCTTTGGTGTGTGCAGTGGTGCATACATTTGAATTCACCACAGTGGAATGATTTTCCTAGCATTTCTTTGTACATCTGATGGTAAAATTCTAGTGCACTACTCTAGTTATGATTCATGATGATTCCTGCTTAGCTGTTTCTCAGAACTATCAGTATATTTAATCGATATTTCCTCCTTGTGTCTCTGAGCATCCAAAGCAGTGATGAATTCCACTCTTAAAAATATGCTGTCATCTGGCAGCCAAACACAAAAAATAACGTAAACTATATAGAGAATTATGGGTTTGAGGAGAGTGCTGTTACATGTCACTAGCTGCCCACAAACTATGTTCAGGGTAGCTGAGATGGAAACAGCATATGCCCTTTCAGAGCTGTTCAGCTTCTTCATGGCTACAGTAGTACTGAGTCACCACAGATGGAAACAAATTCCTTCATTCTAACATATGTTCTCATTAACATATTAAATCAATATATGTCTCTGAATTAGGATGTTCAGATATTTTGTCACAGGAATGGTATTGGGATTCTATGTGCCTGCCATGACACTGTTGCAGGCAGTCTGCTCCAATGTATTTGTTAAACAGGTTTTTACATCAGCACATAAGAATGGGAATTTATAGCTTCCCATAAGGCATACAAAGGGAGATTTCAACTCCCTGTGGTGCACAGCACATCACGCATCAGAAATGTAGCATCTGTTACTCCAACCTGCTGCTAAAATGCAATTCTAAGCTGTGCTTCGTGTATTTCAGGAGCTAGGATAGGACAGGAAGATGGATAAATTGCTCTGGGGTGATGGCACAGAGGTGGTAAAACCTGCTGTTCTCCAAAAGTTTTTGTAACTTTATTTCTGAACACGACCCTTTCCAAAACCACTTTTGATAACCCCAAATGTTCAGATGCCCACAAACAGAACAAATGAAGTGAAAAGTCAAAGCACACTTAACACATTATGAAAACTAAAGCAATGAAACTTAAAAAATGCAACAAATAAATGATTATCAGTTCAAAATGAACTTTTCTTAAATGTCAACAAACTCTTCTGCAAGCTCCATTTGTATATAGCACCTGATGTTAATTGCTGCTAGGCATACTACTCAGGCTCTCCTCCAGTGCCTCTCTGCTGAAGGGCTCATTTCAGTT
Organism: Amazona ochrocephala; assembly: GCA_039720435.1. Classification (NCBI taxonomy): domain Eukaryota; kingdom Metazoa; phylum Chordata; class Aves; order Psittaciformes; family Psittacidae; genus Amazona; species Amazona ochrocephala. The sequence continues at coordinate 24,630,330 of CM077908.1, forward strand.
CTGAAGAGCAAGTTTTGTCCCCTGGGTTGCCAGCAGCATTTACCTAGTGAGTCCTTAAAGGGTTTCAGAAGCTTCTGCCAAAACGTTGCAATTTCCTTTCATCAGCTCATGATCTCTACTCCTAGTGTTCTGAGTGACAATAGCAGTTATTACACTGAGTAAGGTTGTGCTTTAATTTTCATATAAAAATACCAGTGATGTGGTTCACAGCAGCTAATGCTACACAAGCTTTCAACACAACAGCCACTGCTCCAGATAGGTCATAGTCAAAGCGAATCTTTGGTTCTCTTCAGAGAGATTGATAACCTAGAGATGATGATATTTCTGGGTTGACAGGCATAAACTCACTTGTGCATATTTTAATTACATGTAATCTATGTTTCTCTGTGAGTCAAGGCACTAAATCCATCTTCACAGGTATCCAATGAGCCCTTGAGTTGACTTCTGCTTTGCTGCATGAGTTTCAGCCCTGTTTCATTTTCATTTAATGCATGGATGTCATAGGTTCAGCAGCAGCAGTCATTTTTCTCCTTCTTAGAAGCTGGTACAGTGCTGTGTTTTCGACTTTGGGCCTGGGAATAGCGCTGAAAACACCGATGTTGTTAGTTACAGCTTAGAATGTTTTGGTCTGACCAAGGACTTTCTGAGCCTCATGCTCTGCCAGGGAGGAGGGGAAGCCGGGAGGAAGTGGAAACAGGACACCTGTCCCAAACTGACCAAAGAGGTATTCCATACCACAGTATGTCATGCCCAGGAAGGAAAAACTGGGGGCAGGAACCTGGAAGAGTTCAGTTCATGGATCGATCGTCGGGTGGTGAGTAGTTTTATTCTCTTCCCTTGTATTTCCCTGGTCATTATTATTATTGGTGGTAGCAGTAGTGATTTGTGTTATACCTTAGTTACTGGACTGTTCTTATCTCAACCCGTGGGAGTTACATTCTTTTGATTCTTCTCCCCATTCCACCCCCCCTCGGAATGGGGGGGAAGAAAGAGGGGGGAAAGAATGAGCAAACTGCGTGAGATACGGCTTAAACTATGACAGTTCTTTTTGGCGCCCAACGTGGGGCACAAAGGGTTGAGATAACAACAGGATTAATAGTCTCTCATCACAATGCTTGCTCGTCACAAGGCTCTCAAAGTTGTTGCTCTGGATCTCACAGGTTCACCATATGATACTTTACTTACAGCCAGTATTTGTTATCTTAACATTTTTCAGATATGGGTTTTGGGTTAAGGTTCTTGTTACATTGTACTTCATTGGAATGACTTTTAATACAATAGACTCAGTGATCATGAAACTGACCCGGCTTTTGTTCCCAGTGTGGTCACCAACTCTATACTTTGGAGGTTTATAATAGAAGTGTTTAGCAATTACACATCTCTTTTCACACCCTCAGGTGGTCAACCTGTGAAGGAGACATTCCCTTTCACTCCCAGCCCCCCCACCAGACCGTTTACAGCATTGTTTGAGAATTTTGAAGGTTTTGAATGGCCTATAGATACCCTTGAGACCTGCCTGCTGGTTGTGATGGGGATCGCCATGTTGGCTCATATACAGAGTGTTTTACCCATGACCATTTCGTCTGGTCCCGAGAGTTATGCAGAGTCGGGTTTGGGCCTTGTCTAGGGTTAAACGATGATATAGGAGGTCCAAGAGATTTTCCCCGAGGCTGGATAGTCATGAGTGGCAGGGTGTGTGGGATAGTATGGGCAAGTATCTAGGCCAGTGGGCCCCTCCAGTGCTTTAGAACTTCACCAATGAACAAATGCAAAATCCAGAGAAATTAGTAAAACACTTAAAGTAGGTGTGTTGTCATTCTGGTCACACCAGAGATGGACAAATCATGGCAATATGCTGGGGCTTGGCCTATGCTTACAGAGCCCTGTTCAACACCATCCAGCACCTTCAAAAGGAAAAGAATGTCCCTGGATCTGAGGGCGGAATAATGGACAGCGCAGCTACTCCAGCTCCAAGCACAGCAGCTACACCTCCTCCAGGGACAAGTACAGCAGCTACTCAAACCCCAGTGACAAGTACAGCAGCTACCCAAACCACAGTGATACCCACCACAGCTAAAACAGAGGATCTGCCAACAGGGCTGGTCCAGCCCTGTCAGAACTTCTGCATTCTGTGGAGGGGGATAAAGTTCCTGTGGTACATATAAGAAATTTGCTGGGGAAGACAGTCAGGGTTATTCCTGCTTCAGGTAAAGGCAAACCCACTTGTGGGATTGCTTTTGCTCAGGGACCTGGATATGCTTTGTGGGTAATATGGGAAGATGGGGAAGTCCGATGTATACCTCAAGGGGATTTGATTTTAGGGGAAAACAGACAATGAACTCAGTTGTATGCTGTTGCCTGCTATGTAATACTTTTATAGCCCACCAACTAGATGTCTTCAAGTCATCAGCGACTGGCCCTCTGACCGTCATCCCAACAAAGAATGAAGTTTAATGAAACCGGACGAGTTCTGCAGTAAAGGAACAATCAGCATCAGCAGGCAACGATCCATCACTGCACACAGCCTCCCCTGCTCTGAAGGACTGTTACAGGAGATGGTGCTTGACATCACTGACCGAATGGACTCAGCAGCTTTGTAGGGATTGATCCATGTACTGAAGGATGATCTCTCTCCCTCTGTGTGTGTGTGGATGTATATATATATATATATGTAATGGTACATTGAAAATATGGGATCTGAGCATGACATGAATGGTATGGAATAAGGGGTGGATACTGTCATGGGTTCAGCAGCAGCAGTCATTTTTCTCCTTCATAGTAGCTGGTGCAGTGCTGTGTTTTCGACTTTGGGCCTGGGAATAGCGCTGATAACACCGATGTTGTTAGTTACAGCTTAGAATGTTTTGGTCTGACCAAGGACTTTCTGAGTCTCATGCACTGCCAGGGAGGAGGGGAAGCCAGGAGGAAGCAGAGACAGGACACCTGACCCAAACTGACCAAAGAGGTATTCCATACCACAGTACGTCATGCCCAGGAAGGAAAAACTGGGGCAGGAACCTGGAAGAGTTCAGTTCACGGCTTGGTCATCAGGTGGTGAGTAGTTGCATCCTCTTCCCTTGTATTTCCCTGGTCATTATTATTATTGGTGGTAGCAGCAGTGGTTTGTGTTATACCTTAGTTACTGGACTGTTCTTATCTCAACCCGTGGGAGTTACATTCTTTTGATTCTTCTCCCCATTCCCCCCCGCACCCTCGGAGTGGGGGGGAAGAAAGAGGAGGGAGCAAGTGAGCAAACTGCGTGATTTATGGCTTAAACCATGACAACGGATGTATGAATTTCCAATCAGCTTCTTGCCAGAGAAAGCACGGGAAAAAAAAATCAACTTATATTCTGCATTATGTAACTTTGATCTCTTTTATTTTGGCATTGATAAAAAACTGGTGAGAGACTGATGTATCACTGTGTTATTATTTGGCTCAGTTTCAAGAGAAACCTTGTTGACTGAGGTTTCTGTGCAGCTGGTCTGCCCTGCCCAGAAGGATTTCAAAATAACCTGCCAGCCTTTGCATGGGTCTGTGCTCTGCTTCGAAAGCACTGATAGGACCCACTGGACTAGATATTTCCCCACACTATCCCACACACCCTGCCACTCATGATTGTCCAGCCTCAGGGAAAATATCTTGGTGGCCCTCCTATATCATTGTCTAACCCTGGACCAGACCAGAACCTGAACCTGCTTAACTTTCTAGATCAGACGAAATGAGCCTTTCCCAGGGTGGTATGGCCATGGGTAAAACACACTGTACATGTGCGAAGTAGCTGATCCCCATCATAATCAGCAGGCAGGTCTCGAGGGTATTCAAAGGCCATCAAAAACCTTCTTAACTCTTAAATGCTGCTGTAAATAATCTGGTGGGGGAGCTGGGGGTGTAAGGGAATGTCTCCTTCATAGGTTGACCACACAAGGAGAAAAAAAAAAAGGTGTGTAATTGCTAAACAATTCCATTATACACCTCCCAAAGCACAGAGGCGATGTCCACACTGGGAATGTGTCATGGTTTAAACCCAGCTGTCAATCCAGAACCACACAGCTGCTCGCTCAACCCTCCCCCTCCCCCTTCCTCCCCCCGCTCCCAGAGGGATGGGGAGGAGAATCAAAAGAATGTAAATCCCATGGGTTGAGATAAGTACAGTCCAGTAACTAAGGTATAACACAAAACCAATACTTCTACCAATGATAATAATAATGATAAGGGAAATAGCAAGGGAAGAGAATACAACCGCTCACCACCCACTGACCGATACCCAGCCCAACCTGAGCAGGGATATAGCCCTTCCGGGTAACTGCCCCCAGTTTATATACTGGGCATAACGTGCTGTGGTATGGAATACCCCTGTGGCTAGTTTGGGTCAGGTGTCCTGTCTCTGCTTCCTCCCAGCTTCCCCTCCTCCTTGGCAGAGCATGAGACTCAGAAAGTCCTTGGTTGGAGTAAACATTAATTAGCAACAACTAAAACCATCGATGTTATCATCTTTGTTCCCAGGCCGAGAGTCAAAAACACAGCACTGCACCAACTGCTAAGAAGGAGAAAAATGACTGCTATAGCTGAACCCAGGACAGGGGGGAAGAAGTGAGGGACTGAGTGAGTGGCTGAGTGGTTCTGAGTTACTAGTGTGGCTTAAACCACGACACTGTGCAAATAAAAGACTGAATTGTATAACCTGCAATTTGGCACAGGATATTGTAAAAGTAGTAATTTGTCTTTCCCGCCACATTTTTTACTTATTGTAAGAGTATGTTGCAGTGCAGTTAATATTATTGTTCCTTGTACAATTTTTTGAGGGCTCTGCTAGCAAAGAGTTTAGAATAGGCTCATTAAGAAAAGCGCTATAAAAACCAGATTTATAAAATACAAAGTTTCACTTCCTACTTCTGTCTTTAGTGGGATCTGCTGATTGCACAGCAGTTTTGAAAATCAGACTATTCTTTTAGGTGGTTAAACAAGAACTTATATGCCTGTGTGTACCTCTGTAGTTTTGAAAATCATAAATAATCTGTCTGGGTGTATACAGAACTGTGTTCTCTGGTGTGCCAATTATTGTTTATTTTGGTCTTATTCTATATTGCAGTAGTGAATTTAGTGCTGTTTTGTGGAGTTTCTTTCTTTTTTTTTTTTTTAGATTTTAAACCTTGACAACAGCGTACAGATCCCAAGAGCTTATAAGACAACAAGGAATGGGCAAGTGGGCATAACAAATTTTGACTGTGACCTCCTTGCACTAGATCCATGTCCTTGTACTGTCTATAAGCCAGATATCGCAAAGGAATCAGAAGAAAAAACAATTCCCATAGTCTGGAAAGCATAGAATCATAAAGTGGTTGGGGTTGGAAAGGACCTTAAGATCATTTACTGAAACATCCTATTTACTGAAACACTTCTATAATCCCAGGAAAAAGGGTTTTTCCTTCTGTGATAATTGAAACATCCATTATAGAGGCTTTCGGGGAACTGAACAGATGATAGCTAATGAATAGATTAATTAGTTTGCTTAGTTAGGTATACCATGTTTAGTGTTATGCCATGAGTACTACCTCCGTACACCATTATATTATTTCCCACTGTTGTTTTATAGTAGGTTATAAGCTACTTGGGGCAGGGCCCTAAGATCTTATGTTGCTGTGTCCATCACTGGAATGCTGCCCATGACTAGCACATTAAGTCATTACTCTGATGCAAACAATAAAATAACTTTAATAATTTGTCTATCAAAATGACCTCAGCAATTAAAGAGAAGAGCTGATACAACACAACACTGATGAAATTAAATAAGGCATGTTTGTAATCACACCTTGCTTCTAAAACTCTTACAGATTAAGCTCAGTACTGGCATGTTGAATTCCCATACTGAAAGGAAAAACTGAAAACCCAAATATTGATGTCATTGCAACAAAACGAATCACTCAATCAATCTATCTTATTGAAGTTCTTCAAACTATTCCCAAAGTTAAACGTAACAGGGCTGTTGTGCTGAGAGTGTAATTTAACCCACAGCAAGGTATGATGCCAGCATATTTATACATTCATTTCCAGAGTGTATCAGGTTTTGTGATTTGTAAGTGTTTTATTCCCCATCAAGATGCAACTTAATGTGCCTCTGTAATGTTTATCCCTTAACTTATGCTCTGAGTCTATCTAAAATATTGCATAATCATTTCAAAGTTCTTCTATTTCCTCCTCTTGGCATTTAGCAAATTGCATTTTTGTTCATGTAAATCACACTCTTCCCAACTACAGTCTTTTCACAAAAATCAAATTAATCTTATGCAAAATCAGACTCTTAGTATTAATATGTTCAATTTCATTGATTTTTCTTAATCACTATATGCTCATAGGGCAACCCAGTGAAATATAACTGAAACATCAAATAAAATGTATGGCAAAGCAATTAGGAAGAAACTTTTCATATTTGTAACAGATTAATACATTAATTACAGCACGTATTGTAGAAAAAGATTAAGTATCACCAAAGTAAATTTATTTGTAACCAGCTTTATTCCTTGTACTTCATAAATTAACCAGCAGAATATGTAATGGAGAAGAATTCAGACACTGAGATTGCCAGAAATTGTGCAAAACACCACAGAATACAAGGCTGCAATACAGATGTCTTTGCTTTGAAATGAGCACTTCATCAAAGAGAATTATGCTTCCTCTGAAATACCTATTTTCATAGACTACTTGCAGGTATCTCTAAAATACTTTGCCACAATAACAATGCCAAAACTGAATGATATTTTAAACTCTATTTTTGTCATGTAACATATTAAGTAAGACTAAATGTTGATTCTAAGCATAAAAATGTGAACACCCATCTGACATAAAAAAAATTGCTGAAATTGCTGCACTTGTAAAAATAATACAGACTACAATGTAATAATGCAACACTGAATCTTTAAACAGAACAGCATATGCCACAAGATGTTGATGGCTGCATGAATTTCTCATCTATTCTTGAATTTGTATCTATATTTGAGCTGAAAAGCCCTTCAAAACCAGAGTCTAAAACAATAGCCATAATTAAGACTTTGGGAGTTTTGCCATGGATTTCAGAAAAAGTAAGGGTTTGAGCTATTTTTAAAAAGTTATACGAATTCAATTGCCACTAGACTCATCAGATGTTTTTCCTTTATTTTCTGTGGGTTTGGAGAACATGGGATGGGAACAATTTGCACCCCAAAGTCTGATCCTATTCAAAAGCACAGCTTTTGCACATCTCTGTACAGCTTGTATACTGCACCATCAAAACACAGTCTTCATGCTGACATGCTCCTTGGGATAAACCAGTAGACAATAAATACCTCTGTTTAATTTATAGAACAACTAAAGTAATTTACATTAAAACTAACTCATATTCTGGGCAACTTTCCAATTACTTTGACACATTGAGTATGACAAATAATTTCCTCCTGGTACAAAGCATTATTTTTATAACAAGAAAAAGAAAGTGATATGCTAAATTACAGGTCCACTGTCAAGAATAATCCTATGTTGATTGACATGCATAAGCATTCAAGTAACAAAATAACAGCAAAGTCCAAACTCATTAATCCATGATTGGTAATTACTCTAGTAAAGAGGGATAACCCTGTCACTTTGGGGTTTAGAGGACTATTTGCAAACTTTGCATGGAAAACCCCTCATTAGATTCCCTGTAAAATATTAATTCTACTTCACTTTGCAGCCAAACCCGTAATCAAAGCTTAGAGGTTTGATATCTGGAGGCATACCAAGATGATGAGACCAGACAAGAATATCATTTTACTGCTATTTGGGGATCTGTTTCCTAGCAAAACACCAGAACAATCAAAATCAGTAATCTGAGTTCTAAGATACTATCAGGGCATTTGTCTCTCTCAGTAAGGTCTTCCATATATAAAGGGGGTATACTGTCACTAATTGTGTTAATTCTGTTTACTGTTTGCTAGATCTCTGGGCTGAATGAGGATCCCTTTGCTCTCTGTGTTTTAGCACATATAGCAACATGTCACAAATTTTAACAGAAGAATTTTTCCCCATTTTACAGAATAAGGAGAACAAAAAGCCCAAGATAAATTCTGCCTCACCTTGGCTGTTCCTGACAAGGATGCAGAAAGAGATAGACATTGACAATAACTTAATGTTATTGCAATTCAAGAGATGCAATTACAATTCATTAAAGCATTGTTAGACCATCATGACATCTGGTTTATTATTCATTAAATTAACAGGAAAAAGTCTCAGAAACTTCAAAAATCTCTGGTTCAGGCTTGCAGAAGTCCTGCTGATGGCACTCCCTTTGTTACATCTTCTCCCTGTTGCTTTGCTTCTCTTCAAATAGCCCATTTGGAATGTGCTACTCTCACAAAAGTTCTATATCCTCACTGAACAGCAAGTGTCATCAAGGCTGACAATCAAATCTGATCTTGGATGCTTCAGGTGCAGCGTCTGGAGTTTTAAATTACTGAATAACTCTCAACATATCAGACAAACTTAAAGATCAATCCCCTTAGCTTATTGCAAGCATATCAGGAGTTATTAATTCTTGAAGTCTAAAAATCTAATGGTTTTCTCAGACACTTGGCTGGTTTCTACTGTGCCTGTATATCGTGGTTTAAGTCTCTCAACCACGCAGTTTTGCTCACTCACTCACTCCCCTCTTTCTTCCCCCAGTCCCGGGGGGATGGGGAGGAGAATCAAAAGAATGCAACTCCCACAGGTTGAGATAATAACAGTTTAGTAACTAAGGTATAACACAAACCACTACTGCTACCACCAATAATAATAATGACAAGGCAAACACAAGGAAAGAATACAATAACTCACCACCAATCTCAACCCCACCAAGCAGTGCACCCCCCCACAGTGCACCCCCCACCGTGCACCCCCACACCCTTCCGGGTCTCTGCTCTCCATTTTCTGCATCCTGGACATGACGTGCTGTGGTACGGAATAACCTCTTTGGTTAGTCTGGGTCAGGTGTCCTGTCTCCTTCCTCTCGGCTTCCCCTCCTCCCTGGCAGAGCATGAAACCCAGAAAGTCCTCGGTCAAAACCAAAACATTACCAAGCAGTAACTGAAAACACTGGTGTTATCAGCGCTGTTCCCAGGCCCAAAATCAAAAACACAGCGCTGCACCAGCTACCAAGAAGGAGAAAAATGACTGCTGCTGCTGAACCCAGGACACTGTAGGAACTGAGATGTATGTAGGTCATTCTCTACTGTTGGCCCTTTCATAGAGAATTGTGAGAAAATCAAGTGACTCTATGTGCAATGTAAGTGAGGCCAGACAGGTTGTCATGAAGTAGGACTGCCAGATGCAGTTGGAAGACAAACTGTTATCTTCATTAAAACATATCTTCATCTTTCATTTCCAGCTCAGTCATGTGCTTAAGTTTCGATGAGAAACTGAACATGAGCCGGCAGTGTGCGCTTGCAGCCCAGAAAGCCAACCGTATCCTGGGCTGCATCAAAAGGAGAGTGACCAGCAGGTCGAAGGAGGTGATCCTGCCCCTTTACTCTGCTCTCGTGAGACCTCACTTGGAGTACTGTGTACAGTTCTGGTGTTCTCAGCATAAGAAGGACATGGAACTGTTGGAACAAGTCCAGAGGAGGGCCATGAGGATGATCAGGGGACTGGAGCACCTCCCGTAGGAAGACAGGCTGAGAAAGTTGGGCCTGTTCAGCCTGGAGAAGAGAAGGCTGCGTGGAGACCTCATAGCAGCCTTTCAGTATCTGAAGGGGGCCTATAGGGATGCTGGGGAGGGACTCTCCATCAGGGACTGTAATGATAGTGCAAGGGATAACGGGTTCAAACTTAAACAGGGGAAGTTTAGATTGGATATAAGGAGGAAGTTCTTTACTGTGAGGATGGTGAGGCAGTTGCCCGGGGAAGTTGTGAATGCTCCATCCCTGGCGGTGTTCAAGGCCAGGCTGGACGGAGTCTTGGGTGACATGTTTTAGTGTGTGGCGTCCCTTCCCATGGCAGGGGGATTGAAAGTAGATGATCTTAAGGTCCTTTCCAACTCTAACTATTCTATGATTCTATGATTCTGTGATTCTATGATTCTATGAATCTTTGACTGATTCTCCCTTCCATTGAAAGCAGGTTAAACCAACAAACAGCTTTCATAAATTGCTTGCATCCTCATAGATTTTTAATTGAAACTTGACTCCCACAATACCTCATTAGTTCATTGAATGTTGTATTAGTTTAATGTCCTAAATGCTTTGGGTCCTTTTGCACCTGCCTCACACACTTACCCCATTAAGCAGATTATCAGATAATTGCTGAATTAGCCTAGGCTATTGTTTAAGTTGAATATTTCAGTATGTTAACAAGGTAGAAAGCTACTTGGTATGCATTAGCAAACGTGGCTTGCTTCACCAAAGCAAATTTTCAGATTAAACTATAACACCTAAACACTTCAACCTGCTAAAGTCAATGGAAAAAAATCCTGTCAACTCCAGTGGCTTTTGGGTGAACTTTTAAATTGTAATGTTTCTTTAAGATTACTTCTCTAAGGGAGCTTATTAAAGAATGGGTTCATGTTAATCTGGTAACCTTTGTCTTTGCCTGGTTTCCTATACCAAATGCTCTACAGATGCACCAAAAATTCAATGTAGAACTCATCAAAACTTAAGAGTTTTGCCCTGCTTCAGTCCTTGGGTTCTGTTTGAAACTCAGCACCACTTTGTAGACTCCAATGAACCTTTTGCTTCAAAGACAAACTCAGGGTGACTCACATGTTACGTGCTTCAACTGGAATATCTCAGAGAGCACTATTCTTGACAAGTGTTGTTGTTTAAGCCCAGCTGGTAACTCAGAACCATGCAGCCACTCGCTCACTCCCACCCTTCTTCCCCCCCACTCCCAGAGGGATGGGGAGGAGAATTGAAAAAATGTAACTGCTTCATGATTCCTTTACATAAGGCGACTTTCCAGTCAACTTGCTATGTCCCAAGATCCAGTTACATTACTGGGGTTTATTATTTCTCTGCTGCAACACAGAAGAGGAGAAAGGCAGGAGGAGGCAAATGGCTGTAAGCAAAAAAATAATTAGGGTCTACTCCAGAGACTGATAAACTGTGCATAATTTTAGGGTTATCATAGTTTTTCTTTTTAATTTTCAATTTTCCATGTGGGTGCTAGTGATACTGACAGCATTAGCCTGGGAATCATTAAGAAGGACTACAGAGACCTGGGAAAGGTGTTTATGGGCTCTGGGGCTCAGATAGATAGTTTTTTCATCCATCCTCCTGGGCAAAGGGGAGGACCTTGAAAAGGCTAGGTGGATCTGGCAGGTTAATAAATGGTTAGAAGGGTGGTGCCATAGTCAAGGGTTTGGTTAATTATATCATAGGACTTGATTTGGGAGGCCGGGTATACTGGAGGCTGGTGGAGCTGGACTGACAAAGAAGGGGAAGAGCTGCTTTGGTAGGAGGCATGCCAGGCTGGTCAAGGCAGCTTTAAACTAGATGTGTCAGGGGAGGGGGGCACCCATCCAACCCAACACTCCCAGTCAGTTGCCAGCACCTGTAATAAGTGCTTGGAGTGATGCAGAGATATTTCAGCTGTTTCAGCTAATAAGTTGGCTTCCTTTCGAGTTTGGCTAAGATGCCACTATAGGGGGAACAAACAAAAGGAATTAGAGATGTATACATGACTATGGGGATGTGACATAGTTGGGATCACAGAAACATGGTGGGATGGCTCCTATGACTGGTGTGTTGGAATGGAAGGTTATAGGCTCTTTAGGGAAGACAGGCCAGCAGATGGTGAGGGGGAGTAGCTATTTCTGTCAGTCATAGGCTGGAAGGTATGGAACTCTGTCTGGGGACAGGTGATCAGTCAACAGAGAGCTTGTGGGACAGGGTCAAAGGGAGAACAGCAATGAGGACATTACTGTGGGGATCTGTTACAGGCCACCCAATCAGGAGGACTCTGTGGATGAAGCGCTCTACAGGCAGATAGGAACAGCCTCACGCTCACAGGCCCTTGTCCTCATAGGGGACTTCAACCACCCTGATATCTATTGGAGGGATGGCACGGCCCAACGCAAGAAATCCATGAGGTTCCACGATTGTGTGGAAGACAACTTCCTTCTGCAAGTAATAGAGGAAACGACAAGGAGAGGGGCCATGCTTGACTTCATCCTCACCAACAGGGAAGGGCTGGTTGGAAATGTGATGCTCCAGGGCAGCCTTGATCGCAGCAATCATGAGATGGTCGAATTCGAGATCCTCAGGACAGTGAGAAGAGCGTGCAGCAAGCTCACTGCCCTGGACTTCAAGAGAGCAGACTTTGGCCTCTTCAGGAATGTGCTTAATAAGGTTCCATGGGATATAGCCCTAGAAGGCAGGGGGGCCCCAAGACTGTTGGTCTTCATTCAAGGATCACCTGCTGCAAGCTCAGGAGTGTTGTGTCACAACTAGAAGGAAATGCAGCAGGAGGGCCAGGAGACCTCCTTGGATGGATAAGGAACTGCTGAGGAAGCTTTGAGGGAAAAAATAGGCTTATAAAAGGTGGAAGTAAGGACAGGAAGCATGGGAAGAATACAGGGATGTTGTCCTGGATGCTAGGGACCAGGTAAGGAAAGCTAAGGTCCAGTTAGAGTTGAGTCTGGCAAGGGATGTGAAAGATAACAGGAAGGGATTCTATAGGTACATTTCAAATAAATGACAGACTAGGAACAACGTGGGCCCCCTCTGGAAGCTAACAGAACTGGCTACCCTGGATTTGTCAAAGGCTGAGGTACTTAATGACTTCTTTGCCTCAGTCTTCACTGGCAAATGCTCTGACCACACCACCCAAGTCTTGGAAGGCAGATGCAGGGACTGTGAAATTGAAGACCTTAGGCCCACTGTAGGAGAGGATCTGGTTCAAGACCATCTTAAGAACCTGAATGTGAACAAGTCCATGGGACCTGATGAAATCCAACCGCAGGTCCTGAAGGAGCTGGCAAATGAAGTTGCTAAGCCACTGTCCATCATATTTGAAAAATCATGGCAGTCAGGTGAAGTTCTTGACAACTGGAAAAAGGGTAATATAACCCCCATTTTCAAGAAGGGGAAAATGGATGAGCCGGGGAACTACACACCAGTCAGTCTCACCTCTGTGCCTGGCAAATCTTGGAGCAGATTCTCCTGGAAGGCATGCTAAGGCACATGAAAACCAACAAGGTGCTTGGGGACAGCCAGCATGGCTTCACTAAGGGGAAATCATAGAATCATAGAAATCCTGCCTGACCAATTTGGTGGCATTCTATGATGGGGCTAAGGGCAGGGGCAAAGCAGTTGATGTCATCTACCTGGACTTGTGCAAAGTGTTTGACACTGTCTCCCATGACATCCTTGTCTCTAAGTTGGAGAGACATCAATTTGATAGGTGGACCACTCAGTGGATAAAGTATTGGCTGTATGGCCGCACGCAAAGAGTTGTGGTCAATGGCTCTGCACTGGGTTCGGCATTAGCAGTCATTTTTCTCCTTTTAAGTAGCTGGTGCAGTGCTGTGTTTTTGACTTTCGGCCTGGGAACAGCGCTGATAACACCAATGTTTTCAGTGCCTAATTGGAGACCATTAATGAGTGGTGTTGGGACCGATCTTTTTCAACATCTTTGTTGGCGATATGGACAGTGGGATTGAGGTCACCCTCAGCAAGTTTGCTGATGACACCAATTTGTGTGGTTCGTTTGATATGCTGGAGGGAAGGGATGCCATCCAGAGGGACCTTGACATGCTTATGAGGTGGGCCAGTGCCAACTTCATGAAGTACAGCAAAGCCAAGTGCAAGGTCCTGGATCACGGCAATCCCAGGCACAGCTACAGGTTGGGCAGAGAAGAGATTCAGAGCATCCCTGTGGAGAAGGACTTGGGGGTGTTGGTTGATAAGAAACAACATGACCTAGCAGCGTGTGCGCTTAGCCCAGAAAGCCAACAGTATCCTGGGTTGAAAAAGTAAGATGTATGATTATTAATAGTTCCCATTAGATGGCTTCAGAAGTATAGAGGTGGTGACAATGCTGAGAACACATACCAGATCAGTTTCATGACCAACAAGTCTATTGTATCACAGACAACTATTATAAAATACAACAAAACAAAAGCCTCAGCCCAAGCTCCAAAGGCAATAAATACCAAAACAGGGAATGCATACTGCAAGCAAGATATGACATAATGCCACTCTGAGACCAAGCGCAGCAACCCTGAGAGCAAATTGAATAAGCACAGTGATTCATCATGACACTAATCAAGGACCAATTTTTCCATCAAAAGAACTGTGTCCAGCAGTCCGAAGGAGGTGATCTTGCCCCTCTACTCTGCTCTTGTGAGACCTCACTTGGAGTATTGTGTACAGTTCTGTTTTCCTCAACATAAGCAGAACAGGGAACTACTGGAACAGGTCCAGAGGAGGGTCACGAGAATGATCAGGGGGCTGGAGCAACACCCATTTTAATACAGGCTGAGAGAGTTGGGGCTGTTCAGCCTGGAGAAGAGAAGGCTGTGTGGAGACCTCATAGCAGCCTTCCAGTATCTGAAGGAGGCCTACAAGGATGCTGGAGAGGGATTCTCCATTAGGGACTGTAATGGTAGGACAAGGGGTAACGGGTTCAAACTTAAACAGGGGAAGTTTAGATTGGATATAAGGAAGAAGTTCTTTACCGCAAGGGTGGTGGGGCCCTGGAATGGGTTGCCCAAGGAAGTTGTGAATGCTCCATCGCTGGCAGTGTTCAAGGTTGGACAGAGTCTTGGATGACATGGTTTAGTTCGAGGTTTCCCTGCCCATGGCAAGGGGGGGTTGGAACTAGATGATCTTAAGGTCCTTTCCAACCCTGACTATTCTATGATTCTATGAAAGGGGTATTCCTTGCCACAGCACATCATGCCCAGTATATAAACACGGGGGAGTTACCTGGAAGGCCCTGATCGCTGCTCAGGTTGCTCTGGGTATCTGTCGGTGGGTAGTGAGCAATTGCATTGTGTATCACTTGTGTTTATTGTTTTCTTTTCCTTTTTACCTTTTAGTTTTATATTCTCTCCCCTTGCTATTTCCCTTATCATTATTATTATTGGGGATAGTAGCAGTAGTTTTGTATTATACTTTAGTTACTGGACTGTTCTTATCTCCACTTGTGGGATTTACATTTTTTCACATCTCCTCCCCATCCCTCCAGGAGCAGGGGGGAAGAAGGTGGCGGGGGGAGTGAGTGAGCAGCTGCGTGGTTCTGAGTTATCGGCTGGGCTTAAACCATGACAACAGCTAACAAGAACAGCTTCCAGAAGCTGAAGATTCATTTCTCTTTCATAATCCCCTTGTCACTTCTCCCTTCCCTTGCAAGCGATCCCAGATGATTGGCTTCCCTACCTTCTAGTCTGTGACTCCATTGTCCTAGCATCAGAGCATCAGGTGATGATGTGCTCACCCGGATGATGGCTGAAATCTTTTAGCACGTCCTGCAGCTCAGTCAAGGACAGGGATCGAGAAGTTACCTATTGTTCTGCCTCTTCCTGCTGCGAGGACTCATTCAGAAATCAATATGATTAGGCAAAAGCTGTTTATTGATGGTGCAGTTACAGTTTATATACTTTAGGCTTACAGTTCTAACATTACATGTCTATTTATGATTGGTTACATATACTTAGCAACAGGCATACTATTGGTTAATATGTTTTGTGAGAACCTGGAGTGTGGTTTTTGTAAGCAAGCAAGATTTGCAGTACAATTTAGCAACCTCCTTATCTTAGCTCCTTCTTATCTTCCAGGCCTGCATTCTTGATTCATTAGCTATCCGGGAGTTACTTCTTTTCCACGGTTGGCTGCCCAGAGGTAACCAGGAGTTACCCCTGCTACATGGCCAGCTGCACATAGATGCTTTCATTCAGAGCAGGCATATGTCCATTCTCTAACAAGAAATCATCCACATCTCCTCCTTTTCTTTTCTTGAATAAGCCAAAGCTCTTTTACCGATTTTTCAGTCATACCATGAATACATTGCAAAATACTAGGTATAATCATAACTACGATCAAGATTACTATTAAAATCATTCCAATACCTTTAATCAGAGGTGTGAGCCAACCATTAAAGCCCCAAGATGTAAGAAGGGCATCTAACCAAGATATCTTATCATTCTGATAGACATTGTGAAGTACTCTCGCATGCTTCCAAATTTCTTTAACATAGAATCATAGAATAGTAAGGGTTGGAAAGGACCTCAAGATCATCGAATTCCAACCCCCCTGCCATGGGCAGGGACACCTCCCACTAAACCATGCCATCCAAGGCTATGTCCAACCCAGCCTTGAACGCCGCCAGGGATGAAGCATCCACAACCTCCCTGGGCAACCCATTCCAGGGCCCCACCACCCTCACAGTAAAGAATTTCTTCCTCATATCCAATCTAAACTTCCCCTGTTTAAGTTTAAACCCATTACCCCTTGTCCTCTCACCACAGTCCCTAATGAAGAGTCCCTCCCCAGCATCCCTATAGGCCCCCTTCAGGTATTGGAAGGCTGCTATGAGGTCTCCACACAGCCTTCTCTTCTCCAGGCTGAACAGCCCCAATTTTCTCAGCCTATCTTCATACAAGAGGTGCTCCAGTCCACTCATCATCCTCGTGGCCCTCCTCTGCACTTGTTCTAACAGTTCCATGTCCTTTTTATGTTGAGGACACCAGAACTGCACACAATACTCCAAGTGAGGTCTCACGAGAGCAGAGTAAAGGGGCAGGAGCACCTCCCTCGACCTGCTGGTCACAATCCTTTTGATGCAGCCCAGGATACGGTTGGCCTTCTGGGCTGCAAGCGCACACTGCCGGCTCATGGTCATTTTTTCATCAACCCACACCCCCAAGTCCTTCTCCGCAGGGCTGCTCTGAATCTCCTCCCCACCCAACCTGTAGCTGTGCCTGGCATTGCTCCGACCCAGGTGGAGGACTTTGCACTTAGCATGGTTAAACTTCATCAGGTTGGCATCAGCCCACCTCACAAGTGTGTCAAGGTCCCTCTGGATGGCATTCCTTCCCTCCAATGTATCAACCGAACCACACAGCTTGGTGTCATCGGCAAACTTGCTGAGGGCGCACTCAATCCCACTGTCCATGTCACCCACAAAGATGTTGAACAAGACCGGTCCCAACACCGATCCCTGGGGGACACCACTCGTTACTGGTCTCCAGCTGGACACTGAGCCACTGAGCACTACTCTTTGCGTGCGGCCATCCAGGCAGTTCTTTATCCACTGAGTGGTCCACCTATCTAATTGATGTCTCTCCAACTTAGAGAGAAGGATGTCATGTGAGACAGTGTCAAAGGCTTTACACAAGTCCAGGTAGATGACATCAATCGCTCTGCCCCTGTCCATCAGTTCCGTAGCCCCTTCATAGAAGGTCACCAGATTGGTCAGGCAGGATTTCCCCTTAGTGAAGCCATGCTGGCTGTCCCCAAGCACCTTGTGGGTTTTCATGTGCCTTAGCATGCCTTCCAGGAGAATCCGCTCCAAGATTTTGCCAGGCACAGAGGTGAGACTGACTGGTCTGTAATTCCCTGGGTCATCCATTTTTCCCTTCTTAAAAATGGGGGTTATATTTCCCTTTTTTCAAGTCATCGGGAACTTCAGCTGACTGCCATGATTTTTCAAATATGATGGACAGTGGCTTAGCAACTTCATTTGCCAGCTCCTTCAGGACCTGCGGATGGATTTCATCCGGTCCCATGGACTTGTATACATTCAGGTTCCTAAGGTGGTCCCGAACAAGATCCTCCCCCACAGTGGGCCCAGGGTCCTCACCCTCACCGTCCCTGCGTCTGCCTTCCAAGACTTGGGTGGTGTGGTCAGAGCATTTGCCGGTAAAGACTGAGGCAAAGAAGTCATTAAGAACCTCAGCCTTCTCCAAATCCAGGGTAGCCAGTTCTCCCGATAGCTTCTGGAGAGGGCCCACGGTGTCCCTAACCTGTCTTTTATTGGCAATGTACCTATAAAATCCCTTCCTGTTATCCTTAACATCCCTAGCCAAGTTTAATTCTAAGTGGGCCTTAGCTTTCCTAACCTGGTCCCTAGCTTCCCGGACAACATCCCTGTATTCTTCCCAGGCCGCCTGACCTTGCTTCCACCTTTTATAAGCCTCTTTTTTCCTTTGAATTTTGCTCAGCAGCTCCTTATCCATCCAAGGAGGTCTCCTGGCCCTCCTGCTGCACTTCCTTCTAGTTGGGATGCATTGCTCCTGAGCTTGCAGCAGGTGATCCTTGAATATCAACCAACAGTCTTGGGCCCCCGTGCCCTCTAGGGCTGTATCCCATGGAACCTTACTGAGCAGTTTCCTGAAGAGGCCAAAGTCTGCTCTCTTGAAGTCCAGGGCAGTGAGCTTGCTGCACGCTCTTCTCACTGTCCTGAGGATCTCGAACTCAACCATCTCATGATCGCTGCAATCAAGGCTGCCCTGGAGCGTCACATTCCCAACCAGCCCTTCCCTGTTGGTGAGGATGAGGTCAAGCATGGCCCCTCTCCTTGTTGGCTCCTCTATTACTTGCAGAAGGAAGTTGTCTTCCACGCAATCGAGGAACCTTCTGGATTGCTTGTGCCGGGCCGTACCATCCCTCCAACAGATATCAGGGTGGTTGAAGTCTCCCATGAGAACAAGGGCCTGCAAGCGTGAGGCTGCTCCTATCTGCCTATGGAGCGCTTTGTCCAGCAAGTCCCCTTGGTCAGGCGGTCTGTAACAGATCCCCATAATAATGTCACCCATCGCTGTTCTCCCTTTAACCCTGACCCACAAACTCTCTGTCGACTGCTCACCTGTCCCCAGACAGAGTTCCATACTCTCTAGCCTATCCCTAACATAAATAGCAACTCCCCCTCCCCGTCTGCCGGGCCTGTCTTTCCTAAATAGCCAGTAACCTTCCATTCCAACACACCAGTCATAGGTGCCATCCCACCATGTTTCTGTGATGCCTATGATATCATACCCCCGTAGATGTGCACACATCTCTAATTCCTCTTGTTTCTTTCAAGATCTTTCCAGACTGATCAACATAACTACAAAAAGATTCATTAATTAAAGTACATACTCCATCTACTTGAGCTGTTAATATATCTAAAGCCTTACGATTCTGCAAAACTATCCTTTTTAAAGAATCTACTTCTACTTGAGTTAACATAGTCACATACGTATTACCATTAAAAACAGCATAACAAACTTCCACTGGAATCGTTTTGCACACTTTGCTTTAGTCTTTTCCCACTGATCAGGGAGAACATCCCATATATATGGTAGTAATAATGGTCGGGAGCATTCATATGCAATCATATTACATCCTTTGTTATGTTCTACAACTTGATTTTACAAATCTTCCTCAGCTGCATAATATCTTTGCATTCCCAAATATTCATGATCTGTAATTACCAAAATACAAGTGCACCAACATTCCAAAAAGCTTTTCTATAACATAACTCACAATATAATTGACAAAACACTGAACTTTTCCAAACTCGTTTTCCGCAATCTTTGCATTCAGTTAAAACCCACAGTTTACATGTCCCACAACTAGAACGTAACAAACACAATCTGTCCAGTTAATTCATGTAGCAAGACTGTTATTCATGTTGAGAGATTCTGAAGTTGGTCGATGATCTGATGGCGTAGGTGAATTCTTCCACGGTCTCACCCATTGCATGGGGATCCATCAGGGTCCTTGTTCTATAGAGACACAATCATAGCCTCTTCCCCAAGTTATTAACCCAAAGGGACCTTCCCAGTTATGATTTTCCAAAGACTTTACCATTACCATAACAGGTTCTTTCCCTGGTATCAGATCTGGGCTTACATGGGTTAGTGCAGAAAAATGCCTAATCATTGAGGGGACATTCATGCCCGTGTGTACATCAGAACTGGATAATGTTAAAACATTTAAGACAAAAAATACATTGTTGTTTCGTGCATTTGGGGTCTCCCCTATCATTCCCCCTTTTTGTTTTACTAGCATGTTTTTTACAATTTGCTGTGTCTGCTCTATCACTGCTTGACCTGTGTAATTAACATAACAACCCACTACTCCAGGCAGCATTATTTCAGTAAGATTAGTCTGATTTGCAGTCACGTCACACATAATAGAACAGATATTACAAAGATTTCTGTCATTGTCATTTCTTTATGTTGTTGAGGTCTGGTCGCTAGCTGTACACAGCTGTATCCTCGACCCCATGCAGCAATGGCTCTGGTCTTTTCCACTTGGTATCATGTAGGTCTTTATATAGAACTGGTGGTTTGCACAAGGAATCGTCTGCCAGATGTCAGAGGCGTTTTCAGTTGCTCCCAAGTGATGTTTTGCAGTCATTCATTTCTTTCTTCCTGTATCACATTCTGCTCAGGATATTCACGGTCAGCTCCTGTAGCTGAGGCATTGGGTTTTTCCACTCGTCTGTCCAGCTCATGGCAAGGCTTGAGAAACTTCGCAGGCAGCCGCCATGGACCTGTAGGTAGGAGGACACAAATATACCCCTTCCCCCAGGTTAACAGTTCTTGAGAAGTAAGTCAGGTTAAAGTGTTTCCTTAAAGCAAAGCCATTCTGATGAAACAGGAATGTGAAGCAGCTGCAGAAGCAAACTGCACGGTGTTAACAGTCAAGAAGTTTTCTCTGCCACCCTGAAGATGTTTGGGTGGAGGTTGGCAAAGCTTGGGGGTGTGCTACCCCTCTTGCTTTTTCTGTTAGCAACTCATGTTTCAAATCTTGGATTCACCCCTAGGTTACCTTAAACACACTAAGCAGGACTGCTCGGCAGCAGCTACAAACGCCTGCCTACCCAGCAGCAGCTACAGCTGCCTGCCTGCTGAGCAGCAGCCATAAATACCTGCCAGCAACAGCACTTTTGTATTAACCCTTTCTTGCCCGAAATGTTAATCTGCTACACATTAAAAACTTTTACGTGAACCCGACAACAAAAAATACACAGAATACCATCTGCCCTCAACACTCACACACACACACACACACACACACGATCCCATAAACACACTCCACGCAAATACAATATTTAAAACACAAAATGCAGACAATCATTACTCCCACTACATGGTCCCACGTACAGAACGTGGTGCAACAACCCCGGGAAGACCATCAAGAAACCAGCTCCGAGCAGCATCATTGCAGTGCAAAGTGGCAGGCTCAATCTCAGCGGGCGTCCTCACAGAGGCTCTGCCTCCCTCACATCGCATGAGGCTTGGGCTTTTATACTGACCAAAACGCACACTCATTCCAATGCAGGTGGCCAGCCTACATGGGGAGAAGTGGCCAGCAGTATCTATAAAGGTCTTCAAGGGTCGGTAAAAACATGGACATACTTATATTTGCCAACTTTTAGTACATGAATATCACAGAGAGACTATAAGCACACAATACATCTGTATCCCCCACCCATCTTACTTCTCCCTTTACAGCTGCCCATTTATCATGAGGGTCTGGGGGATCTAAATCAGGCTTCTTTTCCGGATCAACAGGCCTCAGGTCAAAAGGACTATCCAGGTCAGCATCAGAATTATCAGGAGTCAGAATCTCAGGAGCAGCAACAGCAGTCTGATGAACATGCATAGGCTCCTCATTAATGTGTTCTGGAGTTTCAGCATTATCAAGTGCAATTAAAACATTTTCTCCCGCAGGTTTCAGGTGATCTGAGAGTAGGCTTTTTTTCGGGATTAACAGGGCCCAGGTCAAAAGGATTGTCTTCATCCCTGTCCTCAGTCTTCGCAGCCGCAGCAGTGACCGGCAGTGTTTTTTGGGGGGGGGGGGGGGGGCTGGGCTCCACTATCTCATTCTTTGACTTAGCCATGTCGGAGAGCTGTAAATTTGTAAGTCTGTCATGAAGTGCTTGTAATTTCTCATCTAACAATTCTGTCCATTTGTCCCACCCTTGATGATCTTGAGGATTGGGCTCTGGGGGGAGGGAGGCCAGGGGCGGCGAAGGGAAATTCGGTAGTAGGATCGTCCAAAAAACCACAAATGCAACTTTAGTAACCCGTCTTTCCGCTTGCATTCCTGTGAACGTGTCTCTCAGCAGGCGCCATAAAGTAGCAAATGATTTAGTCTCTTTTGAACCCAAGGTCACTTCATCCCATAAAACTTTGCCAATTCTTTCCCATACGGCAGGCTTAAACGCATTCTGCGCCCCTTCTATCAAGTTTTTATCCTTAGTCCACAGGAGCAATTTTCGTAAGATAACATTATCATACTCAATCCCTCTCTTAGAGAGGATATGCTGAAAGAGCTTTAGTACAGCTTCCTCTTCCTTACTGAGCTTATTCCCCATACCGCCTTTCAAGCATTAAAAGACACACACGGCTGCTCACCTTTTTCTTTTCTTCTTCTTTTTGTCCATTGCAGTGCTTTCCGGGCTCTTCTTTGGCCCCCGGGCTCGTATTTGCCCCCCGTGCTCCTGGCCCCTGGGCTGTTATTTGGCCCCCGGGTCCTGGCCCCTGGGCTTTTATTTGGCCCCTGGGCTCCTGGCCCTTGGGCCCCGCAGCCGGTGATCCGTGGCACCACGTTCCGTTGCGATTCCCTTATGATCCCGAAGTCACGATCGGTCGTGCGTAGTATTTTCAATATGAAAAGTATCCAGGTCCCTGTTCATTTTTCTCAATATGAAAAGTATCCAGGTCCCGGTTAGGTCCCTGTTCGGGTGCCATTTGCCGCGAGGACTCAGTCAGAAATCAATATGATTAGACAAAAGCTGTTTATTGATGGTGCAGTTACAGTTTATATACTTTAGGCTTACAGTTCTAACATTACATGTCTATTTATGATTGGTTACATATACTTAGCAACAGGCATACTATTGGTTAATATGTTTCATGAGAACCTGGAGTGTGGTTTTTGTAAGCAAGCAAGATTTGCAGTACAATTTAGCAACCTCCTTATCTTAGCTCCTTCTTATCTTCCAGGCCTGCATTCTTGATTCATTAGCTATCCAGGAGTTACTTCTTTTCCACGGTTGGCTGCCCAGAGGTAACCAGGAGTTACCCCTGCTACATGGCCAGCTGCACATAGATGCTTTCATTCAGAGCAGGCATACGTCCATTCTCTAACAAGAAATCATTCACATCTTCCTCTGTTTCTTGTAATGGTTCCTCTACTTCTGGTATTGGCTCTTCTTCATCTTCCTTCACTAAACGAGTTGTTTTCCACTTCCATTTCCCCTTGCATGTTGTGACAACTGATACTGACAAGGGTTGGTTCTTTGGTTCAGTTATATCATCCATCACCAGGGCCTGAGTGGCAGTCGTGCATGTTGTCGGTGTTTGAGTAGTTGCAGTACTGGTCACTGGAATTAAAACAGCTGTAGTGCTTGTCACCAAAGTTTGAATAGGCACCATGCTTGCTGCTCTGTTTGAGTGGCTGCAGTGCTTGTTATAGGGGTAAAAATAACTGTGGTGCCTGTTGCTGGAGTTTGAGTAGCCATGGTACTGGTCATCAGGGTCTGAGAAGCTACAGTGCTTGTGAAGACTGAAGTAGCTCTAATGCTTGAGTAGCCAAACTGTCACTGGAGTTTGAATCCCTCTTTTTCTCATTCAAGCCACAGTGCTTCTCCTGCAGGTTGGAGTAGCAACATGTAGGTGTTTAACCCTAAGCAAGATATGAACCATATTCAACCACATAGCAATTCCTAGAAACAGGGCCAGGCTGGTTTCAGCACCCCAAGAATATTCAAAATTTTCAGAATTCTTAAATGCTGCTGTAAATAGCCTGGTGGGGGAGATGTGGGGGAATTTCTCCTCCATTGGTTGGTTCTCCAAGGAGAAAAAGTAAGAGATATGATTATTAATAGTTCCCATTAGAGGGCTCCCGAAGTATAGCTGTGGTGGCAGTGCCGAGGACACATACCAGAACAGTTTCATGACCAACAAGTCTATCCTACTAAATGATAAAAGGACCAATTTTACCAGGACAGATAACAGGACAAAGAGATAGTGGAATTTAGTGGTTTTTTGTTTGCTTGCTTTTTTTGGCTGTTTGCTTATGTAAATTTTAATTATAGTAGAGGTTTCTGCCAGCACTTGGGGGGAGATCATATTTCATCATACTGGTAGTCAGCGTAGACCAAATTCCCTCCTTCTCCAGGGAGAAAAGAATTCTCACATTCTCCCTTTTAAAAGAAAGATGGTGTGGAATAATTAGGAAATATGGGATAATTAGGAATTAAACTTATATTTGAAATGTAGCATTGTCCACACATAAGGGAAAAACGGGCTTTCAAGGCCTCTCAGGGCGAGATGCAGCTGCACCGGGTATGCCAGTAATGTGCACTCCACCGCAGTTCCTGTGGCAACACGAAGACGAAGACGAAGACGAAGGGTAGGGCGAGGTGGAAATCTCGCAGTTATGCTTTGTCCTAACTTCAGCACAAAGACGGGAACGAGATGGTGCAAGAAGCTGATAAGCTGCGTGGTAGAGTGAGGTAGAGACCTCGCAAAGACCGATAAGCTGCACACTTCCTACCCTGGGCCAGCAGCCTGTCATCTTTTGACAGAATGCCATCCTCAGTGTGGACTTTGCTTCATTATAACGTCATTATAACGCAATTACTCACCCATCTCCAATGCAACCCCCCTCCAAAATGAGATCACCCCTCTCTGAGTAATAATAATAGTACGCATGACTAGAGTCACTCAAGCTCCACCTTAAAGATAAAAAATAATATAAAAAGACCCAAGAAAGAGGGGGATATTGGGGAGGATACCATCGTGGACGAGTCAAGGAAAATAACATCAATCGACTCCTGGGACCGGTCGACGGGCTGGACCTCTCTTCCCCCCCCATAGGGACGCCTGTGGGTAAGACTTGCACTGTATTCGGTGCTTCCCTGGGAAAACTTAGAATCTCTATAGAGTTACTTTTACTGGCATCTGTATATTTTATAGCTATGCTGTATTAACTTTATCAAGCGCTTGTATTCATGTAATCATTATTCGCACGTGCTTTTGCAGACAGTCTCTATCACCGGCAATCCATAAGAACCTGAGTCTATTGTGTCAATAAACTAATTTTCTCCCTGAATACAACCCCATTTCTCGTTGTGGTGCACTATCGGTGAATCCGGATCAGTAAGGTTCGAAATAGCGAACGCGGCCGGACTGGTAGTTACATATTGGAGAACAAAACAGGGGTTTATTTTCCCCCTTTTAACGTAACAGACGGCAGAAGGATAACCCAGAATTTCTGCTTCTGAAATGCTTTTGATGACTGCCAGGGAGCTTAAAAATATATTTTCTTGGTTATACATTATAATGAGAGTGTCAGGCCCATGCGTTGAATATATTCTGGCACAACTATCATCCTCACTAACGATGTTTCCATGAAAACATAAAGATCAAGGAAAGGAAAAAGATTAACAACATCTTTCATTGTGTTGCTGTGCGTTGGATAAAGTCATTAGGGAAAACAAGAAAATGGCTTTTTGATGCCGATGATTCATAGACATGTTTTCTGAAGGAAAGTGTTTTCACATTATCCTAAGAGGCAAAAAAGAGGAGAGATTAAATTCCCAGGCGTCCCGCATTGAGGAGTGATTTCCCTTAGCCCCACTGACAGAGAAGGGAATGGCTTGGATAAATAATGATAGAGGTGGGTAAAGGGGTAAAATAATCCTCTCTGCCTGAAGGATGTACAGAACAGGGAGGGAAATGACCCACGAAGGACAGGGAAAAGCAGAGTTTGTGAAAGGAGCTACAGAGAATCTACACAGCTGAGCATTTCACCTGGAGTAGTTACTTGAACAAGAAAGATTGTCTTATCATGAGTCTGGTACATCAGAGAACTTGCTTTAGTTCCTGAGACACACAAAATTATCTATAGCCCTCTTCCAGGAAAGGCTGGGTTCTAACCCAGGCTTTCCATTTCACATATGGGCTCCATGCAGGAATGGACTGAGGCAAAGGTCTGCAGTTCCCATATTAGAGAGCATGCAAGAATGTTTTGCTGTCTCAAACCAAGCTCTCAGAAGGCACGCTGGCTGAAAAGATGTAGTTGGGACCAATTGCCCATGCAACCCATCCTTTTTATGCATGTCTTGAGTTCAGACCTTTTTAGTCAGTTTGTATGCTTTGAGCTCAAGCTACAGACACTAGTAGTGGGAAGACCAAGTGTTCCAGTGATCAGTGTGCCAAAGGATACTAACGAGATAGCAGTTCTACATGAGACAAATATTTAAGGTTATGTATGCTCCTTCTAGCTTTATATAGCTGATCTTCTGTCTTCTTGTGACAGAGACCAGTACTATGGCCTCTGGAATGTGGAATAAATTTTCTGAATAGTTACTCTGTACTGTTTTTCTGTGTAGAAACTATTGTTTGATGCATGTACTATGAAAAGAGTATCTTGGCACAACTCTATGCAATGCAATCATCCCTCTGCTTTGACTCCACAGCTTGCATGTTTAATGCATTGTGGACATAATAGTTGAGTGATGCAAGACTGAAGCTGTGTCTCTTAAATACGTAAATTAGGTCATGCCACATCATGAAACAGATACCACTTATCATACTGTGTCTACTTCTGTGATTTGCCGAGGTGAATAGCTTCGGAGAAGACACCTTCAGCACCAGAGCATAGGGAAAACACAGAGTCCAGGAGTCTCATTCCTGGCCTAGTGGTCAGGTCCCTGAAGATTGAAGGTTGACCAATGTGACACCTCTCTATAAAAAGGGCAGGAAGACTCCAGAAACTACAGGCCTGTCAGCCTGACCTCAGTGTCAGAGAAAGTCATGGAGCAGATGATCCTCAGTGAGATCACAAAGTAAGTGAGGGAAAACTGGGGGTTCAGTCCCAGTCAGTACAGGTTCATGAAGGCAGGCCCTGTTGACCAGCCTGGTCTCCTTCTATGACAAGGTGACCCTCCTGGTTGATGAGGGAAACTCTGTGGACATCGTCTATTTGAACTTTAGTAAAGCATTTGACACTGTCTCTCACAGGATTCTCCTAGGGAAACTGGCTTCTCATGGACTGGATAGGTGTATTCTTTGCTGGGTTGGAAACTGGATGGATGGCTGAGCCCAAAGAGTGGTGGTGAATGATACCACATGTGGTTGGCAACCGATCACTAGTGGTGTCCCTCAGGGCTCAGTATTAGGGCCAGAGTTGTTTAACATATTCATTGATGATCTGGATGAGGGGACTGACTGCAGTCTCTGTAAATTTGCAGATGACACCAAGTTGGGTGGGAGTGTTGAACTGCTGGAGGATAGGATAGGAGGGATCACTCTGCAGAGGGATCTGGGCAGGCTGTGGCCAATGGTATGAGGTTCAACAAGATCTTACTGTCCTTTCCAACCCTAACTATCCTATGATTCTATGATTCTAAGGCAAAGTGCCAGGTCCTGCACTTGGGCCACATGACTTGGGTTCAGCTGTAGCAGTTATTTTTCTCCTTCCTAGCAGCTGGTGCAGTGCTGTGTTTTTGACTTCAGTCTGAGAACAGTGCTGATAACACACCAATGTTTTTAGTTGTTGCTAAGTAACGCTTACTCCAATCAAGGAATTGGCATTCTCTAGCTCTGCCAGTGAGGAGGGGCACAGGAAGCCTAGAGGAAGCAGAGACAGGACACCTGACCCAAACTAGACAAAGGAGTATTCCATGCCACAGCATGTCATGCCCAGTATATAAACTGGGGGGAGTTACCTGGAAGTGTGTTAGGAGTGGTTTTGGTGATTTTTTGTTTGTTTTGGGGCTCTTTTGGGGCTCTGACCATGTATCCCATAGGAGTATCAGGACTAGGAGGTTTTGGGGTGTTTTGGGTTTTGTCCACTGGAGTCCAAATTCTGTGATGCTTGCTCCCATTCAACTGGCAGCCGAGTTTGTAGAGCACGAACAATTGGCCTCTGTTCCCACCCACCAAGAGGCAGGAATGAAAGATGCTGCTGGATCTCTTCTGCGGACAGTAAGCTGTGCAATGGTGCCATCCGCATTGCTGTCTGTCTTTGTTTCCTCATCTGAACGTCCATTGCATTCCAAATTCTGTGAGGCTTGCTCCCATTTGACTGGCTGCCATGCATGTAGAGCACAAAAGATTGCCCTCTGTTCCCACTCACCAAGAGGCAGGAAAGAAAGATGCTGCTGGATCTCTTCTGGTGACACTAATCTTTGAATCGCTGCCATCCGCATTGCTGTATCTCTTTGCTTTCTTTTCTGAACAGTCATTGGATTCGAAGACCTGTGCTGCTCTCTCCCATTTGATTGGCAGCCGAATTTGAAGAACAGGAAGGATTAGCCTCTCTTCCAGCCACCAAGCGGCAGGAATGAAAGATGCTCCTGTATCTCTTCTGTGGACAGTAAGCTTTGAAACAGTGCCTTCCGCACTGCTGTCTCTCTTTCTTTTCTCGTATGAACGTCCATAAGTTTTCAAAATATGGGCTGCTCTCTCCCATTCGGTGGGCAGCCGAGTATGAAGAACAGGAATGATTGCCCTGTGTTCCTGCCCTGCAAGACGCAGGAACTAAAGATGCTGCAGAATCTCTTCTGCGGACAGTAAGCTTTGCAGCGGTGACATCCGCATTGCTCTCTCTATTTGCTTTCTCATCTGAACGTTCATAATGTTCCAACTTCTGTGCGCCTCTCTCCCTTTCGACCTTTAGCCGAGGTTGAAGGGCACGAACGATTGGCTTCTGTTCCCACGGACCAATAGGCAGAACAGAAAGATGCTCCTGTATCTCTTCTGTGGAAGGTAAGCTTTGAAACGGCGCCATCCGCATTGCTGTCTGTCTTTGCTTTCTCAGCTGAACATTCATTGGAGTCCAACATCAGTGCTGCTCTCTCCCATTTGTTTGGCAGCCGAATTTGAAGAACAGGAATGATTGCCTTCTGTTCCCACCCACCAAGATGCAGGAATGAAAGATGCTCCTGGATCTCTTCTAGGGACACTAAGCTCTGCAACTCTGCCATCCACTTTGCTGTCTCTCTTTGCTTTCTTATCTGAACAGTCATTGGATTCGAAGATCTGTGCTGCTCTCTCCCATTCGGCTGTCAGCCAAGTTTGGAGAGCATGAATGATTGGCCTCTTTTCCCACCCACCAAGAGGCAGGAATGAAAGATGTTGCTGGATCTCCTCTGCGGACAGTAAGCTTTGCAACGGCACCATCCACATTGATGTCTCTCTTTGCTTTCTAATCTGAACGTCCACAGAATTCCAACTTCAATGCTGCTCTCTCCCTTTCGACCTTCTGCCGAGTTTGAAGGGCACAAATGATTGGCTTCTCATCCCACGGACCAAGAGGCAGGACCAAAAGATGCTGCAGTATCTCCTCTTCGTACAGTAAGCTTTGCAACTGCGCCATCCTCATTGCGGTCTCTCTTTGCTTTCTCAGCTGAACGTACATCGGATTACAACTTTTGTGCAGCTCGCTCCCATTCGACTGGCAGACGAGTTTGAAGGGCAGGAACGATTGGCCTCTGTTCCCACCCACCAAGAGGCAGGAATTTAAGATGCTCCTGGATATCTTCTGAGGACAGAAAGATTTGCAACGGTGCCATCCGCATTGCTGTCTCTCTTTGCTTTCTCTTCTAAACGTCCATTGGAGTCCATCTTTGGTGCTGCTCTCCACCATTCGGCATGCCCCCGAGCTTGCAGAGCACGAGCTATTGGAGTCTGTTCCCAACCACCAAGATACAGGAAAGAAAGATGCTGCTGGATCTCTTTTGCGGACAGTAAGCTTTGCAACGGCGCCCTCCGCATTGCTGTCTCTCTTTGCTTTCTCATCTGATTGTTCATAAAGTTCCAACTTCTGTGTGGCTCGCTCGCATTCGACTGGCAGCCGAGTTTGAAGAACAGGAGAGATTTTCCTCTGTTCCCACCCACCAAGAGGCAGGAACGAAAGATGCTACTGGATCTCTTCTGCGGACAGCAAGCTTTGCAACCATGCCATCCGCATTGCTGTCTCTCTTTGCTTTCTCATCTGAATGGCCATATGGTATCAAATTTTGCGCTGCTTGCTCCCATTCTCCTGGCAACCGTGTATGTAGGACACTAACGATTGGCCTCTGTTCCCACGGACAAAGAGGCAGGAACGAAAGATGCTGCAGTATCTCTTCTGCGGACAGTAAGCTTTGCAACGGCGCCATCTGTATTGCTGTCTCTCTTTGCTTTCTCAGCTGAACATTCATTGGAATCCAACATCTGTGCTCCTCTCTCCCATTTGGCTGGCAGTCAAGTTTGAAGAACAGGAATGATAGGCCTGTGTTCCCACCCACCAAGAGGAAGGAACGAATGATGCTCCTCTGTCTCTTCTGTGGACAGTAAGCTTTGCAACGGTGCCATCCTCATTGCTTTTTCTCTTTGCTTTCTCATCTGAACGGTCATAAAGTTCCAACTTCTGTGCGGCTAGCTCCCATTCGACTGGCAGCCGAGTTTGAAGAACAGGAGCGATCGCCCTCTGTTCCCACCTACCAAGAGGCGGGAAGGAAAGGTGCTGATGGATCTCTTCTGCGGACAGTAAGCTTTGCAACAGCGCCATCCGCTTTGCTGTCTCTTTATGATTTATCTTCTAAACATCCGTTGGAGTCCAACTTTGGTGCTGCTCTCTCCCATTAGGCATGCACCCAAATATGCTGAACAAGAACTATTGCCCTCTGTGCCCACCCACCAAGAGGCAGGAATGAAAGATGTTGCTGGATGTCTTCTGTGGACAGTAAGCTTTGCAACCGTGCCATCCGCATTGCTGTCTCTCTTTGCTTTCTCATCTGAATGGCCATATGGTATCAAATTTTGCGCTGCTTGCTCCCATTCTCCTGGCATCCGAGTATGTAGCACACTAACGATTGGCCTCTGTTCCCACAGACAAAGAGGCAGGAACGAAAGATGCTGCAGTATCTCTTCTGCGGACAGTAAGCTTTGCAACGGCGCCATCCGTATTGCTGTCTCTCTTGGCTTTCTCAGCTGAACATTCATTGGAATCCAACATCTGTGCTGCTCTCTCCCATTTGGCTGGCAGTCGAGTTTGAAGAACAGGAACGATTAGCCTCTGTTCCCAAGGAAAAAGAGGCAGGAATTTAAGATGCTCCTGCATCTCTTCTGTGGACAGTAAACTGTGCAGCGGTGCCATCCTCATTGCTGTCTCTCTTAGCTTTCTCATCTGAATGTTAATTAAGTTCCAACTTCTGTGTGGCTCGCTCGCATTCGACTGGAAGCCAAGTTTGAAGAACAGGAGCGATTGCCCTCTGTTCCCACCCACCAAGAGACAGGAATGAAAGATGCTGCTGGATCTCTTCTGCTGACACTAAGCTTCGCAACTGTGCCATCTGCATTGCTGTCTCTCTTTGCTTTCTTATCTCTTCATTGGATTCGAAGATCTGTGCTGCTCACTCCCATTTGTTTGGCAGCCGAGTTTGAAGAACAGGAATGATTTGCCTCTGTTCACACCCACCAAGCGACAGGAATGAAAGATGCCGCAGTATCTCTTCTGCGGACAGTAAGCATAGCATGTATGCCCTCCGCATTGCTGTCTCTCTTTGCTTTCTCTTCTAAACGTCCATTTATTCCAACTTCGGTGCTGCTCTCTCCCATTCGACTGGCAGCCTCAGACTGCATCTCATGGGAGAAGCAGGACAAATTGACTTTGGGTTGTTTTGGGTGTTTTTGGTTTGTGTTGGTGCATTCTGGGGCTGTTTTGATGCTCTGACCCTGTATCCCTTAGGAGAAGCAGGACAAGGTGGTTTTGAGGTGGTTTAGGGAGGTTTTGCTGTGGTTTAGGCATGTTTTTGCATGTTTTTAGAGTGGTTTTGGGGATTTTTTTGTGTATTTTGTGGCTCTTTTATGGCTCTGACCTGTATCCCATTGGAAAAGCAGGACAAGGTGGTTCTGGGGTGTTAAAAATAATAATTATTAAAAATAATAATAATGACAAGGCAAATACAAGGAAAGAATACAGTAGCTCACCACCTATCTCAATCCGACTGAGCAGTGCACCCCACACCGCGCAACCCCACCCTTCTGTGTCTCTGCCCTCCATTTTTTTTTACATCCTGGACATGACGTGCTGTGGTATGGAGTAACGTCTTTGGTCAGTCTGGGTCAGGCGTCCTGTCTCTCCTTCCTCCTGGCTTCCCCTCCTCCCTGGCAGAGCATGCGACTCACAAAGTCCTTGGCCAGCCTAAATATTACCAAGCAGTAACTGAAAACACTGGTGTTATCAGCGCTGTTCCCAGGACCAAAATAAAAAACCCAGCAATACACCAGCTACAATGAAGGAGAAAAATGACTGCTGCTGCTGAACCAATGACAGCAGGACAGGTGCCATCCGCATTGCTGTCTCTCTTTGCTTTCTCATCTGAACGTCCGTTGGATTCCAAGATCTGTGGGGCTTGCTTCCATTCGACTGACAGCCGAGTTTGCAGAGCACAAACGTTTGTCCTCTCTTCCCACCCACCAAGAGGAAGGAAGGAAAGATGCTGCTGGATCTCTTTTGCGGACAGTAAGCTTTGCAACGGTGCCATCTGCATTGCTGTCTCTCTTTGATTTCTCTTCTAAACGTCCATTGGAGTCCAACATTGGTGCTCCTCTCATTCAACTCGCAGCCGAGTTTGAAGAACAGGAGCGATTGCCCTCTGTTCCCACCCACCAAGAGGCAGGAAAGAAAGATACTGCTGGATCTCTTCTGCGGACAGTAAGCTTTGCAACCGTGCCATCCGCATTGCTGTCTCTTTTTGCTTTCTTATCTGAACGGTCATTGGATTTGAAGGCTATGTCGAACCTCACCTTGAACGCCGCCAGGGATGAAGCATTCACAACTTCCCTGGGCAACCCATTCCAGGGCCTCACCACCCTTACAGTAAAGAATTTCTTCCTCATATGCAATCTAAACTTCCCCAGTTTAAGTTTGAACCCGTTATCCCTTGTCCTATCACTACAGTCCCTCATGAAGAGTCCATCCCCAGCATCCCTATAGGCCCCCTTCAGATACTGAAAGGCTGCTATGAGGTCTCCACGTAGCCTTCTCTTCTCCAGGCTGAACAGCCCCAATTTTCTCAGCCTATCTTCATATGGGAGGTGCTCCAGTCCCCTGATCATCCTCGTGGCCCTCCTTTGGACTTGTTCCAACAGTTCCCTATCCTTTTTATGTTGAGGACACCAGAACTGCACACAGTACTCCAAGGGAGGTCACACGAGAGCAGAGCAGAGGGGCAGGATCACCTCCCTCGACCTGCTGGTCACGCTCCTTTTGATGCAGCCCAGGATACGGTTGGCTTTCTGGGCTGCAAGCGCACACTGCAGCCAGCTCATGTTCGTTTTCTCAGTGACCAACACCCCCAAGTCCTTCTCCGCAGGGCTGCTCTGAATCTTTTACCTACCCAGCCTGTAGCTGTGCCTGGGATTGCTCAGACCCATGTGTAGGACCTTGCACACGGCATGGTTAAACTTCATCAGGTTGGCATCACAAGGTCACAAGCAGGACAACTTAATACACCAAATACTTCTACTTACCATTTCTTTATTGCTGAGGAGCACTGGCCAAAACCAGTACAGAACGCAGCTAAACACTGGGGAGCAAGATTTATTTGATATCCAGGAGATGAGAGATATTTTCTTGTCGTGGTTGAGACAGACAGAAAACACAAACACGCAAAATCAGGCTCATTTTCCGGATCAACAGGCCCCGGGGCAAAAGGACTATCCAGATCAGCATCAGAATTATCAGGCATCAGAACTTCAGGGGCAGCAACAGCAGTCTGATGAAAGTGCACAGGCGCCTCACAAATGTGTTCTGGAGTTAATTAAAACATTTCCTCCCGCAGGTTTCAGGTGATCTGAAAGTAGGCACTTTCTCAGCTTTAACAGGGCCTGGATCAAAAGGATCGTCTTCATCCATCCTTGCAGCCGCGGCAGCAACTGGCAGAGGTTCGGGGGGAGGGGGGCGGGGGGGGCACCGCCTCCACTATCTCATTTTTTGAATTTAACGTTTCTAAAATAGTTCTTGAAATGTGTAATAATTTTTTTGCAGTGTTATTGCCTTTTGTGGCTGCGTCCCACAATTTAACTCCTGCACCATCCCACAAAGAGACCTCAAATAGGTGGACTCATCAATTTCTGGAAAATGTGTTTTCAACCATTTTGACATTAACTTTATGTCTGTCTCTTTAAAAGTTGGTCCTGCTGAGAGAACTTTAAGATAGCAGAGGAATGTCCCCAGGAGAGCTTTGAATTAGCAGAGGAACATTACACTGGGGGAAACTTCGTCTCCTTCATTTGGAGAACTTTTGTTCTCAGATCCTTCTTCACTATAGGTGCCCGCTCCTTAATCGTTAGGGGGAGCCGATGGCTCTGCTTTATCTTACTGCCCTTTCAGTGATTTTTGAAGTGTCAAAGAGCAACCGCCATGTTGTCAGCAACATCTGAGCCTGTTTCTCCCCTCTGTGCACATGATCAAAGGGGATATCTCCCAGGCGTTTCCACACCGAGACACTAAATGCTGTCACTGTATTGGCCTCATATCCCTGTCTTTTACTCCACAATAGCATTTTTCGGAGGAGTAGTTCATCTACAGCCACTCCCTGCTTTTGTAATATTAATATCCGCATGGTCAATATGACCGAGTCCTCTTTACTTAATGAGGCTCCCATGTTCCCTGCGGCTCACCTTTCCAGGTGTCTGTTCTTGGCCAGCCTAAGCAATTACACTGCTCTCTGCTACGCTGGGCTCCGTCTCCACTGCGATCTGCCACCGTCAGTTCAATTTTCAATTCGATCACGTCCTGCGCGATCACGTCGAGGCCACCAGATGTCGCAGTTGAGACGAACAAAAAACACAAACATGCTTATTCGGTGACTAAGTAGAAATTCCCCTTTATTATTATAAACCCTTACTTATATACAGTTTCTAGCATACATGTGTCTTTTAGCCACTGGTTACATCAGTTAGCAACAGCACATTCTTGGATGACCCTTTGCCGCATTACTAAAGTCTGTTATCTTGCCAAGCTCTTGTTCTGCGATTAGTTACTCCCCTTGACTTGCTCGCTCCTCTGGATGCCTTCTGCTTTCTCATCCGGATGCCTTCTGCTGCCTCATCCGGATACCTTCTGCTGCCTCATTCTTCAAGGATAAGCTTTGATAGCCTCAAGGCTAAGTTCTAACTTCATGCCGTCAGTCACATAGTCCCCCACAATTCCCTCTTTTTGTTTTTCAACAAAAAAGACTGTATTCATCATCTGCTGCAGGGCTCTTTGCAGACAGAACAAACACAGTACCGCAAGCATAATGCAGACAAGAACAAACAACATCACAAGCCTGCCTTTTATCAGAGTTATAACCCAGTCTTCCAGTCGCCAGGAGCTCAACCACTCTCCTAGTCCAAAAAATCCACCATCTTCCTGCAATTTCTGAGTTTGGTCCATCAATTTCTGAATGCTAGCATGAATGGATTGAGAATGATCTGATAAGTTCATGCAACACATTCCATCAAATTCTTGTCAAAAATAATTGTCTTTTTGTAATAAACCAACTGATTGATTACAGTACTTGACCTTGTTTGCATCTTAATTTCACTGTTGGGATCGCGAACTGAAACAGGGTCCGGCACTTGGGTTTTCTCCAATCAGACCTTGACATCGTGTTTTGGTGAATCACATACTGAAGCACAACAGTGACCACAGTTGTGCCTTCAGAGCTTTCAGAAACAAGAGAATGCTCGCATTTGGGGAAAAAATGAGATGAGAAAGAGAAGATAGTGAAAAAAGTTGTCTTCATTAACAAGTAGAAAAATTTCAATGATAATGCCTGTCTGGAGATTTCAGCCTTCTAGCCATTGTTACTTGTGGGGCATTATTCAGAAGCCACTGAGGTTTTAACAGGTTCTCTCCCACACAGATCAATTCTGTAAGGACCATAGGTGCAGGATGGTCTCTTCTTCCTCCCAAACCAAGGCACTTTCTTTGAGGCAACCACAGTGAACATTTACACAGGGAAGTAATGCTAGGCAAATGTCTGCATTCCTATACTTTTTAATCCAGCATTTTTTGAAACAGTGCTTCAGCATCAAGAGGATGACTCCTATTGCATTAATCAGGCTGTTTCCCTGTGGGTGTAAAATTGATATCAATGAAGATTTATTACTTTCCTTCATACAGGCACCAGTCCCATCTTCTCCAATTCCTCTATTTAATCTCCCCACCTGCCCTGGGTTCAGCAGTAGCAGCCATTATTCTCCTTCTTAGTAGTTGGTAAAGTGCTGTGTTTTTGACTTTCAGCCTGGGAACAACGCTGATAAACACCGATGTTTTTAGTTGTTGCTAAGTAATGTTTAGTCTGACCAAGGACTTTCTGAGTCTCGTGCTCTGCCAGGGAGGAGGGGAAGCTGTGAGGAAGCAGAGACACGACACCTGACCCAAGCTAGTGAGACAAGGAGGCACTAAAGCACAAAAAGTAATCAGTTCTAAGTGACATTAAGTTTGATGGCTTTGTAATGGAAAATAACTGAAGTGCTTGAATGTAGTTGACATAGTTTTAGGTCCTTAGGACCTTAGTACAAAAAGTGTAAGAAAAACAATAGGAAAACAGGACCTGGGTATGGGGAGTATCTGGGAGTAGCAGATGTCCAGGATGGGCACAGTTAAACTACCTGATATGTAGGAGGTCAGGATGATTGCTATGTCTCTAATGTTAATTAAGCTGGTGCTTCAAAGACTGCCAGCAATGATGAAGATTGTTGGAAGAAGTAAACAACTCTCAAAGATCACCATCACATTTTTGTATGTATGTGGGAAACTTTCTGGAAAATTATGTAATTCATGTGTAGCCTCATGAACATGTATGTATGCCCAAGTGACTATATAAGGATGGCCTGTGTGGCAATACGGTTATGCACGTTAGGAGGAGCTATCCCCCGTGTCTCCCGGCGCTGCAATAAAGAATACTTGCTTGTCAACTTAAAGGTTTGTTGGTGAGTTTGTTCCTGGAGTTTTCTCCGAATCACTAGCCGAAGAGTTATTCCATACTACAGCACGTCATGCCCAGCATATAAACTAGGGGCAGTTACCCGGAAGGGCTAGATCACTGCTCGGGTCGGACTGGGTATCGGTCGGCAGGTGATGAGCAGTTGTATTCTCTTCC
Source organism: Amazona ochrocephala (assembly GCA_039720435.1). NCBI lineage: Eukaryota > Metazoa > Chordata > Aves > Psittaciformes > Psittacidae > Amazona > Amazona ochrocephala. The sequence goes on from CM077908.1 coordinate 24,667,407, forward strand.
CTTGTTATTTCCCTCATCATTATTATTATTGGTGGCAGCAGTAGTGGCTTTGTGTTATACCTTAGTTACTAGACTGTTCTTATCTCAGCCCATGGGAGTTACATTCTTTTGATTCTCCTCCCCATGCCTCCGGGAGCGGGGGGAGGAAGGGAGGGAGTGAGCGAGCGGCTGCGTGGTTCTGAGTTGCCGGCTGGGCTTAAACTGCGACAGTTCTTTGTGGTGCCCAACGTGGGGCCCGAAGGGTTGAGATAACGACAGATCTGACCGGAGTGTGTCTAATCGTATTTGTGATAAGCATTCATTGTTTTGGATTAATAGTCACTCATCACAATGCTGATTTATTGGCTCTCAAAGTTGTTGCACTTGATCTCAGAGTTTCAGCATGTCGTACCTTACTTACAGCCAGTATTTGCTGATTTATTATTACTAATATAATAGTATTTATAATCTGAGGTTTTGAAACAGGAATAACCCAGACTATCTTCCTCAGCAATGGTAGAGGATGCATTGAGGGTCTTGAATGGGTGTTGAAAGTAGAGCAGGCTGCTTTGAAAAAAAAAAAAAAACACAGCTTTCCTACGCAATAGCATTTGTTTAAAATATAAGAGGGTTCTGATAGGGTTATACTTAAGGAAATTGGTCTGTTCAGTTTATTATAAAGATCAAACAGAGACTTTATTACAGCACATAAGTGTTTTCAGCAAGGAAAAATGGCATATATTAAAGGTCTCTTTAATCTAGCTGAGAGAGGACAGCTGAATTCCAATGGCTAGAATAAAAAGCCAAATAAATTGAAATTGGAAATTAAGCATTTAATTTAATTCTGTTCCCTTTGTGGGGAAGAACAAGGTTAGATAACAATGACAGCAAACAATTGCCACGACCAAGGGTGTGTAATGGAAGTGATCCGGAACGAAAGCCTTTGTGAGTGACATAGTTCTTCAGGGCCAGGGACCGTGGGGAAAATACAAAGAGCGGATGTGAAGCAGCGACTGCAACAGGAAGACAAAAAAGTGAGATAGCACTGACACCGGTTTAGGCTCTTTCTGTGGAAGATATAGCAGTTCATCAGACACCAACAAGCCATAGGATGGGCGTTTGCTTTATTTTGAATTCAGGTAGTAGTACAGATTCGACTGTAGCAGGGGAGGAAGAAGAGGGTGTCACATGGAGGGGACCTCAGATACAGATGTGTGTGCCTCAGCTGTGTTGTGTGCTGTAGGACAAGTAGAGGCATGCATATTCCTGGTGGCAGCAACCAGAAGAATTTGGAATAAAGGCTGGAGCAAGCAAAGGGATCCGCAAAAGAAGGAAGGTACCAATCTCCATTCAGAGTAGGTACTGAAGAATGGTGCCGAAAAAGAGTCACTGTGCAGCTCTGAGCATACATATGATGGTGTGTTATCATTATTTTCTCCCACCACTACTGAGTAACAGATCACACTAATTCAGAATTACCTGGTGATTTAAACAGTGATTTAAAATGTTTAGGTCTGTTCAAAGAGAGGGTGCTAACATCCCATAGTACATTAATCATCCCATTGAATAATAATGTTATTCTGTGGCAGTGATAAGAGTTTATTAAACTGATTGCCTCTCCCAGCTCAGTTCAGCATCTTGCTGAATATATAAGTCTCATGGACTGAAATGGAAAAGATGTGTGCTGAAGTGTGAGGGTATCCTCAAGTACTTCACTGTGCTGTGGCTTTACCTAGGACTTATTTCACATACTTAATGCTGTGGACAGAACTTAGCCCCTCTTTCTTCATCATTTCCTTCTCCTTCCTTCATATTTGCTGATGTCTAGAAAATGTGTGGTCACTTCATTTTCTCCTCTGATTTGCCTGTTATTCATTTATTCATTTATTTCATTACTTTCTTGACATAAACAACAAAAACAGGTAATACGGAAAGAAGCTTAAGGTCCAATTTTTTTTCAACTGAAAACCACAAGTGAATTATTCTTAACAGTACATTCTAAAGGTTGAAATCTATAATTAAGCCTGTCATTTTAAGTGTACATCACTTGAATTGCTGCCAGCTTTCCAGAGGTGACTTGAAAAAGGCAAATATTTTTTCATATGCTTCCACTGAATTGGAGGCTTTGCTGCTGAAAAGACTTCAATAATCCTGGCTGTATTTATTTCCTAAAGTCTCACTCATTGTCAAAATGTTATCAGCCATCCCCAGCTTTCTCTCCAGACCAGAATCTAATTCCAATTATTTAAAAAAAAAATCCCTTTCTGGAAATGAATCTTCTGCAGTACTCTCCATTTTTCACAGAAGAATTCTTAAATGGAATGTATTTGCCACATAACTGTTGCACTTAAGTGAAACTACTCTTGTGGGTTGGGAGAAGCCATGGCACAGGGCTTCAGCATGCTTGCTAGGGAGCTGGGAGCACGTGCTTCATGGAAAGCTGCAGCAACACTCTGGGATCTTGGGCACAGGATGCAATTTCACCATCAAGTATTGCACTGGAAGGAGTATTGTATGGGAAACATCACATTCGTGACCTCTTCCCTTAGTTGCAATTACAAATGACGAATTCGGTTTCAAGAACATATCACCTCCCTCTGAAAAGCACCCAGGGAGATGGACCAATCTCGCTTGCCTTACCCCATCAGCAGCAGGAGAACTCAGTGCCTGCAGAAGTTGCAATAGGTTCATCATCTGCTATGTTCTTCCATGTTTTTGGCCCCAGTTATTTCTCATACCAACAGCTGGGAATCAGGCTGTGCTCCCTAGAGAAAAACACCTAGAAGGAGAATTTTGTGCCTTAGGAGGAGGCAATGGAAGAGGAGCCAGAAAGGGAATCTCATCTTCAAGTCTGACCGTTCAGGGGAGTGCTTTAGACAGAGCTAAAAATCTCTTATTTTGGAAGGAGTGTCTACACAGTGATTTATACAGGATAACTGTAGGGACATAAATCTACACCTTTCCCTGGTTTGCCGGGGCTTGCTTGGAAGTAAAAGTTTTGCCCTTAACTCCAACAGGACTGGCACTTCCCCTTAAAATACCCAAAGGAAAAGGAAAAGCTCAAGGCATCACTGAATGTATTTAATTTATTTCTAGGTTATATACTATGATGGATGCTTTCTGAAGTTGCAGTAACTGTTGTAGAACACATCTAGGTGCAAAACCCTTATGTGTTTAGGACTGAGTGAGGGTTTGTAACTGTTAGCTTGATTGTCACCTTAAAGCAGATGGCTGGTGCTTTTATGTGCCTTGAGTCCTGAAGGTCTAACAGAATCAAGATATCTCTGAGACACACTGGGAAATCCCAGGTTTGCTGATAGCTGGATGGCATCAAGTCAGGTTTCCGTATCTTATGTGATGAACTTTCAGTGACTTTCTGGATCGTGTGCACCTACAGGCTGAACCTTCCCTGCTTGCAATGGGAAAATGGTAGCGAAGAAGTCAGAGACACTGAGGCATTGAGTTGGCACATTTATACCTTTGGGGGGTTTAAGGAGTTCCTGCCTGTTTTTACAGGGAGTTTTTCAGCCTACTTTGAACTACCTTAAAGCAACAAATTTCCCTTTTCAGCGGCTTGGTTTAACGGAAAGATTTACTGTATTTTCATTTTGCTGCTGAAAAGTGATAATGAAGCCATGTTCAGAATTCAGTGTCAAAGGGAAGGTCTATTTAGGAGAATTAAAGGGTCTAATAACATTCATGCCACCTGGATTGCTTTACAGGTGGGAAACATGGGTAGTCTTTCATGGACCACAGTTCGGTACAAGTAGGACATATTTTTATTAAAATTGTGCCAATGAGAAAAATAACTTGCTGAAATTAAAATTTCATAGCATACCAAAGGAGTCTAAATAATTTTTTTTAACACTTCAGCATTGCTACATCAAAGGCTCTTCTGCCTGTGAAGAGCAACAGAGTCCTGCTAATATTGCTGGCATGCCTGGTCCCAGGGAGGCTCATGATCTTTCTCCACTGACACCAGAGACTCAATAGCGCTTCAACTACTCCTGTTAAATGATGGAAATCAATAAACAGTTACGCATGTGCTTATTTTTAAGCATGTGAGCTATTTACTGGCTTGAGTGCAACTGCTTAAATGCTCAACATAAAGTACACAAGGGTTTTCTGGAGAGGATATACGGTGGCAAAGAATAACCTCACAATTGTGCACCTGGATTTTCTCATTGAGGAATCCATTAAGTTGCTGATTGTTTTTAGTACTTTCCCTCCCAAAAGTTTGTTCTAGAAATGACCCATTTTATGAACTGCTGTTTTCAGGTTTGAACCATTTAATACTGCACATAATGCTGGATAAGGAATTTTAGCTTGCAGAAACCTCTGCAACAGCAGCAAACAGAGTGTATCATAGAATCATAGAATAATTAGGGTTGGAAAGGACCTTAAGATCATCTAGTTCCAATTCCCCTGCCATGGGCAGGGACACCTCCCACTAAACCATGCCACCCAAGGCTCTGTCCAACCCAGCCTTGAATCCTCCAGCGATGGAGCATTCACAACCTCCCTGGGCAACCCATTCCAGGGCCTCGCATCCCTTGCCATAAAGAATTTCTTCCTCATATCCAATCTAAACTTCCCCTGTTTAAGTTTGAACCCATTACCCCTTGTCCTCTCACTACAGTCTCTCATGAAGAGTCCCTCCCCAGCATCCCTATAAGCCCCCTTCAGATACTGGAAGGCTGCTATGAGGTCTCCACGCAGCCTTCTCTTCTGCAGGCTGAACAGCCCATCTTCATAGAGGAGGTGCTCCAGTCCCCTGATCGTCCTCATGGCCCTCCTTTGGACTTGTTCCAACAGTTCCATGTCCTTCTTATGTTGCAGACACCAGAACTGCACACAGTACTCCATGTAAGGTCTACACAAGAGCAGAGTAGAGGGGCAGGATCACCTCCCTCGACCTGCTGGTCACGCTCCTTTTGATGCAGCCCAGGATACGGTTGGCTTTATAATAAGCTGTCAGAGAAAAGATCAAGTAGCATTCCCAAATTCATCATACCAACACCAATGCTCCAGCTAATAGTAGCCAGATTTTTGCTCTTTTTATCTATGAAAAGGTACATTTATCAAAATAAGCAAAAAACATGAGGTATGGAATGCAGTTCATGGGAGGGCAGGGCTTTATTGGTTGATTGGTAAATTGAAACACATGGAAAACTGCTACATGTAGGAACACGCTACTGTCTTACTCATTTTTTATTGGTTAATCTCTAATAAGAAACAGCTGGTAATAAAGGACAGCTTTCATGGGAACCCACCCTTTGTTGAAAGTGAACTTGGTGTCAGTACTAGAAGCACTTGAGCACAAAGGAAACAGATGTAATTGGCTTCTGGAGGTCAGGTGAACAGATCTCAGTGAACAGGTAAAGATCTCAGTGAACAGAGGTGAGATTTTGGCTGCAGAGTATGACAGGCTAAAATAGCCATTATTTCTCTGTCTGCAAGTGTGTGTATCTCAGGAGGGGGGTCAGTTGCACAGACCTCCCTGTTTTGGGTAGGAATTGGGGCTTTACAGTCCCCAGAAAACAGGGTGCTTCACCTGCAACATAAATGTACCAAATCAGGTGGAAAATGCTCTTTGTGGAAGGAAATCTGCAGGCAAAACCCTACTCTCAGGAAAAATAGAATTAATCAATTTTTGGTAGGAAAAATGGTGATGACACCCACATTTGCCCATATGATGTCTACAGCCCTGGAGAGAAGGGGCTGGAGTTTCAGCACAGGTTTCAAGTTAAACAGGTGCTTCAATAGTTTCTTGCACAGTAACAGCTATTTCTTCACTCAGAACATAAAATTTGTCTTGTGAAAGCTTTAAACTAATTTATAAATAGGGCAGAGGGGAGTTTTTTTTTTTTCCTTTTTTTCTCTGAAAGCTGCAGTATACATTGCATAAAAAATGTTAACATAGCAGGTTAGAAATTTAAGACTCAAAATTGCAATATCATGGATTTTATCAACACAGGCTTTAATGGGGCATTTAAACCAAGCTCTAGCTCTCTTGCACAGAAGGGATCCTTTAAGAAGAACCTCAAATGTAGGGATCTGCTCCTGAATTTGGATTTCTCTGTTCTTTTTGTAACAAGATACCAAGCAAACAATTCACATAAGTAATGTGGGCAACAAGTGAGTTTTCAGGTAGAGCCTTTTTTTTCAAAATTATCAATCAAATATACATCGGCCTGAGGATTGCCTGTGAGAAGTTCAGCAGCAACGATTTTAAATCCAAACACTGCAGGTGACATTTGAGCAGTCCTGGTAGTGGCTCTGCCCTGAGGTCGGCTCAGTGTAATCTTCTGAATCAGGATTCTGTTGTGAATATTTGTGGTTTGGAGTTCAAGCTTCATTCTCTTCAAACATTCTCACTCTTTCCTGCCTGCAGGCTTCTTTGCAGGAATACCATTTGCAAGCAAATTCAAGAGAGATTCAAATGCAACCTAGGGGAAATCCAGATCTGATTAGCAATACACTTCTGTGCTTACAGCAGAAATCCTTCAATAAGACCCTTATTCTTGGTTTAATTCTTATATGCACTGCAGCAATGTCTAAAAAACCCCAGGTCCCTCAAAAGCAGGCTTTCATGGTGCAAAGAACCATGTCAGAAGGGAAAAGACCATCTCATCCCTCCCGAGATCTTTCCAGCCTGCAGAGGAAAGAACAGTTGCATTGTTCCATGCACTGCAAGGTGAGGTCTAGCCAAGGTGTACTAGGTAAGGGCAGGTATAGAGAAGGTTCCTGGACAAAGCTTGCTTGATAAACCCAGTGCAGAAACATGGCCAAGAAATGTAAAGGGTGATTTTCTCTGGGTCTGTATGCTGAGGTATTATTGAAACACCTGAAATGAAGGACAGATACGCTATGAATTGTATTTAAAAGGTTTTAATTCCTGCAGGAAGGATACAAAGGAAGGGGTTTTTGGAAAAGAGTTTGCTGCTGTTATTTTAAAGTCAGTTTAATGCCTTAATGCCTTTCAAGAAGCAGTGGTTACCAAAAAGAAAAAACAAAACCAAAAAACAAACCAGAACCTAAAGGCTGGGAAAGAGTTATTAACACAAAATTCAGTAACATCCCCCCGCTTTCTCTGAGGTATTGCTTGAGTGACTGCAGCATTTACAAAAGGGATTTACAAAATGGGGGCTTGTCATGGTTTAAGCTTCTCAGCCATGCACAGTTTTACTCACTCACTCACTTCCCCCTCTTTCTTCCCTCCGCTCCTGGAGGGATGGGAAGAAGAATCGAAAGAATGCAACTCCCACAGGTTGAGATAAGAACAGTCCAGCAACCAAGGTACAACACAAACCACTGCCACCACCACCAATAATAATAATAATAACAAAAGAAATACAAGGGAAGAGGATAGAACTGCTCACCACCCGACGACCGAGATGTGAACTAAAACCAAAAACTCTTCCGGGTTCTGGCCCCCAGTTTTTTTACATCCTGGGCATGACGTGCTGTGGCATGGAATAACCTCTTTGGTCAGTTTGGATCAGGTGTCCTGTCTCTGCTTCCCCCCGGCTTCCCCCTCTCCCTGGCAGAGCATGAGATTCAGAAGGTCCTTGGTCAGACCAAAACATTCTAAGCCGTAACTATAAACATCGGTGTTCTCAGCGCTGTTCCCAGACCGAAAGTCAAAAACACAGCACTGCACCAGCTACTATGAAGGAGAAAAAATTGACTGCTGCTGCTGAACCCATGACAGGGCTGCAAAAGCAGGTGGCATTTGTCATTAGTCTCTATTTTGCTCCTGACTCAGCCCTATAAGGCAGGTCAGGAGGAGTGGGAGTATATAACTAGCCTTAAGCAGCTAAAGAGTATTTTATGCTTAGAGGTCACTGAATAAAAATGGTTTAGTGGCTGCATATTTTCCTAAAGGCTTCAATTGAAGACACAGATATTTGTCTAACTTGGACTAGACTCCATATGTTCACCCTAGAACTAATGTGTTTTTTTGATTTTGACTCCTGGACCAACCCTCACTTACAGCATCCAGATTTCCATCCTTCTCTTTGCTCTTGAGTAAAATGGCCAGCCTGTCTTTTTCTTTTCTAGGCATCTGTACTCTCCAGAATTGCCAGATATTATACCCCACGCCCATAATCTATTTTTTCATCCAGTGCTTTAGTCATCCTCTCACCTATTTTATCATCTATTCATCTTTCTCAGAGAGGAGTCCTTCCAAACAAATTTGAAGTAAAGCCAAAATAACTCTTGATGTTGGTAGGAGGGAAATACAGACCAATGGCGGTGGGGGGAAAATGTTAAATTTACACACATTTTACTTATCAACTCCTGCTGTGATGTTACTGTTAAAACTCTCCTTGTAAACTTTGAGGACCTCTTCTGCTGGTAACTTTTGCATTAAAAATACTATTTTTCATGTCTGGTAGTCTTTCTGTTCCCAATGCTTTCCAGGCTTGCTTCCTTCCTTCCTTCCTAGTAAATAGCTGATGGACTTGAGCTTTCTGAACACCTACTCATTAAATCTCAGGGACTTTTTGTTCACTTCTGCTTTTCCTAATGCAACCACTCCAGATATAGCCCTATTCAAAGAGCATTAAAAAGGGATAATGTAACACAATTTTTCTGGTGGAGAATTCTCCTGGCATAAGACATTTACCAAGCAGTTGCAATTGCTTGTAGAGACTTTTCAGCTGAAATTGCTTGTAGGGCTTCCTGGCTCTAATCAAGTCCTGAGACAGGTTTGGGTCATGATGTGAACAGCCACTCTAATGCTCTGCTTGTCTTCAGTATGGTCCAGCTGGGACCAGAGCTGAACCTTAAGCAGTTTTGCATGTGTTGGGCTATAGCAAGAGCCAGAAGATTCAGTGGTGTAACCAGTTCCCCATCTCCCTTCTCCATATGAGAGACAACTTGGCTGAGCAAAGGGGACATAGCCCTCACTGTAACACTGTGGTTTAGATAATAATAATAATGTTGGACTACCTAGGAAAAATAACACTTATTAGGAGTCTATCTTGAACCTACATTTATGCCAAAGGTTAATGAGGAGAGGGCAGGGAGGGACATAGGCACCCAATCCTCCATGATTAATTTGACAAATGTCTTTATGGCTTCTGTGCAGTTCCTTGTGGAGATACAGCTCTTGGATGCATTCAAAATTGCCTTCTTTTCACTGCTGGCCAGGATTTTCCTGCTTTGTTGTTATTGTTGGACTTTTCTGCTGCTTTTGATAGTGTTGCGCCTGAGATTTTTGTCCTGCGGCAGATGACTGGCCTTGTGTCTGAGCACAGGACTCCTCTGAGCACTCATGTGCTGACAGTGACAATAAAGCATTGCATCTTGAGGGATCTATCCTCTGAAGCTCTCAAAAGGGTTTTAAAAGTTTTATTTTCTTTTTTAATTCTCCCAGTGCTGTGCCCAGTATGTAAGCCCTATGCAGAGCTCCTAGGGCTTTCTCTTACACCTATTTGTTCCCAGTGCAGATGGGCAGCAGCAGCTTAAGGCAGGAAGTGAAAGAAGTTCGTACCCCACAAAAGACACCAAGGAACCTGGCCCAGACATGTGGTTTAATGAATAACTGACATACTGCCCAGGAATGTGGCCTCTTCCACCTGATCCCCAAACCATGGTCAGGGCTACCCCTATTCGGCTCTGGTTTCCCATGCCATGGGAAGGAGAGAGTGGGCATGTCAGCGTTCAGATCCACCTACGTCAGCTTCAGCAACCGTGCCAAACTATATTATATAGTTTTAAAAAACACCATTTTGGAAAGGATAAGATCCCTGCTTCACTCCCTGTCACGGTTTAAGCCCAGCCAGTAACCCAGAACCACGCAGCTGCTCGCTCACTCCCCCCGCTCCTGGAGGGATGGGGAGGAGAATCAAAAGAATGTAACTCTCACGGGTTGAGATAAGAACAGTCCGGTAACTGAGGTATAATGCAAAGCTATTACTGCTACCACCAATAATAATAATGATAAGGGAAATAACAAGGGGAGACAATACAATTGCTCACCACTTGCCGACCAATACCCAGCCTGACCCGAGCAGCAATCTGGGCCTTCTGGGTAACTCCCCCCAGTTTATATACTGGGCAAGATGTGCTGTGGTATGGAATACCCCTTTGACTAGTTTGGGTCAGGTGTTCTGTCTCTGCTTCCTCCTGACTTCCCCTCCTCCCTGGCAGAGCATGAGACTCAGAAAGTCCTCGGTCAGGTAAACATTACTTAGCAACAACTAAAAACACAGGTGTTATCAGTGTTGTTCCCAGGCTGAAAGTCAAAAACACAGCACTGCACCTGCTACTAAGAAGGAGAAAAATGGCTGCTGTGCCCTGAACCCAGGATGCTCTCATCTGCTGTTGCTCTCCAGGATGGGTTACCTGAACTCCAGGTATCTTCTGCACCAATAAATATGGTATGTGTAAAGGATGCTGCTATTCCTTGCCTATCTCCTAATTTTCTGCCAATTTTGTCTGTAGTTGATTTTCCTTCCAATACTTTCTGTCCTGAAGTGCAGCACTAACTATATAATCCCAGTAAGTGTCCAGCTGGAAGGAAAGAGGATTTGGAGAAATTAATTCTTTGTACTTACTGAAGACATAAAGATACAGCCTTACTCATTTGGAAATGTGTATTTTGCAAAGTTAATTGCTGTACTGTGGCTGGGTAGTTGGGATGGCCAGAAAACAGCCACATGAAAGAAAGAAAGAGAATTTAGGCAGCAAGTGACCACTTTATTACAAAGAGCTCCTGTTTTTATATCCTTTTGCACTGTGTGGTACAATCTCATTGGTCAAGCAGAGCATAGTACAAACTTATTGGCTAAGCATAGCATCATACAAACTTATTGGCTTACAGTTTGCTATTCTATTTATGATTGGTTGTTAACACACTGTTCAAAAGAATTTTTACTGAAGTCCATTGTCTTGCCAAGTTCTTCCTTTGTAGTTAGTTACTCCCCTTATCTGACTCACTCCTCCAGATGCCTTCTATTTTCCCACTCGGATGCCTCTGGTGCCTCATTTCTCATGGATACACTTTAGCATCTTTGAGACTGAGTTCTAATGTCATGCCTTCAGTCAGGAAATCCACGGGCCTGCCGTAGCCCCCCACCACACTGTACTACTCACAACTTGCAAAAATCCAGCAACAGGATAGATCCCCACCCTGTTTTCAGTGCTTGAGAGCTTAACTCTTCACTCCTTGTCCATAGACAATGTTTCTGTGGTACTTCAGTATGAAAAGAGAAATGGCAAAAATGAGATGCACTTCTGTGTGCAGGCAATTAAATGATTTTTATTACAGAAAACAAATTTTATGCAGTCCATTGCCAAGTTTCCCAATTGCACAAAACCCCCATTATCTCCCAGGGGTGATGAGATGTAGATTACTGATATTCTGAAAGTGTCCAAGGACCCTGGGATGTCTCAGGTGTCTGTTTTTACCCCAACTATTCTGAAGCATCTTATAACTAGAACATGCTATAATAAGCATATAACGTGAGCCTGCTTTGTTGTTTTCTCCTGTGATAGCAAATTCACTTGTACAGCCCTGACATCAGTTACCATTTGGCCAAGGACTACCTATTGTAAATTGAAATTATTAATAAAAGTTTATTTTTTTTTTCTTTTTAAGCTGCCCACTTTTTGTAACCAGCTCAGTTTCTGTTTGTCACTGGGGGCTTTGGTCTGTGAAATTATGGTTTAAGCCATCCCTAGCCCCTCTCAACTAAGGTAGTTACAGCAAATTAAAAAAAAAAACAAAAAAAAAAAAAAAACAAACAAATGAAGGGTTTGCAGGTAGTCCAGACAATTCATGATAAAGCAGCCGCTGACTCATTATTTATAGATTGTCCATGTAAATAGATGAGAATATCTAATTTTCACTTGTATTCAGAGGCCTGCAATTTATTCTAACTGAATTTAAATCCCTTGGAAAAACATCACAAGTGTGCGCATAGAAACCACTTGCTGTCTATGGCAGGAAAAAATCTTCATGGATGTCTCCCTGAATTAGTTCCAGAACAATATATTGAGCTGAAATGACTGAACGATTCATTTTCACTGCAATAAAGGTGGATGAATAAAAAAGGTCAGATATGAGGCAGAGATTAAGTTAACATTGAGGACTAGTAGAAGAATGGGACTAAAATATAGAAGAGATATATTTCCCTGTTAGAGGTTTCGAGTGAGAATTTGGTTAAATTGCAGTGCAGGAAATCCTATCCTCATGGAGTTTTGCCATTGGAGTCATTGAAATTCATCTGCATCTCTCATTAGCACAGCCTCTACTTTGGAGATTATTTGGTTGTAAGGATTTCAAATGGGTTCCACACCTAGACTGAAAAGACACTGGTCTTTCAAAAGGGGTCCTCCAGAAGGAGCACAAACATGAAGCCAGCAGTGACAGCCAGCAGATTTTCAACAGCTACACTTTAATTTGCTCATTTCAGATGGAATAAAAAATTCTGTGAGCTGGTATAAAAATTCACAGGTGTGTCATATGGATGGCTGATTTCTTCTTCCAAGAAGAATGTTGCTGGGAATCACAGCCCCTGCTATATGTCGTTCTTCTCTTGAGTGATGTGTTGGGAGCACGGCTGCTTCAGGAAAGTGGGTACAAATGCCAATTCCTACCAGAAATTTGCCATCCAGCTGAGATCTCTTACAGCAGTAGTGGCTTTTCTATATCCTATATTGGTCAATAATTTCTGCTCATCAGCTTGGTCATTTCTTTGTGGCTAGGAAAAGTTGTAGCTCTTTATCAAAGGCAGCTCTCAGCCCTGCCAGATGAGGTCTGTTTTTCATTGGCAGGGCTTGCAGAAAGCAAGGAAGCGCCCGAGCCATTCCCAGTCCTCCTAGGCAAATTCTTTGCCACCTCAGATGCTAATTCCTAGAAACTCTATTGTCAAAAGTGATAATCCTGAGAGCTCTGCTGAGCTGCGGATCTTGGAGAGGGTTAGAAACATTTTCTGCTGCAGTCATTTGGAATGGCTCTGTGTTACTGCAATCTCCATTACAACACAATAGCAGGAAACGTTTCAGTGGCCTCTACAGTACTTGGCATATTATTTCACTTTAATGCTCATATTGTTTGAGCATTAATAAAACTGGAAACTATGATATAATTAAATCCATTCTTCCTACAGGGAAGATGACTGTCGTGGCAAGAGCAGCAGACTCACATGTCGCCTGGAGAAGCGAGCATGTTCCCCTTGCCAAGGCACAGCAAACGTGCTTGGTTTTATATCCTTCTGCATAAAAACCAGCTCCAGTTGAGAGCTGGAGACCTCTTATACTTCTGGATCCAGAGCTGCAAGATTTTATTGCTTGAGCTGTAAGATTATCCTCTTAGACCAAAGGCTAAACTGTTCTCACTATGTGCAACCTGAGCCTCTCATGGGATAAAAGACCAAATAACTGATAGTGCCATGGCTCATTTGAACCAGCTGAACCAAGTATCTGAAGCGCATATTTATATTTGAGAGGCAGGATTGGGGAGACTTGCCCCTGTGCATCTTTCAGTCACTGCAACAGTGAATGAGGCACTGCTATGGCTTACCTCCACCTGCACCAGGGTTGCTCACATAGCTGCAGCTCTGGTTCTGAACACACACTAACAGCTGACAAGTGTGATACCCATCCCTGTATCCCCTGTCAGGATCACAGGTCCAATACAGCTTCCAGTTAAACTCACGTATATCAGGGAAGTAACCAAGCAGATGATGTAATATTTCTCCAGACAGTCTGTATCACAAAGTCCTTTGTGTATCCAGTCCTCTTTGCTGTACCCTCAGTAATTTTTAGAGTTTTTGTAGTGACCAAGGAAATGTGTTTCCTGTAATGTAATAAAAATTTTCCATTGCCCATGCTTGGCATTCACTCTGTTACCGTAGGTTGGTCGGAGAAACTCTCTAAGACTCAATTTGGAGTTTTAGAAAGTATCATTCTTTATTGCAGTGCTGGGTGCACGCGCAAATCATTAGGCAAAGGTGAGTACGCCCATTACTTGCCGGCAGCAGCTATATATTTAGCATACGCATGCATATTCATAGCTTTCCCAGGAACTAATTGTAATATTTGCATCCTAATTGCGCATGCACTTTCTTGCTGAGTGGGTGTCTCTGGTGGTCGCCGGTAGTCTTCCTCACTGTGTTTACTGAATGACCTCAGTGCTTGTGCATGCTTGCTAGGTCCTAGTGCTGAGTTAGCAGTTGGTATGTCCTCGCTTCTGTTCTGTTCCATTCTCTCTCCATGCTGGGCACCATTCTGCTATCTAGAAGGCTGGCATCCTTGGTCTTATTTACTGTCTCCTTAGTTGTTATCAGTCCCGTGATGTTCCTTCCCCCATCAGCCGAACATTCCTTTCTCTCTATGTGTTAGTAAGTTAGAAGAGTTTGGTCTATTCTACTATGCTAAAGGCACACACACTATTGTTTGTTAGTTTAAATTTTAAGCTTACAGCTCCTGTGGAATAGTCCATATGTAATTAAATCTCTGATAAACTTTTAATATTCCCTCTACACACTTGGTTGGATCAATACTAAGAAAGAGATAAACACCTTTTCCAGTTTTGCAATCTACAAATTAGTAGAAATCAGAAAATTCCTGATTCAAGGAATACCACAGGGCGTTAATCATTAAAGTGATATTTAAAAAATATTGATGAAATTAAAACCATAAAGAACATGCTGCATTTAGTAAACTTTATTTGAGATACTCATGGAAAGTTCCTAGGAACACTTTTTTTTCCTGTTCAAGAAGCTATTAGTGAACTGGTAAACCACAAAGATTCACATCAGGAATTGTGAAATATCGCTATGAAATAACATTCTAATGCAAGTTTCAGATTTAATCCCATACAGTAAGTGTATCTGTGTGACCTCATGATATAAACATTCTTTCTGTAGCCACCAACTTATACAAAGCTTTCAGAAGAGTAATTTTCCTCCTGCTATGCTGCCACTTTGAAAAATGGGTCTGCACAGTGCACTTTCCAATCTAATTGCTCTTAGGGAAGGGCAAAAAAAGAGAGATTATAACAACTATTAAAATTCTTCTACTAATGAAATTTAACAAAAAAAAAGGGTGAAAAATTGCTTTGTGTATGTTTGGAGGGGAGGCTCGGCGTCTACGAGCTTCACCTCGGAGCAGCAACTTGCACCGAGGGAGCCTCAAGTCCTCGACAAGGCCTGCCCAGGAGCCTGCAGCTCAGCGGAGGCGAGCGGCTGACTCGGAGGGGGCGGCGCCAGGAGGACCAGCGGCAGATACAACCCGGGCATCATTGGCCATTTCCGGCCCATTGCTGAGGTGACTGTCTCGAGAGGGGAGGCCTGCAGCGCCTGATCGGGGGGAGGCTCGGCGTCTACAAGCTTCACCTTGGAGCAACAACTTGCACCGAGGGAGCCTCAAGTCCTCGACAAGGCCTGCCCGGGAGCCTGCAGCTCAGCGGAGGCGAGCGTCTGACTCAGAGGGGGCGGCGCCAGGAGGAGCGGAGGCAGACCTGACTGGTTAAAATCCTGCCCCAGGGAGCGTGAGCGACCCAGAGCGCGGTGAACAGGGCGGGCAAGCAGGGCGGGCTCGAGGCAGTTTACACGGCAGTTCGCGCGGGCAGGCAAGCGGGGTGGTGAGTGGGATGGTGAGCACTTGCTGTACGGGCAAGGCTCGGTCTGGGAGCTCCGCTCTGGCTGCGCCAGTGGTGGCCAGTGTAGGCACCCAGACACAGCCGATGGGAAGGGAGGCTGCAGTGCAGAGCTCGGGGTGTAGAGAGCGCCTACATTGCTATCCTAAGGGAAGGGTGAGCAATGGGCAGGGCTGCACTCTGTGCTCCCTGGTGGAGGTCCTCCTGCAGCAGGTGGCTGAACTGCAGGAAGCTGTTACCAGGCTGAAAGGTGTCAGGGAAGCTGAGGGGGAGCAGCACTGCTTGCTCCGGGACCAAACTGTTCCGGGGCCTCGAGTGTCTACTGTTGCCCATGCAGGAAAGGAGTCTGCTAACCCAGGAAGCTGGGAAAAGGTAACAGAAAAAAACAACAAAAAAAGGAGGAAGAGGGCAATTAAAAGCAAGGGGCTTCCTCCTACATCTGTTGTCCCCACCCAGAACCGCTTTGCTGTCCTGCAGGGGGCTGATGAGCAACAGCGCTCTGCCATCCTGCAGGGGGCTGATGAGCAACAGCGCTCCCACCAGGCGCAACCAGCTAGTGCACTGGTAAAGAAGGTCACTACTGGTGCTGCCAGGAAAAAGCGGCGGACCATAGTAGTAGGGGACTCTAATCTGAAAGGCACAGAGGCACCCATCTGCCAGCCTGACCCAGCCTCAAGGAAGGTGTGTTGCCTACCAGGGGCACGGATCAGGGATGTGGCCGAGAAGCTGCCTGCTCTAGTCGGTCCCACTGACTATTACCCACTGCTGGTAATACATGTGGGTGCTACTGATATAGATAGCAGTAGCCCAAAGACCATAAAGAAGGACTACAGAGCTCTGGGAGAGGTGGTTAGGGGCTCTGGAGTTCAGATTGTCTTTTCGTCAATTCTCCAGGATACAGGGCAGGACCTTGAAAAGGCTAGCAGGATTGGGCAGGTTAATAAATGGTTAGAAGGGTGGTGCTATAGTCAGGGGTTTGGGTACCTTGACCATGGGACTCAATATAGTAGGCCAGGTCTACTGGGGGCTGGTGGAGCTGGTCTGACAAAGAAGGGGAAGAGTGGATTTGGTAGGAGGCTTGCCAGACTGGTCAAGGATGCTTTAAACTAGATGTGTTGGGGGAGGGGGGCATCATTCCATCCCAACACACCCAGTCGGTTGGCAGCACCTACAGTAAACGTTCGGAGCAATGTAGAGATATTCCAGCTGCTCCAGCCCATGAGCAGGCTTCAATTGGATCTCGGCTCAAATGCCTCTACACAAATGCCTGTAGTATGGGGAACAAACAAGAGGAATTAGAGATGTGTGCACATCTATGGGAGTGTGATATCATAGACATCACAGAAACATGGTGGGATGGCTCCTATGACTGGTGTGTTGGAATGGAAGGTTACCGGCTCTTTAGGAAAGACAGGCCCGGCAGACGGGGAGGGGGAGTTGCTATTTATGTTAGGGATAGGCTAGAGAGTATGGAACTCTGTCTGGGGACAGGTGAGCAGTCGACAGAGAGTTTGTGGGTCAGGGTTAAAGGGAGAACAGCGATGGGTGACATTATTATGGGGATCTGTTACAGACCGCCTGACCAAGGGGACTTGCTGGACGAAGCGCTCCATAGGCAGATAGGAGCAGCCTCACGCTTGCAGGCCCTTGTTCTCATGGGAGACTTCAACCACCCTGATATCTGTTGGAGGGATGGTACGGCCCGGCACAAGCAATCCAGGAGGTTCCTCGATTGCGTGGAAGACAACTTCCTTCTGCAAGTAATAGAGGAGCCAACAAGGAGAGGGGCCATGCTTGACCTCGTCCTCACCAACAGGGAAGGGCTGGTTGGGAATGTGATGCTCCAGGGCAGCCTTGATTGCAGCGATCATGAGATGGTTGAGTTTGAGATCCTCAGGACAGTGAGAAGAGCGTGCAGCAAGCTCACTGCCCTGGACTTCAAGAGAGCAGACTTTGGCCTCTTCAGGAACCTGCTCAGTAAGGTTCCATGGGATACAGCCCTAGAGGGCAGGGGGGCCCAAGACTGTTGGTTGATATTCAAGGATCACCTGCTGCAAGCTCAGGAGCGATGCATCCCAACTAGAAGGAAGTTCAGCAGGAGGGCCAGGAGACCTCCTTGTATGGATAAGGAGCTGCTGAGGAAAATTCGAAGGAAAAAAGAGGCTTATAAAAGGTGGAAGCAAGGTCAGGCGGCCTGGGAAGAATACAGGGATGTTGTCCGGGAAGCTAGGGACCAGGTTAGGAAAGCTAAGGCCCACTTAGAATTAAACTTGGCTAGGGATGTTAAGGATAACAGGAAGGGATTTTATAGGTACATTGCCAATAAAAGACAGGTTAGGGACACCGTGGGCCCTCTCCAGAAGCTATCGGGAGAACTGGCTACCCTGGATTTGGAGAAGGCTGAGGTTCTTAATGACTTCTTTGCCTCAGTCTTTACCGGCAAATGCTCTGACCACACCACCCAAGTCTTGGAAGGCAGACGCGGGGACGGTGAGAGTGGGGACCCTGGGCCCACTGTGGGGGAGGATCTTGTTCGGGACCACCTTAGGAACCTGAATGTATACAAGTCCATGGGACCGGATGAAATCCATCCGCAGGTCCTGAAGGAGCTGGCAAATGAAGTTGCTAAGCCACTGTCCATCATATTTGAAAAATCATGGCAGTCAGGTGAAGTTCCCGATGACTGGAAAAAGGGAAATATAACCCATTTTTAGGAAGGGGAAAATGGATGACCCAGGGAATTACAGACCAGTCAGTCTCACCTCTGTGCCTGGCAAAATCTTGGAGCGGATTCTCCTGGAAGGCATGCTAAGGCACATGAAAACCAACAAGGTGCTTGGTGACAGCCAGCATGGCTTCACTAAGGGGAAATCCTGCCTGACCAATCTGGTGACCTTCTATGAAGGGGCTACGGAACTGATGGACAGGGGCAGAGCGGTTGATGTCATCTACCTGGACTTGTGTAAAGCCTTTGACACTGTCTCACATGACATCCTTCTCTCTAAGTTGGAGAGACATCAATTTGATAGGTGGACCACTTGGTGGATAAAGAACTGGCTGGATGGCCACACGCAAAGAGTAGTGCTCAGTGGCTCGGTGTCCAGCTGGAGACCAGTAACAAGTGGTGTCCCCCAGGGATCGGTGTTGGGACCGGTCTTGCTCAACATCTTTGTGGGTGACATGGACAGTGGGATTGAGTGCGCCCTCAGCAAGTTTGCCGATGACACCAAGCTGTGTGGTTCGGTTGATATATGGGAGGGAAGGAATGCCATCCAGAGGGACCTTGACACGCTTGTGAGGTGGGCTGATGCCAACCTGATGAAGTTTAACCATGCTGAGTGCAAGGTCCTCCACCTGGGTCGGAGCAATGCCAGGCACAGCTACAGGTTGGGTGGGGAGGAGATTCAGAGCAGCCCTGCAGAGAAGGACTTGGGGGTGTGGGTTGATGAAAAAATGAACATGAGCTGGCAGTGTGCGCTTGCAGCCCAGAAGGCCAACCGTATCCTGGGCTGCATCAAAAGGAGCGTGAACAGCAGGTCGAGGGAGGTGCTCCTGCCCCTTTACTCTGCTCTCGTGATACCTCACTTGGAGTATTGTGTGCAGTTCTGGTGTCCTCAACATAAAAAGGAAATGGAACTGTTAGAACAAGTGCAGAGGAGGGCCACGAGGATGATCAGGGGACTGGAGCACCTCTCGTATGAAGACAGGCTGAGAAAATTGGGGCTGTTCAGCCTGGAGAAGAGAAGGCTGCGTGGAGACCTCATAGCAGCCTTCCAGTACCTGAAGGGGGCCTATAGGGATGCTGGGCAGGGACTCTTCGTTAGGGACTGTGGTGAGAGGACAAGGGGTAATGGGTTTAAACTTAAACAGGGGATGTTTAGATTGGACATGGGGAAGAAATTCTTTACTGTGAGGGTGGTGAGGCACTGGAATGGGTTGCCCAAAGAAGTTGTGAATGCTTCATCCCTGGCGGCGTTCAAGGTGGGGTTGGATACGGTTGGCCTTCTGGGCTGCAAGTGCACACTGCCGGCTCATGTTCATTTTTTCATCAACCCACACCCCCAAGTCCTTCTCCGCAGGGCTGCTCTGAATCTCCTCCCCGCCCAATCTGTACCTGTGCCTGGCATTGCTCCGACCCAGGTGGAGGACTTTGCATTTAGCATGGTTAAACTTCATTAGGTTGGCATCAGCCCACCTCACAAGCGTGTCAAGGTCCCTCTGGATGGCATTCCTTCCCTCCCATATATCAACCGAACCACACAGCTTGGTGTCATCGGCAAACTTGCTGAGGGCGCACTCAATCCCACTGTCCATGTCACCCACAAAGATGTTGAACAAGACCGGTCCCAACACCGATCCCTGGGGGACACCACTCGTTACTGGTCTCCAGCTGGACACTGAGCCACTGAGCACTACTCTTTGCGTGCGGCCATCCAGCCAGTTCTTTATCCACCGAGTGGTCCGCCTATCAAATTGATGTCTCTCCAACTTAGAGAGAAGGATGTCATGTGAGACAGTGTCAAAGGCTTTACACAAGTCCAGGTAGATGACATCAACTGCTCTGCCCCTGTCCATAAGTTCCGTAGCCCCTTCATAGAAGGTCACCAGATTGGTCAGGCAGGATTTCCCCTTAGTGAAGCCATGCTGGCTGTCACCAAGCACCTTGTTGGTTTTCATGTGCCTTAGCATGCCTTCCAGGAGAATCCGCTCCAAGATTTTGCCAGGCACAGAGGTGAGACTGACTGGTCTGTAATTCCCTGGCTCATCCATTTTCCCCTTCTTGAAAATGGGGGTTATATTTCCCTTTTTCCAGTCATCGGGAACTTCAGCTGACTGCCATGATTTTTCAAATATGATGGACAGTGGCTTAGCAGCTTCATTTGCCAGCTCCTTCAGGACCTGCGGATGGATTTCATCCGGTCCCATGGACTTGTATACATTCAGGTTCCTAAGGTGGTCCCGAACAAGATCCTCCCCCACAGTGGGCCCAGGGTCCCCACCCTCACTGTCCCTGCGTCTGCCTTCCAAGACTTGGGTGGTGTGGTCAGAGCATTTGCCGGTAAAGACTGAGGCAAAGAAGTCATTAAGAACCTCAGCCTTCTCCAAATCCAGGGTAGCCAGTTCTCCCGATAGCTTCTGGAGAGGGCCCACGGTGTCCCTAACCTGTCTTTTATTGGCAATGTACCTATAAAATCCCTTCCTGTTATCCTTAACATCCCTAGCCAAGTTTAATTCTAAGTGGGCCTTAGCTTTCCTAACCTGGTCCCTAGCTTCCCGGACAACATCCCTGTATTCTTCCCAGGCCGCCTGACCTTGCTTCCACCTTTTATAAGCCTCTTTTTTCCTTTGAATTTTGCTCAGCAGCTCCTTATCCATCCAAGGAGGTCTCCTGGCCCTCCTTCTGAACTTCCTTCTAGTTGGGATGCATCGCTCCTGAGCTTGCAGCAGGTGATCCTTGAATATCAACCAACAGTCTTGGGCCCCCCTGCCCTCTAGGGCTGTATCCCATGGAACCTTACTGAGCAGGTTCCTGAAGAGGCCAAAGTCTGCTCTCTTGAAGTCCAGGGCAGTGAGCTTGCTGCACGCTCTTCTCACTGTCCTGAGGATCTCAAACTCAACCATCTCATGATCGCTGCAATCAAGCCTGCCCTGGTGCGTCACATTCCCAACCAGCCCTTCCCTGTTGGTGAGGATGAGGTCAAGCATGGCACCTCTCCTTGTCGGCTCCTCTATTACTTGCAGAAGGAAGTTGTCTTCCACGCAATCGAGGAACCTTCTGGATTGCTTGTGCCGGGCCGTACCATCCCTCCAACAGATATCAGGGTGGTTGAAGTCTCCCATGAGAACAAGGGCCTGCAAGCGTAAGGCTGCTCCTATCTGCCTATGGAGCGCTTCGTCCAGCAAGTCCCCTTGGTCAGGCGGTCTGTAACAGATCCCCATAATAATGTCACCCATCGCTGTTCTCCCTTTAACCCTGACCCACAAACTCTCTGTCGACTGCTCACCTGTCCCCAGACAGAGTTCCATACTCTCTAGCCTATCCCTAACATAAATAGCAACTCCCCCTCCCCGTCTGCCGGGCCTGTCTTTCCTAAAGAGCCGGTAACCTTCCATTCCAACACACCAGTCATAGGAGCCATCCCACCATGTTTCTGTGATGCCTGTGATATCATACCCCCGTAGATGTGCACACATCTCTAATTCCTCTTGTTTGTTCCCCATACTACAGGCATTTGTGTAGAGGCATTTGAGCCGAGATCCAATTGAAGCCGGCTCATGGGCTGGAGCAGCTGGAATATCCCTACATTGCTCCTAATGTTTACTATAGGTGCTACCAACCGACTGGGTGTGTTGGGATGGAATGATGCCCCCCTCCCCCAACACATCTAGTTTAAAGCATCCTTGACCAGTCTGGCAAGCCTCCTACCAAATCCACTCTTCCCCTTCTTTGTCAGACCAGCTCCACCAGCCCCCAGTAGACCTGGCCTACTATACTGAGTCCCATGGTCAAGGTACCCAAACCCCTGACTATAGCACCACCCTTCTAACCATTTATTAACCTGCCCAATCCTGCTAGCCTTTTCAAGGTCCTGCCCTGTATCCTGGAGAATTGACGAAAAGACAATCTGAACTCCAGAGCCCCTAACCACCTCTCCCAGAGCTCTGTAGTCCTTCTTTATGGTCTTTGGGCTACTGCTATCTATATCAGTAGCACCCACATGTATTACCAGCAGTGGGTAATAGTCAGTGGGACCGACTAGAGCAGGCAGCTTCTCGGCCACATCCCTGATCCGAGCCCCTGGTAGGCAACACACCTCCCTTGAGGCTGGGTCAGGCTGGCAGATGGGTGCCTCTGTGCCTTTCAGATTGGAGTCCCCTACTACTATGGTCCGCCGCTTTTTCCTGGCAGCACCAGTAGTGACCTTCTTTACCAGTGCACTAGCTGGTTCCGCCTGGTGGGAGCGCTGTTGCTCATCAGCCCCCTGCAGGATGGCAGAGCGCTGTTGCTCATCAGCCCCCTGCAGGACAGCAAAGCGGTTCTGGGTGGGGACAACAGACGTAGGAGGAAGCCCCTTGCTTTTAATTACTCTCTTCCTCCTTTTTTTGTTGTTTTTTTCTGTTACCTTTTCCCAGCTTCCTGGGTTAGCAGACTCCTTTCCTGCATGGGCAACAGTAGACACTCGAGGCCCCGAACAGTTTGGTCCCGGAGCAAGCAGTGCTGCTCCCCCTCAGCTTCCCTGACACCTTTCAGCCTGGTAACAGCTTCCTGCAGTTCAGCCACCTGCTGCAGGAGGACCTCCACCAGGGAGCACAGAGTGCAGCCCTGCCCATTGCTCACCCTTCCCTTAGGATACCCCGAGCTCTGCACTACAGCCTCCCTTCCCATCGGCTGTGTCTGGGTGCCTACACTGGCCACCACCGGCGCAGCCAGAGCGGAGCTCCCAGACCGAGCCTTGCCCGTACAGCGAGTGCTCACCACCCCGCTCGCCTGCCCGCGCGAACTGCCACGCAAACTGCCACGCAAACTGCCTCGAGCCCGCCCTGTTCGCCGCGCTCTGGGTCGCTCGCGCTCCCTGGGGCCGGATTTTAACCAGTCAGGTCTGCCGCCGGTCCTCCTGACGCCGCCCCCTCTGAGTCAGCCGCTCGCCTCCGCGGAGCTGCAGGCTCCTGGGCAGGCCTTGTCGAGGACTTGAAGCTCCCTTGGGGCAAGTTGCTGCTCCGAGGTGAAGCTCGTAGTCGCCGAGCCTCCCCCCCCCCCGATCAGGCGCTGCAGGCCTCCCCTCGCGAGACAGTCACCTCAGCAATTAGCCCCACAGTTCCCGATACAAAATTCTCAGAGCACATCTGTTACAACAAGGGGGTCTTTCATCACTCTCCTTCCCCTCTGAATGACTATGTCCAAGACAGTCTTCCTTGGCTCATGGCAGGAAGAAAGGGTTCTTATAAAAAAGATTTTTTTTAAAGCTGTTACCAAGGTCAAGGACAGCACATTGGCAGCAGTTTTGTGTCCTGCTCTAGATGGCACAACATCAATAGAAAGGACATTTATTTGAGAACTTTTCTGCAGGTTGCAGTTAACGTGCTGAAGTTGAGGATGGTCAGTCAGCTGGTTGTGTACAAGGCACAGCCATCACCAGGAGCCTGCCCTTCACCGCTCTCTGGAGGAAGGGGCTCTGCCTGTCATTTGGGCCAGAACAAGGACTCTAGAAAAAACGAGCATTGAAAGGCAGCATTGGCAATATGGAGATGCTTCCATTTCATTGCCTCTCAGCACTACAGATGGTCCTTCCTTTGAGATGAGAACACGCACGCTCACCCTCCAAGGAGGTATAAGCAACTATGTGTGCATGAATGACCTGGTATTAGATAAATAATCCCAGCTAGTCTTAAGATACGGTTGGAAGGACTAAAGAGAGTTGCCACTTCCAGCTTGCTAAAGCGAGGGTTTGGGAGGGAGTAACCTCCACCTGCTCTGACCACACCTCCCAGGTCTTGGAAGGCAGATGCAGGGATTGTGAGAATGAAGACCTTAGGCCCACTATACGAGAGGATCAGGTTCGAGATCATCTTAAGAACCTGAATGCGCACAAGTCCATGGGACCTGATGAAATCCGTCCATGGGACCAGATGATATCCATCCATGGGTCCTGAAGGAGCTGGCAAATGAACTTGCTAAGCCACTGTCCATCTTATTTGAAAAATCATGGCAGTCAGGTGAAGTTCCCTATGGCTGGACAAAGGGAAATATAACCCCCATTTTCAAGAAGGGGAAAATGCAAGACCCAGGTAACTGCAAAACAGTCAGCCTCACCTCTGTGCCTGGCAAAATCTTGGAGCGGATTCTCCTGGAAGGCATGCTAAGGCACATGAAAACCAACAAGGTGCTTGGTGACAGCCAGCATGGCTTCACTATGGGGAAATCCTGCCTGACCAAATTGGTGGCCTTCTATGATGGGGCTACGGAACTGATGGACAGGGGTAGAGCAGTTGACGTCATCTACTTGGACTTGTGCAAAGCATTTGACACTGTCCCGCACTACATCCTTCTCTCTAAGTTGGAGAGACATCAATTTGATAGGTGGACCACTTGGTGGATAAAGAACTGGCTGGGTGGCTGCATGCAAAGAGTTGTGGTCAACGGCTCAATGTCCAGTTGGAAAACAGTAACAAGTGGTGTCCCCCAGGGATCGGTGTTGGGACTGGTCTTGTTCAACATCTTCTTTGACAGTGACATGGACAGTGGGATTGAGTGCACCCTCAGCAAGTTTGCCGATGACACTAAGTTATGTGGTTCGGTTGACACACTGGAGGGAATCCAGATGCCATCCAGAGGGACCTTGACATGCTTGAGAGGTGGGCCAATGCCAACTTCATGAAGTTCAACAAAGCCAAGTGCAAGGTCCTACACCTGGGTCGGAGCAATGCCGGGCACAGCTACAGGTTGGGCAGAGAAGAGATTCAGAGCAGCCCTGCAGAGAAGGACTTGGGGGTGTTGGTTGATGAAAAAATGAACATGAGCCGGCAGTGTGCGCTTGCAGCCCAGAAAGCCAACCGTATCCTGGGCTGCATCAAAAGGAGCGTGACCAGCGGGTCGAGGGAGGTGATCCTGCCCCTCTACTCTGCTCTTGTGAGACCTCACTTGGAGTATTGTGTGCAGTTCTGGTGTCCTCAACATAAAAAGGACATGGAGCTGTTGGATCAAGTCCAGAGGAGGTCCACGAGGATGATCAGGGGGCTGGATCAGTTCCAGTATGAAGACAGGCTGAGAAAGCTGGGGCTGTTCAGCCTGGAGAAGAGAAGGCTGCGTGGAGACCTCATAGCAGCCTTTCAGTATCTGAAGGGAGCCTATGGGGATGCTGGGGAGGGACTCTTTATCAGGGACTGTGGTGATAGGACCATGGGTAATGAATTAAAATTTAAACAGGGGAAGTTCAGGTTAGATTTAAGGAAGAAATTCTTTACTGTAAGGGTGGTGAGGCACTGGAACAGGTTGCCCAAAGAAGTAGTAAATGCTCCATCCCTGGCAGTGTTCAAAGCTTGGTTGGACAGAACTTTGGGTGACATTATGTAGTGTGAGACGTCTCTGCCTATGGCAGGGGGGTTGGAACTAAATGATCTTAGGGTCCTTTCCAACCTGAACTATTTTATGATTCTATGATCTCACACATGTTGTTGGTGTGGTTTTCCTCCTCCCACCGCTGTGCAGAGGGCAGTGGTGCAGACAGCAATGTTCCCTAGAGGTCAGCTCAGTCATAAACATGAACGTGCTCATGGTCTCACTGCTGTAGTTACCAAAATCTACTGTTCTCTAATTTTCCAGGATAAGAATTTTTTTGCTTCCTTCTGCTTTCTAAATTTTCCTAATTCAATATTGATACAGGGACCAGTGTTTTAAAACACACAAATTCACTGTTTTGCAATAAAACCTAATGAAAATTTCAGAGACAATCGCAGCAGCTTGCCACTCTGATGGGATTTCTGAAAGCCTGGTCTCTTTCTCTCTCTCTCTCTTTTTTCTTTCTTTCTTTCACTCCTCAACAGTTTTGTCTTAGCAAGCAGACTGGTGCTTAAACTGTCTGATATAATGTGAGAAAGCAAAATAATCAGCTGCCAAGGATTCCATCTTCATAAAAGGCAAAGTGTGAGATCAAGTTTCAAAATGTGTAGGAGTTCAGGACATGCTGTGACACTGGCATGAACTCCGAGGAACCAACTTCTGTTAACTTTAAAAACACATCTTTCATCTCCTTTCCCTGTCGGACCCTGATTTTGGCAACGCGAAGCTCTTCTGTGGGGATAACTCAATAGAGAATAGAAAAAAGAAGATAGATAGAAAAAGGGGGAAGGGAGGATGAAAACTTCAGAAACTGGTGCAATCCCCAAGCATCTCCACCAAAGCTGTGTGCTCTTCTCCCATAATAATATATTGATAGCTCTTCTTGCGTGCAACTCTGTCCAAAGTGTTAGATTCGCTCTCAGTTACCTAGAGAGAATTTGATCACATACACGGGTGTTGGAAAATGGAGAATAAGGGCTTTCTTCTCAGTAGACACATAAAGGGAGTGGATTCCTCCTGTGAAGAAAATGGTTTGGATACATTATAAGCCTTTATAAAAAGTTGGCAGGGCAGCTGTCGTGAGAAAAATCCCCTGTTAAGCAAGATGCACTTGTGTTACCATTCCAGCTTTGGAGAATTTAATCGGCTGGTTTACTTCTTGTCTTTAATTAGGTTTTTGCCTCATTCAGCTTGGAAAGATGAAAAGATTTAAGGATCTCATTTGCTAAGACAATGATTTTTCTGGCTAAATAAATGTTTACATTGTTACCTAATATTTTTATTGCTTTACTGATGGATGGATGGATGGATGGATGGATGGATGGATGGATGAAAATAACATGGGTTTTTTGAAAACCTGTCTTCCTTCATTGATTCTTATCTTCATTTCCACCTCTACAAAGGAAAAGCCAGAACAGGTAGCAAAGCATGTAACTCGGATTTAGCGGCCACCAAGTTTTTTTCAACCCTGCATCCCAAAGCTTTTTCCAAAAGAGAAATCCCCCCTTCCCCCTTTGCAGATGGGGAACAGATGCTTGCTGCTGTAAAAGGACTTGGGAGGGATCACCCCACAGATGCACAGAGCCACTGGCCATGCTCCCCACTGCCAGTATTTGTGGGGTCTGTCCCACTGGTTGCAGCTTGATTTGGGCCATGTGCACGACCAGCCCATGAAGATAAATTTTCCAGCACTTGACTGCATGTTTCCTGAGGATCTTCAGCATCTGCACACTTGGCAAGACAAAAGACAGTGCTTCCTCCGTCAGCTACAGATGATGTACTGTCAGCGGGAGCAGATACATACATATTACAGTGGGCGCTCAGATACAAAAGTGATGATATTAATTATTGGGTTATTTATTACATGCGTATGCGTGCATGTGTAAAGTGAATAGAAAAGTATGATTTGGGGAAAATCTTAGCATGATCTTTGTCAGGTGTTGGAGTGGTAAGAGATCCACAGAGAGGCAATGATCAGCTAATTCAACTTCTCCCCCCTCCCCCTTGATTCTTCTTGTCTTGTCTTCTATTTTCTATGTTTCCAAATTAAGACATTGTACTTACTTCATTAGGAAACTATTAGAAGGAAATGAGAAGATGAGTCACTCGCTTTGTGTCCATGCTTTTATCTGATTGTGAGAACTGAAGGAATTTAAAAAATCTTTTCTAGGTCACCAGTCCTTCCAAGCACTCGTGCCCATCTTCCCTCCTCCCTTCCCCCTGACTCCAAGTGATTGTGCAGCCCCTGATGTGGATGCAGGAATCTACCCACAAGGAGTAATTTCCAGGGCCTGCTTTTCAACAACAAAACCATTTATTTCCTTTTCATATTTTGCTTTCTCTAGGTAAGGAAAACCAGCTTGTATGTAGCCTTTTTTTTTTTCCTCTTGGAATAACAATTTCTTGTGGATTACATTTTATGGTTCCCAGGCTTTGGCTCAGTTCAGAGGTTCTCTCAGTTTGAAAGTACTGGATGGAAATATTCAAAGACATGAAAAACATTTCAAATCAAATAAAAACCTTTTAAAACTTCTGTGTTGCAAAATGCCATTCAACCCACATCCAGGTCCTAACTGACAACATATTTGAAAAATTGCTTAATGCATTTTGGTTACTTTCTTTTTTCATGAACATCTGGGTGTCTTCATTCTTTCATTTCAACCTCCTTGTCAAGAATATGACAAAGAGGAGCCCCCAAATCCATACTTAAGCTGTAAAATAAGTGATCTGGTTTTCAGAAAAGCTGAGTGCTCTGCTGGAAACTTCCAAGGAGGACGTTTCCAGCCCTGTTTAAAATGGAAGCCTTTTTGCATCAGAAATATATTTATCATCTTCTGGGAAGGAAATCTGGCACATTTTGGATGAAGTTCCCTCAAAGAATGGGAACTGAGTCCCTTCCTGGTTATTTAATCACAGTATCATATTGCCTTAGTGTTTTCCAAGTCACTTTACTATTGACTTGTCAAAACATGTGAGGTCTGCTTGCCTTAACTGCTGCTTGGATTAAAAGCGATTGACAAGGGATACAATTAAGGTCTAATTCAGAATTCAACAGGCTTAAATTTCTTTAGTACGAAAATACTTTGATACCAGAAAAAAAAATGCTAAAAATACTCCTTGGGATAATCATCACAAGTTAATGTTTGAATATTTAAGTAGTATTGCAGCAAAAGTAAAGAAGAAAAATAAAAGTAATGCTGAGCAGTGGCTGGTTGCAGTTCCTTGAAACAACAACAACAAAAACATGAGGCATTTAGATCAAAATCTCTTTGTTTGATTTACATACTTATATATACCAGATGTTTCAGAAACAAATGCTGTTACATCCACTGATGGATTGGCTTCAGCTGCTTGCAAACGACCAGTGGAAAGAGTTCAGTGGGGGTATAACATCACATTAGTCATACTCATTTACTTTATAAGTCCTGTATTGACCCAGCAGTATCTGAATAGTTTTTTCACCACAGTAAATTACAGATGGAAGCCTACAGGGGCAGATGTGGGAAAGGGGATAATTGTCTCAGGTGACAGGAGAGGTTGACTGAGGCTGGACGGAAGAATTCTTCTGTATATTTTTTACACTGTTCTGCTCAGCTTTCATCCCGGTGTACAGTAAAAGGCAGAAAATAAAAAGAAGCCATCAAAATATTGCCCTCTCATTCTGCAGTTGTTTTATCTTCATCTTAGGTTATATTGACGTGACCACTACCAGCATTGCTGGAGGGGATGTGTGAATGCATCCTTAGAACTGATGTTTCAGCTGATGTATAGAATCATAGAATCATAGAATAGTTAGGGCGGGAAAGGACCTTAAGATCATCTAGTTCCAACCCCCCTGCCATGGGCAGGGACACCTCCCACTAAACCATGCCACCCAAGGCTATGTCCAACCCGGCCTTGAACACCGCCAGCGATTGAGCATTCACAACTTCCCCGGGCAACCCATTCCAGGGCCTCACCACCCTTACAGTAAAGAATTTCTTCCTCATATCCAATCTAAACTTCCCTTTTTAAGTTTGAACCCGTTACCCCTTGTCCTCTCACTACAGTCCCTAATGAAGAGTCCCTCCCCAGCATCCCTATAGGCCCCCTTCAGGTACTGGAAGGCTGCTATGAGGTCTCCATGCAGCCTTCTCTTCTCCAGGCTGAACAGCCCCAATTTTCTCAGCCTATCTTCATACGAGAGGTGCTCCAGTCCCCTGATCATCCTCGTGGCCCTCCTCTGCACTTGTTCCAACATTTCCCTGTCCTTTTTATGTTGAGGACACCAGAACTGCACACAATACTCCAAGTGAGGTCTCACGAGAGCAGAGTAGAGGGGCAGGAGCACCTCCCTCGACCTGCTGGTCACAATCCTTTTGATGCAGCCCAGGATACGGTTGGCTTTCTGGGCTGTGAATGCACACTGCCGGCTCATGTTCATTTTCTCATCGACCAACACCCCCAAGTCCTTCTCCGCAGTGCTGCTCTGAACCTCTTCTCTGCCCAACCTGTATCTATGCCTGGGATTGCTCCGACCCAGGTGGAGGACCTTGCACATGGCATGGTTAAACTTCATTAGGTTGGCATCAGCCCACCTCACAAGCGTGTCAAGGTCCCTCTGGATGGCATTCCTTCCCTCCAACATATCAAGCGAACCACACAGCTTGGTGTCATCGGCAAACTTGCTGAGGACACACTCAATCCCACTGTCCCTGTTGCTGACAAAGATGTTGAACAAGACCAGTCCCAACACCGATCCCTGGGGGACGCCACTCGATGCTGGTCTCCAGCTGGACATTCATCCATTGAGCACAACTCTGCGTGTGGCCATCCAGCCAGTTCTTTATCCACCGAGTGGTCCACCTATCAAATTGATGTCTCTCCAACTTAGAGAGAAGGATGTCATGTGAGACAGTGTCAAAGGCTTTACACAAGTCCAGGGAGATGACATCAACTGCTCTGCCCCTGTCCATCAGTTCCGTAGCCCCTTCATAGAAGGCCACCAATTTGGTCAGGCAGGATTTCCCCATAGTGAAGCCATGCTGGCTGTCACCAAGCACCTTGTTGGTTTTCATGTGCCTTAGCATGCCTTCCAGGAGAATCCGCTCCAAGATTTTGCCAGGCACAGAGGTGAGGCTGACTGGTTTGCAGTTACCTGGGTCTTGCATTTTCCCCTTCTTGAAAATGGGGGTTATATTTCCCTTTTTCCAGTCATCGGGAACTTCACCTGACTGCCATGATTTTTCAAATAAGATGGACAGTGGCTTAGCAACTTCATTTGCCAGCTCCTTCAGGACCCGCGGATGGATTTCTTCAGGTCCTATGGACTTGTGTACCTTCAGGTTCCTATGATGGTCTCGAACCAGATCCTCTCCTACAGTGGGCCCAGGGTCTTCTATCTCACAGTCCCTGCGTCTGCCTTCCTAGACTTGGGTGGTATGGTCTGGGCATTTGATAGTGAAGACTGCGGCAAAGATGTTATTAAGAACCTTAGCCTTCTCCAAATCCAGGGTAGCCAGTTCTCCCGATAGCTTCTGGAGGAGGCCCATGTTGTCCCTAGTCTGTCTTTTATTTGCAATGTACCTATAAAATCCCTTCCTGTTATCCTTAACATCCCTAGCCAAGTTTAATTCTAAGTGGGCCTTAGCTTTCCTAACCGGATCCCTAGCTTCCCGGACAACATCCCTGTATTCTTCCCAGGCTGCCTGACCTTGCTTCCACCATTTATAAGCCTCTTTCTTCCTTCGAATTTTCCTTAGCAGGTCCTTATCCATCCAAGGAGGTCTCCTGGCCCTCCTGAAGCACTTCCTTCTAGTTGGGATGCATCGCTCCTGAGCTTGCAGCAGGTGAGCCTTGAATATCAACCAACAGTCTTGGCCTCCCCCACCCTCTAGGGCTATATCCCATGGAACCTTACTGAGCAGGTTCGTGAAGAGGCCAAAGTCTGCTCTCTTGAAGTCCAGGGCAGTGAGCCTGCTGCACTCTCTTCTCACTGTCCTGAGGATCTCGAATTCAACCATCTCATTATCACAGCAATCAAGGCTGCCCTGGAGCGTCACGTTTCCAACCAGCCCTTCCCTGTTGATGAGGACGAGGTCAAGCATGGCACCTCTCCTTTTCGGCTCCTCTATTACTTGCAGAAAGAAGTTGTCTTGCACGCAATCAAGGAACCTCCTGGATTGCTTGTGCCGGGCCGTGCCGTCCCTCCAACAGATATCAGGGTTGTTGAAGTCCCCCATGAGAACAAGGGCCTGCGAGCATGAGGCTGTTCCTATCTGTCTATAGAGTGCTTCATCCACAGAGTCCTCTTGATCAGGTGGTCTTTAACAGATCCCCACAATAATGTCTCCCATCGCTGTTCTCCCTTTAACCCTGACCCACAAACTCTCTGTCGACTGCTCACCTGTCCCCAGACAGAGTTCCATACTCTCTAGCCTATCCCTAACATAAATAGCAACTCCCCCTCCCCGTCTGCCGGGCCTGTCTTTCCTAAAGAGCCGGTAACCTTCCATTTCAACACACCAGTCATAGGAGCCATCCCTCCATGTTTCTGTCATGCCTATGATATCATATCCCCATAGACGTGCACACATCTCTAATTCCTCTTGTTTGTTCCCCATGCTACGGGCGTTTGTATGGAGGCATCTGAGCCGAGCTCCAATTGAAGCCGGCTCATTGGCTGGAGCAGCTGGAATATCTCTACATTGCTCCGAACATTTATTATAGGTGCTGACAAGTGACTGGGTGTGTTGGGATGAAATGATGCCCCCCTCCCCCAACACATCTAGTTTAAAGCATCCTTGACCAGTCTGGCAAGCCTCCTACCAAATCCACTCTTCCCCTTCTTTGTCAGACCAGCTCCACCAGCCCCCAGTAGACCTGGCCTTC
Organism: Amazona ochrocephala; assembly: GCA_039720435.1. NCBI lineage: Eukaryota > Metazoa > Chordata > Aves > Psittaciformes > Psittacidae > Amazona > Amazona ochrocephala. The sequence continues at coordinate 24,699,929 of CM077908.1, forward strand.
TAAATCGAGTCCTGTGTTCAAGGTACCCAAACCCCTGACTATAGCACCACCCTTCTAAACATTTATTAACCTGCCCAATCCTCCTTGCCTTTTTAAGGTCCCCCCCCTGTTTCCTGGATAATTGATGAAAAGACAATCTGAGCTCCAGAGCCCCTAACCACCTCTCCGAGTGCTCTGTAGTCCTTCTTTACGTTCTCCGGGCTGCTGCTATCTATATCAGTAGCACTCACATGGATCACTAGTAGTAGGTAATAGTCAGTGGGACTGACTAGAGCAGGCGGCTTCTCTGCAACATCCTTGATCTGAGCCCCTGGTAGGCAGCACACCCCCCTTGAGACTGTGTCAGGCCAACAGATGGGTGCCTCTGTGCCTTTCAGAGTAGAGTCCCCTACAACTTCAACCCGATGCTTTTTCCTGGCAGCACCAGTAGTGATCTTCTTTGCCAGTGCATCAGCTGGCTTCTCCTGGTGTTTCCTCGTTAGCCCCCTGTAGGGCAGCAAAGTATGTTAAACAGTAAGGCATTGCCTCAGGAGCGTGTCTTGCTCCAGAGTAAAAACTGAGTAGTTAAGTACTAGCGGTGATGGTTTAACTGACAAATTTCTCATGGGCTTTGGGGGGACAGAATTTGAGAAGCAAAGGCCAAAGTCGTAGATATGGACTGGTAGAACTTTCTTCTAAACAGCAACAACAAACTTACTGAAGTCTCTCAGACAAAGAAGTGTGGGCACGTGGATGTGTGTTGTGTTTGCAGCTCCTCTAATATATTGCAGTGTAGTTAAAAGAAAAAATTACTGTTGGCTGTGCACAAAAAAATGTTAGAAATTCAGGGGCATAAAACCTTCCAGGTCTGCTCCTTAGAAGTAAGATTTTTCTTAGAAGTTCAGCACCATAAATGTGCTGTACAAACAACGTGCAGAATCCAGCATTAGAGAAAACCAAATAATGGGTGCCTAAGGAAATAGTCCGGATTTAGAGAGCTTAAACCCAGGCCCTGCTGTTATACAATAGCCTTATTGAGCATGATATTTTATATACAATTTTGAGAGTTTGAAGGTTTTGCGCAGTGTTTGGGTAAGGATCCGTGGGATTTCAGTAGCTGTGACCTCATCCTGCATTTGATGCTATCGGAGTTCAGCTGCGGATACATGGCAATGGGCTGAGAGGTTTGACTAGTTCAAAGGCAGAGCTGAAAGCAGCACTGCAAGCCTCTGTGTTTACCAGCCTGGAATCTGTAACTGTTTTTCATTCATGGGAAAAGTTTAAGCCCACCTAAGGGGCTTTGCATCCATAATACAAGTGTCTGTATGTGGTAGGAAGTAGGAAAGCAATATGGAAGCACTAACAATACTGAATCACTAACAGGGATTTTTATAAAGCTCTAGTTTTGTGTTAGAGAAAAAGGAAAAAGACCCAAAGCCTGGGGAGTACCACAAAAAAGGTAGCTTTCTATCCTGGGTTCAGCTGTAACAGTTATTTTTCTCCTTCTTAGTAGCTGGTGCAGTGCTACGTTTTCGACTTTAGTCTGAGACCAGTGCTGATAACACATCGATGGTTTTAGTTGTTGCTTAGTAATACTTACTCCAATCAAGGACTTTTCAGTTGTGTATGCTCTGCCAGGGAGAAGGGGAAGCCAGGAGGAAGCAGAGACAGGGCACCTGACCCAAACTAGCCAAAGGGATATTCTATACCGCAGCACCTCGTGCCCAGTATATAAACTGGGGGGAGTTACTCGGAAGGCCCAGATTGCTGCTCAGGTTGGGCTGGGTATCGGTCGACAGGTGGTGAGCAATTGTACTGTGCATCACTTGTGGTTATTGTTTTCTTTTTCTTTTTTAGTTTTATATTCTCTCCCCTTGTTATTTCCCTTATCATTATTATTATTGGTGGTAGCAGTAGTAGTTTTGTATTATACCTTGGTTACTGGCCTGTTCTTGTCTCAACCGGTGTGAGTTACATTCTTCCAGTTCTACTTCCCATCCCTCTGGGAGCGGAGGGAGAAGAAGGGGAGGAGTGAGCGAGCGGCTGCGTGGTTCTGAGTTACCAGTTAGGCTCAAACCATGACACCTTCAAATATCTGTCTTCGGGTCCAATTAAATCAGATGGCAAAGGATCTTTTCTGTGTAGGCTTGGGATTTACAACTGATGAGATATTATGTGCAGAAAATTGTGTCTGGATTTATTCTGCCTTATAAGTTGTGCATTCAGGTATGGGACTATTTGGTTTTAGGCTTGCTTACAAAGTTATATTTCACCATCCATGTAAGCATGTTCTCTAGATTAAATCAGACTTGCCTAGAGGCTTAATCCAGAGAGAGTTTCCAAAGCTCCCAACACTGGGAAAGGACTCTAGAGCCATGGAAACAGATTAACAGATTCCCTGGGGGTTTTGTTGCTCTGGTTTTTTGGGGGGATTTGGTTTTTTTTGTGTGTGTGTGTAAGAGCTTCATCTCACAATAAATTCTGCAGAATGCTTGTGGAGCACCAGCCACATAGAATAGGACAGCTGGCCCTGTGACTGAGACCATGGGATGGGAATATGCTGCTATGGGTTCAATTCTTGGTACTGCTGTCATTTTCTTCTGTGGGCGTCAGCCCATGAACTAACCACACTGAACACAAGCTTATCTTCATCATAACAGAGATTTTCCTGACATGCTACTACTTATCAGAGGCCAATGTGCATTATGTACAAAATCTACTTTATTTTGGACTAGTTAAATACTCTGTATGGTTATCGCCTTTCATTATGGATATTCCTGTTATAAGATAGGTTAAGATGGACTTTTGAGCACAGGAAAAAAATCAGGCTTTTCAAAATGTGGTATTGTGTCAGGGACAATAGATAATGGTCTGTGGTGAAACACACAAAGATGGAAAAGTATTGTTTGCCCGTTTTGACTCCCCCCGGGAGAGTCCTGCTTTGGCTGCTCCCCAGAAAGTCCAGCTTTGGTTCCTACCTGGAAAAGTTCCTCTTTAGAGCTACCCGGAAAAGTCTCAACCCTTGGAGATATTTCTAGATATTGCTGGCCACTTCTTCTGACATAGGCTGGCCCCCTGCATCAGAATGAGTGTGCTTTTTTGTCAGTATAAAAGCCTGAGCCTCATGCAATGTGGGGGAGGCAGAAACTCATACCACCCAGGTCAACGTTGTCTCCGCAGGGACGTCCGCTAAGGTTGAGCCTGCCACCTCTCACTGCAATGATGATTCTCAGAGCTGGTTTCCTGATCATCTTCACAGGGTCCTTGGGGTTGGTAAGATAACCAAACATCAGAAGTATCATTTACTGTATCCTTTACTATCTCTATATTTTCCTATATTAATAAACTAGTTATGAGTTCTCTATTTTTCTCTCGTTTTCTCTTACCTGGAATCCCCGAACTCTGGAACAGGTATACATCTGGTCTCTGGGCAGAACTTTGGGTGTATTATGTCTGAAACCTGTCTTAATCTAGACATACTCAAGAAACTGTGCTCAGGGGTGTAAAATGGCTGTAATGGATGGGAGCCTAGCTGAGAGTTGAATCCCTCTCATGACTGAGAGACAAAAGCATGAGTTTTTTTGACACAGTGTATTCAGTAGAGTATATATATTTGCGTTCATCGTGACTGTCAGGTGTGGGAAAACAGAGGTGTGCAGCTGTTCTATGACCATCACACTTAGCCGCACTGGAGAGCCTGGCCAACGCTCTCAGAGTGGACAACTGTGAGATCATGAGAAACTGCATGATCCCACGAGTAAACAATTAGAGGTCTGGCATATAGCCAATTGTTTTTCTAAGGGTATAAAAGCAGAACCCTCTTGCGGCCAAATCAAAAGCTTCACCTATGGGTGGGTGCACCGAGTAGGAATTTTCCCAGTTCCCTGAGACTCCTGGCATCGGTTGAAAGGGGGCTTCCCAGCTTGAAGTGTGGGCCTGGATGATGATTCAGTAGTATTTGGTAATATATTTCTTCTTAATCTCTTTTCTTTAGGCAGTAATTATTTGATGCATTGCTAATTTTCCTCTGTGCTTTACTTATATATATCTGTTTGCTCTTTTGTACTTATTCACTCTCTCTATAGACAGGTATATACCTTATTCACATTAGTGTGCTTGTTTGATTTAGTGTGCTTGTTTAATAAACTGTGTATATTATACAGCTATCATATGGTCAATTTGTGGCTGTTGTGGTTTGAGCCCAGCCCGTAACACAGAGCCATGCAGCTGCCTACTCACTCTCTCCATTCTTTCCTCCCTCCTACTCCCAGAGGGAATTGGAGGTGACTGGGAAGAATGTAAATCCCAAGGGTTGAGATAAGAGCAGTCCAGTAACTGAGGTATAATACAAAACCACTACTACTACTACTACTAATAATGATGATAAGGGAAATAACAAGGGAAGAAAATATAAAACTAAAAAAAGGAAAAGAAAACAATAAACACAAGTGATGAACAATCAAATTGCTCTCCACCGATATCCAGCCTGACTCAAGCAGCGATCTGGGCCTTCTGGGTAACTCCCCCCAGTTTATATACTGGATATGACGTGCTGTGGTATGGAATACCCCTTTGGCTAGTTTGGGTCAGGTGTCCTGTCTCTGCTTCCTCCTGGCTTCCCCTCCTCACTGGCAGAGCATGAGAGACTGATAAGTCCTTGATCGGAGTAAATATTGCTTAGCAAGAACTAAAAACATCTGTGTGTTATCATCATTGTTCTCAGGCTAAAGTCAAAGACATAGCACTGCACCAGCTACTAAGAAGGAGAAAAATGACTGCTACAGCTGAACCCAGGACAGCCTTTGGAGGCAGCTCTTGGCAGCTGTGAAGGAAAGGTAACCCTACAAGGATGACGTTATAGGTCGCCCAGGCAAGCGGACCACAATAGAGAGAGGCATCCAGTCCCTGAGGCAATCAGTCATTCTAGAGGCCAGATGCTGGGAATGCACCCGTAGATCCAGGTGAAGTCAAACGTATACGACACACGTGGTGGAATTTTACACGGAGTGCACCATCATCATATGCCAACTCATTGGCAACAGTGAGCTGGAGTAAGGCAGCTAAACAGAAAAACAAATAATAAAAAATACCTCCTTTAATTTTAGTTAGGTGCCATGGCTTTTCTGGTTGGCTAAATTTGCTGAGAGTGATAGTCTCCATGCAGTCCCATCCCTGTTCTGGCCCATACAGATAGAGGAAGTGGTTTCCTGGGAACAAAACCCACATGAAAGTTTTGCTGATGGTGCTTTCCTTCCTGTCATTTCCTCTTCTCTTCACATTTCACACGTAAACCAGCCAGCAGGACAGAGTGCCTGGTGGCCGGATCAGATTTATTGATGTCATTTGAAAGAAGAGGGGCACAAATCATCATCCATGCTGAGCAAACCTAGTCCCACCATGGCTCAGTTCAATGCCTCCTACAATGGCAGAGGGTCATCACAGATTCACTTTAGATGGTCTCCATCCATTACTGGTGGGGCAAGAAGAGCTAAAAGGCCTTTCTCCCCTCCATTAGTTCTGATATACATCTTCGTCTTGATGCCATGGCCATGTGGTCCTCAGGTCATACTGATGCTGTGTCTGCCCCTATGATGATGTTGTTGCTGTGCTTGCTTTCATTTGAGAATTAAAAGGTGACTATCTCAAGTTCAAAGTGATCGAATTTAAAAACAGCTTTGGAGCAATCAAATATCTACAGTGTTCAGGTCATTTCTGTGGTCTCACCTGGCTGCAAGCAAGGATCATACAGGTCCAAGGGGTAATGTCTTATCATCAGTCTCATGACCTAGCCAATTCTTGCTGTGTATTGAAGTATATTTAAGACTGTAGAAGGATTAAAGCCAAGTTACTTCCAGAAGCACATTTCCCAAGTCATGGTGTTTGGGGTTCAGCTATAGCAGTCATCCTTCTCCTTCTTGGTAGCTGATACAGTGCTGTGTTTTTGACTTTCAGCCAGGGAACAACACTGATAACACCAATGTTTTTAGTTGTTGCTCAGTAATGTTCACTCTGACCAAGGACTTTCTGTGTCTCATGCTCTGCCAGGGAGGATGGGAAGCCAGGAGGAAGGAGAAACAGGACACCTGACCCAAACTAACCAAAGAGGTATTCCATGCCATAGCACGTCATGCCCAGTATATAAACTGGGGGCAGTTAGCCGGAAGGGCTAGATCACTGCTCGGGTCGGATCGGGTACCAGTTGGCGTGTGGTGAGCGGTTGTATTCTCTTCCCTTGTTATTTCCCTCATCATTATTATTATTGGTGGCAGCAGCAGTGGTTTTGTGTTGTGCCTTAGTTTCCGGACTGTTCTTATCTCAACCCGTGGGAATTACATTCTTTCGATTCTCCTCGCCATCCCTTTGGGAGCGGGGGGAGGAAGAAGGGGGGGAGGGAGCGAGCGGCTGCGTGGTTCTGAGTTGCCGGCTGGGCTTAAACCGCGACAGTTCTTTGTGGTGCCCAACGTGGGGCCCGAAGGGCTGAGATAATGACAGATCTGATCAGAGTGTGTCTAATGGGATTTGTGATAAGCACTCATTGTTTCCGATAGTCACTCATCACAATGCTGATTTATTGTCTCTCAAAGTTGTTACTCTTGATCTCAGAGTTTCAGCATGTCATACCTTACTTAAAGCCAGTATTTGCTGTTTTAGTGTTTATCGGCTGGGGGGCCTGGGCTAAGGCTCTTGTTTCACTGTACTTTATGGTAATGACTTGTAATACAATAGAATCATTGATCGTGACACTGGTCTGGCTTGCATTCCCAGTGTGGTCATTACCTCTATCCATTGGGAGGTATACAGTGGAAGTGTTTAGCAATTGCACATCTTTTTTTCCCTCCTGGGGTGGTCAACCTATGAAGGCAATATTCCCTTACACCCCCTGCTCCCCCAACAGGCTATTTACAGCATCATTTGAGAGCTCTGAAGGTTTTGAATGGCCTTTGAATACCCTTGAGACCTGCCTGCTGACTGTGATGAGGTTCACCATGTTGGCACACACACAGAGTGTGTTTTACACACGACCATTTTGTCTGATCTCAAAAGTTAAGCAGAGGCAGGTTTGGGTCTTGTTTAGGGTTAGACAACAATATAGGAGGGCCAAGAGATTTTCCCCGAGGCTGGACAGTCACGAGTAACAGGGTGTGTGGGATAGTATGGGCAAGTATCTAGGCCAGTGGGCCCCTCCAGGGCTTTGGAACTTCACCACTGACCAAGTGCAGAATCCGGAAAAACTAGTAAAACACTTAAATGAGGTGTGTTGTCATCCTGGTCATATCAGAGAGGGACAAATCATGGCAATGTGCTGCGTCTTGGCCTACACCTACAGAGCCCTGTTCAACATTATCCAGCACCTTCAAAGGGAAAAAGATGTCTCTGGATCTGATGGCAAAGCAACAGACAGTGCAGCTACTCTAACTCCAAGTACAGCAGCTACACCAACCCCAGAAGTGTAGGTGTAGGAAAACTGAGGTGTGCAGCTGTTCTATGTCCATCACACTTAGCCGCACTGGAGAGCCTGGCCAATGCTCTCAGAGCGGACAACTGTGAGATCATGAGAAACTGCACGATCCCATGAGTAAACAATTAGAGATCTGGCATATAGCCAGTTGTTTGTCTCAGGGTATAGAAGCATAATCCTCTTGTGGCCAAATCGAAATTTTCCAAGGGGTTATTATTAACAACAGAGTGTTGGGCTTAAACTATGACAGCTATTAATGTTTAAATTAAGAATAATACATTCTGGAGCCCAGTCCTGCTCCCATTGTCTTTAATGGGACTAGGAATGGACCCAAAGTACCCTTAAGGGGTTTATGCAGTGAGGAGAACAAACTTTTACCTGTAACTAATGAGTCCACTGTGGCAAATGGAATTTTTGTTCATCTCGCCTGCATAATGTGAGCTGGTCTCTATGGGGAAATGGAAACTGTTTAAGTCCTGGCACCAGGACCGTGCTTGTGGTAACCTGCTCTCAGATGCTACTGAGCTGGATCAGGGTTAGATCACCTAAAATGAGGATGACTTCTCACATCGCAATTTTCCTACTATGATGAAATTCCCAGACAGGTCCTCAGATGGGATAAAAGCAGGCTAGATCCTCTACTCAGACAACGTAAATCATGCCTTACTGCATGAGCCCCCTTCCAGCATTCCTTCACAAATGCACACCCCACCCCCTATTATATACATTATGGTGTAAATATATTATGGTTACTTTTTCAAGGCCAAATCCATTATCTGGGCCTCCCTGTGCAGAAACCCTCTGTGCCAAAGCTAACTCCCTCACACCCTGCTGAGCAGCATCTGACTCCTGAGGTCCTGAGCACAGCCCTGAAAGCTCAGACCCAGCCAGACTCTTCTAACTTCATGGCTTGAGCTCATCTCTGATACAGTTTATACCTCCCAGATGCAAGCTTATGGAAACAGCAGACATTTATCAGAACTGTTCCTTAGAAGAAGGCATGGTTACTTGGAAACAGGGTGATATCCAGCCTGAAATATGTTCTTTAATAAGTGAAGATATTATTTATTCTCTTGCTGTCTTTCTTCTCTTGGTGAGAATAAGACCAGCTCCATCTTTTTCCCTAGAAGCACGTCTCAAAAATAGCCTCTGTTGTCAGTCATTCATGGGAAAGAGGTTGGACAGAGTCACTCAGAGAGGCAGGAGCAGATCCAGCATCCCATGACTGCTCCATCCAGCACAGCCATTCTCCTGTCTTGGTATATTCTGACCAAGGGAGCTGAGAAAGCACCTTCATAAAGGGGATGTTCTGCTGATGAGAAAGACAGGGAGAGATAGTAAGGCAAGGTAAATATTATAGAGATTATGTGAGAACTTTCCTTTTCCCCTTGAAAGACATAATACCTAATGTTATAAACTGCGGTTTGGCTCCCACATCAGTTTTGTCCACTGATTACTGCAGAGTGAGTCTTGGTTCAGACCAATTTAACCAGAACCGGAATACAGCTGAAGGTGTTTGGAAATTACTTTCAATCAGCAGCACTCCAGAGACCTGGCTGGGAATGCAGCGAATAGATCAAGGAAATTAAAAGGAACACTGGGGTATTTACTAGAGGTCAGGCGAAAAAAAAGAAGAGTTGATCCAGATTAATCAGAAGCACGATGTTATTGAGAAGAGAAAATATTTTTGGGGTTAGACTCCTGGCAAAAAACAGTCAAATACCAACAAATGCCACTGGCTGGATTTTTCCCTTCCAACCAAACCAGAGGAAATTCCTGAACTGACAATGAACAGTCAGTACCCTCAATGCCAGAAATTCTTTGGATTTCCTAGCCAGACTTATGTCTTTGGAAGGTTATAGTGATACAGAGATATATTTCTGTAAAACTTGGGGGTTGAAGATAAGCCAAGCCAAGACAGAGATAATGAACTGTCCCGGGTTCAGCAGTAGCAGTCATTTTTCTCCTTCTTAGTAGCTGGTGCAATGCTGTGTTTTTGACTTTCAGCCAGGGAACAGTGCTGATAACACCGATGTTTTTAGGTGTTGCTAAGCAATGTTTACTCCGACCAAGGACTTTCTGAGTAGCATGCTCTGCCAGGGAGGAGGGGAAGCCGGGAGGAAGGAGAAACAGGACACCTGACCCAAACTAGCCAAAGAGGTATTCCATACCACAGCACGTCATGCCCAGTATATAAATTGGGGGCAGTTACCCAGAAGGGCTAGATCACTGCTCGGGTCGGATAGGGTATCAGTTGGCGTGTGGTGAGCGGTTGTATTCTCTTCCCTTGTTATTTCCCTCATCATTATTATTATTGGTGGTAGCAGTAGTGGTTTGTGTTATACCTTAGTTACCAGACTGTTCTTATCTCAACCCGTGGGAGTTATATTCTTTTGATTCTCCTCACCATCCCTCTGGGAGTGGGGGAGGAAGGGGGGGGGATAGTGAGCGAGCAGCTGCATGGTTTCTGGGTTGCCGGTGCTGGGCATAAACCACGACAAATGGGTTACCCAGGGAAGTTGTGTATGCTCAATCCCTGGTGGCGTTCAAGGCTAGGTTGGACAGAGCCTTGGGTGACATGGCTTAGTGTGAGGTGTCCCTGCTCATGGCAGGGGGGTTGGAACTAGAAGATCTTAAGGTCCTTTCCAACCCTAACTATTCTATGATTCTATGGGTCGGAGCAATGCCAGGCACAGCTACAGATTGGGCGGGGAGGAGATTCAGAGCAGCCCTGCAGAGAAGGACTTGGGGGTGTGGGTTGATGAAAAAATGAACATGAGCCGGCAGTGTGCGCTTGCAGCCCAGAAGGCCAACCGTATCCTGGGCTGCATCAAAAGGAGCGTGACCAGCAGGTCGAGGGAGGTGCTCCTGCCCCTTTACTCTGCTCTCGTGAGACCTCACTTGGAGTATTGTGTGCAGTTCTGGTGTCCTCAACATAAAAAGGACATGGAACTGTTAGAACAAGTGCAGAGGAGGGCCACGAAGATGATCAGGGGACTGGAGCACCTCTCGTATGAAGATAGGCTGAGAAAATTGGGGCTGTTCAGCCTGGAGAAGAGAAGGCTGCGTGGAGACCTCATAGCAGCCTTCCAGTACCTGAAGGGGGCCTATAGGGATGCTGGGCAGGGACTCTTCGTTAGGGACTGTGGTGAGAGGACAAGGGGTAATGGGTTTAAACTTAAACAGGGGATGTTTAGATTGGACATGGGGAAGAAATTCTTTACTGTGAGGGTGGTGAGGCACTGGAATGGGTTGCCCAAAGAAGTTGTGAATGCTTCATCCCTGGCGGCGTTCAAGGTGGGGTTGGACATAGCCTTGGGTGACATGGTTTAGTGGGAGGTGTCCCTGCCCATGGCGGGGGGGTTGGAACTCGATGATCTTGAGGTCCTTTCCAACCCTTACTATTCTATGATTCTATGATTCTATGATTCTAAGTCCTTGATCAGAGTAAACATTACTTCGCAACAACTAAAACCATTGGTGTTATCAGCGTTCTTCCCAGGCTGAAAGTCAAAAACACAACAGTGCACCAGCTACTAAGGAGAAAAATGACTGCTACAGCTGAACTCAGGACACTAATTTACAGTGAATAGGTCTTGATTCATTAGCAATTTTCATCTCCAGTAAATGTCTCCAAAAGGGTCCTACACTGCCCAAATGTTCATTTTTCTGCCAAAAGATTAACTGCTGTTTCCCTTTTTTGTTCAAGCATTTGTCACTGATACAACCTAAGGTCTTCCTCTGTTCGTCCGAATCATGCTGAAAGTTTTGACTGAGATATATTTTCCTTACACAGCTTTGTCCTTTCTGCTCTTTTCTCTAGCAAACATATAAAACACTGCTTTATAAAGCTGGTTTGAACAAGTAAGTTAGTGTTTCAGCATTCATTCTGTTTTTCAAGCTGAATTTGATTTTTTTTTTTTACATTAATGGCTTCATTAACATCAGTTTGCGGATCTGTTATGATGTAGGTGGTCCAATGCCTTAAATATGACTGTATATTTGTTCTACTGCACCACTCTGAAAAATGCTTCAGCAGGATACAGTGTGAGGATTTACCATCCAACTTTCTTCTTTTTTTTTTTCCTTCTGTTTTCAAAAACCGCTGTGTCATAGATGGCCCTTCCCTCCATTTGCTCCTCTGACCTCTTATTCTTCAATCCTCTTGGATTCCCTCCAGGGAGGGCAAATATTCCCTTCACCTTCCCCCAGAACTGTATGTTCCTTTAACCTTGGAACAATCTTTAGCCACTAAAAATAGACTCTGAACTCCAAACTTCACTGTCTCTTCTCGTGCCACAACTGCATTTTGACATTCTGTTCTTCTCGGTGGATCACTTGCTTCCTTTCCAAGGCTGACAAAAAGCACAATGTGTCACTAAAATCTTAAACAGGAATTCCAGTGACCAGACATTTCCTGAAAATGCAAACCAAGACGGTGCATGGAGAAGATTTTTCATATGAAGAGCAGCAGGGAAAAAAAATTCACAGAATTACAGACTCGTAGAAACTAGAAATAGAAAATTGATTGGGTCAGCCAGGCTATTTCTTTGCCAATTCAGGATAATCCCCTATAGGGATATTTAAACCTGTATAGGATATATTTAAACCTGTCTGGTTTAAAAGCCCTAAATGAGAGACCATTCACCAGAATCTGAGAAGATTATTCACCTCCCAAGTCTTTCCATCCCGTCTTCATGAAAGGACTTGAGGTATTTTTCCCATGAACATTTGTAAAGTAATATCCCTGCCTGGTGTTTTATCAAAAATGAGATAATTAGGATATGTTAGCTTTCAGCTTCTCAATTTTCCATTGGTCTTGACTTCTTTTTCCTGGTGATTTCTTCAAATACCATAAAATCAGTCAACTTTTTCCAGTTAATGAGGGACTGCAGGTAGCGTGGTGTGAACTGATCGCAGAAGAGCACTCAACTCCTGGATGCCATCCTCCATATACATCACAGTAGTTAATTTTCCCAATATTAACTTGCACATGTAAAAAATTACTGGTTTGCTGTTTGTCGGTAATATCTCAGATTTTTGTCAGTATTAGTCTTTTTGTTTTTTTTTCCTTTTCATTGAATATTTGTCCTTTTGACTGCCCTTTGCTGATTATTTGTTTATTTGCTTGTTTGTTTGTTTTGTGAGTTGTATTTGTTCTTTTCTGGCCACTTTCCTTATTCCTTAGAGCAATAGAGCAAGATAACAGGAACATCAGGTCTGACATGGGACCTCAGTTCTTGCACTGTGAGAAATGGGAGAATGTGGGTGACCTCTCTGTCCTCCAGTTACTCGTCTATGATAGTAGAGCAGAGAATTTGTCTTATCCTCCTAGCATCAGTTGAGATGTGTGGCTGAAAAATGCTATAAGTATAAAATTTTTGTAATAAGTTGTTGTGGTTTAAGCTTATGAACCCATACAGTCGCTCTCTCACTCACTTCCCCCTCTTTCTTCCCTCTGCTCCTAGAGGGATGGGAAGGAGAATCGAAAGAATGCAACTCCCACAGGTTGAGATAAGAACAGTTTAGTAACTAAGGTATAACACAAATCACTACTGCTACCACCAATAATAATAATGACAAGGCAGATACAAGGAAAAGGAGAATACAATAGCTCACCATCAAATATCAAGCCCCACCACGCAGTACACCCCCACCAGTGCCCCTCACCGTGCACCCTCACCACCCTTCTGGGTCTCTGTCCTCCGTTTCTACATCCTGGACATGACGTGCTGTGGTATGGAATAATCTCTTTGGTCAGTTTGGGTCAGGTGTCCTGTCTCTGCTTCCCCCCGGCTTCCCCTCCTCCCTGGCAGAGCATGAGACTCACAAAGTCCTTGGCCAGCCTAAACATCACCAAGCAGTAACTGAAAACACTGGTGTTATCAGCGCTGTTCCCAGGCCCAAAATCAAAAACACAGTGCTGCACCAGCTACCAAGGAGGAGAAAAATGACTGCTGCTGCTGAACCCAGGACATTCCACCCCTTATTCCATACCATTCACGTCATTCTCAGATCCCTCATTTTCAATATACAATCACATGTATATATATATATATATACATCCACACACATGCCCAGAGGGAGAGAGATCATCCCTCAGTGCATGGACCAATCCCTACAAAGCTGCTGAGTCCATCCAGTCCATGATGCCGGGCTCCATCTTTTATAACAGTCTTTCAGAGCAGGAGGGGCTGTGTGCAGTGTTCACACTCGTCAATAACCTGGGCAATAGTGTCCATTGCTAAGTCCACCCCTCGATCATGAGTCCATCTGCATGTTGCATCTCTGCCCTGATGGCCTAAAGTGTCGTAGGCCCACCAGGCTCAAAATGATTCACCCACCCCTCCAGCAGTTTCTGCAGCTTGTCGTTGGGGACTCCATACAGCTGCCTTCCATCTCCAATGCTTCCAAAGCACTGGAGGGGCCCAGAGGACTAGATACTCGCCCATACTGTCCCATACACACTGCCACTCGTGACTGTCCAGCTTTGGGGAAAATCTCTTGGTCACCCTGCATGGTAGTCTAACCACAGACAAGGCCCACACCCCACTCTGGTTAACTCTCAGGACCAGACGAAATGGTTGTGGGTAAAACACACTCTGCATGCATACCAACATGCTGATCCCCACCAGAATCAGCAGGCAGGTCTCAAGGGTACCCAAAGGCCATTGAAACCCTTCAGAACTCTCAAATGAGGCTGCTGTACTTGTCACTGGGGCTGGTGTAGCTGCTGGGCTTGCCGGCTCTCTCACCACCAGCTGCTCTTTGTCTGAGTCCAGATCTTCCTCCTCTGCCTTGCTGGGAAGTGCTGCGTGGTCTTCTGCATCCTCCTGGGGCTCGGACTCGAGGCGCTCTGTGGGCGGCTGCTGGGGAATGCTCTCTGCTGCCGCGGGGCTGGGATCGGCCGCCGCCCCCCCTCGCCGCTCGGTAGCTGCGGGGCTCGGCTTTTCCTCGGGGCTTGGCTTCTCTGCCATCTCCCACTTCCCGGCCTCTTGATCCCCCGCGCCGTTCTCCCGGGCCGTTTCGGCTGCCGACGCCTCCCGGGGCCGCCCCCCCTCGGCTCCCCACAGCCTCTCGAAGACGGAAGCAAAAATGAGGGCCAGGATGGTGAAGAGCAGCCGAGCTGCCAGGTACAAGTCCATGTCCACACCCATATCCACATCTGCCCCCCCATGATTCTGGAGCCTGCCCGTATCACAAGCCATTCCAATAAAGTGCACTGAAACAAGAACCTTAACCCAAAACCCATATCCGAATGCTAAGATAATATATACCGGCAGTAAGTAAGGTACAGCAAGCTGAAACCATGAACTCAAGAGCAACAACTTTGAGAGCCAATAAATCAGCATTGTGACGAGTGGCTATTAATCCTGTCGTTATCTCAACCCTTCGTGCCCCACGTTGGGCGCCATAAAGAACTGTCGTGGTTTAAGCTTATAAACCCATACAGTCGCTCTCTCACTCACTTCCCCCTCTTTCTTCCCTCTGCTCCTGGAGGGATGGGAAGGAGAATCGAAAGAATGCAACTCCCACAGGTTGAGATAAGAACAGTTTAGTAACTAAGGTATAACACAAATCACTACTGCTACCACCAATAATAATAATGACAAGGCAGATACAAGGAAAAGGAGAATACAATAGCTCGCCATCAAATATCAAGCCCCACCACGCAGTACACCCCCACCAGTGCCCCTCACCGTGCACCCTCACCACCCTTCCGGGTCTCTGTCCTCCGTTTCTACCTCCTGGACATGACGTGCTGTGGTGTGGAATAATCTCTTTGGTCAGTTTGGGTCAGGTGTCCTGTCTCTGCTTCCCCCCGGCTTCCCCTCCTCCCTGGCAGAGCATGAGACTCACAAAGTCCTTGGCCAGCCTAAACATTACCAAGCAGTAACTGAAAACACTGGTGTTATCAGCACTGTTCCCAGGCCCAAAATCAAAAACACAGTGCTGCACCAGCTACCAAGGAGGAGAAAAATGACTGCTGCTGCTGAACCCAGGACATAAGTCTATTATTTGAGCATTTCTTTATTTCCTCCAGAGGTAGCTCCCAACCATGCAGTGGCACTCCTGAACTTCATTGTCTCCATGTCCTTTGTTCACTCTCTGCTCTGCTTCAGTGTGGCGTTTTGCAGGAACACAGTGTTGATCCCCATCACATACCCTTAGGTCTCTCTATCCAAGGACCTGCCACAGGGTCTCTGTGAAGACTGTGCTTAAGTCTGTGTATGTGACAGTCCCATTTCATCATACTGCTCCTAAGGCCATCCCATAGGCCACCTGTGAGCATGAGCTTTTACAGGATTCACGAATTATCCTTCAACCAAGACACACAGGAACAAAGATGTCTGTCTGAGGGAAACTGATTTAATTGTTGCACGGTCATAAGCTATCCATAAAGAGTATACATACACAGAGATAGCCACAGAGAAAATTATATCAATGTGGGGATGACCCTGTGGATTTTCCAGATTTGAGGCATGGACAGAAGGTGAAATTGAGTTTCCAAGGTTTTCCCTTTGCATCAGCATTATTGTACTTTATGTACCCCATCCCTCCTTGAAATCGGTCATTCTGAATCCATCAATTGCTTGCATTTTGGAGAGAGAAAATACTTGTTTTATTCAAGAGCACCACAGTGAAAAAGAGGGTGAAGAAATGCAACTCTGAAAACTCAGAGTTCTGACAGGTTGGTGGTCTGGTGTGGTTAAATGCTCTCTTTCCGGGTTTCCTTGCTGCTGGGAGAAAATCCTTGGGGCTGATGGCCCACATCTCAAAGCAAAACCATTTGAATCAGCACCCTGGTAGCACCATTTATCACTTTAATTTGAGAACTGTCCTCACAATCCCTGCTTGTTCCTGATCAATACTTCACTATGAATACAAGTGAACAGAACAAATGGGATTTATTAACCCTACTGATATGTTAAAAGCATTCTGTCAAAGAATTTGAAAAATGCTGCTCATATTTAGTGTTCAGACAGAAAATCCCTTTTGAGAAAGGATAGGTATGTAAAATACATCAGTACCTCAGTATGGAAATCCGGACCTGGCTCAATATATACATTACTGATGAATAGGTATTATTGAAAACTGCATGTGGTTCTTAGTAGTGAGAGCAGCTTCACATAATAATGAGAAAGCAATTATCAGCACTCAAGGAGAAACACTGGTCCCATCTTTAAGGGTGTTGAGACAATGGGAGGCTTTAAGATGGTAAAACACAAGACTAATGGAATTGGGAGAAGCTGACAGAATTTCTTGAGGGGAATGAAATTGGAAAGTAACGCTTGTTGGGATGCAGCCCTTGGAAATTCGCAGCACTCTAAAGCTATATATAGATCTACTCACTGTAATAAAAGTATTGCCTGAAAAGAAATGAGTATTTGAACCGCATGTCAGGAAGTCACTGCTGGAGTGTGATTCCAAAAAGCACATTGCAATGCAGTGAATGAATCACAGACCACAGGATACATAGTATATGCTAAATGAATCCAATATGATGCACTGCACCACAGGGCAATCACCACCTTCAGCATTGTCGTGAGATAGCAATTACCAACTTAGAATCATAGAATCATAGAATAGTAAGGGTTGGAAAGGACCTCAAGATCATCGAGTTCCAACCCCCCTGCCATGGGCAGGGACACCTCCCACTAAACCATGCCATCCAAGGCTCTGTCCAACCCCACCTTGCACGCCGCCAGGGATGAAGCATTCACAACTTCCTTGGGCAACCCATTCCAGTGCCTCACCACCCTTACCGTAAAGAATTTCTTCCTCATATCCAATCTAAACTTCCCCTGTTTAAGTTTAAACCCATTACCCCTTGTCCTCTCACCACAGTCCCTAATGAAGAGTCCCTCCCCAGCATCCCTATAGGCCCCCTTCAGGTACTGGAAGGCTGCTATGAGGTCTCCACGCAGCCTTCTCTTCTCCAGGCTGAACAGCCCCAATTTTCTCAGCCTATCTTCATACGGGAGGTGCTCCAGTCCCCTGATCATCCTCGTGGCCCTCCTCTGCACTTGTTCTAACAGTTCCATGTCCTTTTTATGTTGAGGACACCAGAACTGCACACAATACTCCAAGTGAGGTCTCACGAGAGCAGAGTAAAGGGGCAGGATCACCTCCCTCGACCTGCTGGTCACACTCCTTTTGATGCAGCCCAGGATACGGTTGGCCTTCTGGGCTGCAAGCGCACACTGCCGGCTCATGTTCATTTTTTCATCAACCCACACCCCCAAGTCCTTCCTGACATTTAAAGTTCTATATGGATTAAGCAATGCAGGGTTTTTTTTTGTTTGGTGGTTGTTTTTTTGGTTTGTTTTTTGGTTTTTTTTTTTTTTGTTTAGGGGTTTGGTTTTATTTTGTTGTTTTGGGATTTTTTAATATAATTTCTGAATAAAGGGAAATTATAAAGGCTTTCTCCATAAAGAACTTTCAGCTTTAGAAATAGCTGCCCGTACTATGGATGGAAACACCCTCAGATGCCGAGAGGATATTGGAGTGAACAGGCACGATGCTCACATAAAGCCATGTAGTGAATGAGTGGTCAAAATCTTGAGAGTGTCCTAGGAAAGCAGATCCTTCCAAGAGCCAATACCTCTCCTGGGACACTGATGCAATACCTACTCAAAGCTAAAAAAGCTATTTTCTAACTGAAGCGACATCATTCACCACTGATTGTTAGAGGTCTTCCCTGTGAGGTCTTCCAACCCCCTCATGGCCATGTTGAACATACCCAGACTGCGAAAGCCAAAACCATTTCAGGCAAATCGAGTACAGCAGTAGGGAAGTCAGCTGGAAACATACTTTTAGAAGATTTCACAACATAAAGTGAATGGAATTTGGACATTTCTTCCACACCACTAGCCTGGAATTATGAAGGACTACAGCTAGATGCAACATGTAAAGCATTTTAATGTATTTTGCATATTTTTGTCCTCTTTGGGGAGTTTGGGAGGAGGATTATGGAGAACACAGAAAAGATATAAGTGCAAAATAGTCATCTTCCTTACAACGGCCTTTTTGGTTTCCTAAAAAAAGTGACACTGGAACACTTCAGACTAAATGGCATTTTCTGCTACTCTTTTGATGTCAAACCCACAAGAGATTCAGAGCAGCCCTGCGGAGAAGGACTTGGGGGTGTTGGTCGATGAAAAAATGAACATGAGCTGGCAGTGTGCATTCACAGCCCAGAAAGCCAACCATATCCTGGGCTGCATCAGAAGGAGCATGACCAGCAGGTCGAGGGAGGTGATCCTGCCCCTCTACTCTGCTCTTGTGAGACCTCACTTGGAGTACTGTGTGCAGTTCTGGTGTCCTCAACATAAAAAGGACATGGAACTGTTGGAACAAGTCCAAAGGAGGGCCACGAGGATGATCAGGGGACTGGAGCACCTCCCGTATGAAGACAGGCTGAGAAAATTGGGGCTGTTCAGCCTGGAGAAGAGAAGGCTGCATGGAGACCTCATAGCAGCCTTCCAGTACCTGAAGGGGGCTTATAGGGATGCTGGGGAGGGACTCTTCATGAGGGACTTAAGTGAGAGGACAAGGGGTAATGGGTTTAAACTTAAACAGGGGAAGTTTAGATTGGATATGAGGAAGAAATTCTTTACTGTGAGGGTGGTGAGGCCCTGGAATGGGTTGCCCGGGGAAGTTGTGAATGCTCCATCACTGGTGGTGTTCAAGGCTGGGTTGGACAGAGCCTTGGATGGCATGGTTTAGTGGGAGGTGTCCCTGCTCGTGTCAGGGGGGTTGGAACTAGATGATCTTAAGGTCCTTTCCAACCCTAACTATTCTATGATTCTATGATTATGTCTTTCCTGTCACACTATAATCCAGCACCTAGGAATGCTCAGCCAGCTGCATCATTCATTGGGCAGATTGTTCCAGTAAGTCCTTCAGAAAACAGATGTCAGGTCATGCATTGGAAAGGTAGTGAAGAAGACCTAACCACCACAGTTAGAAGTTGTTTAGAATAAAATAGAACAAAGCAAAGGTGGAGTATTTTTTGTGTGTGTTGGGTTTTTCTTGGTTTTAAACTTAGAGCTAAAATAGGGTATGGAAAAGGCAGGGGATGGAGAAGCATCTGATGATTTGAACATGTGGGTCTGAATCTTGGAACAGATATTACATGTGGTCTCTAACTCTCAGTATAGACTAGAAAAGATGAAAGAAGTAGCATCTGTATCCTTTGAAGAACAGAGATGTGTTTTCTTGAATGAGCTCAAGCTTGATTTTTATTAGGGAAATAACTGGTGAAGGAGTAAAATGGTTAAGAGACGGAAATTTTCAATGGCTTATCAGATTTTCAAGTGACTCTTCAGTCTTCCATCACAACTCCTCATCACTAAGACAAAATAAATTAATATCAACTTTAAAGATCTTTTCTGAGAGAAGGGTGAGCTAATTTCACACAGTAAGTTGTCAAAAGTTGGGGTGTAAGCCCTCTTCCATCTGCTGTCCCCAGTTGCTAGGGCCTGCTGTGGTTCCACACAAGGAAATGTTAATTACACCATCACACTGTGTTTTAATCGTACAACCCCCTACTTCATTCAAAGCCTTGGATGGAAAGTACAGCAGGAATGAATCCAGGCTGTGCCTCAAAATGGACTAGTTTTTGCAGGTCTTGCCTCTTTTTTTTTTTTTTCCCCACAGTAGCTGGAAGGGACAGGAACTTGTAGCGATCAGATATTTAAAGGCTTTAAAGAATGGGGCCAATTTAAGGTTGCTTGGATATTCTGGATCCAAGCACTTCCTAATCTCCTCAGAGCCTGTCTTTACAACTGAAACATTCCTTAAATGCTGATTTTAGATGTGCTGCAGTTAAAACAAGGCTGGCACTGTAGGAGATTGTAATTTGGTATCGTATAAAAAATGGCTGTGGGGAGCTATTTGGCTGAGAACGGTCACGTGAGCAATCCAGACAACTACTTGACAATTGTGAGGCAGTGAACCAAAGGCTTTGAGGCCTTGCCTGAAGGTTACTACAGTTCGCGTACGTGCAGAAGTTTGAGAAAGTTGGAACGGAGGGTTGCTGAGTGAGATGTGCAAGAGGGAACTGATAACTGCAACCTTGAAACATATGCTGTAATAGTTAACCAATCATTAAGCTGTTACTAACACTTAGCTGAGAGACATTAACCAATTAGATATTAAGCAGGATACCAAGTAGAATGTAGGCGGAGTGCACTATGCGCGTGGACAGAGGGCCTGAACGAATCCTATTGTACATTGAGTCGCGTGAACAATACATGTATCCAATTAGAGTTGTGTATGTTAATGATAGAGAAGTAGAACGTCTATATAAACTGAGCTATCTGAGCAATAAAATTGGCATCAGCTTGACCATATTGGTCGTTTGTGCTGTGTCCGGGACTTCTGCGTCAACAAATGACAAAGAAAAAGAGCAGTTATTTAGGATAATCTACAGGGATTATACTGAGCAGTGGAATTTAGGACTGATTGTAGTACTCTAGCTGTTACCCTAAGACCTACAGTGGAGTATTTATATAAAGTAGATTGGACAAAGGACTTGGAAAATCTTCATTGTATGAAACAGTTCTACAATGGTCCTATTACATGGCAGGAATCATAGAATCATAGAATAGTAAGGGTTGGAAAGGACCTCAAGATCATCGAGTTCCAACCCCCCTGCCATGGGCAGGGACACCTCCCACTAAACCATGCCATCCAAGGCTATGTCCAACCCCACCTTGAACGCCGCCAGGGATGAAGCATTCACAACCTCCCTGGGCAACCCATTCCAGGGCCCCACCACCCTCACAGTAAAGAATTTCTTCCTCAGATCCAATCTAAACCTCCCCTGTTTAAGTTTAAACCCATTACCCCTTGTCCTCTCACCACAGTCCCTAATGAAGAGTCCCTCCCCAGCATCCCTATAGGCCCCCTTCAGGTATTGGAAGGCTGCTATGAGGTCTCCACGCAGCCTTCTCTTCTCCAGGCTGAACAGCCCCAATTTTCTCAGCCTATCTTCATACGAGAGGTGCTCCAGTCCCCTGATGTGCCTAATCTTCATTTTCCTCCTTGGATAGGGGTGTGAATGCATTGCTTTGATCCCCATGCTCCTTCTGACTTCCACATAAAAAGTACCTTTCGTATCCTGGGCACTGAAAGCCCTGCCCCATTCAGAGTGTGAAAAGACATCAGGATCAGGCTCTGTAAGATTCACGGGAGCAATTAATTGATCACCTCTACACTCTCAGTGAGCTGGACTTGCGCCAGCATTGCCTGCCAGGTTCAGCCAAACAAGTATTTGATACGAATATTCTGCAGCAAAATCAAACATTTGTGTATGATATACTGTCGTGGGTTCAGCAGTAGTGGTCATTTTTCTCCTTCTTGGTAGCTGGTGCAGCACTGTATTTTCGACTTTCAGCCTGGGAACAGTGCTGATAACACCAACGTTTATAGTTACGGCTCAGAATGTTTGGTTTGACCAAGGACTTTCTGAGTCTCATGCTCTGCCAGGGAGGAGGGGAAGCAGGGAGGCAGCAGAAACAGGACACCTGACCCAAACTAGCCAAAGAGGTATTCCATACCACAGCACGTCATGCCCAGGACGGAAAAACTGGGGGCAGGAACCTGGAAGAGTTCAGTTCATGGCTCGGTCATCGGGTGGTGAGCAGTTGTATCCTCTTCCCTT
Organism: Amazona ochrocephala; assembly: GCA_039720435.1. Classification (NCBI taxonomy): domain Eukaryota; kingdom Metazoa; phylum Chordata; class Aves; order Psittaciformes; family Psittacidae; genus Amazona; species Amazona ochrocephala. Next base: position 24,722,038 of record CM077908.1, read on the forward strand.
GTATTTCCCTGGTCATTATTATTACTGGTGGTAACAGTAGTGATTTGTGTTATACCTTAGTTACTGGACTGTTCTTATCTCAACCCGTGGGAGTTACATTCTTTTGATTCTTCTCCCCATTCCCCCCCCTCCCCCCTTGGAGTGGGGGGAAGAAAGAGGGGGGAGTGAGTGAGCAAACTGCGTGATTTACGGCTTAAACCAAGACAGTTCTTTTTGGCACCCAATGTGGGACACGAAGGGTTGAGATAACGACAGGATTAATAGTCACTCGTCACAATGCTGATTTATTGGCTCTCAAAGTTGTTGCTCTGGATCTCTCAGGTTCAGCGTATGATACTTTACTTACAGCCAGTATTTGTTATCTTAACATTTTTCAGATATGGGTTTTGGGTTAAGGTTCTTGTTACATTGTACTTCATTGGAATGACTTTTAATACAATAGACTCAGTGATCATGAAACTGACCCGGCTTTTCTCCCCAGTGTGGTCACCAACTCTGTACTTTGGGAGGTATATAATAGAAGTGTTTAGCAATTACACACCTCTTTTCACCTCCTCGGGTGGTCGATCTGTGAAGGAGACATTCTTTTATGCTCCCAGTCCCCCCACCAGACCGTTTACATCATCGTTTGAGAATTTTGAAGGTTTTGAATGGCCTATAGATACCCTTGAGACCTGCCTGCTGGTTGTGATGGGGATCGCCATTTTGGCGCACATAGTGAGTGTGTTTTACCCATGACCATTTTGTCTGGTCCCGAGAGTTATGCAGAGTCGGGTTTGGGCCTTGTCTAGGGTTAGATGACGATATAGGAGGACCAAGAGGTTTTCCCTGAGGCTGGACAGTCATGAGTAACAGGGTGTGTGGGATAGTATGGGCAAGTATCTAGGCCAGTGGGCCCCTCCAGTGCTTTGGAACTTCAGCACTGAACAAGTGCAAAATCCAGAAAAATTAGTAAAACACTTAAAGTAGATGTGTTGTCATTCTGGTCACACCAGAGATGGACAAATCATGGCAACATGCCGGGGCTTGGCCTATGCTTACAGAGCCCTGTTCAACACCATCCAGCACCTTCAAAAGGAAAAAAATGTCCCTGGATCTGAGGGCAGAGTAACAGCGCAGCTACTCCAGCTCCAAGCACAGCCGCTACACCACCCCCAGGTACAAGTACAGCCACTACTCAAACTTCAACTGTAACAGACAGCGCAGCTACTCCAGCTCCAAGTACAGCAGCTACACCACCACCAGCAACAAGTACAGCCACTACTCAAGCCCCAGTGACAAGTACAGCAGCTACCCAAACCATGACACCAGGTCACCCCTTGTGCTCTCCTGTGCTGCAGTGCTGTCCCCAGTTTCCTCAATCTGTATATAGTAACGTTATGGGCCATAATCTGGATCGAGTGTCAGACAGCTATTTTCTAGGCACCAGTTTTGAAAGGATGTGAAGAGACTTCATGAGAAATTAGAGTAAAGAGTCCAGTTTCTTGGAGCTTGACATCACAGACCGAATGGACTCAGCAGCTTTATAGGGATTGGTCCGTACACTAAGAGATCTCTCTCCCTCTGTGTGTGTGTGTGTATGTATATATATATATATACGTGATGGTATATTGAAAATATGGGATCTGAGCATGACATGAATGGTATGGAATAAGGGGTGGATACTGTCGCGGGTTCAGCAGTGGCGGTTGTTTGTTTTTCTCCTTCTTGGTGGCTGGTGCAGCGCTGTTTTCGACTTTCGGCCTGAGAACAGCGCTGATAACACCGATGTTTATAGTTACGGCTTAGAATGTTTGCTCTGACCAAGGACTTTCTGAGTCTCATGCTCTGCCAGGCAGGAGGGGAAGCCGGGAGGAAGCAGAAACAGGACACCTGACCCAGACTGACCAAAGAGGTATTCCATACCACAGCACGTCATGCCCAGGATGGAAAAACTGGGGGCAGGAACCTGGAAGAGTTCAGTTCACGGCTTGGTCGTCGGGTGGTGAGCAGTTGTATCCTCTTCCCTTGTATTTCCCTGGTCATTATTATTATTGGTGGTAGCAGTAGTGATTTGTGTTATACCTTAGTTACTGGACTGTTCTTATCTCAACCTGTGGGAATTACATTCTTTCGATTCTTCTCCCCATTCCCCTCCCCCCACCTTTGGAGTGGGGGGGAAGAAAGAGGGGGGAGTGAGTGAGCAAACTGCGTGATTTATGGCTTAAACCACAACATTTCCCAAATTCCAAAGCCATTTTGTAGTATGCCGATAATGAATGAAATGAAAAAATATGTACAATAATGAGGTCTTTATTTTCCAACTTTTATTTTCTATAGCAAATGAATGAATTGAATTATTTGGCCACCAAACCCTCCAGTCCACCTTGCCTTAAACAAGCTATGGAGTGATTGCAGAAATGAAGAGGTAATTAAATGGGAGTTAGCTCAACCACCTGCTCTCTGTATTACTGAGGCAGACTAAGCCTTTGGCAACTTGGTTTGTTAACACCCCTCAGCAATTTTAAACATGTCTTTTCTCAGAGCCTTTAATGCAGCCAAAACCCCAGGAATCCACAGGTTTTTAAATGGTCAAATCCACAATTTTGCCTGCCATGTTCATGCTGCAGACTTAGCGGACCTCTTAGAATAAGGTTTACAGCATGTCTTCTGGATTTGATTAGAAGAAAATCTGTACTTCATCTTAACTCCTCCACTTTTTCTGCCCTAGGCCTGAGAAATGCAATATTGGCTTCTCCCTCAGCAACTCCCACATTGGTAGCAAACATTATTGAGCTGGATTTCTATCTAGAGTGTATTATTTTAAAATGTTTTTATTCCCACTTGAACACCATAGCATCTGTAGCATTAAAATTTGTATTAATTCATATATATTACTATTAATGATGTATATGTTTCATAGTTTGTCTTAAGCTTGGGAATTTATCATGCTCAAAACTGCACTGCCTTCCAGGCTGTATTTATCAAATTAATTTTGCACATCAAATTCACTACAGCATTCCTATCTCATTTCCCAGTTTATACTGGATCAGTGCTTTGTGGGGTATGACTGTGGCTTTATAGGTCTGATACAAAACCAAAAAGAAGACAGAAAACCACCATTTGCTGTGTTGGGGAATGTAAGCTGCCATTGTAAGGCTGTCTAATAACACTGGGACAGGGTTATTCTAGCACATAGAGGGGACCTGAAGGAGACAGTCCATCAGATAAAATTTATTGTCAAGGCAATCTTTCTGAAAATATCATTATTCATCACAGAAATGGCTGATTCCCAGTGTTAGATTTTTCCTGAGTTTACTGCACTGTTAGACAAAGTCATGCCACAGACTAATTGAATTCCCATCAGCCAGAACGCTGGCAAACACTTACATCTCCCTCTTTTACTGGTGCTGATCACCTCCTTCTGGTTTACCATGTCCTTGCACTGTGGTGGCATCACTGAATCCTTGCTCCCACTAGCCATCCTCCTCACCTTCAATTTGATGTTAAGCTTCTGTCATGGTTTAAGCCCCTTCACGCAGTTCGTTCACTCACTCCCCCCTCTTTCTTCCCCCAGTCCTGGGGGGATGGGGAGGAGAATTGAAAGAATGCAACTCCCACAGGTTGAGATAAGAACAGTTTAGTAACTAAAGTATAACACAAAACCACTACTGCTACCACCAGTAATAATAATGACAAGAGAAATACAAAGAAAGAGAATACAACTGCTCACTACCCGATACCCAGCCCGACCAAGCAGTGCACCCCCACCCTTCCGGGTCTCTGCTCTCTGTTTTTACATCCTGGGCATGACGTGCTGTGGCATGGAATACCTCTTTGGTCAGTTTGGGTCAGGTGTCCTGTTTCTCCTTCCTCCCGGCTTCCCCTCCTCTGTGGCAGAGCATGAGACTCAGAAAGTCCTTGGTCAGACCAAAACATTACCAAGCAGTAACTGAAAACACTGGTGTTATCAGCGCTGTTCCCAGGCCGAAAGTCAAAAACACAGCACCACACCAGCTACTACGAAGGAGAAAAATGACTCCTACTGCTGAACACAGGACAGCTTCACATTTGAAAAACAATTAAAAAAAAGAAACAGCATTGAGGAAGCCACAAAAATTTCCCATCACAGTGGGTCCTTGCCTTTCTCTACACCTCCAAGCTTTCTCTTCTACTTCTCAGCACATGCAGAGCCACCTTTTGTCATCTTCTCCACTGCAGTACCCCATACCAGGATTATGGGCTGTTTAATTGCCTTGTGACAATTTACCGAACCCCTATAAGAAGCATCAGCCAGGTACATAATGAATCTGTCTGCAGCTGGGGAGGCATTTTGTGCAAAACATAGCAGTTCGCCTGAATCTTTTGGCCATCTCCAGCAGACTTCTGTTTCCTTACAAATGTTCATTTTTATTAACACTCAAACAGCACTTCTGAAAGCACTTCTGGCATCTAAAGCCTTTGATCTAGTTGAATAGTTTATTGTGAATATTATTTTCAGACCATTAACAAAGGAATTACCACCTGTTTGGGGAAAGCAAGGTGCAATAAAGCAAGAAACAGCCAGGGAGACTGAAAGACTCATTGTCAGCACTGAGATAAAAGTTCCAAAGTTGAAGACCACCCTTTTTTTCATGAGGCCATGTAAAAATAAAGAAATAGACTTTAGCTGGAAGTGGGTTTGTAAGCAGATGCTGTACCTTTTCTTAGACAAGCTGTGTGTCATTGGATCATCACAACCATGACAAAAATCCTCTGGAGAGCTAGACTTTATCAGCAGTAGTAGAAAGTTTGAGCAGTCCATGGGTAATCGACCTCAACTCCAAAAATAATAGTTTACAGTATTAGTCCCTGTCCTGGTGTCCTGGGTTCAGCAGTAGCAGTCATTTTTCTCCTTAGTAGCTGGTAAAGTGCTGTGTTTTTGACTTTCAGCCTGGGAACAGTGTTGATAACACTGATGTTTTTTAGCTGCTGCTTAGAATGTTTAGTCTGACCAAGGACTTTCTGAGTCTCATGCTCTGCCAGGGAGAAGGGGAAGCCAGGAGGAAGCAGAGACAGGACACCTGACCCAAACTAGCCAAAGAACTATTCCATGCCACAGCACATCATGCCCAGGATGTAAAAACTGGGGGCAGGGACCCAGAAGGGTTAGATCACTGCTGGGTCGGGCTGGGTGTCGGTCAGCAGGTGGTGAGTGGTTGTATTCTCTTCCCTTGTTGTTTCCCTGGTCATTATTATTATTGGTGGTAGCAGCAGTGGTTTGTGTTATACCTTGGTTACTGGACTGTTCTTGTCTCAACCCATGGGAGTTACATTCTTTTGATTCTCCTCCCCATCCCTCTGGGAGCTGGGGGGGGGGGGAGCTAACGACTGGGTGGCTGATTTACGACTGGGCTTAAACCACTACGCCTGGGTTCAGCTGTAACTGTTACGTTTCTCCTTCCTAGTAGCTGGTGCGGTACTGTGTTTTTGACTTTAGCCTTAGAACAACGCTGATAACACACCAATGTTTTAGTTGTTGCTCAGTAGGGCTTATTTTGGTCAAGGACTTTTCTGTCTCTCATGATCTGCCAGCAAAGAGGGGCAGAAAAAGCTGGGAGGAAGCAGAGATGGGACACCTGACCCAAACTAGCCAAAGGGGTATTCCATACCAACGCACGTCATGCCCAGGATGGAAAAACTGGGGGCAGTTACCCAGAAGGCCTAGATCACTGCTTGGGTCAGGCTCAGTATTGGTTGGCAGGTGGTGAGCAGTTGTATTCTCTTCCCTTGTTATTTCCCTGGTCATTATTATTATTGGTGGTAGCCGTAGTGGTTTGTGTTGTACCTTAGTTACTGGACTGTTCTTATCTCAGCCCGTGGGAGTTACATTCTTTCGATTCTCCTCCCCATCCCTCTGGGAGCCGGGGGAGGAAGGGGGAAGTAAGCCAGTGGCTGCATGGTTCTGTGGTGCCAGCTGGGCTTAAACCACGACAGGTAATTTGGGCATGCTCAAACCCAGGGGAGTCAATTCACATCTTCCAGCTCTCCTGGAAGAATAGGGAGATTCTAATCACTATTTCTAATTACAGAGATAATAAATTTGTTCTAATAAATGAGAACAAACTTCCCCTCTTTAGTCATCCGAATATTTATCAGTCAAGGAAGCAAGGACATCTGCACAGTTTGAAGACAAAATTTCCTACACAGAACTAAATCATCTTAGAAGTGAGCAGAGAAGCTTCTGCTACTTAATTTCTCAATAATATTTTTTAAATTAAAAACATGCTACTTCTGCCAGAAAACATGTTACTGGAAACTTCTCTCATCTTCTTCAGTTGTACTGATTTTGATTGTATACTTTTTCCCCCAATATAACTTTTTTAAAATATAGAAAAATGTAGAAATATTTATAAACAGGTAAATATGGCAGTAGAGTTTTATATAAATGTGCATGTATATACATCTAAAGAGAAATCCAGTATCCTGATAATCTCTGGGAAAGACCATGCTGCCAGCATCATGGCAGGTATGAAAATGGCCATGATGTTCATTGAAGACAGCACAATAATTCTGTTACTATACTTTTGGTATTTAATTAAAACAAAACCCCTATCACTCATCAGAAAAGGGGGGCAGCATCATAAACTACAGTTGTATAGATAAGATTCCTGCTGGGATAGCTTCATGGACTGAAAAAAGAGAAAAGATTAAAACCACTAACTGTAGTCATACTTGACATTGACCTATGAGGACATTAAAGTCATCTACAAATATGTGAAAAATAGTAATAAAGAGTAATTATTTAAGATTACAGTAATAAATATGGAGAAAGAGAATCAGAATGGTTCATGGATCACTGTGAAGGAAAAAACAAAGGTTATGTTTCAAGGAGAACTTTAGAGAAAGAGCCACCTTCTTAAAAGAGGGTTTCAAGCCTGTAACTCAAAACCGTGCAGCCTCTCACTCACTACCTCCCATTCTTTCCCCCCTGCTCCTGGAGGTATGGGGAGGAGAATCAAAAGAATGTAAATACCACAGGCTGAGATAAGAACAGTCTGATAACTAAAGTATAATACAAAACCATCAGGCTCGGTTAGTACTTTGATGGGAGACCGCCTGGGAATCCTGGGTACTGTAGGCTTTTGTGACACATAACATCATCCTTGTAGGGAAAACTTTCCTTCACAGCTGCCAAGAGCCGCCTCCAAAGGCTGAGGGCTCGTTTCTCTTTTGCAATCACTTTGTCAATTCCCCCTTCCCTAGCAAGTGATCCCAGCTGCTTGGCTTCCCTACCTTCTACTTGCTGACCGGCAGCCCCATTGTCCCAGCATTGGAGCAACCAGGTGACGATGTGGTCACTTGGAAGACAGCTGAAATCTTTTTGCGTATTCCGCAGCTTGGTCAAGGTTCAGAATTGAGAAGTTACCTCTTCTTCCTCTTCCTCTGATTCCTGTATTAATAACTCTTGTTCAGATGCTGTTTCCTCTGGTGTGTGCACTGGGTCTTCATCTTTCTTCACTGCACAGGTTGCCCTTTGTGGCTCTCATTTGCTTTTCCCCTTGCTTATAGGGGCAACTGTTATTGGCAAGGTTTGGTCCTATGGTTTATCTGCAGTGTCTGTCACTGTGGTTGGAACAGCTGCAGTGCCTTTCACTGGAGCTGGAGCGGCTGCAGTGTCTGTTGTTGGGGTTAGTGTAGCTGTTGTGCTTGGGGGTTGAGTAGCTGCATTGTCTGTTGCTTTGCCATCAGATCCAGAGACATCTTTTTCCATAAACGCTCTGTAGGTGTAGGCCAAGCCCCAGCATGGTGAAGTGAGCTGTCCCTCTCTGGTATTGCCAGGATGACAGTACACCTCGTTTAAGTGTTCTGCTAATTTTTCCAGATTTTGCACTTGTTCAGGGGTGAAATTCCAAAGCACTGGAGGGGCCCACTGGCCCAGGTGCTTGCCCATACTATCCCACACACCCTGCCACTCATGACTGTCCAGCCTTGGGGAAAATCTCTTGGTGGTCCTCTTAGATCATCGTTTAACCTTAGACAAGACCGAGTCCAGCCCTGCTTAACTTTTGAGATCAGATGAAATAGAGCATTCTCAAGGTGCTATGGCTGTGGGTAAAACACATGCAGCATATGCAATAACATGCTGATTCCCAGCAAAAGCAGAAGACAGGTTTCAAGGGTATTCAAAGGCCATCCAAAAACTTTAGAACTCTCAAATGCTGCTGTAAATAGACTGGTAGGGGAGCAGAAGGTGTGAGGAAATGTCTCCTTCATAGGGTGGCCCCCCAAGGAGGAAAAAAAAAAAAGTGTAATTGCTAAAAATTCACATTATATGCCTCCCAAAGTATAGAGGCGATGACCACACTGAGAACGCAAGCCAGACCAGTTTCATGATCAGTGATTCTATTGTATTACAAGTCATTACCATAAAGTGAAACAAGAACCTTAGCCCAGGCCCCAAAGCCGATAAACACTAAACCAGCAAATACTGGCTGCAAGAAAGGTATGACGTGCTGAAACTGAGACCAAGCGCAACAACTCTGAATACAAATAAGTCAACATTGTGACAATTGGGTGCCAAAAAGAACTGTTGTGGTTTAAGCCCTGCCAGTAACTCAGAATCACGCAGCTGCTACCTCACCCCCCTTGCCCTCCCTCCTTCCCCCCTGTTTCCGGAGGGATGGGGAGAATTGAAAGAATGTAAATCCCACAGGTTGGGATACTCAGACAGACCTGAGCAGTGATCTGGGCCTTCCAGGTAACTCTCCCCATTTTATATACTGGCCATGACATGCTGTGGTACGGAATACCCCTTTGGCTAGTTTGGGTCAAGTGTTCTGTCTCTGCTTCTTCCCGGCTTCCTGTGCCCCTCCTCACTGGCAGAGCATGGGACTGAAAAATCCTTGATTGGAGTAAGCATTAATTAGCAACAACTAAAAACTTAGGTGTGCTATCAGCGTTGTTCTCAGGCTGAAGTCAAAAACACAGCACTGCACCAGCTACCAAGAAAGAGAAAAATGACTGCTACAGCTGAACCCAGGACAGATGCAAATCCACATGTGGATATACATGGATGGGAAAACAAAATACCAGATGCTCTACAGCCATGTTCTTCAGACCAACACTAGGTTTCTTCTGTTTTTCTGGGGCGTGAGGAGAACCTATTGAACCTCACCATCCAGAAGACTAAAGCTTTTTAAAAAAAAAAAACAAACAACTTCCAAAAACCCCTTAGGTAGGGATTACGAAAGTCTCAGAGACTGAATTATCCACAAATGTCGCATCTAGGAGGCCTCAGAATTAACAAAAAATGGTTAGAAGCTGAAATCTTGCATTGCTGGGATCTAAGATTATTGTGTTAGAAACTTAACGGGCTTGAAAAGGCTGGGCTGGAGAAGCAGTGAAAGAGAAAACAGTGTTTATTGAGCAATAAAAGAAACATTATGCTTCATTGCTCAGACAAACTGCCCTACAGAAGCAAATCCCCATGCCTTATAATATGGGGTGTAATAAATACTAATGCTATAAAGGGTTCTGTTGGAAACAACCAGCAGGGCCCTATTGCAGTGTAATCAAGTCTCTCATTAAATTAGCGTCTCACTTGTGCTCACTGCTTTATTGTCTGATGGGAGCAACCGCCTGGAGGTTTGAATGCCAACTCCAGTGGGGTTCACCTCCTGCATAGCTGCACTCTGGTTACCCTCTCTTGGGGATATCTCTCTGAGGCCAAGGGTTAGGTTTCCTTCCAAGGATTAAGTGGTAGGCTCATGTCAACAAGGTGGTTGTGGAGATAGAGCAGGAAGGACTTGTGAGGCCAATGGAGAGAGATCCAACTATTTCAAGGCAGAAGATTAATCCTGATAATACTGCGTGGGGCCATTTTATTCCACTGGTTGGGTCAAATTCACCGAGCAACCACAGAGCCTGCCATGAATAAAAATAAATAACTCAATCATAATTTCCAACCTCTGTGCCCTTTTCAGAGGCAAAAAGATAAATATAAAATGCATATGAGATAAGAGTGATGGTATACTGAAAAATATGGGATCTGAGCATGACGTGAATGGTATGGAATAAGGGGTGGCTACTGTCCTGGGTTCAGCAGTAGCAGTCATTTCTCTCCTTAGTATCTGGTCCAGTGCTGTGTTTTTGACTTTCAGCCTGGGAACAACGCTGATAACACCAATGTTTTTAGTTGTTGCTAAGTAATGTTTACTCTGACCAAGGACTTTCTGAGTCTCATGCTCTGCCAGTGAGGAGGGGAAGTCAGGAGGAAGCAGAAACAGGACACCTGACCCAAACTAACCAAAGGGGTATTCCATACCACAGCATGTCATGCCCAGTATGTAAACTGGGGGCAGTTACCCGGAAGAAGAATGATTTTAAATGGCACCCTGAGCAACAACAAGCCTTTGAACAAATTAAACCTTGCTTTTTGGCCCTTGTAAACCTTTTCTCTCTTTTTCACTTTCCTCCCCATAATTCTACATTGCTGACCTTCTTCCAGTCACAACAGTCTTGGGAGCACATGCAACATATGGACCTCATTGTTCTATAGAGTGAAGAAGGCATGGGGATACCTTTCCCACTGACCTTTACCTATGCAGGCTGAGGTACATTACTGACAGAATCTGCACAGCTCTACCTGGGCTGGGCTGCAGCAACATTTCATCTTGAACCTTTGTATAATATTACAATTCTCATCGTAAGTTAAGCTGCCTTCCAGAGTTTATTTGAAAAAAAAAAAAAGGGCCTTTTTTCTAACTGAATTTTTTGGCTAAAATTTATATTTCTGCTAAAACAATTTATCAACTAGATTCTGTAAGAAAGGAGTGATTGAACACCAAAAGAGAGAAAAAAATTAATATATCTGAAGATGCTTTAATTTTCAGAAACCAGAAGTAACTGAAAAACAGTTGTTAAAAATTGGAAAAGTGTTAGGCTTGGGGGTTTTTGACAGTAAACAAGAACGTTTCTGTGGAAATTCAGGAGTTTTCAGTTGCTTACAAAAATCACTGGAGAACTACCACACCCCAATCACCTCTTTTTCATTTTCTTCTGGTCATATAACACCAGGTTTCCGTTTTCTGGAAATAAATGAGGAAGCCATGGGGTATGCCTGCTCTTTTTATTCACGCAAATAATCCCATTAAAATTCACAGGAGTTCCTGTACCCAGTGGGCAGGTTCTGATCCCAATTGTTTTAGCAGTTCTTTTTGTTCTCACTTCTCATTCTAGCTAAAATGTCTTACAGAGCTTGACAGAAGGCTTAAAATCATGGGTCTGCCCAAGTATGGATTTAGTATCATGCATGTTCAAACTTAAACAGGGGAAGTTTAGATTGGATATGAGGAAGAAATTCTTTTCTGTAAGGGTGGTGAGGCACTGGAATGGGTTGCCCAGGGAAGTTGTGAATGCTCCATCCCTGGCGGTGTTCAAGGCGGGATTGGACAGAGCCTTGGATGGCATGGTTTAGTGGGAGGTGTCCCTGCCCATGGCAGGGGGATTGGAACTAGATGATCTTAAGGTCCTTTCCTGCCCTAACTATTCTATGATTCTATGATTCTATGTATACTGCTTGGTTGACTTAAGTAAAAAAGAAGAGAAAATAATACAAGAAAAGAAGTGTTGAGGGGAAGCAGATGGCGGAAGTTTGGTGAGTTGGGCTGATACTGTCATATACTTCCTGTCTTATCAGCTCTAATTGAAATGCTCTCTGGAGATGTTTAGCTTAAAGTGTGATCACCATTTCTTTCCAATTTCAGGTAAAACTGGGGATTAACAAATCTGTATCAGTTTGTGACCCAGTATGAGCCACTTTGCATTCCCAATTGTTTTCATGTGTATGTCAGCAAACGTTCATCTCAATGCTATAAATAGATGATCAGGTTGCCCCCACCATGAAATTAGACAAGTTCTGTAGCACTTAACAGGAATGGGGTTTCAGCTGTTATCAAGGGTTCAGCTGTGAAATTCAAAGGGTATATTGAGTTTACAGTAATATGGGTAATAATTTGAGGCATTATTTTCCTCAAGCACAGAACTGTAGCTGTTATCAAAAAGGACAGAATTTCACAGACTTCGGCTAATGAGGAATCTGAAGAAGCCTAACTAGGTGTACAAATACTGATAATCTGGTATTTATATTTAGGGAGCTTTTTTTTAATTAAATTGGCTGGTTTGGGTATTGTACGTTTATAGATTTAGCATGCTTGATTCTTTTTCTCCAGAGAAAGGAATGACAAATATTTGATACCTTGAAAGTGTGGTTCCTATGTCAGATACTATGGGTAGAGCTTGGAGCTAATCTTTGTATGAAACAGCAAAGTTAAATATCACTTCAATAAAGTGCAGTCTTACTGGGGCTCAATTTGCAGAAAAAAAAATAAAGAAAAAGATAAAATAGATTCTCTAGCTGGTAGTTCATCAATCTGACCAAAGAAAACAAGTGAAAAAATATTTATGTTCACTGTTGCATTTCAGTGTTGTTATTGGGATGTTTGTAACTAAAATCTCCCAAATTCGCTGAATATTTGAATTTCTCTGAATGTTTTCCTCTCAGTTCTAGACTTACTCAATTCTTATCCAAACTTCTATATCTTTACTTGATGTTTTCTCTATTTTCTTAATAATGGAGGACTTTTTACATTTAATTAATTCACATACTGCTACTGAAAAAAAAAAAAAAGAAAAAAACCCAAACCTTCTCTGTAAGCCTGAATAATACGAGATAAATATAAGATGGAGTTCAGAGACACAGGCTGTACTCCTAATTCTGCTTTACTTTTGCATCTAATTGTGTAAGGTCGTCATCTTTTTTTCAGGAGGGAGTACTTAGTTCTTTCTTCTATTCAATTTCTTCAGCAATATTTAACTTTCGTGGGGGCTTTTTAAGCAGTAAGCTAGTTCTGCTACAAGTGGTAGGTTTCACGTATGCAGATAGATAAGCAATTTCTGATTTTTCAGTAGCATATAACCAATTGTTTTAAAAATATGCTGGCAGAAAAAAAGCATTAAAAGCATTGCTTTTTTTTTTTTTTTTTTTTTGATTGCTACCAGATCCACCAGTGATTGAAGTCTGTTGAATAAATTCAGAGGACAGTGCTTTTGGCAGATTTTATAATGTCTCTTACAACATGATAAAAAGGACATGGAACTGTTAGAACAAGTGCAGAGGAGGGCCACGAGGACGATCAGGGGACTGGAGCACCTCCCATATGAAGATAGGCTGAGAAAATTGGGGCTGTTCAGCCTGCAGAAGAGAAGGCTGCATGGAGACCTCATAGCAGCCTTCCAATACCTGAAGGGGGCCTATAGGGATGCTGGGGAGGGACTCTTCATTAGGGACTTAAGTGAGAGGACAAGGGGTAACGGGTTCAAACTTAAACAGGGGAAGTTTAGATTGGATATGAGGAAGAAATTCTTTACTGTGAGGGTGGTGAGGCACTGGAATGGGTTGCCCAGGGAAGTTGTGAATGCTTCATCCCTGGCGGCGTTCAAGGTGAGGTTGGACATAGCCTTGGATGGCATGGTTTAGTGGGAGGTGTCCCTGCCCATGGCAGGGGGGTTGGAACTCGATGATCTTGAGGTCCTTTCCAACCCTAACTATTCTACGATTCTATGATTTGACTAAAATGATATTCATCTCTTTCCCAGCTGATAGTATTGCTTTGGTTATTTGCCCATCCATTCCAGGGCAGAAAAGAAAGATTCCTGTGAAATCTTTCAAATAATAATGTCAACCATGAAATATTTTCCTTCAAGTCACCCAATCTGGTGACTATTGAAACTAGCTACACGAGAGAAGTTCAGTGTTCATACGTGTGGAAGCATTTCTTTCAGTTAACAGAGATGTGAGCAATCCAGCCTTTGATTTAGCTGAGCTCGTGTTATGAGCAAAGGGCTTTGTGAAATGTTGTGGTTTGAGGAGGAAACAGAGGACGAGTGTGTGCTAACAAAAAGAGGAAGCATGAAGAAGAAGTCAGCTTGCAAGAAAGTCTGGACAGGATGTCACGAAGCAAGATCAGCAAGAACTGCTCGCCTTTAAAGCAAACTGCAAGTTGCAAAACGAGGAAAAATTTTGCTTGCCTGGCACTATGGACATTTATAGACATTTTAAAAATATGACCAATCAGTAAGCTGTTGCTAATACGTAGTTAAGCTGAACTAACCAATCAAGTATGATAGAGTGTTATAGTGTTCTGAAACTTTTTTATAAAAAGAAGCATTTGTGCACAATAAAGTGTTCAGCGTTTGATCACATTGATCAGTGTTGCGTTGTTCCATATCCCACGCAAGTGGCGCCCGAACAGGGACCCTCAGATCTGCCTCCTGAGAGCTGCTTCGGTGGTGAAGATCAGTGCAGACCTGACGGGTGGGAAGCCGACCGAAAAGGAGCCGGCAGCAGCCCTGCCGATGTAGAAGAAGGACGCGCGTCCCGCAGAAGAGAAGTGTCTCTGCGAAAAGGTCCACTCCGATAAAGGCAAGTGGCGGTCGGGGAGGAATGGGGGCAGCTCAAACTAAAGAGGAAGCAGCTGTCCTTAATCTCCTCCAACACGTCCTCTCAAAGAGAGGGATTAAATATGAAGAAAATGTTCTTAAAGGGCTACTCCAATGGAGTAAAGAAAAGGGGCTATTTAGCGGGATTGGAACAGCATTTGAAATATCCACATGGGAGGAAATTGGCGTTCAGATTTGGGACACTATATCTCGTGGGGGGAAAGCAGCGTGTGAAGTCCAAAAATATTCCACGCTGTGGAGGCTTATCCGAGAGACTTTGAGGGACATGAAATTAGAAAAGGCTGCAGCTGCTTCGGAGGCTAAAGCCTTATCTCCGGTAACACCCTCCGTGCCTCCGCCGCCGCCTCTCCCCCTGCCCGAGCCTCTAGCCCTGCCTGCCTCCCAATTACCCACGGAGCCCCCAATGAACAGCAAAAGGATCCCCGATCGAAACCCCTTTGATAATTATACCGGGGGGAGAACTCACCCGAAAATTGCAAAAACAGTAAAGAGGGGCTGTCAACTTATGCCCAGTAAGGAAAAACCAGAATCTAATATTGTTGCTAATTCTGACAATGTTGAACCTCGCTGCAAGGTGGAAGCGTCCACAGATTATAGGCCTTGTGCGTCAGAATATTCCCTTACCCCCACCTCTCCAAACCTCCGCCAGTCGCTGCTGAAGCTGCAGAGACTGAGGACGGGGATGAAAGCGATCCTTTTGCCCCGGACCCTGTTAATTCCGAGAAAAAGCCTACTCTCAGATCACCTGAAACCTGCGGGAGAAAATGTTTTAATTGCACTTGATAATGCTGAAACTCCAGAACACATTAATGAGGAGCCTGTGCATGTTCATCAAACTGTTGTTGCTGCTCCTGAAGTTCTAACGCCTGATAATTCTGATGCTGACCTGGATAGTCCTTTTGACCCAAGACCTGTTGATCCGGAAAAGAAGCCTAACTTAGATCCCCCAGACTCTCATGATAAATGGGCAGTTATAAAGGGAAAAGTAAGATGGATGAGGGATGCAGATGTATTGTGTGCTTATAGTCTCTCTGTAATATTCATGTACTAAAAGTTAGCAAATATAAGTATGTCCGTGTTTCTACCAACCCTTGCAGACCTTTATAGATACTGTTGGCCACTTCTCCCGATGTAGGCTGGCCACCTGCATTGGAATGAGTGTGCATTTTGGTCAGTGTAAAAGCCCAAAGCTCATGCAATGTGAATGAGGCAGAGCCTCTGCAGGGACGCCCGCTGAGATTGAGCCTGCCACCTTGCACTGCGATGATGCTGCTCGGAGCTGGTTTCCTGATTGTCTTCACAGGGTCATTGCACTATGTTTTGTACGTGAAACCATATAGTGAGAGTAATGATCGTCTGCATTTTGTGTTTCACATAATGTAGTTGTGTGGAGTGTGTTTGTGGGATCCCATGAATGTGTGTGTATGTGTGTGTCTGTTAAGGGCAGACAGTGTTCTGTGTATTTTTTCTTATTGGGTTCATGTAAAAGTTTTTAACGGGTAGCAGATTAACATTTTAGGCATAAAAGGGTTAATGGAAAAATCGTGCTGCTGGCAGAGATTTATAACTGCTGCTCAGCAGGCTGGCAGCTGTAGCTGCTGCTGGGCAGGCAGACGTTTATAACTGCTGCCGAGCAGTCCTGCTTAATATGTTTAAGGTAACCTAGGGAAAAATCCAAACTTTACCAACCTCCACCCAAACAGCATCAGGGTGGCAAAGAAAAAAAAAAAAAAAAAAAAATGGTTAATGACATGGCAAACTCCTTGATTGTTAACACTGTGCAGTTTGCTTCTACAGCTGCTTCACATTCCTTTTATCGGAATGCCTTTGCTTTAAGGAATCATTTTTAACCTGACTTACTTCTCAAGAACTGATAACCTGGGGGGAAAGGGTATGTTTGTGTCCTCCTACCTACAGGTCCATGGAAGCTGCCTGCAAAGTTTTTCAAGCCTTGCCATGAGCTGGACAGACGAGCGGAAAAACCCAATGCCTTAGCTACAAGAGCTTAAATATATGTGCATGTAAAGTAACTCTTGTTAAAAGCTGTGATTTTGTGTATAAGGCCACCTATACTTACTAGCCAGTTGTTAATAAGAAACTACACCTTATATTGTATATATTTGTCACTTGTAAAACAGATGTTAAAGTATGCATATTTGCAACAACTACTAGAAAATGCTAAGGCAAAAAACTAGAAAGATTCTAATACAATAATAGTGTTATAAAACAGGTACTAGAACGAATTAAGTGGGTGGGGTCCTTGCAGCCTGGACTACCATCACCCACAATGTTACCTGAAAATTGGGAAATCTTGATTATTGACTTAAAAGACTGTTTCTTTTCCATTCCATTGCACCCACAAGACGCAGAAAAATTTGCCTTTTCTGTGCCATCCATAAACAAGTCAGAACCAGCTAAAAGATATCATTGGATAGTGTTACCCCAGGGTATGAAAAATTCTCCTACTATTTGCCAACACTTTGTAGCCTGGGCATTGAACCCTTTTAGACAGAAATTTCCCCAACTTATTGTTTACCATTATATGGATGACATATTAATATGCGGTGAACAGCTAAACAAAGATGAAATTTTAAGGTGTCTAAAGCTGGATTTGGAATCTCAAGGTTTGCAAATTGCCCCAGAAAAGGTGCAAAAATCTTCACCATGGAAATACTTGGGATGGGTTATTTCCCACAGTGCTATTCAGCCTCAAAAATTAAAAATCTCTACTGAGATAAAAACATTAAACGATGTCCAAAAATTGGTTGGAGATATTCAATGGGTTAGAAATATCTCCGGCATTACTAATGATGATCTGAAGCCGTTAGTCCAGTTACTGGGTACTTCTACAAAAGCTAATGAAGCTCGCACATTGGGTCCTGTGCAGGAAAAAGCACTGAGAATTATTATGGATAAAATCTGTAACAACCATGCTCAGCGAATTGTGTTAACACTTCCAGTTACACTCATGATTATAAATTCTGACAGCCAGCGTTTGTATCCCTTTGCCATAATCACACAGTGGGATAACACTGCATCTGCCAATCTTAGAATATTAGAGTAGATTTTTTTCTCCGATAACACCACGAAAAACGATTGTCACAAAACCCGAGATCTTATCACAGCTGATCATGAAAGGCAGAAATAGAATCATTGATATTACCGGCAGAGAACCCTACAGAATTATTTTGCCGTTGGTTCAGGAATATTTAGAATGGTTATTGTGAGTTTCTCTTCCATTTCAAAGTGCATTAACTCAGTATGATGGAGAAATCAGTAACGTCTACCCTCCTTATAGGCTATTGCCCTTGCTGCGCAATCAGAATTTTGAAACATTCCCAAAACGATCTGAAACACCAGTTACAGGTATCACAGTCTTTACAGATGCAGGAAAGCGATCACGCTTGGCAGCCTGTGTCTGGCAACATGAGCAACAATAGCAAAAACATTTAATTCCTGGAACTCCAGATGATTCTTTACAGACTTTAGAACTCCAAGCTGTTATTTGGGCCTTTGAAAACTGGAATAATTCACCTCTCAGTGTCGTTTCTGATTCTTTATATGTAGTAGGTATTATTCATAGAATCGAAGGCTCTATCCTAAAAGAAATTAAGAACAACTGGTTATATAGTCTTTTGCTAAAATTGCTACGACTCTTGCAGATTCGAACTCATTCCTATTTTATCACACATATTCGCAGTCATCAATTCACACATGGTCTCTCAATTGGAAACAACCAAGCAGATCTTTTAGTTTCTCCTGCCTGGGCTGGGCCACCTGTTAACAGCTTTGCCCAAGCCCGAGAATCTCACTCATTTTTCCACCAATCAGCAAAAATGCTTGCTAGACAATTTGCCATTCCTGTTACAGATGCTCAGGGAATAGTAAAATCCTGTCCTTCCTATCAAAAAATTAGTTTTAGCCTCGGACTAGGCGTTAATCCTAGAGGCTTACAACCACTTCAATTATGGCAAATAGATATTACACATTTTTCTGAGTTTAGTTGACAAAAATTTATTCATGTCTGTATTGACACCTTTTCTATGGCATTATGGGCAACTGCTCAAACAGGAGAAACAGCAAAGCATGTTCGCCGTCATTTGTATATGTGTTTTGCCGTTTTGGGAGTTCCAAAATCTATCAAAACTGATAATGGTCCTGCTTATGTCTCCCGATCCATGGCACATTTTTATGGTATTTGGGGAATTAAACATATTACAGGTATTGCTCATTCCCCAACCGGTCAAGCTATTGTTGAACGTGCTCATCAAATCATTAAAAACCTCCTCTTAAAACAAAAGGGGGGAGAATCACTCCCTCCTGCAGAACGATTGGCAAAGGCAATATATGTGGCTAATTATTTGCGATTAACAGGAGACAGAACTGACCCACCTATGGTCATTCATAGCTTGGCAATGCAATCAGGATTATCAGAGAAACCTAACCAAAAAATTTTGGTACAGTATAAAGACTTGATCATGGGTCAATGGAAAGGACCTGCAGAAGTTAAGCTAACAGGAAGAGGTTATATGTGTTTGCTTACAGATCAAGGCATCCGGTGGATACCGGCTCATTAGATACGGCCGTGGCGA
Source organism: Amazona ochrocephala (assembly GCA_039720435.1). Taxonomy (NCBI): domain Eukaryota; kingdom Metazoa; phylum Chordata; class Aves; order Psittaciformes; family Psittacidae; genus Amazona; species Amazona ochrocephala. The sequence continues at coordinate 24,741,111 of CM077908.1, forward strand.
GATTCAGCAGAAAATATCTCGTCTGCACCGGAAGATGTCAGTGATGATTAAGAACCTGTTAGTGGTTAAGCTGTTAATTTTGCTGTTTGTATATAGTTCTGTATCTTTGTTACATGAAATCAATCCTAGGAAAAATTTGTGGGGGACATGGGCCAATGAGAGTGGGGTGTCAGAATTTTGTCTTGCTATGGCATCAGCTACAGATCCTTTTCAAACATGCCTAATAGGAATACCTGGATATAATGAGAACAGTTTTAAGGCATTTTCAACCAACAACTGCAGTAAATCAACAACTGTTGCAGATTGTTCAGCAAAATTAATATCTGGATTGATTAGAACACTCCCTTGGGATCCACAAGAATTAAATTTAATGACATCACAAGCAATTGGGAATAGCTCACAAAACTGGACACAGACCTGCATAATGTTTGGATCTAAATATGCAGGCTGGCCACATCCGATAAACTCACCAGATGTTTCGCCCAAAAATAGTGCCTATTGGTATGCTGGTGAATATTGCGGGGTAAATGATACAGATGGAAAGGCAACAGCCTTTAAGGCATACGGAGCTACTCACCAGACTGGATCAGTGCCCCTCCTTTGGAATAACAAATCTACCAAGGCCCTACCACCAGATCTCTTTTTAATCTGTGGAGATAGGGCATGGCAAGGAATACCAAAAGACACTGTTGGAGGGCCATGCTATTTGGGCTCACTGACTATTTTTGCACCAAAATTTACAGAATTGCGAAATCTTAGTCATATTCTCTGCTCTAAATCAAAGCGATCAATTGGACTTACCCCTGATTGTAATGACAATGTTCAATTACTTAGCAGAGCTGCTCGTATCACTCTGTCATTGTTAGTTCCTGGAGCAGCTGCAGGAAATGCCTTAAAAACAATAGCCCAGTTAGCTTGTTGGGCAGAAAAGCAGGCTAACACAACTACTGCCGTTCTCGAAGAGTTATTAATGGATCAAAATAGTCTGCGGCATTCCTTGCTACAAAACCGTGCAGCCATCGACTTTTTACTGCTGGCACAGGGTCATGGCTGTAAGGACTTTGAAGACATGTGTTGTGTGAACCTGTCTGATCACAGTGAGAGCATTCACAAACAATTAACCTACCTAAAAGAACACTCTCAGAAAATTCAACAAAATGTAAATCCATTAAATGACTGGCTCCATAACACCTTTTCGAGATGGGGAATAGAGACTTGGATTCAAAATTGGATAATTATTGCTTTGAAAGTTTTAGGCATTGTATTATTGATTTTGCTTGTATGTACCATTGTATTTGCTATATTAAAGAAACTTGTAAAGAAAATGCTAAATCAAATCTGGATTGCTCAAAAACAAGAAGAGGGTATTGTGGAAGCATTTCTTTCAGTTAACAGAGATGTGAGCAATCCAGCCTTTGATTTAGCTGAGCTCGTGTTATGAGCAAAGGGCTTTGTGAAATGTTGTGGTTTGAGGAGGAAACAGAGGACGAGTGTGTGCTAACAAAAAGAGGAAGCATGAAGAAGTCAGTTTGCAAGAAAGTCTGGACAGGATGTCACGAAGCAAGATCAGCAAGAACTGCTCGCCTTTAAAGCAAACTGCAAGTTGCAAAACGAGGAAAAATTTTGCTTGCCTGGCACTATGGACATATATAGACATTTTAAAAATATGACCAATCAGTAAGCTGTTGCTAATACGTAGTTAAGCTGAAGTAACCAATCAAGTATGATAGAGTGTTATAGTGTTCTGAAACTTTTTTATAAAAAGAAGCATTTGTGCACAATAAAGTGTTCAGCGTTTGATCACATTGATCAGTGTTGCGTTGTTCCATATCCCCCGCACATACGCAGTGCCACAAATCAAGTTATTTTATTTTTTGCCCCCTCCCCTTTTTTTTTTTCTCTTCTAATGAGTGAGAAATAATAAAAATAACAGCATGATTTAACTCCAAACATGCCCTGGGCACATCAGCAAAGTGGGAAAAACAAAACTTCCCTTTCTGATACCTACCCAGTGCATCTCTAGGTGGAGTCCACCTTAACGGACTGGCCATGGGGTGGGGGAACACATCTATTTTTAAACAGCAGAAGAGTTCAAGACCTGTGCAGTGGTTAACATGGAGCCTCCTTCCAGTGTTCCCAGTGATTCCTCTCTGTGAGTGTGAAATGCCATAAAGCACTGCAGTGATGCCTTTATGAATGGCTTACTTGTCTCCCTCTCCTCTGTCAGCCCTTTTTTTTTTTTTTCCCTTTTTTTTTCACCCCACACTTGTCCAGTTTAGCAGATATGACAGCTTACATGAATTATGACAATGTGAATATAGTTTTCCTGCCCATGGCAGGGGGGTTGGAACTAGATGATCTTAAGGTCCTTTCCAACCCTAACTATTCTATGATTCTATGACTTGTACCCTGTGTGCTGGCACTTTATTGGGTTGCTTTTTCTCACTGCAAGATTTCTTCTTTGTGAAAAGTTAGAGGACAAGGAACTGCTTTTATTCTCAGACCCATGAATCTGGGCACCTCACATGCTTAAACAGGAAAAATAATTGGTCAAATTTAAATACGCATTTCCCAATATAACCTAAATGCAAAAGTTCTCTCCATTACTGGCCAAACTTTTCTATTTGTGAAGTTTCATGGAAAATGGCAATTTCTGCTGCTTTTTGCAGGTAGCCACACACCTCCTGGGTATATCAGGTACACCTGAAGACCATCAGACCCTTGTTGTAACTGCTCAAACACCTTCTCAAGTAGAGTGTGTCAGAGAAGCTGGATTATGAGCTTATTTTGTGATGCACCAAATTTTGAAATTTTTTTCTTGCTGTGATGGGAGAAAACCAAGGTTTTAGCAATAGGCAGCATATTTATATTAATCAGGCTGATGTAGCTGGAAAAGGCATACATCAGCCAGGCCAGATACCTGGGTCTTAAACAAGAAATTTCAAGCTAATTTCTGAACAAAAATAATAATTTCATGTTTAACTTAATTATGTTAATAAATTAGCCTGAGACTGACTGAGACAGTGGCATTCTTCAGCTTTTGTCTGAGGGCAAAACAATTAGGGACTGTCATGGTTTAAGCCCAGCCGTTAACTCAGAACCACACAGCTGCTCGCCCACTTCCCCCCCACTCCCGGAGGAAGGGGGAGGAGAATCAATAATCCCATGGGTTGAGATAAGAACAGTCCAATAACTAAAGTATAATACAAAACTACTACTACTAACACTAATAATAATAATAATAAGGCAAATAACAAGGGGAGAGAATATAAAACTAATAGAGGAAAAGAAAAAAAAAAAAACAATAAACACAGGTGATACACAATACAACTGCTCACAACCCACCAAACGATAACCAGCCCAACTCGAGTAGCAATCTGGGCCTTCTAGGTAACTGCCCCCAGTTTTTCCATCCTGGGCATGACGTGCGTTGGTATGGAATACCCCTTTGGCTAGTTTGGGTCAGGTGTCCCATCTCTGCTTCCTCCCAGCTTTTTCTGCCCCTCTTTGCTGGCAGATCATGAGAGACAGAAAAGTCCTTGACCAAAATAAGCCCTACTGAGCAACAACTAAAACATTGGTGTGTTATCAGCGTTGTTCTAAGGCTAAAGTCAAAAACACAGTACCGCACCAGCTACTAGGAAGGAGAAACGTAACAGTTACAGCTGAACCCAGGCGTAGTGGTTTAAGCCCAGTCGTAAATCAGCCACCCAGTCGTTAGCTCCCCCCCCCCCCCAGCTCCCAGAGGGATGGGGAGGAGAATCAAAAGAATGTAACTCCCATGGGTTGAGACAAGAACAGTCCAGTAACCAAGGTATAACACAAACCACTGCTGCTACCACCAATAATAATAATGACCAGGGAAACAACAAGGGAAGAGAATACAACCACTCACCACCTGCTGACCGACACCCAGCCCGACCCAGCAGTGATCTAACCCTTCTGGGTCCCTGCCCCCAGTTTTTACATCCTGGGCATGATGTGCTGTGGCATGGAATAGTTCTTTGGCTAGTTTGGGTCAGGTGTCCTGTCTCTGCTTCCTCCTGGCTTCCCCTTCTCCCTGGCAGAGCATGAGACTCAGAAAGTCCTTGGTCAGACTAAACATTCTAAGCAGCAGCTAAAAAACATCAGTGTTATCAACACTGTTCCCAGGCTGAAAGTCAAAAACACAGCACTTTACCAGCTACTAAGGAGAAAAATGACTGCTACTGCTGAACCCAGGACACCAGGACAGGGACTAATACTGTAAACTATTATTTTTGGAGTTGAGGTCGATTACCCATGGACTGCTCAAACTTTCTACTACTGCTGATAAAGTCTAGCTCTCCAGAGGATTTTTGTCATGGTTGTGATGATCCAATGACACACAGCTTGTCTAAGAAAAGGTACAGCATCTGCTTACAAACCCACTTCCAGCTAAAGTCTATTTCTTTATTTTTACATGGCCTCATGAAAAAAAGGGTGGTCTTCAACTTTGGAACTTTTATCTCAGTGCTGACAATGAGTCTTTCAGTCTCCCTGGCTGTTTCTTGCTTTATTGCACCTTGCTTTCCCCAAACAGGTGGTAATTCCTTTGTTAATGGTCTGAAAATAATATTCACAATAAACTATTCAACTAGATCAAAGGCTTTAGATGCCAGAAGTGCTTTCAGAAGTGCTGTTTGAGTGTTAATAAAAATGAACATTTGTAAGGAAACAGAAGTCTGCTGGAGATGGCCAAAAGATTCAGGCGAACTGCTATGTTTTGCACAAAATGCCTCCCCAGCTGCAGACAGATTCATTATGTACCTGGCTGATGCTTCTTATAGGGGTTCGGTAAATTGTCACAAGGCAATTAAACAGCCCATAATCCTGGTATGGGGTACTGCAGTGGAGAAGATGACAAAAGGTGGCTCTGCATGTGCTGAGAAGTAGAAGAGAAAGCTTGGAGGTGTAGAGAAAGGCAAGGACCCACTGTGATGGGAAATTTTTGTGGCTTCCTCAATGCTGTTTCTTTTTTTTAATTGTTTTTCAAATGTGAAGCTGTCCTGTGTTCAGCAGTAGGAGTCATTTTTCTCCTTCGTAGTAGCTGGTGTGGTGCTGTGTTTTTGACTTTCGGCCTGGGAACAGCGCTGATAACACCAGTGTTTTCAGTTACTGCTTGGTAATGTTTTGGTCTGACCAAGGACTTTCTGAGTCTCATGCTCTGCCACAGAGGAGGGGAAGCCGGGAGGAAGGAGAAACAGGACACCTGACCCAAACTGACCAAAGAGGTATTCCATGCCACAGCACGTCATGCCCAGGATGTAAAAACAGAGAGCAGAGACCCGGAAGGGTGGGGGTGCACTGCTTGGTCGGGCTGGGTATCGGGTAGTGAGCAGTTGTATTCTCTTTCTTTGTATTTCTCTTGTCATTATTATTACTGGTGGTAGCAGTAGTGGTTTTGTGTTATACTTTAGTTACTAAACTGTTCTTATCTCAACCTGTGGGAGTTGCATTCTTTCAATTCTCCTCCCCATCCCCCCAGGACTGGGGGAAGAAAGAGGGGGGAGTGAGTGAACGAACTGCGTGAAGGGGCTTAAACCATGACAGAAGCTTAACATCAAATTGAAGGTGAGGAGGATGGCTAGTGGGAGCAAGGATTCAGTGATGCCACCACAGTGCAAGGACATGGTAAACCAGAAGGAGGTGATCAGCACCAGTAAAAGAGGGAGATGTAAGTGTTTGCCAGCGTTCTGGCTGATGGGAATTCAATTAGTCTGTGGCATGACTTTGTCTAACAGTGCAGTAAACTCAGGAAAAATCTAACACTGGGAATCAGCCATTTCTGTGATGAATAATGATATTTTCAGAAAGATTGCCTTGACAATAAATTTTATCTGATGGACTGTCTCCTTCAGGTCCCCTCTATGTGCTAGAATAACCCTGTCCCAGTGTTATTAGACAGCCTTACAATGGCAGCTTACATTCCCCAACACAGCAAATGGTGGTTTTCTGTCTTCTTTTTGGTTTTGTATCAGACCTATAAAGCCACAGTCATACCCCACAAAGCACTGATCCAGTATAAACTGGGAAATGAGATAGGAATGCTGTAGTGAATTTGATGTGCAAAATTAATTTGATAAATACAGCCTGGAAGGCAGTGCAGTTTTGAGCATGATAAATTCCCAAGCTTAAGACAAACTATGAAACATATACATCATTAATAGTAATATATATGAATTAATACAAATTTTAATGCTACAGATGCTATGGTGTTCAAGTGGGAATAAAAACATTTTAAAATAATACACTCTAGATAGAAATCCAGCTCAATAATGTTTGCTACCAATGTGGGAGTTGCTGAGGGAGAAGCCAATATTGCATTTCTCAGGCCTAGGGCAGAAAAAGTGGAGGAGTTAAGATGAAGTACAGATTTTCTTCTAATCAAATCCAGAAGACATGCTGTAAACCTTATTCTAAGAGGTCCGCTAAGTCTGCAGCATGAACATGGCAGGCAAAATTGTGGATTTGACCATTTAAAAACCTGTGGATTCCTGGGGTTTTGGCTGCATTAAAGGCTCTGAGAAAAGACATGTTTAAAATTGCTGAGGGGTGTTAACAAACCAAGTTGCCAAAGGCTTAGTCTGCCTCAGTAATACAGAGAGCAGGTGGTTGAGCTAACTCCCATTTAATTACCTCTTCATTTCTGCAATCACTCCATAGCTTGTTTAAGGCAAGGTGGACTGGAGGGTTTGGTGGCCAAATAATTCAATTCATTCATTTGCTATAGAAAATAAAAGTTGGAAAATAAAGACCTCATTATTGTACATATTTTTTCATTTCATTCATTATCGGCATACTACAAAATGGCTTTGGAATTTGGGAAATGTTGTGGTTTAAGCCATAAATCACGCAGTTTGCTCACTCACTCCCCCCTCTTTCTTCCCCCCCACTCCAAAGGTGGGGGGAGGGGAATGGGGAGAAGAATCGAAAGAATGTAATTCCCACAGGTTGAGATAAGAACAGTCCAGTAACTAAGGTATAACACAAATCACTACTGCTACCACCAATAATAATAATGACCAGGGAAATACAAGGGAAGAGGATACAACTGCTCACCACCCGACGACCAAGCCGTGAACTGAACTCTTCCAGGTTCCTGCCCCCAGTTTTTCCATCCTGGGCATGACGTGCTGTGGTATGGAATACCTCTTTGGTCAGTCTGGGTCAGGTGTCCTGTTTCTGCTTCCTCCCGGCTTCCCCTCCTGCCTGGCAGAGCATGAGACTCAGAAAGTCCTTGGTCAGAGCAAACATTCTAAGCCGTAACTATAAACATCGGTGTTATCAGCGCTGTTCTCAGGCCGAAAGTCGAAAACAGCGCTGCACCAGCCACCAAGAAGGAGAAAAACAAACAACCGCCACTGCTGAACCCGCGACAGTATCCACCCCTTATTCCATACCATTCATGTCATGCTCAGATCCCATATTTTCAATATACCATCACGTATATATATATATATACATACACACACACACACAGAGGGAGAGAGATCTCTTAGTGTACGGACCAATCCCTATAAAGCTGCTGAGTCCATTCGGTCTGTGATGTCAAGCTCCAAGAAACTGGACTCTTTACTCTAATTTCTCATGAAGTCTCTTCACATCCTTTCAAAACTGGTGCCTAGAAAATAGCTGTCTGACACTCGATCCAGATTATGGCCCATAACGTTACTATATACAGATTGAGGAAACTGGGGACAGCACTGCAGCACAGGAGAGCACAAGGGGTGACCTGGTGTCATGGTTTGGGTAGCTGCTGTACTTGTCACTGGGGCTTGAGTAGTGGCTGTACTTGTTGCTGGTGGTGGTGTAGCTGCTGTACTTGGAGCTGGAGTAGCTGCGCTGTCTGTTACAGTTGAAGTTTGAGTAGTGGCTGTACTTGTACCTGGGGGTGGTGTAGCGGCTGTGCTTGGAGCTGGAGTAGCTGCGCTGTTACTCTGCCCTCAGATCCAGGGACATTTTTTTCCTTTTGAAGGTGCTGGATGGTGTTGAACAGGGCTCTGTAAGCATAGGCCAAGCCCCGGCATGTTGCCATGATTTGTCCATCTCTGGTGTGACCAGAATGACAACACATCTACTTTAAGTGTTTTACTAATTTTTCTGGATTTTGCACTTGTTCAGTGCTGAAGTTCCAAAGCACTGGAGGGGCCCACTGGCCTAGATACTTGCCCATACTATCCCACACACCCTGTTACTCATGACTGTCCAGCCTCAGGGAAAACCTCTTGGTCCTCCTATATCGTCATCTAACCCTAGACAAGGCCCAAACCCGACTCTGCATAACTCTCGGGACCAGACAAAATGGTCATGGGTAAAACACACTCACTATGTGCGCCAAAATGGCGATCCCCATCACAACCAGCAGGCAGGTCTCAAGGGTATCTATAGGCCATTCAAAACCTTCAAAATTCTCAAACGATGATGTAAACGGTCTGGTGGGGGGACTGGGAGCATAAAAGAATGTCTCCTTCACAGATCGACCACCCGAGGAGGTGAAAAGAGGTGTGTAATTGCTAAACACTTCTATTATATACCTCCCAAAGTACAGAGTTGGTGACCACACTGGGGAGAAAAGCCGGGTCAGTTTCATGATCACTGAGTCTATTGTATTAAAAGTCATTCCAATGAAGTACAATGTAACAAGAACCTTAACCCAAAACCCATATCTGAAAAATGTTAAGATAACAAATACTGGCTGTAAGTAAAGTATCATACGCTGAACCTGAGAGATCCAGAGCAACAACTTTGAGAGCCAATAAATCAGCATTGTGACGAGTGACTATTAATCCTGTCGTTATCTCAACCCTTCGTGTCCCACATTGGGTGCCAAAAAGAACTGTCTTGGTTTAAGCCGTAAATCACGCAGTTTGCTCACTCACTCCCCCCTCTTTCTTCCCCCCACTCCAAGGGGGGAGGGGGGGGAATGGGGAGAAGAATCAAAAGAATGTAACTCCCACGGGTTGAGATAAGAACAGTCCAGTAACTAAGGTATAACACAAATCACTACTGTTACCACCAGTAATAATAATGACCAGGGAAATACAAGGGAAGAGGATACAACTGCTCACCACCCGATGACCGAGCCATGAACTGAACTCTTCCAGGTTCCTGCCCCCAGTTTTTCCGTCCTGGGCATGACGTGCTGTGGTATGGAATACCTCTTTGGCTAGTTTGGGTCAGGTGTCCTGTTTCTGCTGCCTCCCTGCTTCCCCTCCTCCCTGGCAGAGCATGAGACTCAGAAAGTCCTTGGTCAAACCAAACATTCTGAGCCGTAACTATAAACGTTGGTGTTATCAGCACTGTTCCCAGGCTGAAAGTCGAAAATACAGTGCTGCACCAGCCACCAAGAAGGAGAAAAATGACCACTACTGCTGAACCCACGACAGTATATCATACACAAATGTTTGATTTTGCTGCAGAATATTCGTATCAAATACTTGTTTGGCTGAACCTGGCAGGCAATGCTGGCGCAAGTCCAGCTCACTGAGAGTGTAGAGGTGATCAATTAATTGCTCCCGTGAATCTTACAGAGCCTGATCCTGATGTCTTTTCACACTCTGAATGGGGCAGGGCTTTCAGTGCCCAGGATACGAAAGGTACTTTTTATGTGGAAGTCAGAAGGAGCATGGGGATCAAAGCAATGCATTCACACCCCTATCCAAGGAGGAAAATGAAGATTAGGCACATCAGGGGACTGGAGCACCTCTCGTATGAAGATAGGCTGAGAAAATTGGGGCTGTTCAGCCTGGAGAAGAGAAGGCTGCGTGGAGACCTCATAGCAGCCTTCCAATACCTGAAGGGGGCCTATAGGGATGCTGGGGAGGGACTCTTCATTAGGGACTGTGGTGAGAGGACAAGGGGTAATGGGTTTAAACTTAAACAGGGGAGGTTTAGATTGGATCTGAGGAAGAAATTCTTTACTGTGAGGGTGGTGGGGCCCTGGAATGGGTTGCCCAGGGAGGTTGTGAATGCTTCATCCCTGGCGGCGTTCAAGGTGGGGTTGGACATAGCCTTGGATGGCATGGTTTAGTGGGAGGTGTCCCTGCCCATGGCAGGGGGGTTGGAACTCGATGATCTTGAGGTCCTTTCCAACCCTTACTATTCTATGATTCTATGATTCCTGCCATGTAATAGGACCATTGTAGAACTGTTTCATACAATGAAGATTTTCCAAGTCCTTTGTCCAATCTACTTTATATAAATACTCCACTGTAGGTCTTAGGGTAACAGCTAGAGTACTACAATCAGTCCTAAATTCCACTGCTCAGTATAATCCCTGTAGATTATCCTAAATAACTGCTCTTTTTCTTTGTCATTTGTTGACGCAGAAGTCCCGGACACAGCACAAACGACCAATATGGTCAAGCTGATGCCAATTTTATTGCTCAGATAGCTCAGTTTATATAGACGTTCTACTTCTCTATCATTAACATACACAACTCTAATTGGATACATGTATTGTTCACGCGACTCAATGTACAATAGGATTCGTTCAGGCCCTCTGTCCACGCGCATAGTGCACTCCGCCTACATTCTACTTGGTATCCTGCTTAATATCTAATTGGTTAATGTCTCTCAGCTAAGTGTTAGTAACAGCTTAATGATTGGTTAACTATTACAGCATATGTTTCAAGGTTGCAGTTATCAGTTCCCTCTTGCACATCTCACTCAGCAACCCTCCGTTCCAACTTTCTCAAACTTCTGCACGTACGCGAACTGTAGTAACCTTCAGGCAAGGCCTCAAAGCCTTTGGTTCACTGCCTCACAATTGTCAAGTAGTTGTCTGGATTGCTCACGTGACCGTTCTCAGCCAAATAGCTCCCCACAGCCATTTTTTATACGATACCAAATTACAATCTCCTACAGTGCCAGCCTTGTTTTAACTGCAGCACATCTAAAATCAGCATTTAAGGAATGTTTCAGTTGTAAAGACAGGCTCTGAGGAGATTAGGAAGTGCTTGGATCCAGAATATCCAAGCAACCTTAAATTGGCCCCATTCTTTAAAGCCTTTAAATATCTGATCGCTACAAGTTCCTGTCCCTTCCAGCTACTGTGGGGAAAAAAAAAAAAAAGAGGCAAGACCTGCAAAAACTAGTCCATTTTGAGGCACAGCCTGGATTCATTCCTGCTGTACTTTCCATCCAAGGCTTTGAATGAAGTAGGGGGTTGTACGATTAAAACACAGTGTGATGGTGTAATTAACATTTCCTTGTGTGGAACCACAGCAGGCCCTAGCAACTGGGGACAGCAGATGGAAGAGGGCTTACACCCCAACTTTTGACAACTTACTGTGTGAAATTAGCTCACCCTTCTCTCAGAAAAGATCTTTAAAGTTGATATTAATTTATTTTGTCTTAGTGATGAGGAGTTGTGATGGAAGACTGAAGAGTCACTTGAAAATCTGATAAGCCATTGAAAATTTCCGTCTCTTAACCATTTTACTCCTTCACCAGTTATTTCCCTAATAAAAATCAAGCTTGAGCTCATTCAAGAAAACACATCTCTGTTCTTCAAAGGATACAGATGCTACTTCTTTCATCTTTTCTAGTCTATACTGAGAGTTAGAGACCACATGTAATATCTGTTCCAAGATTCAGACCCACATGTTCAAATCATCAGATGCTTCTCCATCCCCTGCCTTTTCCATACCCTATTTTAGCTCTAAGTTTAAAACCAAGAAAAACCCAACACACACAAAAAATACTCCACCTTTGCTTTGTTCTATTTTATTCTAAACAACTTCTAACTGTGGTGGTTAGGTCTTCTTCACTACCTTTCCAATGCATGACCTGACATCTGTTTTCTGAAGGACTTACTGGAACAATCTGCCCAATGAATGATGCAGCTGGCTGAGCATTCCTAGGTGCTGGATTATAGTGTGACAGGAAAGACATAATCATAGAATCATAGAATAGTTAGGGTTGGAAAGGACCTTAAGATCATCTAGTTCCAACCCCCCTGACACGAGCAGGGACACCTCCCACTAAACCATGCCATCCAAGGCTCTGTCCAACCCAGCCTTGAACACCACCAGTGATGGAGCATTCACAACTTCCCCGGGCAACCCATTCCAGGGCCTCACCACCCTTGCCGTAAAGAATTTCTTCCTCATATCCAATCTAAACTTCCCCTGTTTAAGTTTAAACCCATTACCCCTTGTCCTCTCACTTAAGTCCCTCATGAAGAGTCCCTCCCCAGCATCCCTATAAGCCCCCTTCAGGTACTGGAAGGCTTCTATGAGGTCTCCATGCAGCCTTCTCTTCTCCAGGCTGAACAGCTCCAATTTTCTCAGCCTGTCTTCATACGGGAGGTGCTCCAGTCCCCTGATCATCCTCGTGGCCCTCCTTTGGACTTGTTCCAACAGTTCCATGTCCTTTTTATGTTGAGGACACCAGAACTGCACACAGTACTCCAAGTGAGGTCTCACAAGAGCAGAGTAGAGGGGCAGGATCACCTCCCTCGACCTGCTGGTCATGCTCCTTCTGATGCAGCCCAGGATATGGTTGGCTTTCTGGGCTGTGAATGCACACTGCCAGCTCATGTTCATTTTTTCATCGACCAACACCCCCAAGTCCTTCTCCGCAGGGCTGCTCTGAATCTCTTGTGGGTTTGACATCAAAAGAGTAGCAGAAAATGCCATTTAGTCTGAAGTGTTCCAGTGTCACTTTTTTTAGGAAACCAAAAAGGCCGTTGTAAGGAAGATGACTATTTTGCACTTATATCTTTTCTGTGTTCTCCATAATCCTCCTCCCAAACTCCCCAAAGAGGACAAAAATATGCAAAATACATTAAAATGCTTTACATGTTGCATCTAGCTGTAGTCCTTCATAATTCCAGGCTAGTGGTGTGGAAGAAATGTCCAAATTCCATTCACTTTATGTTGTGAAATCTTCTAAAAGTATGTTTCCAGCTGACTTCCCTACTGCTGTACTCGATTTGCCTGAAATGGTTTTGGCTTTCGCAGTCTGGGTATGTTCAACATGGCCATGAGGGGGTTGGAAGACCTCACAGGGAAGACCTCTAACAATCAGTGGTGAATGATGTCGCTTCAGTTAGAAAATAGCTTTTTTAGCTTTGAGTAGGTATTGCATCAGTGTCCCAGGAGAGGTATTGGCTCTTGGAAGGATCTGCTTTCCTAGGACACTCTCAAGATTTTGACCACTCATTCACTACATGGCTTTATGTGAGCATCGTGCCTGTTCACTCCAATATCCTCTCGGCATCTGAGGGTGTTTCCATCCATAGTACGGGCAGCTATTTCTAAAGCTGAAAGTTCTTTATGGAGAAAGCCTTTATAATTTCCCTTTATTCAGAAATTATATTAAAAAATCCCAAAACAACAAAATAAAACCAAACCCCTAAACAAAAAAAAAAAAAAAAAACCAAAAAACAAACCAAAAAAACAACCACCAAACAAAAAAAAACCCTGCATTGCTTAATCCATATAGAACTTTAAATGTCAGGAAGGACTTGGGGGTGTGGGTTGATGAAAAAATGAACATGAGCCGGCAGTGTGCGCTTGCAGCCCAGAAGGCCAACCGTATCCTGGGCTGCATCAAAAGGAGTGTGACCAGCAGGTCGAGGGAGGTGATCCTGCCCCTTTACTCTGCTCTCGTGAGACCTCACTTGGAGTATTGTGTGCAGTTCTGGTGTCCTCAACATAAAAAGGACATGGAACTGTTAGAACAAGTGCAGAGGAGGGCCACGAGGATGATCAGGGGACTGGAGCACCTCCCGTATGAAGATAGGCTGAGAAAATTGGGGCTGTTCAGCCTGGAGAAGAGAAGGCTGCGTGGAGACCTCATAGCAGCCTTCCAGTACCTGAAGGGGGCCTATAGGGATGCTGGGGAGGGACTCTTCATTAGGGACTGTGGTGAGAGGACAAGGGGTAATGGGTTTAAACTTAAACAGGGGAAGTTTAGATTGGATATGAGGAAGAAATTCTTTACGGTAAGGGTGGTGAGGCACTGGAATGGGTTGCCCAAGGAAGTTGTGAATGCTTCATCCCTGGCGGCGTGCAAGGTGGGGTTGGACAGAGCCTTGGATGGCATGGTTTAGTGGGAGGTGTCCCTGCCCATGGCAGGGGGGTTGGAACTCGATGATCTTGAGGTCCTTTCCAACCCTTACTATTCTATGATTCTATGATTCTAAGTTGGTAATTGCTATCTCACGACAATGCTGAAGGTGGTGATTGCCCTGTGGTGCAGTGCATCATATTGGATTCATTTAGCATATACTATGTATCCTGTGGTCTGTGATTCATTCACTGCATTGCAATGTGCTTTTTGGAATCACACTCCAGCAGTGACTTCCTGACATGCGGTTCAAATACTCATTTCTTTTCAGGCAATACTTTTATTACAGTGAGTAGATCTATATATAGCTTTAGAGTGCTGCGAATTTCCAAGGGCTGCATCCCAACAAGCGTTACTTTCCAATTTCATTCCCCTCAAGAAATTCTGTCAGCTTCTCCCAATTCCATTAGTCTTGTGTTTTACCATCTTAAAGCCTCCCATTGTCTCAACACCCTTAAAGATGGGACCAGTGTTTCTCCTTGAGTGCTGATAATTGCTTTCTCATTATTATGTGAAGCTGCTCTCACTACTAAGAACCACATGCAGTTTTCAATAATACCTATTCATCAGTAATGTATATATTGAGCCAGGTCCGGATTTCCATACTGAGGTACTGATGTATTTTACATACCTATCCTTTCTCAAAAGGGATTTTCTGTCTGAACACTAAATATGAGCAGCATTTTTCAAATTCTTTGACAGAATGCTTTTAACATATCAGTAGGGTTAATAAATCCCATTTGTTCTGTTCACTTGTATTCATAGTGAAGTATTGATCAGGAACAAGCAGGGATTGTGAGGACAGTTCTCAAATTAAAGTGATAAATGGTGCTACCAGGGTGCTGATTCAAATGGTTTTGCTTTGAGATGTGGGCCATCAGCCCCAAGGATTTTCTCCCAGCAGCAAGGAAACCCGGAAAGAGAGCATTTAACCACACCAGACCACCAACCTGTCAGAACTCTGAGTTTTCAGAGTTGCATTTCTTCACCCTCTTTTTCACTGTGGTGCTCTTGAATAAAACAAGTATTTTCTCTCTCCAAAATGCAAGCAATTGATGGATTCAGAATGACCGATTTCAAGGAGGGATGGGGTACATAAAGTACAATAATGCTGATGCAAAGGGAAAACCTTGGAAACTCAATTTCACCTTCTGTCCATGCCTCAAATCTGGAAAATCCACAGGGTCATCCCCACATTGATATAATTTTCTCTGTGGCTATCTCTGTGTATGTATACTCTTTATGGATAGCTTATGACCGTGCAACAATTAAATCAGTTTCCCTCAGACAGACATCTTTGTTCCTGTGTGTCTTGGTTGAAGGATAATTCGTGAATCCTGTAAAAGCTCATGCTCACAGGTGGCCTATGGGATGGCCTTAGGAGCAGTATGATGAAATGGGACTGTCACATACACAGACTTAAGCACAGTCTTCACAGAGACCCTGTGGCAGGTCCTTGGATAGAGAGACCTAAGGGTATGTGATGGGGATCAACACTGTGTTCCTGCAAAACACCACACTGAAGCAGAGCAGAGAGTGAACAAAGGACATGGAGACAATGAAGTTCAGGAGTGCCACTGCATGGTTGGGAGCTACCTCTGGAGGAAATAAAGAAATGCTCAAATAATAGACTTATGTCCTGGGTTCAGCAGCAGCAGTCATTTTTCTCCTCCTTGGTAGCTGGTGCAGCACTGTGTTTTTGATTTTGGGCCTGGGAACAGTGCTGATAACACCAGTGTTTTCAGTTACTGCTTGGTAATGTTTAGGCTGGCCAAGGACTTTGTGAGTCTCATGCTCTGCCAGGGAGGAGGGGAAGCCGGGGGGAAGCAGAGACAGGACACCTGACCCAAACTGACCAAAGAGATTATTCCACACCACAGCACGTCATGTCCAGGAGGTAGAAACGGAGGACAGAGACCCGGAAGGGTGGTGAGGGTGCACGGTGAGGGGCACTGGTGGGGGTGTACTGCGTGGTGGGGCTTGATATTTGATGGCGAGCTATTGTATTCTCCTTTTCCTTGTATCTGCCTTGTCATTATTATTATTGGTGGTAGCAGTAGTGATTTGTGTTATACCTTAGTTACTAAACTGTTCTTATCTCAACCTGTGGGAGTTGCATTCTTTCGATTCTCCTTCCCATCCCTCCAGGAGCAGAGGGAAGAAAGAGGGGGAAGTGAGTGAGAGAGCGACTGTATGGGTTTATAAGCTTAAACCACGACAGTTCTTTATGGCGCCCAACGTGGGGCACGAAGGGTTGAGATAACGACAGGATTAATAGCCACTCGTCACAATGCTGATTTATTGGCTCTCAAAGTTGTTGCTCTTGAGTTCATGGTTTCAGCTTGCTGTACCTTACTTACTGCCGGTATATATTATCTTAGCATTCGGATATGGGTTTTGGGTTAAGGTTCTTGTTTCAGTGCACTTTATTGGAATGGCTTGTGATACGGGCAGGCTCCAGAATCATGGGGGGGCAGATGTGGATATGGGTGTGGACATGGACTTGTACCTGGCAGCTCGGCTGCTCTTCACCATCCTGGCCCTCATTTTTGCTTCCATCTTCGAGAGGCTGTGGGGAGCCGAGGGGGGGCGGCCCCGGGAGGCGTCGGCAGCCGAAACGGCCCGGGAGAACGGCGCGGGGGATCAAGAGGCCGGGAAGTGGGAGATGGCAGAGAAGCCAAGCCCCGAGGAAAAGCCGAGCCCCGCAGCTACCGAGCGGCGAGGGGGGGCGGCGGCCGATCCCAGCCCCGCGGCAGCAGAGAGCATTCCCCAGCAGCCGCCCACAGAGCGCCTCGAGTCCGAGCCCCAGGAGGATGCAGAAGACCACGCAGCACTTCCCAGCAAGGCAGAGGAGGAAGATCTGGACTCAGACAAAGAGCAGCTGGTGGTGAGAGAGCCGGCAAGCCCAGCAGCTACACCAGCCCCAGTGACAAGTACAGCAGCCTCATTTGAGAGTTCTGAAGGGTTTCAATGGCCTTTGGGTACCCTTGAGACCTGCCTGCTGATTCTGGTGGGGATCAGCATGTTGGTATGCATGCAGAGTGTGTTTTACCCACAACCATTTCGTCTGGTCCTGAGAGTTAACCAGAGTGGGGTGTGGGCCTTGTCTGTGGTTAGACTACCATGCAGGGTGACCAAGAGATTTTCCCCAAAGCTGGACAGTCACTAGTGGCAGTGTGTATGGGACAGTATGGGCGAGTATCTAGTCCTCTGGGCCCCTCCAGTGCTTTGGAAGCATTGGAGATGGAAGGCAGCTGTATGGAGTCCCCAACGACAAGCTGCAGAAACTGCTGGAGGGGTGGGTGAATCATTTTGAGCCTGGTGGGCCTACGACACTTTAGGCCATCAGGGCAGAGATGCAACATGCAGATGGACTCATGATCGAGGGGTGGACTTAGCAATGGACACTATTGCCCAGGTTATTGACGAGTGTGAACACTGCACACAGCCCCTCCTGCTCTGAAAGACTGTTATAAAAGATGGAGCCCGGCATCATGGACTGGATGGACTCAGCAGCTTTGTAGGGATTGGTCCATGCACTGAGGGATGATCTCTCTCCCTCTGGGCATGTGTGTGGATGTATATATATATATATATACATGTGATTGTATATTGAAAATGAGGGATCTGAGAATGACGTGAATGGTATGGAATAAGGGGTGGAATGTCCTGGGTTCAGCAGCAGCAGTCATTTTTCTCCTCCTTGGTAGCTGGTGCAGCACTGTGTTTTTGATTTTGGGCCTGGGAACAGCGCTGATAACACCAGTGTTTTCAGTTACTGCTTGGTGATGTTTAGGCTGGCCAAGGACTTTGTGAGTCTCATGCTCTGCCAGGGAGGAGGGGAAGCCGGGGGGAAGCAGAGACAGGACACCTGACCCAAACTGACCAAAGAGATTATTCCATACCACAGCATGTCATGTCCAGGATGTAGAAACGGAGGACAGAGACCCAGAAGGGTGGTGAGGGTGCACGGTGAGGGGCACTGGTGGGGGTGTACTGCGTGGTGGGGCTTGATATTTGATGGCGAGCTATTGTATTCTCCTTTTCCTTGTATCTGCCTTGTCATTATTATTATTGGTGGTAGCAGTAGTGATTTGTGTTATACCTTAGTTACTAAACTGTTCTTATCTCAACCTGTGGGAGTTGCATTCTTTCGATTCTCCTTCCCATCCCTCCAGGAGCAGAGGGAAGAAAGAGGGGGAAGTGAGTGAGAGAGCGACTGTATGGGTTCATAAGCTTAAACCACAACAACTTATTACAAAAATTTTATACTTATAGCATTTTTCAGCCACACATCTCAACTGATGCTAGGAGGATAAGACAAATTCTCTGCTCTACTATCATAGACGAGTAACTGGAGGACAGAGAGGTCACCCACATTCTCCCATTTCTCACAGTGCAAGAACTGAGGTCCCATGTCAGACCTGATGTTCCTGTTATCTTGCTCTATTGCTCTAAGGAATAAGGAAAGTGGCCAGAAAAGAACAAATACAACTCACAAAACAAACAAACAAGCAAATAAACAAATAATCAGCAAAGGGCAGTCAAAAGGACAAATATTCAATGAAAAGGAAAAAAAAACAAAAAGACTAATACTGACAAAAATCTGAGATATTACCGACAAACAGCAAACCAGTAATTTTTTACATGTGCAAGTTAATATTGGGAAAATTAACTACTGTGATGTATATGGAGGATGGCATCCAGGAGTTGAGTGCTCTTCTGCGATCAGTTCACACCACGCTACCTGCAGTCCCTCATTAACTGGAAAAAGTTGACTGATTTTATGGTATTTGAAGAAATCACCAGGAAAAAGAAGTCAAGACCAATGGAAAATTGAGAAGCTGAAAGCTAACATATCCTAATTATCTCATTTTTGATAAAACACCAGGCAGGGATATTACTTTACAAATGTTCATGGGAAAAATACCTCAAGTCCTTTCATGAAGACGGGATGGAAAGACTTGGGAGGTGAATAATCTTCTCAGATTCTGGTGAATGGTCTCTCATTTAGGGCTTTTAAACCAGACAGGTTTAAATATATCCTATACAGGTTTAAATATCCCTATAGGGGATTATCCTGAATTGGCAAAGAAATAGCCTGGCTGACCCAATCAATTTTCTATTTCTAGTTTCTACGAGTCTGTAATTCTGTGAATTTTTTTTCCCTGCTGCTCTTCATATGAAAAATCTTCTCCATGCACCGTCTTGGTTTGCATTTTCAGGAAATGTCTGGTCACTGGAATTCCTGTTTAAGATTTTAGTGACACATTGTGCTTTTTGTCAGCCTTGGAAAGGAAGCAAGGATGCTGCATGTGATCCACCGAGAAGAACAGAATGTCAAAATGCAGTTGTGGCACGAGAAGAGACAGTGAAGTTTGGAGTTCAGAGTCTATTTTTAGTGGCTAAAGATTGTTCCAAGGTTAAAGGAACATACAGTTCTGGGGGAAGGTGAAGGGAATATTTGCCCTCCCTGGAGGGAATCCAAGAGGATTGAAGAATAAGAGGTCAGAGGAGCAAATGGAGGGAAGGGCCATCTATGACACAGCGGTTTTTGAAAACAGAAGGAAAAAAAAAAAGAAGAAAGTTGGATGGTAAATCCTCACACTGTATCCTGCTGAAGCATTTTTCAGAGTGGTGCAGTAGAACAAATATACAGTCATATTTAAGGCATTGGACCACCTACATCATAACAGATCCGCAAACTGATGTTAATGAAGCCATTAATGTAAAAAAAAAAAATCAAATTCAGCTTGAAAAACAGAATGAATGCTGAAACACTAACTTACTTGTTCAAACCAGCTTTATAAAGCAGTGTTTTATATGTTTGCTAGAGAAAAGAGCAGAAAGGACAAAGCTGTGTAAGGAAAATATATCTCAGTCAAAACTTTCAGCATGATTCGGACCAACAGAGGAAGACCTTAGGTTGTATCAGTGACAAATGCTTGAACAAAAAAGGGAAACAGCAGTTAATCTTTTGGCAGAAAAATGAACATTTGGGCAGTGTAGGACCCTTTTGGAGACATTTACTGGAGATGAAAATTGCTAATGAATCAAGACCTATTCACTGTAAATTAGTGTCCTGAGTTCAGCTGTAGCAGTCATTTTTCTCCTTAGTAGCTGGTGCACTGTTGTGTTTTTGACTTTCGGCCTGGGAAGAACGCTGATAACACCAATGGTTTTAGTTGTTGCGAAGTAATGTTTACTCTGATCAAGGACTTAGAATCATAGAATCATAGAATCATAGAATAGTAAGGGTTGGAAAGGACCTCAAGATCATCGAGTTCCAACCCCCCCGCCATGGGCAGGGACACCTCCACTAAACCATGTCACCCAAGGCTATGTCCAACCCCACCTTGAACGCCGCCAGGGATGAAGCATTCACAACTTCCCTGGGCAACCCATTCCAGGGCCCCACCACCCTCACAGTAAAGAATTTCTTCCTCAGATCCAATCTAAACCTCCCCTGTTTAAGTTTAAACCCATTACCCCTTGTCCTCTCACCACAGTCCCTAATGAAGAGTCCCTCCCCAGCATCCCTATAGGCCCCCTTCAGGTATTGGAAGGCTGCTATGAGGTCTCCACGCAGCCTTCTCTTCTCCAGGCTGAACAGCCCCAATTTTCTCAGCCTATCTTCATACGAGAGGTGCTCCAGTCCCCTGATCATCTTCGTGGCCCTCCTCTGCACTTGTTCTAACAGTTCCATGTCCTTTTTATGTTGAGGACACCAGAACTGCACACAATACTCCAAGTGAGGTCTCACGAGAGCAGAGTAAAGGGGCAGGAGCACCTCCCTCGACCTGCTGGTCACGCTCCTTTTGATGCAGCCCAGGATACGGTTGGCCTTCTGGGCTGCAAGCGCACACTGCCGGCTCATGTTCATTTTTTCATCAACCCACACCCCCAAGTCCTTCTCCGCAGGGCTGCTCTGAATCTCCTCCCCGCCCAATCTGTAGCTGTGCCTGGCATTGCTCCGACCCATAGAATCATAGAATAGTTAGGGTTGGAAAGGACCTTAAGATCTTCTAGTTCCAACCCCCCTGCCATGAGCAGGGACACCTCACACTAAGCCATGTCACCCAAGGCTCTGTCCAACCTAGCCTTGAACGCCACCAGGGATTGAGCATACACAACTTCCCTGGGTAACCCATTTGTCGTGGTTTATGCCCAGCACCGGCAACCCAGAAACCATGCAGCTGCTCGCTCACTATCCCCCCCCCTTCCTCCCCCACTCCCAGAGGGATGGTGAGGAGAATCAAAAGAATATAACTCCCACGGGTTGAGATAAGAACAGTCTGGTAACTAAGGTATAACACAAACCACTACTGCTACCACCAATAATAATAATGATGAGGGAAATAACAAGGGAAGAGAATACAACCGCTCACCACACGCCAACTGATACCCTATCCGACCCGAGCAGTGATCTAGCCCTTCTGGGTAACTGCCCCCAATTTATATACTGGGCATGACGTGCTGTGGTATGGAATACCTCTTTGGCTAGTTTGGGTCAGGTGTCCTGTTTCTCCTTCCTCCCGGCTTCCCCTCCTCCCTGGCAGAGCATGCTACTCAGAAAGTCCTTGGTCGGAGTAAACATTGCTTAGCAACACCTAAAAACATCGGTGTTATCAGCACTGTTCCCTGGCTGAAAGTCAAAAACACAGCATTGCACCAGCTACTAAGAAGGAGAAAAATGACTGCTACTGCTGAACCCGGGACAGTTCATTATCTCTGTCTTGGCTTGGCTTATCTTCAACCCCCAAGTTTTACAGAAATATATCTCTGTATCACTATAACCTTCCAAAGACATAAGTCTGGCTAGGAAATCCAAAGAATTTCTGGCATTGAGGGTACTGACTGTTCATTGTCAGTTCAGGAATTTCCTCTGGTTTGGTTGGAAGGGAAAAATCCAGCCAGTGGCATTTGTTGGTATTTGACTGTTTTTTGCCAGGAGTCTAACCCCAAAAATATTTTCTCTTCTCAATAACATCGTGCTTCTGATTAATCTGGATCAACTCTTCTTTTTTTTCGCCTGACCTCTAGTAAATACCCCAGTGTTCCTTTTAATTTCCTTGATCTATTCGCTGCATTCCCAGCCAGGTCTCTGGAGTGCTGCTGATTGAAAGTAATTTCCAAACACCTTCAGCTGTATTCCGGTTCTGGTTAAATTGGTCTGAACCAAGACTCACTCTGCAGTAATCAGTGGACAAAACTGATGTGGGAGCCA
Organism: Amazona ochrocephala; assembly: GCA_039720435.1. Lineage (NCBI taxonomy): Eukaryota > Metazoa > Chordata > Aves > Psittaciformes > Psittacidae > Amazona > Amazona ochrocephala. Next base: position 24,763,435 of record CM077908.1, read on the forward strand.
AACCGCAGTTTATAACATTAGGTATTATGTCTTTCAAGGGGAAAAGGAAAGTTCTCACATAATCTCTATAATATTTACCTTGCCTTACTATCTCTCCCTGTCTTTCTCATCAGCAGAACATCCCCTTTATGAAGGTGCTTTCTCAGCTCCCTTGGTCAGAATATACCAAGACAGGAGAATGGCTGTGCTGGATGGAGCAGTCATGGGATGCTGGATCTGCTCCTGCCTCTCTGAGTGACTCTGTCCAACCTCTTTCCCATGAATGACTGACAACAGAGGCTATTTTTGAGACGTGCTTCTAGGGAAAAAGATGGAGCTGGTCTTATTCTCACCAAGAGAAGAAAGACAGCAAGAGAATAAATAATATCTTCACTTATTAAAGAACATATTTCAGGCTGGATATCACCCTGTTTCCAAGTAACCATGCCTTCTTCTAAGGAACAGTTCTGATAAATGTCTGCTGTTTCCATAAGCTTGCATCTGGGAGGTATAAACTGTATCAGAGATGAGCTCAAGCCATGAAGTTAGAAGAGTCTGGCTGGGTCTGAGCTTTCAGGGCTGTGCTCAGGACCTCAGGAGTCAGATGCTGCTCAGCAGGGTGTGAGGGAGTTAGCTTTGGCACAGAGGGTTTCTGCACAGGGAGGCCCAGATAATGGATTTGGCCTTGAAAAAGTAACCATAATATATTTACACCATAATGTATATAATAGGGGGTGGGGTGTGCATTTGTGAAGGAATGCTGGAAGGGGGCTCATGCAGTAAGGCATGATTTACGTTGTCTGAGTAGAGGATCTAGCCTGCTTTTATCCCATCTGAGGACCTGTCTGGGAATTTCATCATAGTAGGAAAATTGCGATGTGAGAAGTCATCCTCATTTTAGGTGATCTAACCCTGATCCAGCTCAGTAGCATCTGAGAGCAGGTTACCACAAGCACGGTCCTGGTGCCAGGACTTAAACAGTTTCCATTTCCCCATAGAGACCAGCTCACATTATGCAGGCGAGATGAACAAAAATTCCATTTGCCACAGTGGACTCATTAGTTACAGGTAAAAGTTTGTTCTCCTCACTGCATAAACCCCTTAAGGGTACTTTGGGTCCATTCCTAGTCCCATTAAAGACAATGGGAGCAGGACTGGGCTCCAGAATGTATTATTCTTAATTTAAACATTAATAGCTGTCATAGTTTAAGCCCAACACTCTGTTGTTAATAATAACCCCTTGGAAAATTTCGATTTGGCCACAAGAGGATTATGCTTCTATACCCTGAGACAAACAACTGGCTATATGCCAGATCTCTAATTGTTTACTCATGGGATCGTGCAGTTTCTCATGATCTCACAGTTGTCCGCTCTGAGAGCATTGGCCAGGCTCTCCAGTGCGGCTAAGTGTGATGGACATAGAACAGCTGCACACCTCAGTTTTCCTACACCTACACTTCTGGGGTTGGTGTAGCTGCTGTACTTGGAGTTAGAGTAGCTGCACTGTCTGTTGCTTTGCCATCAGATCCAGAGACATCTTTTTCCCTTTGAAGGTGCTGGATAATGTTGAACAGGGCTCTGTAGGTGTAGGCCAAGACGCAGCACATTGCCATGATTTGTCCCTCTCTGATATGACCAGGATGACAACACACCTCATTTAAGTGTTTTACTAGTTTTTCCGGATTCTGCACTTGGTCAGTGGTGAAGTTCCAAAGCCCTGGAGGGGCCCACTGGCCTAGATACTTGCCCATACTATCCCACACACCCTGTTACTCGTGACTGTCCAGCCTCGGGGAAAATCTCTTGGCCCTCCTATATTGTTGTCTAACCCTAAACAAGACCCAAACCTGCCTCTGCTTAACTTTTGAGATCAGACAAAATGGTCGTGTGTAAAACACACTCTGTGTGTGTGCCAACATGGTGAACCTCATCACAGTCAGCAGGCAGGTCTCAAGGGTATTCAAAGGCCATTCAAAACCTTCAGAGCTCTCAAATGATGCTGTAAATAGCCTGTTGGGGGAGCAGGGGGTGTAAGGGAATATTGCCTTCATAGGTTGACCACCCCAGGAGGGAAAAAAAGATGTGCAATTGCTAAACACTTCCACTGTATACCTCCCAATGGATAGAGGTAATGACCACACTGGGAATGCAAGCCAGACCAGTGTCACGATCAATGATTCTATTGTATTACAAGTCATTACCATAAAGTACAGTGAAACAAGAGCCTTAGCCCAGGCCCCCCAGCCGATAAACACTAAAACAGCAAATACTGGCTTTAAGTAAGGTATGACATGCTGAAACTCTGAGATCAAGAGTAACAACTTTGAGAGACAATAAATCAGCATTGTGATGAGTGACTATCGGAAACAATGAGTGCTTATCACAAATCCCATTAGACACACTCTGGTCAGATCTGTCATTATCTCAGCCCTTCGGGCCCCACGTTGGGCACCACAAAGAACTGTCGCGGTTTAAGCCCAGCCGGCAACTCAGAACCACGCAGCCGCTCGCTCCCTCCCCCCCTTCTTCCTCCCCCCGCTCCCGAAGGGATGGCGAGGAGAATCGAAAGAATGTAATTCCCACGGGTTGAGATAAGAACAGTCCGGAAACTAAGGCACAACACAAAACCACTGCTGCTGCCACCAATAATAATAATGATGAGGGAAATAACAAGGGAAGAGAATACAACCGCTCACCACACGCCAACTGGTACCCGATCCGACCCGAGCAGTGATCTAGCCCTTCCGGCTAACTGCCCCCAGTTTATATACTGGGCATGACGTGCTATGGCATGGAATACCTCTTTGGTTAGTTTGGGTCAGGTGTCCTGTTTCTCCTTCCTCCCGGCTTCCCATCCTCCCTGGCAGAGCATGAGACACAGAAAGTCCTTGGTCAGAGTGAACATTACTGAGCAACAACTAAAAACATTGGTGTTATCAGTGTTGTTCCCTGGCTGAAAGTCAAAAACACAGCACTGCACCTTCTACTAAGAAGGAGAAAAATGACTGCTACTGCTGAACCCAGGACATTACCCTTGAGTTCTTTTAGTTTACAGGCAAGTGTAACATCCTTAGTCCAAGCCTCCAACCACTTCTATACATCAATGACACTTCCTGCAGCCCCACAAACACTCCTGCTAAGAGCTCATCCCCCTTCAAAGAATATCACATCTTTGTTCTGCCAGCAAAGTTTTAAAAATACCAATTCCGAAAATAATCTCTTTGACTCTTTATAGATACTAGTGGCCACTTCTCCCGATGTGGTCTGGCCACCTGCATTGGAATGAGTGTGCATTTTGGTCAGTATGGAAGGCCGGGCCTCATGCAATGTGAGGGAGGCAGAGCGTCTGCGGGGACGCCGGCTGAGATTGAGCCTGCCGCCTTGCACTGCGATGCTGCTGCTCGAGGCTGGTTTCTTGATTGTCTTCACAGGGTCGTTGCACTATGTTTTGTACGTGGAACCATGTAGTGGGAGTAATGATTGTCTGGATTTCATGATGTTTCAAATATTGTAGTTGTGTGGAGTGTTTGTGGGATCCCATGAATGTGTGTGTATGTGTGTGTGTGTCTGTTGAGGGCAGACAGTGTTCTGTGTATTTTTTGTTATTGGGTTCATGCAAAAGTTTTTAACGGGTAGCGGATTAACATTTTGGGCAAAAAAGGGTTAATACAGAGGTGCTGCTGCCGGCAGAGATTTATGGCTGCTGCTCAGCAGGCTGGCAGCTGTAGTTGCTGCTGGGCAGGCAGGCGTTTGTAGCTGCTGCCGGGCAGGCAGGCGTTTGTAGCTGCTGCCGAGCAGTCCTGTTTAGTGTGTTTAAGGTAACCTAGGGGGGAATCCAAGATTTCAAACACGAACTGCTAACAGAAAAAACAAGAGGGGTAGCGCACTCCCAAGCTTTACCAACCTCCACCCAAACAGCACCAGGGTGGCAGAGACAGAAAAGAAAAAAAAAAAAAGAAAAAAAAAAGAAGAAAAAAAATGGGTAATGACACAGCAAACTCCTTGACTGTTAACACTGTGCAGATTGCTTCTGCACCTGCTTCACATTCCTGTTTCATCAGAATGCCTTTGCTTTAAGGAATCGTTTTTAACCTGACTTACTTCTCAAGAACTGATAACCTGGGGGAAGGGATATATCTGTGTCCTACCTACAGGTCCATGGAGGCTGCCTGCAAAGTTTCTCAAGCCTTGCCATGAGCCGGACAGACGAATGGGAAAATCCAATGCCTCAGCTACAGGAGCTGACTGTGAATATCCAGAGCAGAATGAGATAGAGGAAGAGAAACGAACGACTGCAAAACATCACTTGGGGGCAATTGAAGGGTGATGGCTTGAATATATGTGCTTGTAAGGTGGCTCTTGTTGGAGGCTGTGATTTTGTGTATAAAACCACCTGTGCTGACTGGCCAGTTGCTGATGGGAAACTACACCTTGTGTTGTATGGATTTGTCATGTGTTGAACAGATGTTAGAGTATGCAAATTTGCAGCAGCTGCTAGAAAATGCTAAGGCAAAGGCTAGAGGGATTCCAATACAATGATAGCGTTATAAAACAGACAATGGAACAAATTAAGAGGGTGAGAGAACATCACTGGTGGGAAATTTTCTTTGGCTGGTCCTCTACTGCCACCAGCATCTTGAACATGCTGCTGCACCCCGTAGTGTACATATCGCTAGTGTAAATCTGTATGTGCTTTGCCATGGTAGTGACTTGTTGCTGGATGAAGCGGGTGAACCTCTGCACTGACAACAAGGTGCCACGACTGAGGTTGGCCAAATGCCTCCTATCACAGTCAAGGTCAAGACTGGGTTGGCCTCTGTGTTTGGCACCAAGAAGAACCTTTGGCTCCGCTGTTGGCTGCAACCCAGTGGGCGTTGGGTGGTGGGGACACATGCCATGCCAGACCTTGATGTGGGGGATGGCCTCCCCTGTTGTCGGAGGGCTATACAGGAGAGAAGGGTGGGCCGGGTAGCCTGTGGTTGGCATATGTTGGAGATATGATCTGGTCCAAATCCCCTGCTCAAGTGGTGTTGTCTAAAGCAGGTATTATATATGAAACAAAAAAAAAAAAAAAGAAAACAAAACAAACAAAAAAAAAAAAACAACCAAGGGAAATGTAGGGAATTTCTTCACATAAACAGTTTGCAAAAATGCAATTAAATTTGTATAGTTTTGATTCTCTTTCTACAATACAGCATTTGTGACATCTGACAGATGATTCCTTGCGCAAAACACCAGTTCTATATGAAGACCTACATGATAATGAGTGGAAAGGACCAGAGCCATTGCTGACATGGGGTCGAGGATACGGCTGTGTACAGCTAGCAACAGGACCATACTGGCTGCCAACGAAATGTATAAAGCCCCAGAACTCAACAACATAAAGAAATGACAATGGCAGAAATCTTTGTAATATCTGTTCTATTATGTGTGACGTGACTTCAAATCAGACTAATCTTACTGAAATAATGCTGCCTGGTGTAGTGGGCTGTTATGTAAATTACACAGGTCAAGCAGTGATAGAGCAGACACAGAAAATTGAAAAAAACATGCTAGTAAAACAAAAAGGGGGAATGATAGGGGAGACCCAAAATGCACGAATCAACAAAGTATTGTTTGTCTTAAATTCTTTAACATTATCCAGTTCTGATTTATACGTGGGTATAAATGTCCCCCCAATGATTAGTCATTTTTCTGCACTAACCCATGTAGGCCCAGATAAGATAAATGAGTTTGGAAACGTTCAGTGCTTTGTCAATCATATTGTGAGTTATGTTATAGAAAGGCTTTTTGGAACGTCGATGCACTTGCTCGTATTTTGGTAATTACAGATCACGAATATTTGGGAATGCAAAGATATTATGCAGCTGAGGAAGATTTGCATAATCAAGTTATAGAATGTAACAAAGGATGTAATGCGACTGCATATGAATGCTCCCGACCGTTATTAATGTCATATATATGGGAAGTTCTCCCTGAACAGTGGGAAAAGACTAAATCAAAGTGTGCAAAATGATTCCAGTGGAAGTTTGTTATGCTGTTTTTAATGGTAATACGTATGTGACTATGTTAACTCAAGCAAAAGTAGATTCTTTAAAAAAGATAGTTTTGCAGAATTGTAAGGCTTTAGATATATTAACAGCTCAAGTAGGCAGAGTATGTACTTTAATTAATGAATCTTGTTGTAGTTATCTTGATCAGTCTGGAAAGACCTTGAAAGATGTTAAAGAAATTTGGAAGCATGCGAAAGTGCTTCACGATGTCTATCGGAATGACAAAATTTCTTGGTTAGATGCCCTTCTTACATCTTGGGACTTTAATGGTTGGCTCACATCTCTGATTAAAGGTATTGGAATGATTTTGGTAGTAATCTTGACCATAGTTATGATTGTACCTTGTATTTTGCAATGTATTCATGGTATGATTGAAAACCCGGTAAAACAGCTTTGGCTTATTCAAGAAAAGAAAAGGGGGAGATGTGGATGATTTCTTGTTAGTGAATGGACATATGCCTGCTCTGAATGAAAGCCAAGCATGTGCAGCTGGCCATGTAGCAGGGGTAACTCCTGGTTACCTCTGTGCAGCCGACCGTGGAAAAGAAGTAACTCCCGGACAGTTAATGAAACAAGAATGCAGGCCTGGAAGAAAAGAAGGAGCTAAGATAAGGAGGTTGCTAAATTGGACTGCAAATCTTGCTTGCTTACAAAAACCACACTTTAGGTTCTCACGGGTGCAAAAGTTACAAGTACTCTCAGAATGGGACTGGTTTCAAAAGTTGTTACAGGGTTGGGGTATTAGTGGGTGGCTAGGAGTACTAATCAAACAAGTCTTAACAGTTTTAATGGCATTGATTACTACTGTTTTAATTTTTTGCTGTTTGCGGAAGTGTATTGTCAGTATGCTATCTTGTGCTGTGAATCAGGTCTGGATTGCTCAAAAACAAAAAGAGGGATTTGTGGAGAGCTATTTGGCTGTGAACGGGCATGTGAGCAATCCAGACAACTACTTGACAATTGTAAGGCAGTGACCCACAGGCACTGAGGCCTTGCCTGAAGGTTACTAGAGTTCACGTACATGCAGAAGTTTGAGAAAGCTGGCACGGAGGGTTGCTGAGTGAGATGTGCAAGAGGGAACTGATAACTGCAACCTTGACACATATGCTGTAATAGTTAACCTATCATTAAGCTGTTACTAACACTTAGCTGAGAGACATTAACCAATTAGATATTAAGCAAGATATCAAGTAGGTTGTAGGTGGAGAGCACTATGCGTGTGGACAGAGGGTCTGAACGAATCCTATTGTACATTTGTTATACACGACCAAAGTCAAATTATAGTAGCAAGAGTAATTTATTGCCTAATTAATGTGAGGTGATAAGCAAAGAAGCGCTGCGTGCGCGGGGAGTCTCCGCTCCACCAACATGTACACCTCAGGCACATTCCAATCATTCTTTTAAACAATCAAGGTATACATATTCATTGTGGTTTCACAATATGTAAATTGTCTCCCGTCTCTCATGCTAATTAGTTCGCAATATTGTCCATCATGCGCACCGCCTCCTGGTGGTCTCGGGCAGGGGTCTCCTGATGAAGTAAGTCGTCTTCCTCAGTCACCTTTGTACAGACTTCTGACTGTGGACTTTCCACCTCGCTGACTTGGCGCATGCTCATTCTCTTTCTTCTTGTTGTTCATCTCTTCTTGACTGGTTCTTACCACTCCTCCCGGATGTCTTCTATTCTTTAACAATGCGCGGGACATTGTGGTTTGACATTTACAAACTACTTCTTGTTTCAGGATTGTTCAAGCATCTCATATTAGCGTTACTCAATCAGCAAGCACAAACAATCACCATCTTTATCAGCAAATTGATAGTTACATTTATTACACATTGAGTCGCGTGAACAACACATGTATCCAATTAGGGTTGTGTATGTTAATGATGGAGAAGTAGAATGTCTATATAAACGGAGGCATCTGAGCAATAAAATTGGCAACAGCTTTATCATATTGGTCGTTTGTGCTGTGTCTAGGACTTCTGCGTCAACAGACGGGGTAGAGCAGTTGATGTCATCTACCTGGACTTGTGCAAAGCATTTGACACTGTCCCACATGACATCCTTCTCTCTAAGTTGGAGAGACATCAATTTGATAGGTGGACCACTCAGCAGATAAAGAACTGCCTGGATGGCTGCAGGCAAAGAGCTGTGGTCAATGGCTCAATGTCCAGCTGGAGACCAGTAAGAAGTGGTGTCCCTCAGGGATCGGTGTTGGGACCGCTCTTGTTCAACATCTTTTTCGGTGACAAGGACAGTGAGATTGAGTGCACCCTCAGCAAGTTTGCCAATGATACCAAGCTGTGTGGTTCGGTTGAAATGTTGGAGGGAATGGGTGCCATCCAGAGGGACCTTGACATTCTTGTGAGGTGGGCTGATGCCAACCTGTTGAAGTTTAACCATGCCAAGTGCAAGGTCCTACACCTGGGTCAGAGCAATCCCAGGCATAGATACAGGTTGGGCAGAAAAGAGGTTCAGAGCAGCCCTGCGGAGAAGGACTTGGGGGTGTTGGTCGATGAAAAAATGAACATGAGCCGGCAGTGTGTGCTTGCAGCCCAGAAAGCCAACCGTATCCTGGGCTGCATCAAAAGGAGCATGACCAGCAGGTTGAGGGAGGTGATCCTGCCCCTCTACTCTGCTCTCGTGAGACCTCACTTGGAGTATTGTGTGCAGTTCTGGCGTCCTCAACATAAAAAGGACATGGAACTGTTGGAACAAGTCCAAAGGAGGGCCACGAGGATGATCAGGGGACTGGAGCACCTCTCGTATGAAGATAGGCTGAGAAAATTGGGGCTGTTCAGCCTGGAGAAGAGAAGGCTGCGTGGAGACCTCATAGCAGCCTTCCGGTATCTGAAGGGGGCCTACAAGGATGCTGGGGAGGGACTCTTCATTAGGGACTGTAGTGAGAGGACAAGGGGTAATGGGTTTAAACTTAAACAGGGGAAGTTTTGATAGGATATGGGGAAGACATTCTTTACTGTAAGGGTGGTGAGGCACTGGAATGGGTTGCCCAAAGAAGTTGTGAATGCTCCATCCCTGGTGGCATTCAAGGTGAGGTTGGACACAGCCTTGGATGGCATGGTTTAGTGGGAGGTGTCCCTGCCCATGGCAGGGGGGTTGGAACTAGATCATTGAATCATAGAATAGAAAGGGTTGGAAAGGACCTCAAGATCATCGAGTCCAACCCCACCTTGAACGTCGCCAGGGATGAAGCATTCACAACCTCCCTGGGCAACCCATTCCAGGGCCCCGCCACCCTCACAGTAAAGAATTTCTTCCTCAGATCCAATCTAAACCTCCCCTGTTTAAGTTTAAACCCATTACCCCTTGTCCTCTCACCACAGTCCCTAATGAAGAGTCCCTCCCCAGCATCCCTATAGGCCCCCTTCAGGTATTGGAAGGCTGCTATGAGGTCTCCACGCAGCCTTCTCTTCTCCAGGCTGAACAGCCCCAATTTTCTCAGCCTGTCTTCATACGAGAGGTGCTCCAGTCCCCTGATCATCCTCGTGGCCCTCCTCTGGACTTGTTCTAACAGTTCCATGTCCTTTTTATGTTGAGGACACCAGAACTGCACACAATACTCCAAGTGAGGTCTCACGAGAGCAGAGTAAAGGGGCAGGAGCACCTCCCTCGACCTGCTGGTCATGCTCCTTTTGATGCAGCCCAGGATACGGTTGGCCTTCTGGGCTGCAAGCGCACACTGCCGGCTCATGTTCATTTTTTCATCAACCCACACCCCCAAGTCCTTCTCCGCAGGGCTGCTCTGAATCTCCTCCCCACCCAATCTGTACCTGTGCCTGGCATTGCTCCGACCCAGGTGGAGGACTTTGCATTTAGCATGGTTAAACTTCATTAGTTTGGCATCAGCCCACCTCACAAGCGTGTCAAGGTCCCTCTGGATGGCATTCCTTCCCTCCCATATATCAACCGAACCACACAGCTTGGTGTCATCGGCAAACTTGCTGAGGGCGCACTCAATCCCACTGTCCATGTCACCCACAAAGATGTTGAACAAGACCGGTCCCAACACCGATCCCTGGGGGACACCACTCGTTACTGGTCTCCAGCTGGACATTGAGCCACTGAGCACTACTCTTTGCGTGCGGCCATCCAGCCAGTTCTTTATCCACCGAGTGGTCCACCTATCAAATTGATGTCTCTCCAACTTAGAGAGAAGGATGTCATGTGAGACAGTGTCAAAGGCTTTACACAAGTCCAGGTAGATGACATCAACTGCTCTACCCCTGTCCATCAGTTCCGCAGCCCCATCATAGAAGGTCACCAGATTGGTCAGGCAGGATTTCCCCTTAGTGAAGCCATGCTGGCTGTCACCAAGCACCTTGTTGGTTTTCATGTGCCTTAGCATGCCTTCCAGGAGAATCCGCTCCAAGATTTTGCCAGGCACAGAGGTGAGACTGACTGGTCTGTAATTCCCTGGCTCATCCATTTTCCCCTTCTTGAAAATGGGGGTTATATTTTCCTTTTTCCAGTCATCGGGAACTTCACCTGACTGCCATGATTTTTCAAATATGATGGACAGTGGCTTAGCAACTTCATTTGCCAGCTCCTTCAGGACTCGTGGATGGATTTCATCCGGTCCCATGGACTTGTATACATTCAGGTTCCTAAGGTGGTCCCAAACAAGATCCTCCCCCACAGTGGGCCCAGGGTCCCCATCCTCACCGTCCCCGCGTCTGCCTTCCAAGACTTGGGTGGTGTGGTCAGAGCATTTGCCGGTAAAGACTGAGGCAAAGAAGTCATTAAGAACCTCAGCCTTCTCCAAATCTAGGGTAGCCAGTTCTCCCGATTGCTTCTGGAGAGGGCCCACGGTGTCCCTAACCTGTCTCTTATTGGCAATGTACCTATAAAACCCCTTCCTGTTATCCTTAACATCCCTAGCCAAGTTTAATTCTAAGTGGGCCTTAGCTTTCCTAACCTGGTCCCTAGCTTCCTGGACAACATCCCTGTATTCTTCCCAGGCCGCCTGACCTTGCTTCCACCTTTTATAAGCCTCTTTTTTCCTTCGAATTTTGCTCAGCAGCTCCTTATCCATCCAAGGAGGTCTTCTGGCCCTCCTGCTGAACTTCCTTCTAGTTGGGATGCATCGCTCCCGAGCTTGCAGCAGGTGATCCTTGAATATCAACCAACAGTCTTGGGCCCCCCTGCCCTCTAGGGCTGTATCCCATGGAACCTTACTGAGCAGGTTCATCTTAAGGTCCTTTCCAATCCTGACTGTTCTATGATTCTATGATTCTATGACTCATGGCTTGAGAGGAATCTCAAATATTTTCTCAATGGAGAGTTAGTGGAATTTTCCATAGATCTGGGGTGAAAGAAAAGTCTTCAGAAAGTCTCAGAAGAAAGATCCTTTGAAATGGCCTTACTTCAGTTATGATAAGCAGTTCGATAAGCCCACCCAAGGTAAAGTTAATAGGAATTCATATCAAATGGATCCCATTAACCTAAACCTTTGCTTTTAAAGTAAACTTGTTACATGACTACCACTAAGTCCAAGCACTTCAGGTGTGAGGACTGGGTTTTTTACAAATTAATCTAGAGTTATCCATTCAATTAGCTGAATTCGCTGCGTAATTATGCTTTAAATCTTAGAATCATAGAATCATAGAATAGTTAGGGTTGGAAAGGACCTTAAGAACATCTAGTTCCAACCCCCCTGCCATGGGCAGGGACACTTCCCACTAAACCATGTCACCCAAGGCTCTGTCCGACTCGATCTTGAACACCGCCAGTGATGGAGCATTCACAACTTCCCTGGGCAACCCATTCCAGTGCCTCACCACCCTTACAGTAAAGAATTTCCTCCTCATATCCAATCTGAACTTCCCCTGTTTAAGTCTGAACCCATTACCCCTTGTCCTATCACTACAGTCCCTAATGAAGAGTCCCTCCCAAGCATCCCTATAGGCCCCCTTCAGATACTGGAAGGCTGCTATGAGGTCTCCACACAGCCTTCTCTTCTCCAGGCTGAACAGCCCCAATTTTCTTGGCCTATCTTCATACAGGAGGTGCTCCAGTCCCCTGATCATCTGTCGTGGTTTAAGTCTTTATAAACTCACGCAGCCACTCTCTCACTCACTCCCCACTCTTTCTTCCCTCCGCTCCTGGAGGGATGGGAAGGAGAATCGAAAGAATGCAACTCCCACAGGTTGAGATAAGAAGAGTTTAGTAACTAAGGTATAACACAAACCACTACTGCTACCGCCAATAATAATAATGACAAGAGAAAATACAAGGGAAGAGTCTTTCTTCCCCCCCACTCCAAAGGTGGGGGGGGGGGGGAAAGGGGAGAAGAATCAAAAGAATGTAACTCCCACGGGTTGAGATAAGAACAGTCCAGTAACTAAGGTATAACACAAACCACTGCCGCTACCACCAATAATAATAAAAACAACAAGAGAAATACAAGGTAAGAGGATACAACTGCTCACCACCCGACGACCGAGCTGTGAACTCCAGCTCTTCCGGGTCCCGGCCCCCAGTTTTTTTTTACATCCTGGGCATGACGTGCTGTGGCATGGAATAACCTCTTTGGTCAGTCTGGGTCAGGTGTCCTGTCTCTGCTTCCTCCCGGCTTCCCCACCTCCCTGGCAGAGCATGAGACTCACAAAGTCCTTGGCCAGCCTAAACATCACCAAGCAGTAACTGAAAACACTGGTGTTATCAGCTCTGTTCCCAGGCCCAAAATCAAAAACACAGCGCTGCACCAGCTACTATGAAGGAGAAAAATGACTGCTGCTGCTGAACCCGGGACATCATCCTTTTGGCCCTCCTCTGGACTTGTTCTAACAGTTCCATGTCCTTTTTATGTTGAGGACACCAGAACTGCACACAATACTCCAAGTGAGGTCTCACGAGAGCAGAGTAGAGGGGCAGGATCACGTCCTTCTGCCTGCTGTTCACGCTCCTTTTGATGCAGCCCAGGATACTGTTGGCTTTCTGGGCTGCAAGCACACACTGCCGGCTCATGTTCATTTTCTCATCGACCAACACCCCTAAGTCCTTCTCCGCAGGGCTGCTCTGAACCTCTCTTCTGCCCAACCTGTATCTATGCCCGGGATTGCTTCGAACCAGGTGTAGGACCTTGCACTTGGCATGGTTAAACTTCATCAGGTTGGCATGAGCCCACCTCACAAGAATGTCAAGGTCCCTCAGGATGGCACCCATTCCGTCCAACGTAACAACCAAACCACACAGCTTGGTGTCATCGGCAAACTTGCTGAGGGTGCACTCAGTCTCACTGTCCTTGTCACCGAAAAAGATGTTGAACAAGACTGGTCCAAACACGAACCCTGAGGGACACCACTCGTTACTGGTCTCCAGCTGGACACTGAGCCACTGAGCACTACTCTTTGTCTGCGGCCATCCAGCCAGTTCTTTATCCACTGAGTGGTCCACCTATCAAATTGATGTCTCTCCAACTTAGAGAGAAGGATGTCATGTGGGACAGTGTCAAATGCTTTGCACAAGTCCAGGTAGATGACATCAACTGCTCTACCCCTGTCCATCAGTTCCGTAGCCCCTTCATAGAAGGCCACCAGATTGGTCAGGCAGGATTTCCCCTTAGTGAAGCCATGTTGGCTGTCACCAAGCACCTTGCTGTTTTTCATGTGCCTTAGCATGCCTTCCAGGAGAATCCGCTCCAAGATTTTACCAGGCACTGAGGTGAGGCTGACTAGTCTTTAGTTCCCTGGGTCATCCATTTTTCCCTTCTTGAAAATGGGGGTTATATTTCCCTTTGTCCAGCTATAGGGAACTTCACCTGACTGCCATGATTTTTCAAATAAGATGGACAGTGGCTTAGTAACTTCATTTGCCAGCTCCTTCAGAACCCGCGGATGGATTTCATCTGGTCCCATGGACTTGTATATGTTCAGGTTCCTAAGATGATCTTGAACCAGATCCTCTCCTACAGGAGAAGTCCAGGGTAGTGAGCTTGCTGCACGCTCTTCTCACTGTCCTGAGGATCTCGAATTCAACCATCTCATGATCGCTGTAACCAAGGCTGCCCTGGAGCATCACATTTCCCACCAGCCCTTTCCTGTTGGTGAGCATGAGGTCAAGCATGGCACCTCTCCTCGTCAGCTCCTCTATTACTTGCAGAAGGAAGTTGTCTTCCACACAATCGAGGAACTTCCGGGATTGCTTGTGCCGGGCCGTACCGTCCCTCCAACAGATATCCAGGTGGTTGAAGTCCCCCATGGGAACAAGGGCCTGCAAGTGTGAGGCTATTCCTATCTGTCTATAGAGTGCTTCATCCACTGAGTCCTCTTGATCAGGCGGTCTGTAACAGAACCCCATAATAATGTCTCCCATCGCTGTTCTCCCTTTAACCCTGACCCACAAACTCTCTGTCAACTGCTCACCTGTCCCCAGACAGAGTTCCATACTCTCCAGCCTATCCCTAACATAAATAGCAACTCCCCCTTCCCATCTGCCGGGCCTGTCTTTCCTAAAGAGCCTGTAACCTTCCATTCCAACACACCAGTCATAGGAGCCATCCCACCACGTTTCTGTGATGCCTATGATATCACACTCCCGTAGATGTGCACACATCTCTAATTCCTCTTGTTTGTTCCCCATGCTACGGGCGTTTGTATAGAGGCATCTGAGCCGAGCTCCAATTGAAGTCGGCTCATTGGCTGGAGCAGCTGGAATATCTCTACACTGCTCTGAACATTTAGTATAGGTGCTGGCAAGTGTTATAAAAATAATTGGTTACTATAGAACACTTAAAAAACATAACAAACATAATGTATATTTGATTAAACATAAAATTTTCCTATTTTGTAATGTTTCAAACACTTGATAATTCAGCCCTTATCTTGTGGGATAGCTGCACACTTTGGCAAATGAAGTTTTATTCAAGAGAAAAGTTAATAAAATAAAGCAAGATGAGAAATCATGGGGTGAAATTCTGGCCCCACTGTAGTCAATTGGAGCTTTGCCGTTGATTTACGTGATGGCCACTATTTCATCCGCATTGACTGAGATATGGTGAATGGCTCCTTTTTGTCCACATATTTCAAGCCTTAAGGGGCAAATAGAATAGAAATAAATCAATATCCCTTCAGAAATGTAGATTTCACCATATCCTCTCTGTTTCTGAATCCATAAAACACAAATTCTGTGCAAACTTTGTTCTCCGTGTTGACTTAGATTTTTGTTATTGCTTCAGATGTCAGGAAGGTGACTGGATGGGCTCTATAGGTGGAACAACCTGAATGACAGAAATGCACAGCATTCTTAGAAGATTAAAGCATCCATCATATAGATTCATTACTGGACAGTCTGTCTGCTCCACACAGTAACAGACTGAAACCTTATTGGCGTGGTGCCTGTTATAACACTAAATGCTTTCCTGTGGCTTTCTACTCCCAAGGAGAAAGAGCAAAGGAATCAGTGGGGAGACCAGTGGAAGTCATGGTTTGACTGACTAATAAGTAAAGTGCTGCCACTGCTCCAGTTCAGGATGACTTGGGGTGACCCAGTGAATGATGACCGTTGCTAGTGGAAGAAGTTAACAGAAAAAAGCAGGGAGATAAAGAAAAATAACCAAGTAAGTACAGGATTTGGGAATGCATAGGAGCACAAGAGGAGTCACCTCTTGAATCAGAAACATCTGTATTATTAGTAAGGTCAACAGTGACTTCTGAGAAGGCATTCCGAAAAGCCTTTGTTATTTCTTCTGTCCTCTGAAAGAGACACATTGGTGTTTGGTGCTATTTGTCTTGCCCACACTGGTCAGAATAACAGACAGCATTGGGGGGGGGAGGGAAGGAAGAAAATACATCATTTAAAACCCAGGATGGCCAAATGTACATTTGTACTGGGATATCACACACTGCATGTGGGTCAGCCCCTGCTATGACAAATGACCTTGTGCTCCTTTATGAAGACCAAGTCCCCAGTGAGGGCTGAGTGACTTGGTTTGGTTGTTTGCCTGAGGGAAAGCAACTACAGCATGTGGCATTCCAAGGCATGCTGCTACAGGCAAGGGACAGGCAGTTGCCTTTGGGCAATAAAAGGCTTAGTGACTGTTTCTTGGGTGAAGGACTGCCCAGGGTGTGTAGAAAATGTTTCATAGTTCTCCAAAGGTTGAACACTGCGACCACAGGTGGTGCCAGGAACCCTCAGCACCCACTGACTTCCCACCAGGATTAGCTTTTGTCAACGAATACAGACAAGCACTGGATCATACAGGGCATCACAGACATAATAGCATATCCTTGCTTTAACTGGATTCCCTTTTCTGCACAAAGAACTCAACAGAAAATAAAGGGGCACAAAATGTTATATTCAAAGAGGTGAGGAAGGAATAGTTTAGCATCCTTGAGGCTTAGAGTGCTTAATGCTAAACTCTGATGCCCTGCTGCTGCGTATCTAATTAACAACTGCCTTCAAAAATTGAAATCAATGAATCTCCCCCTGGACTGAGGTGCTGCCCACAGTGTTCAGCTCTGCCCCCGACTTCTCTACTGCAGGTCCAGAAGGAGCCATGCTGTGACACTGAGCAGCATCTGTAAGGAAATCAGGAATCCTAACAGCTGCTGAGAGCAGAGTTCCCAAACACTGTTTGGTCTGAGTTCATCAGCCTTCCTCACTGAAAGACTCAGAGTTGGAATTTATCGTCTCAGCTGGTTCAATTTCAGAGCACAAGAAGGGAGAATGGTTTTCCAGCTTTTAAGCCAGGATAATTTGTTTGCTTTTTTTTTTTTTATAAATTTTACAGAAGTTTTAAATCCATCAAGTCACTCTTCAGAATTATAGAGCTGCAATAAATCCTAATCTGTTTGGATTCAGTTTCCAATTAAGTCTTTTACCAAGCACCCAAATAAAAATGTATTAATTTAAAGCTATGCAGAGAAAATATAAATAGAATTTTTCAGCAGACATTTCTTTAGCTGGACTATGCTTTTTTTGTATGCATGTTTGAATCATAATAGCAAGAAAAAGAACTGGCAATTACATTGCCTATAAAAAGGCATTAGACAGGAATGGAAATGTATAAAACCCCACGATTAATGTTAGATGAGTACATACACACACATACACATATGTACTTTAAAAATATTAATATAGAGGATAATTATGGGATCTTGACAGGAAAGGAGACTGCTCTGAGGTTTGAATGAGTTATCTTGTAGGTTTGTGGGATTCTAGCAGTCTTGAAGAGCCTCATACATTCCTTAAAAATGAAATTCAGGCTGTACAACCACCAAGCACATTCCTGCATCAGATTTCTGAGCAGGGAGTAATGTGGGGTGCATGGGGATGAAAAAAGGGAACCCCATTCAAGTGAAAGGATCATCCTACCCTGCAAAGCTTGCTGGATGGGAACACCCACATCCACAGTGGATCCTGAGAGCTGCATAAGCAGGTTAAAATAAGGAGGGACTGCAATTTCTGTAGCCAGCCATAAAAGAAACCTGCCCTAATTTCTCAAATGAACTTCACATAAAACTATGAATGCCAGGGCTTGACATTTATTGTCTGCAGTCCTGATCCCTGTCTCAAATCAGGGACAGCAAATAAATACTCCTGGCTTGAAAGAATTGGTTGTCTGCAGAGACCAATTTCTTCCTAGAAGCATTTATGAACCCCAGTGTGATAGTTGCTGCCTGGACAGGCAAAAATCATCCTTTGGATAAACTGGGAACAAATGCAGACTGGTGCAGGCTTTTTTAGCTTAACGGAAATGAAACATTGCCAACCTCATGGGAAATCGTGGAAAGGGATGGGATTCCATCACCTGGGAGCAAAGCAGGGAGACCTCGCGGTTACACAATACATAGGTGGTCTGGGCAAGTCTTAATGAATATGTGAGGAACTAAAAGAAAAGGCCAGGGGAGAAAATCGTCCCTCTTTCACTCCAGCCATCACAGTACAAAAGGATTATAGGCTGAGAAAATTGGGGCTTGTCCTGGGTTCAGCAGTAGCAGTCATTTTTTCTTTTTCCCTTCTTGGTAGCTGCTGCAGCACTGTGTTTTTGATTTTGAGCCTGGGAACAGTGCTGATAACACCAGTGTTTTCAGTTGCTGCTTGGTGATGTTTGGGCTGGCCAAGGACTTGCTGAGTCTCATGCTCTGCCAGGGAAGGGTGGAAGCCGGGGGGAAGCAGAAACAGGACACCTGATCCAAACTGACCAAAGGGGTTATTCCATACCACAGCACGTCATGTCCAGGAGGAAAAAGAACTGGGGGACCGGAACCCGGAAGAGGGGTGGGTTTAGTTCACAGCTCGGTCGTCGAGTGGTGAGCAGTTCTGTCCTCTTCCCTTGTATTTCTCTCATTATTATTATTATTGGTGGTAGCGGTGGTTTGTGTTGTACCTTGATTGCTGGGCTGTTCTTGTCTCGACCCGTGGGAGTTGCGTTCTTTCGATTCTTCCCCCCCCCCCCCCTACGGAGTGGGGGGGAAGAAAAAACTCTTCCCTTGTATTTTTCTCTTGTGATTATTATTATTGGTGGTAGCAGTGGTGGTTTGTGTTATACCTTAGTTGCTGGACTGTTCTTATCTCAACCTGTGGGAGTTGCATTCTTTCGATTCTCCTTCCCATCCCTCCAGGAGCGGAGGGAAGAAAGAGGGGGAAGTGAGTGAGTGAGCAAAACTGTTTGTGGCTGAGAAGCTTAAACCACGACAGTTCTTTTTGGCGCCCAACGTGGGGCACGAAGGGTTGAGATAACGACAGGATTAATAGCCACTTGTCACAATGCTGATTTATTGGCTCTCAAGGTTGTTGCTCTGGTTCTCACAGGTTCAGCGTGTGTTACTTCACTTACAGACGGCAATTTTTATCTTAACATTTCTCAGAGAAGGGTTTTGGATTAAGGCTCTTATTGCATTGTACTTTATTGCACTGTTTTTTGATACAATAGACTCAGTGATCCTGAAACTGACCCGGTTTTTGTTCCCAATGTGGTCACCAGCACTGTACTTTGGGAGGTATATAATGGGGGTGTTTAGGAATTATACATCTTTTTTCACCTCCTCGGGTGGTCAGCCTGTGAAGGAGACATTCTTTTATGCTCCCAGCACCCCCATCAGACCGTTTACAGCATCTTTTGTGAATTCTGAAGGTTCTGAATGGCCCTTAGACACCCTTGAGACCTGCCTGCTGGTTGTGATGGGGATTGCCATGTTGGCGCGCATATCGAGTGTGCTTTATTCACGACCATTTCGTCTGGTCCCGAGAGTTATGCAGAGTCGGGTTTGGGCCTTGTCTAGGATTAAACAACGATATAGGAGGTCCAAGAGATTTTCCCCGAGGCTGGATAGTCATGAGTGGCAGGGTGTGTGGGATAGTATGGGCAAGTATCTAGGCCAGTGGGCCCCTCCAGTGCTTTGGAACTTCACCAATGAACATGTGCAAAATCCAGAAAAATTAGTAGAACACTTAAAGGAGGTGTGTTGTCATTCTGGTCACACCAGAGATGGACAGATCATGGCTACATGCTGGGGTTTGGCCTATGCTTACAGAGCCCTGTTCAACACCATCCAGCACCTTCAAAAGGAAAAAAATGCCCCTGGATCTGAGGGTGGAGTAATGGACAGCGCAGCTACTCCAGCTCCAAGTACAGCAGCTACACCACCCCCAGGGACAAGTACAGCAGCTACCCAAACTTCAGTGATGGACAGCACAGCTGCTCCAGCTACAAGCACATCAGCTACACCACCACCAGCGACAAGTACAGCAGCTACTCAAACCACAGTGATAATCACCGCAGCTAAACCAGAGGACCACCTCGTACCAATACCGGTTGCCCCTGTACGCAGGAGGAAAACCAAAAAAGAGGAAAGGAAGATGAAGCAAGATGAAGAAACAACATATTCACCACCTGGGACAGCATCTGACCAGGAGTTATCATCACATGATGAAGAAGAAGAAGAAGAAGAAGAGGTAACTTCCCGATTGCGGACCTCGACCGAGCTACGGAATATGCGAAAGGACTTTACCCGTCAGCCAGGGGAGCACATCATCACCTGGTTGCTCCAATGCTGGGACAACGGGGCCGATGGTCACGAACTAGAAGGTAGTGAAGCCAAACAGCTGGGATCACTTGCTAGGGAAGGGGGAATTGACAAAGCAATTGCAAGAGAGAAACGGTCCCTCAGCCTTTGGAAGCGGCTCTTGGCAGCTATGAAAGATAGATTTCCATACAAGGATGATGTTATGAGTCGTTCGGCTAAGTGGACTACTATAGAAAAGGGCATCCAGTCTTTGAGGGAATCAGCCATTGTAGAGATGATCTACAATATCAAGCCGAATAATGGGGATGTGCCCATAGATCCAGATGAAGTCGAATGTACACGACCCATGTGGCGGAAGTTTACACGGAATGCACCCCCATCATATGCCCACTCATTGGCAACAGTAACCTGGAATGACATAATACCACCAACAGTGGATGAAATGATTCATAAACTCCGAGAGTTTGAAGACAATCTCACCCCTTCCATCATCTCAGCTGTGGAAAAACTGTCCCAGGACCTCAAACAATTGAGAGACGATCTATCCAGCTCCTCACGTGTACCAACATACGTCTCAGCTATTAACAAAAGGCGCCCTACTGTTCGAGAGAGAAGATATAGAAGGTATACACCACGGGCCACCTTCTGGTTTTACCTGCGGGATCACGGAGAAGATATGACGAAATGGGATGGAAAACCTACTTCAATTTTGGAGGAATGGGTGCAAGAATTGAAGAGGAGAACAAAAGTCAAGGCTGATCACCCCATGAAGGCTGCGGCTTCAGTCTCTGGTGAGCAGATTCCTAGATGGAGTGGAAGAGCCGATTTTACTGCAGCTCCTGTGATAACGAAGAATAATCCCTTTCTACGAGACTTAAGTGTCCAACGCTGTGATGACCATTAGGGAGGCCCTGCCTCCAGCCAGGGGGAGGTAGGGGACAATCGGATTTACTGGACTGTGTGGATCAAATGGCCTGGCACATCAGTCCCACAGAAGTATAAGGCTCTAGTAGACACCGGTGCACAGTGTACCCTGATGCCATCAAGCTGTCAAGGGGTGGAACCTGTTTATATTTCTGGAGTGACAGGAGGATCCCAAGAGTTGACTGTACTGGAGGCTGAAATCAGCCTGACTGGGAGGGAATGGCAAAAACACCCCATTGTGACTGGCCCAAAGGCTCCATGCATCCTTGGCATAGATTACCTCAGGAGAGGGTACTTCAAAGACCCAAAAGGGTACCGATGGGCTTTTGGTATTGCTGCTTTGGAGACAGAGGAAATTGAGCAGCTGTCCACCTTGCCTGGCCTCTCAGAGGATCCTTCTGTTGTGGGGTTGCTGAAGGCAGAGGAACAACAAGTGCCAATCGCAACCACAACACTGCACCGGCGGCAATATCGCACCAACCAAGACTCCCTGATTCCCATCCATAAGCTGATCCGTAAATTGGAGAGTCAAGGAGTGATCAGTAGGACCCGCTCACCCTTTAATAGCCCCATATGGCCAGTGCAAAAGTCTAACGGGGAGTGGAGATTAACAGTAGACTATCGTGGCCTGAACGAAGTTACACCACCCTTGAGTGCTGCCGTACCGGACATGCTAGAACTGCAGTATGAACTGGAGTCAAAGGCAGCCAAGTGGTATGCCACAATTGATATTGCCAATGCATTTTTCTCGATTCCTCTGGCAGCAGAGTGCAGGCCACAGTTTGCTTTTACTTGGAGGGGCATCCAGTACACTTGGAACCGACTGCCCCAGGGGTGGAAACATAGCCCTACCATCTGCCATGGACTGATCCAGACTGCACTGGAACAAGGGCAAGCTCCAGAACACCTGCAATACATTGATGACATTATTGTGTGGGGCGATACAATGGAAGAAGTCTTCGAGAAAGGGAGGAAAATAATCCAAATCCTGCTGAAAGCCGGTTTTGCCATAAAACGGAGTAAGGTCAAGGGACCTGCACAGGAGATTCAATTTTTGGGAATAAAATGGCAAGATGGACGTCGCCAGATCCCCACAGATGTGATCAACAAGATAACAGCAATGTCTCCACCAACTAACAAGAAAGAAACACAAGCTTTCTTGGGTGTTGTGGGGTTCTGGAGAATGCACATCCCGAATTACAGTTTGATTGTAAGCCCTCTCTATCATGTGACCCGGAAGAAAAATGATTTTAAATGGGGCCCTGAGCAACAACAAGCCTTTGAGCAAATTAAACGCGAGATAGTTCATGCTGTAGCCCTCGGACCAGTCCGGACTGCGCCAGATGTGAAAAATGTATTGTACACTGCAGCCGGGGAGAATGGGCCTACCTGGAGCCTCTGGCAGAAAGCTCCAGGGGAGACTCGAGGTCGACCCCTCGGCTTTTGGAGTCGGGGATACAGAGGATCTGAGGCCAGCTATACCCCAACTGAAAAAGAGATACTGGCAGCCTATGAAGGGGTTCGAGCTGCTTCGGAAGTGATTGGCACTGAAGCACAGCTCCTCCTAGCACCCCGGTTGCCCGTGCTGGGATGGATGTTCAAAGGCAGAGTCTCCTCCACACATCATGCAACTGATGCTACATGGAGTAAGTGGGCTGCACTAATTACACAACGAGCTCGAATAGGAAATCCCAGTCGTCCAGGAATTCTAGAAGTCATCATGGACTGGCCAGAGGGCAAAGATTTTGGAATGTCACCAGAGGAGGAGGAGGTTATGCGTGCTGAAGAGGCCCCACCATTCAATGAATTGTCAGAAAGTGAAAAGCAATATGCCCTGTTTACTGATGGGTCCTGTCGCATTGTGGGAAAGCATCGGAGATGGAAGGCAGCTGTATGGAATCCTCGACAACAAGTTGCAGAAACTGCTGAAGGAGAGGGTGAATCGAGTCAGTTTGCCGAGGTGAAAGCCATCCAGCTGGCCTTGGACATTGCTGAACGAGAAAAGTGGCCAGTACTTTATACTGACTCATGGATGGTGGCAAATGCCCTGTGGGGGTGGTTGCAGCAATGGAAGCAGAGCAACTGGCAACGCAGAGGTAAACCCATCTGGGCTGCTGCACTGTGGCAAGATATTGCTGCCCGGGTGCAAAACCTGGTGGTCAAGGTACGCCACGTAGATGCTCATGTACCCAAGAGTCGGGCCACTGAGGAGCACCAGAACAACCAGCAAGTGGATAAAGCTGCTCAGATTGAAGTGGCTCAGATGGACTTAGATTGGCAACATAAGGGTGAATTATTTTTGGCCCGGTGGGCCCATGACACTTCAGGCCATCAGGGCAGAGATGCAACATACAGATGGGCTCGTGATCGAGGGGTGGACTTAGCAATGGACACTATTGCCCAGGTTATTCATGACTGTGAAACATGTGCTGCAATTAAGCAAGCTAAACGGCTAAAGCCTCTTTGGTATGGAGGATGATGGCTGAAGTACAAATATGGGGAGGCCTGGCAGATTGATTATATCACACTCCCACCAACCCGCCAAGGCAAGCGCCATGTGCTTACCATGGTGGAAGCAACCACTGGATGGCTGGAAATGTACGCTGTGCCCCATGCCACTGCCCGGAACACGATCCTGGGCCTTGAGAAACAGATTTTGTGGCGACACGGCACCCCAGAGAGAATTGAGTCAGACAATGGGACTCATTTCCGGAACAACCTGATAGACACTTGGGCCAAAGAGCATGGCATTGAGTGGGTATATCACATCCCCTACCATGCACCAGCCTCTGGGAAAATCGAACGGTACAATGGGCTGTTAAAAACTACACCGAGAGCAATGGGGGGTGGGACTTTCAAACACTGGGATACACATTTACCTAAGGCCACCTGGTTGGTCAACACCAGAGGATCTGTCAACAGGGCTGGTCCAGCCCAGTCAGAACTTCTACATACTGTGGAGGGGGACAAAGTTCCTGTGGTGCACATAAAGAATTTGCTGGGGAAGACAGTCTGGGTTATTCCCACTTCAGGTAAAGGCAAACCCACTCATGGGATTGCTTTTGCTCAGGGACCCGGATATACTTGGTGGGTAATGCGGGAAGATGGGGAGGTCCGATGTGTACCTCAAGGGGATTTGATTTTAGGGGACAATAGTCAATGAACTCAATTGTATGCTGTTGCCTGCTATGTAATACTTATATAGCCCACCAACTAGATGTCCTCAGGTCACCAGTGACTGGCTCTCTGACCGTCGTCCCAACAAAGAATGAACTTTAATGAAACCGGATGAGTTCTGCAGTAAAGGAACGATCAGCATCATCAGGCAACGATCCAGCACTGCACACGGCCTCCCCTGCTCTGAATGACTGTTACAAGAGATGGAGCTTGACGTTGCGGATTGAATGGACTCGGAAGCTTTGTAGGAATTGATCTATGCACTGAGGGATGATCTCTCTCTCCTTCTGTGTGTGTGTGTGGATGTATACATATATATATACGATGGTATATTGAAAATGTGGGATCTGAGCGTGACGTGAATGGTATGGAATAAGGGGTGGAATGTCCTGGGTTCAGCAGTAGCAGTCATTTTTTCTTTTTCCCTTCTTGGTAGCTGCTGCAGCACTGTGTTTTTGATTTTGAGCCTGGGAACAGTGCTGATAACACCAGTGTTTTCAGTTGCTGCTTGGTGATGTTTGGGCTGGCCAAGGACTTGCTGAGTCTCATGCTCTGCCAGGGAAGGGTGGAAGCCGGGGGGAAGCAGAAACAGGACACCTGATCCAAACTGACCAAAGGGGTTATTCCATACCACAGCACGTCATGTCCAGGAGGAAAAAGAACTGGGGGACCGGAACCCGGAAGAGGGGTGGGTTTAGTTCACAGCTCGGTCGTCGAGTGGTGAGCAGTTCTGTCCTCTTCCCTTGTATTTCTCTCGTTATTATTATTATTGGTGGTAGCGGTGGTTTGTGTTGTACCTTGATTGCTGGGCTGTTCTTGTCTCGACCCGTGGGAGTTGCGTTCTTTCGATTCTTCCCCCCCCCCCCCCTACGGAGTGGGGGGGAAGAAAAAACTCTTCCCTTGTATTTTTCTCTTGTGATTATTATTATTGGTGGTAGCAGTGGTGGTTTGTGTTATACCTTAGTTGCTGGACTGTTCTTATCTCAACCTGTGGGAGTTGCATTCTTTCGATTCTCCTTCCCATCCCTCCAGGAGCGGAGGGAAGAAAGAGGGGGAAGTGAGTGAGTGAGCAAAACTGTTTGTGGCTGAGAAGCTTAAACCACGACAGGGCTGTTCAGCCTGGAGAAGAGAAGGCTGCGTGGAGACCTCATAGCAGCCTTCCAATACCTGAAGGGGGCCTATAGGGATGCTGGGGAGGGACTCTTCATTAGGGACTGTGGTGAGAGGACAAGGGGTAATGGGTTTAAACTTAAACAGGGGAGGTTTAGATTGGATCTGAGGAAGAAATTCTTTACTGTGAGGGTGGCGGGGCCCTGGAATGGGTTGCCCAGGGAGGTTGTGAATGCTTCATCCCTGGCGACGTTCAAGGTGGGGTTGGACATAGCCTTGGATGGCATGGTTTAGTGGGAGGTGTCCCTGCCCATGGCAGGGGGGTTGGAACTCGATGATCTTGAGGTCCTTTCCAACCCTAACTATTCTATGATTCTATGATTCTATGATTATTCTTAAACTTATGTTTTAAAAGCATTGTTAGTCCTTGAGGCCAAATTTTAAAAAGAGCAGCAGCAGATGCTCAGAAATTGATAGGGGGGCTCATTTACATGCTCAAGTCAAAGAATATTTAAAAGAAAAAAAAACTTCAAGAAAAATAAGCTCAAACAAGTGGGATTTTCTTGACAAAATCATTCAAAGGATTTTCCCCTCCTATTTGATGCTTTTGTATCCAACAACGTTTTTTTCCCTTTTCGGAAAAGCTTTGGACTGACATTTTTTATAATGTCTTATTAGAATTTACTAAAATAATTTCAGCATAAGACCCATGGCGTCAACTCATCTTTCTTCACTAAATCAATAAGCATACATTAAGGCAGAAAGCATTGGGCTTCCCTTTTACGTCCACAGATGGTGAATTAATGCATACTCATTCCTCTGGTGTATTAATCTTGCCTTTTCTCAAATAATCCGTAAATGAAGCCCAGATGGAAAGAAATATCTTGAAACCTCTCCCTCCTCCTGCCCCTCTCCCTGAAAAATGTTGGGAGACGGGTTTTGGTAGCCTTGATTACACTGCAAATTGTTCTCTGATACCTTAAGTATATTGCTATCTCCCAACAGCAATATAGGATTATATTGCTGTTATAGCACATGATATATTATGGTTCCTATGCTACATCTCTGCTTACAAGATAAGGGATATTAAAAAGAAACCATTGAAAATTTATAACCCAAGTAGCTAGAAACTAATAGACACTAATTCGAGCTCAGTGAATTTAGTGAACAGACTCCAAACAATATAGGATTAAATTTTTCCAAGTCTTACAAAGCTAGAGTTAGCTAGGTATAGGTTCTAAGTTCTTACATTGTTTATATGCTTTTGAAAGTGGTCTTGCTAGATATGATTATGTTCTATTCCTTATTTTTCAAGGGAAAAACTTTTCACGAGATGCCTATAATGCCTTTTGTATATTGCTGCTTCAAGAACTTTGTATGGCTGTTTCCTACGGTATCTTTGCCAGGTGACAGACTAGCAAAGTGGCGTGACCAGTTGTGGTTTAATCACACTGGCATTTCAAGTGGTTTCACAGTGTATATCTATTCAGTAGTTTACAGAACTAAAAGCACAACTGCACAATGGATGCCTTCCCCACACAAGTGGGAAGTAGAGTAATTACAACGTCCCTTAAGAAAATGGACTGGGAAGAGTCATGTCCAGCACCCTCTTCTCTGTAACAGATTTCTTGTGCCTGTTAGGACACACCTGCCTTATTAAAAATATTCACCACTTTCCAGGCTCCAGAGGCATGCCTTTATCTCTTTGCGCTTTCTCCACCTACTCCAACTGGGTCATCTCCAGCGACGTTGTGTTGATTGACCCGTTAAGGGTGGGGAATATCCCATAGTAATAATTTTCTGCAACCACAGTTATGTCATGGCCAATTCTTGATCATCCTGGTGGGAAGAGCTGAACCTCAAGTGAGTCTGTGCTGACATAAAGGCTTTCCAAATTGACAATGAATTTTACCTTGCTATTGCATACCATGGCAAAAATTTAACAAAGGGAATTAAAGAACTGGTCCAGCTACAATTCATCTCATTCTAGTAAAAAAACCCCACAGATATATTATTTTAATCATCAATTATTAAATTGCTTAGAGGAGTTTACTGCACTGGGGAACTCAGAAACATTTTAGACACAATGCCAGCAGCTTGTCTGAAGCCCTGTGTGCAGACACACACATTGAACTACCCATGAACTCAGGGTGGCTTCAGCATTCCTAATAACCAGGTCATGCAGCAGCAGCAGCTCAGACCAAGAAGATATTGCTTTCTAGAGAGTGCAGGAGCAGGAACAGCTCCAAAACCATGTGCCAGGGTTTGAGCTGACAGAAATATAAGCCAAGAAGCCACCTATTTTTGGTTTTATACTACCACGCTCACCTCGAGGCAGAGCACTTTCCTGCAGAAGTTGGTAAATTTGATGGAGAAAGGACTTCTTCAGGAACAAATGAACAGGAAAAACTGAAAGATCAGAATTAATTACCATGAAAGTTGCAACATCTTAAAAAGTTTATGTATATGGATGATTTTGGAGTTCTTTGGATTTTTAAATTTTATTTTATGAGCATTGTAATAGCAAGAAATGTTATTGTTCTGTTTGAATGTGAGTGTTCTATTACAAAACATTCCTTTTAACTTGAGAAAAACCCCCCTCAGTGAATGCTGTGGTTTAAACCCAGCCAGTAACTCAGAACCACGCAAATTCTCACTCACTCCCCCCCCCTTCTTCCTGTCCCCTCTCCCAGTGGGATGGGGAGGAGAATCGAAAGAATGTAACGCCCACAGGTTGAGACAAGAACAGTCCAATAACTAAGGTATAACAAAAAACCACTACTACTACCACCAATAATAATAATGATAAGGGAAATAACAAAGGAAGAGAATACAACCGCTCACCACTCACCGATCGATACACAGCCCGACCCAAGCAGAGATCTGGCCTTCTGGGTAACTGCCCCCAGTTTATATACTGGGCATGACGTGCTGTGGTATGGAATACCTCTTTGGCTAGTTTGGGTCAGGTGTCCTGTCTCTGCTTCCTCCCGAATTCCCCTCCTCCCTGGCAGAGCATGAGACTCAAAAAGTCCTTGGTTGGAGTAAACATTACTTAGCAACAACTAAAAACATCGGTGTTATCAGCATTGTTCCCAGGCTGAAAGTCAAAAACACATCACTGCACCAGCTACTAAAAAGGAGAAAAATGACTACTACTGCTGAACCCAGGACAGCATCCACCCCTTATTCCATACCATTCATGTCATGCTCAGATCCCACATTTTTCAATATACCATCGCTTTTGTCTCTCATATATATATATATATACACACACACAAAGAGAGAGAGATCATTCCTTAGTGCATGGACCAATCCCTATAAAGCTGCTGAGTTCATCCAGTCCATGATGTTGGGCTCCATCCCTTGTAACGCTCTTTCATAGCAGGAGAGATGGTGTGCAGTGTTGGATTGTTGCCTGCTGATGACACCACAGAACTTGTCTGGTCACTGCTGAGCTTGTCTGGTTTCGTCAAATTTCATTCTTTGTTGGGATGATGGTCGGAGGGAAGTCAGGGCCAGTTGCTGGTGACCTGAAGACATCTAGTTGGTGGGCTATTGCTACATAGCAGGCAATAGCATTCAATTAAGTTCATTGACTGTTTTCAAAGAAAATCAAATCCCCTTGAAGTACACATCGGAATTCCCCATCTTCCCACATTACCCACCAAGTATATTCGTGTCCTTGAGCAAAAGCAATCCCATGAGTGGGTTTGCCTTTACCTGAAGCAGGAATAACCCAGACTGTCTTCCCCAGCAAATTCTTTGTATGCACCACAGGAACTTTGTCCCTCTCCACAGTATGTAGAAGTTCTGACTGGGCTGGACCAGCCCTGTTGGCAGATCCTCTGGTGTTGACCAACCAGGTAGCCTTTGGTAAATGTGTATCCCAATGTTTGAAAGTCCCATCACCCATTGCTCTCGGTGTAGTTTTTAACAGCCCATTGTACCATTCGATTTTCCCAGAGGCTGGTGCATGGTAGGGTGTGGTGTATCAAAAACGGACTCCATTTCTGCTGAAATCTGAAGACCTTTATTGCACATCTCGCATCCCTTTTATAGTCTACTAAGCACTAAGCAGTAATTTTCCACTCTTCTTACTTCCTTGTCATCCTGATTCAGCAAAACCACCAATAGTTACAAAGACTATAAATATTTACATTGCTTGGTCTGTTTTTGAGTTGCACATCCTGCTTAATCTTGCAAACCGCCTGCTTTGTTTTGCTAACCGGTCTTGACCCTTCATTGTTCTCTTTACAGTTCCCAAGGCTTAAGCCCGAGCAGGGGAATAACACCTGGATCCATTTCATTAACTATTTCTGTCCCATTACCCACAGTAGGGAACGTGATATACCCACACAATGCCATGCTCTTTGGCCCAAGTGTCTGTAAGGTTGTTCTGGAAATGAGTCCCATTGTCTGACTCAATTCGCTCTGGGGTGCCGTGTTGCCACAAGATTTGTTTCTCAAGGCCCAGGATAGCTTTCTGGGCAGTGGCATGGGGCACAGCTTCGCGGGGGTTTAGGAACAACGAAACAAAGATCAATGTGATCCACGCTAAACAATTTATTGTGTGCAATCGTGCCTTTTATAGGAAAGTTTCAGAACAGTAGAACATTCGATAACACTTGATTGGTTAACTTCACTTAGCCGAGTGCTAGCAACAGTTTAATGATTGGTTAACTATTACAGAATGTTGAAGATGCTATTGGCAGTGAGGGATCAGCCAAAGAAATTTCTTACCAGTGGAGTTCTCTCATTCAAAGGCTGGATTGCTCACATGTCTGTTAACTGAAAGGAATGCTTCCACAATACCCTCTTCTTGGTTTTGAGCAATCCAGATTTGATTTAGCATTCTGTTTACAAATTTCTTCAGTATAGTAAATACAATAGTGCATGCAAGCAAAATTAGTAATATAATGCCTAAAACCTTCAAAGCAATAATTATCCAATTTTTAATCCAAGTCCCTATTCCCCATCCTGAAAAAATGTTGCGGAGCCAATCATCTAATGGATTTATACCTTGTTGGATTTTTTAAGAGCGTTCCTTTAGATAGGTCAATTGTTTGTGAACGCTCTTACTGTGATCAGACAGATTCACACAACACATACCTTCAAAGTCCTCACAGCCATGACCCTGTGCCAACAGCAAAAAGTCGATGGCTGTGCGGTTCTGCAGTAGGGAGTGTCGTAAGCTATTTTGATCCATTAATAATTCTGTGAGAATGGCAGTAGTTACGTTAGCCTGCTTTTCTGCCCAACAAGCTAACTGGGCTATTGTTCTTAGGGCATTTCCTGCAGCCACTCCAGGGACAAATAGTGACAGAGCTACTAGAGCAGCTCTGCTAAGTAATTGAACATTGTCATTACAATCAGGGGTGAGTCCTATTGATCGCTTAGATCTAGAGCGGAGAATATGACTAAGATTACTCAATTCTGTAAACTTTGGTGCAAAAATAGTCAGTGAGCCCAAATAGTATGGTCCTCCAACAATGTCTTTTGGTATTCCTTGCCATGCCCTATCCCCACAGATTAAAAAGACATCTGGTGGTAGGGCCTTGGCAGATTTGTTATTCCAAAGGAGGGGCACTGACCCAGGCTGGTGAGTAGATCCGTATGCCTTAAAGGCTGTTGCCTTCCCAGCCGTATCATTTATCCCACAATATTCATTAGCGTACCAATAGGCGCTATCTTTGGGCGAAACATCTGGTGAGTTGATGGAATATGGGCAGCCTGCATATTTACATCCAAACATTATGCAGGTTTGTGTCCAGTTTTGTGAGCTATTCCCAATTGCTTGCGATGCCATTAAATTTAATTCTTGTGGATCCCAAGGGAGTGTCCTATTCAATCCAGATATCAATTTTGCTGAGCAATCCGCAGCATTTGTCGACTTACTGCAGTTGTTGATCGAAAATGCCTTAAAGCTGTTCTCATTATACCCAGGTGTTCCTATTAAACATGTTTGAAATGATCTGTGGCTGATGCCATAGCAAGACAAAATTCTGACACCCCATTCTCACTGGCCCATGTTACCCACAAATTTTTTCTAGGATTAATTTCATGTAACAGAGATACAGAATTATATACAAAGAGCAAAATTAACAGCTTAACCACTAACAGGTTCTTAATCATCACTGACATCTTCTGCTGTAGAGGAGAGGCTTTCTGCTGAGTTTCGCCAGGGCCGTATCCAATGAGCCGGTATCCACCGAATGCCTTGATCTGTAAGCAAACATATAACCTCTTCCTGTTAGCTTAACTTCTGCGGGTTTTGCCTTATCATCTTCTAGCAGCTGCTGCAAATTTGCATGCCCTAACATCTCTTTTACAAGTGACAAATCCATACAATACAAGGTGTAGTTTCTTATTAGCAACTGGCTAGTAAGTACAGGTGGTGTTATACACAAAATCACAGCCTCTAATAAGAGCTACTTTACATGCACACACATTCAAGCTCCTGTAGCTAAGGCATTGGGTTTTTCCGCTCGTCCATCCAGCTCATGACAAGGCCTGAGAAACTTTGCAGGCAGCCTCCATGGACCTGTAGGTAGAACACAAATATATCCCTTCCCCCATGCCATCAGTTCTCGAGAAGTAAGTCAAGCTAAAAATGATTCCTTAAAGCAAAGGCATTCTGATGAAACAAGAATGTGAAGCAGGTGCAGAAGCAAACTGCACCGTATCTCTGCCACCCTGGTGCTGTTTGGGTGGAGGTTGGTAAAGCTTGGATTCTCCCCTAGGTTACCTTAAACACACTAAGCAGTACTGCTTGGCAGGAGCTACAAATGCCTGCCTGCCCAGCAGCAGCTACAGCTGCCTGCCTGCTGAGCAGCAGCCATAAATACCTGCTGGCAGCAGCACCTCTGCATTAACCCTTTCTTGCCCAAAATGTTAATCTGCTACCCATTAAAAACTTTTACATTAACCCAATAACAAAAAATACACAGAACACTGTCTGCCCTCAACAGACACACACATACACACACATTCATGGGATCCCACAAACACACTCCACACAACTACAATATGTGAAACACAAAATGCAGACAATCATTACTCCCACTACATGGTCACACGTACAAAATGTAGTTGCAATGACCCTGTGAAGACAATCAGGAAACCAGCTCCGAGCAGCATCATCGCAGTGCAAGGTGGCAGGCTCAATCTCAGCGGGCGTCCCCGCAGAGGCTCTGCCTCCCTCACATTGCATGAGGCTTGGGCTTTTATACTGACCAAAATGCACACTCATTCCAATGCAGGTGGCCAGCCTACATCGGGAGAAGTGGCCAGCAGTATCAATACAGGTCTGCAAGGGTCGATAGAAACACAGACGTAGTTACATTTGCTAACTTTTAGTACATGAATATCACAGAGAGACTATAAGCACACAATACATCTGCATCCCCCACCCATCTTACTTTTCCCTTTATAACTGCCTATTTATCATGGGGATCTGGGGGATCTAAATCAGGCTTCTTTTCCGGATCAACAGGTCTCGGGTCAAAAGGACTATCCAGGTCAGCATCAGAATTATCAGGCATCAGAATCTCAGGAGCAGCAACAGCAGTCTGATGAAAATGCACAGGCTCCTCATTAATGTGTTCTGGAGTTTCAGTGTTATCAAGTGCAATTAAAACATTTTCTCCCGCAGGTTTCAGGTGATCTGAGAGTAGGCTTTTTCTCGGGATTAACAGGGTCTGGGGCAAAAGGATTGCCTTTATCCCCATCCTCAGCCTTCACAGCCGTGGCAGCAACTGGCGGAGGTTCGGAGGGGTGGGGGGGTGGGGGTGGTGGTGGGGGGGTTTGGGCTCCACTATCTCATTCTTTGACTTAGCCGTGTCGGAGAGCTGTAAATTTCTAAGTCCGTCATGAAGTGTCTGTACTTTCTCATCTAACAATCCTGTCCATTTGTCCCAACCTTGACGATCTTGAGGATCAGGCTCTGGGGGGAGGGAGGCCAGGGTCGGCGAAAGTGATAAAGGAAGATACAAATTTGTATCCCCTGGCCCATCCATCGGTTCTGTTTTTTTCACATTTGTTCCATGGGGGTGGAAAAGCTCTTCTGCTTGCATATTTTTTAAGGAGTCAGTGATTAATCTCCACACAGTGGGATATCTGCTTGCCTCCTGCAATAATTCTTTTGTTGAGTCATTTAGTTCTTTCGGTTTTTCTGCTTCTTCTGGGGTAGAGACATTAGAGTCAATGGGGGAATGGTTTGGGGTGGAGGTAAGGGAATATTCTGACACACCAGGCCTATAATCTGTGGATGCCTTCACCTCACAGCGAGGTTCGATATCGTCAGGATCAGTAGCAATATCAGATTTCGATCTCTCTTTACTGGGCATGGCTTGAAAACCCCTCTTAATCGTCTTTGCAATTTTCGGGTAAGTTTTCCCTCCGGTATAATGATCGAAGGGACTCCGATCGGGGTTCTTGGAACCCTTTGTCAGGGGCTCTGCGAGTAATTGGGAGGCGGGGGGGGGGGGGGCGGGAGGCTCAAGCGGGGATCCGGGTGGGGGGGCGCTGGGGGTTGCGGATGGCATTGCCGGAGATAAGGCTTTCACTGCTGAAGCAGCTGCAGCTCTCTCTGATTTCATATCCCGCAAAGTCTCTCGGACAAGTTTCCATAGCGTGGAATATTTTTGGGCCTCACGTGCTGCCTTCCCCCCATCAGTTATAGTGTCCCAGAGCTGTACGCCTATCGTCTCCCATGTGGATATTTCAAATGTTGTTCCAATCCCACTAAATAGCCCCTTTTCTTTACTCCACTGGAGTAGCCCTTTAAGTACATCTTCTTCATATTTAATCCCTCTCCTTGAGAGGATGCACTGGAGGAGATTAAGGACAGCTGTCTCTTCCTTAGTTTGAGCCGCCCCCATTCCTCCCCGACCGCCACTTGCCTTTATCAAAGTGGACACTTTTTTGCGGAGACACCCTTTTTCTCCTGCGGCACGGCCATGCTCCTTCTACTCGGCAATGCTCCTGCCGGCTGCTTTTCGGTCGGCCTCCCACCCGTCAGGTCTGCGCTGATCTTCACCACCGAAGCAGCTCTCAGGAGGCAGAGCTGGGGGTCCCTGTTCGGGTGCCACTCTTCGCGGGGGTTTAGGAACAACGAAACACAGATCAATGTGATCCACGCTGAACAATTTATTGTGCGCAATCGTGCCTTTTATAGGAAAGTTTCAGAACAGTAGAATCATAGAATCATAGAATAGTAAGGGTTGGAAAGGACCTCAAGATCATCGAGTTCCAACCCCCCTGCCATGGGCAGGGACACCTCCCACTAAACCATGCCATCCAAGGCTATGTCCAACATTCGATAACACTTGATTGGTTAACTTCACTTAGCTGAGTGCTAGCAACAGTTTAATGATTGGTTAACTATTACAGCATATGTTTCAAGGTTACAGTTAACATTCCTTCTCTGCGTATCTCTCTCAGTAGTTTTCCGTGCTAACTTTTCCCAAGGCTTCTGCACATACACGAACTTTAGTAACCCTCAGGCGAGGCCTCAATGCCTGCGGGTCACTACCTTACAATTGTCAAGCAATTGTCTGGATTGCTCACATGCCCGTTCACAGCCAAATAGCTCTCCACAGCACAGCGTATGCTTCCAGCCATCCGGTGGTTGCTTCCACCATGGAAAGCACATGGCAGATTGGTGGGAGTGTGATATAGTCAACCTGCCAGGCCTTCCCATATTTGCGCTTCAGCCATCGTCCTCCATACCAAAGAGGCTTTAATCGCTTGGCTTCCTTAATTGCAGCATGTTCCACAGTTGTGAATAACACGAGCAGTAGTGTCCATTGTTAAGTCAAGTCCACCCCTTGATCACAAGCCCATCTGTATGTTGCATTTCTGCCCTGATGGCCTGAAGTGTCATTGGCCCACCGGGCCAAAAATAATTCACCCTTATGTTGCCAATCTGACTCCATCTGAGCCACTTCAATCTTAGCAGCTTTATCCATTTGTTGGTTGTTCTGGTATTCCTCAGTGGCCCAACTCTCGGGTACATGAGCACCATGGGCAGGGCCAAGGACATGCTGTGGTATGGAATACCTCTGGGTAGTCTGGGTCAGGTGTCCTGTCTCTGCTTCCTCCTGGCTTCCCCTCTTCCCTGGCAGAGCATGAGACTCACAAAGTCCTTGGTCAGAGTAAATATTACTTTGCAGCCACTAAAAACATGTTCCAAGGATGAAAGTCAAAACCACAGCACTGCACCAGCTACTAAGGAGAAAAATGACTGCTGTAGATGAACCCAGGACAGTGAGGAAACTGAGAAATCTGTGTGGGCAATGAGGAAAACAGATCTGAACTGGAAACCAAATGAAAAATAAGAATCAAAAATAGCAAATAAAAATTACCAAAAAAATATTGAAGTAAACCTAGTTTAATATTGGTCAGTGACCTTTACTTTAACCCTCAAAAAGTAAAAAATATCTAGACAATCAAAATGTTTGCAAGAAAACTTGCAATGAAAGTACTCATCTCTACTCCACTAAACATAAAAGTAGGATCCACTGGAGTGTTCACTATTTCTCATCCACAAATTCACTCAAAATAAAAAGAATAAAAGAGTTACACTTTAGTCTGAGTAGTTAATTGTTCAAGAAAACAGAATTTCCCCCAAGACTGATAAATACCATAGGCTATTTCAAATAATGGAGTAGTAAATCAAATAGGAGTGCTGTTACATTATACAATGAAATCAAAGTGATTTGCAGAACCCTAAATGTTTCTTCATTACCCTTAATTCTATACCATTAATGAGGAACGCTGATAAGGTTTTTAGGCAGGGAACCAGAAAATTATGGATATTTTTATTGAAAGCATTTTCTCTCAGTGCTTTTGGTTGAAAAGATAAGGAAATATTGCATAATCTTTTATGAGGTTGTAATAAAACCCCCCTGTAAATGAACCTGTAACTGTAAGCTTTGTCAAAAGTTGAGAACAGGACCAAGTCATGCTACTGTCCTGGATTTAAAAAAGAAAATAAAGAGAATATTTTATATCTTAGTATGCTTTTTGCATGACAAAAAAACAGGGGAGGATGCTGCCTATTTTCTGGTTCACTTTGGGTTCTGCCAACCCCTTGGAGATTTTCTCAATAATGGATGATTTTCTCCATCAAATCCAAGTGGGGCTGCACATGTGTTTGGAACTGAGCGTCTCTGCTCGCAGCAAGGGAACAGCTGACAAACCCTTGTGACTATTCCCCAACAGCAAACTGCCACCTGGGCAGACCTTAATCTGGATAGTTCATAAAACACCATGCTCTCCAATGCAGGGAACACTGCTTTAATTCTTCTGAACTGGGTTAAAGGAAACATGCTAATAGAGGGGTTGCTGTTAGTGCACCTGCTGTATACAACCCTGTGTAGCAGTGACAGAAAAGCCATAACTCACTGCTACTAGTGAGCTTTCTTTTATTTATTGAGTTCAGCCAACAGACTTCCAAGTGATTTAGGTGTTTCTCATGATAAAAACAGTATAGTAGTCAAGATTTTTTACAAATCTACCATTGCATCAGCAATGGAAAGGGAGCAGGCAGGAAGGCAGAGAGGAGGAAATGATTTGGGTGTAAATAAGCATGGTTTAGTCTTTCTGCTGACCAGTATTAGCACAGACCAGGAGGTTTTACTGCTCTACAGGCACATATTTTATTTCTTTTTAGCACAGAAAAAGAGACAATATATGTACAAAGAGACAGAGTAGCACACTAGTGGAATGGCAAGATGACAAGTAAAAAGGAAAGCAACAAATGGCAAGAATCAAAACAAGGGAGGCTCTGGGGAAAGGAAAATCAATTACAAAAGGGAATAAAAAGATCACTGTAAGAGGATGACAGGAATTCCTAATGTAAAGGATTTAGCAGTGAAGGACAGATTCCCTTTTTACTTTTGTACTTAAAGGCACAATATATGTTAACTCTGATGAGCATTTTTGAACTTTGAACTCTTCGACCTTTAAAGACTCCAAAATAAACCCCAGCCAACTCTGAAAAAATGGCAACAAACAGCAGAGTCTGTTCCTCAGATGGCTTTGTCTGCACACCAGTGGCATTGTTTGGCTATGTCCAGCACCACTGTGGTGGCAGCAGCTCCTGCAGACATACAGACAAGATGGACAGGGGCCAAACTTTGCTCCTGCACCCCAGCCTCCAACTGGAGTCACCTGCTGAATTTTTCCAGGATTGTCCGGTCATTATGGCAGTGAGTAAAAGAATTAGGCTGGGGACACAGACTGTTATTACTTCTGCTTTATAATGGATACCAGAAAAAGTAATTTTGCCCTAGTTTGCACCTTTCCTCCTTCCTCTAGTTTGCCCAAATGAGGTTACAACACAGTATTAATCATGGAATAATTTATGCCAAGGTATAAAACACCCAGAGCCATTTTACATTACAGAGACCTTTAAGACCTGCCCAGCTGAATAAAAAAGCTGTTTTCAATCACTACATAAGCAACTCTAGGCCTCAGAGGAAAAAAAATGCCACCCTGATATAAGGAAAGCAAGTGCCTGGAAAACAGAGGGTTAAAATACTTTTAACTTAACTTAGGTCTAAGACGGAGAACAAGGTTTGTGTTGTAGGTCTGTGGTGTGACAACAGAGTTTAGTAGTCTTACTAACAAGAGTGAATTATTTCTTTTTATCCTTCTAATGAGTGAATTCTTTCTTACCATCCTTCTAATTTATCAGTTAGTTTGGAGACAGTAAATCCCGAACATCTGCTAGCTTAGGATACTCCTTGTCTGCCCATCCTGTCCTGCTTGCAATAAATTTTGTACGAAGGTCACACTGCTCTAAATCTTTGCCAGCTATCAGAAACTTGCAGATATGGCTGGTTTCAGCTAATTGTGATTACTGCGTGTCTTGGGTTCAGCAGTAGCAGTCATTTTTTCTCCTTCTTGGTAGCTGGTGCAGCGCTGTGCTTTTGATTTTCGGCCTGGGAACAGTGCTGATAACACCAGTGTTTTCAGTTACTGCTTGGTGATGTTTAGGCTGGCCAAGGACTTTGTGAGTCTCATGCTCTGCCAGGGAGGAGGGGAAGCCGGGGGGAAAGAGAGACAGGACACCTGACCCAGACTAACCAAAGAGGTTATTCCATACCACAGCACATCATGTCCAGGATGTAGAAATGGAGAGCAGGGAACCGGAAGGGTGGTGAGGGTGCACTGTGGGGGGTGCACTGCTTGGTCGGGCTTGATATTGGGTGGTGAGCTATTGTATTCTTTTTCCTTGTATTTCTGTTGTCATTATTATTATTGGTGGTAGCAGTAGTGATTTGTGTTATACCTTATTTACTAAACTGTTCTTATCTCAAGCTGTGGGAGTTGCATTCTTTCAATTCTTCTTCCCATCCCTCCAGGAGCAGAGGGAAGAAAGAGTGGGGAGTGAGGGAGAGAGCAAAACTGTGCATGGCTGAGAAGCTTAAACCATGACAGTTCTTTTTGGCGCCCAACGTGGGGCACGAAGGGTTGAGATAACGACAGGATTAATAGCCACTCGTCACAATGCTGATTTATTGGCTCTCAAAGTTGTTGCTCTGGTTTTCATGGTTTCAGCCTGTTGTACCTTACTTACTGCTGGTATATATTATCTTAGCATTCGGATATGGGTTTTGGGTTAAGGTTCTTGTTTCAGTGTACTTTATTGGAATGGCTTGTGATACGGGCAGGCTCCAGAAGCGGGGGGGGCAGATGTGGACGTGGGTGTGGACATGGACTTGTACCTGGCAGCTCGGCTGCTCTTCACCGTCCTGGCCCTCGGCCTTGCCTCCGTCTTTGCGAGGCTGTGGGGAGCCGAGGGGGGGCGGCCCGGGGAGCCGAGGGGGGGCGGCCCCGGGAGCCGCCGGCGGCAGAAACGGCCCGGGAGGGCGGCCCCGGGGACCAGGAGCTGAGCCCCGCGACCGAGCCCAGCCCCGCAGCTGCCAAGCAGCGGGAGGGGGGGATGGAGAAGCCGAACCCCGAGGCCGAGCCGAGCCCCACAGCAGCAGAGAGCATTCCCCAGCAGCCGCCCACAGAGCCCCACGAGCCCGAGCCCCAGGAGGATGCAGGAGACCACACAGCACTTCCCAGCAAGGCAGAGGAGGAAGATTTGGACTCAGACAAAGAGCAGCTGGTGGTGAGAGAGTCGGCAAGCCCAGCAGCTACACCAGCCCCAGTGACAAGTACATCAGCCTCATTTGAGAGTTCTGAAGGGTTTGAATGGCCTTTGGGTACCCTTGAGACCTGCCTGCTGATTCTGATGGGGATCAGCATGTTGGCATGCATACAGAGTGTGTTTTACCCACAACCATTTTCTCTGGTCCCGAGAGTTAAGCAGGGTGGGGTGTGGGCCTTGTCTGGGGTTAGACTAGGATGCAAGGTGACCAAGAGATTTTCCCCAAGGCTGGACAGTCATGAGTGGCAGGGTGTGTGGGACAGTATGGGTGAGTATCTAGTCCACTGGTCCTCTCCAGTGCTTTGGAAGCATTGGAGATGGAAGGCAGCTGTATGGAGTCCCCAACGACAAGCTGCAGAAACTGCTGGAGGGGAGAGTGAATTGTTTTGAGCCTGGTGGGCCTATGACACTTCAGGCCATTAGGGCAGAGATGCAACATACAGATGGACTCATGATCGAGGGGTGGACTTAGCAATGGACACTATTGCCCAGGTTATTCACGAGTGTGAACACTGCACACAGCCTCCCCTGCTCAGGAAGACTTTTACAAGAGATGGAGCCTGATATCACGGACCGAATGGACTCAGCAGGTTTAAAGGGATTGGTCCATGCACTGAGGGATGATCTCTCTCCCTCTGTGTGTGTGTGTGGATGTATATATACACATGTGATGGTATATTGAAAATGTGGGATCTGAGCAGGATGTGAATGGTATGGAATAAGGGGTGGAATGTCCTGGGTTCAGCAGTAGCAGTCGTTTTTTCTCCTTCTTGGTAGCTGGTGCAGCGCTGTGGTTTTGATTTTTGGCCTGGGAACAGCGCTGATAACACCAGTGTTTTCAGTTACTGCTTGGTGATGTTTAGGCTGGCCAAGGACTTTGTGAGTCTCATGCTCTGCCAGGGAGGAGGGGAAGCCGGGAGGAAGGAGAGACAGCACACCTGACCCAAACTGACCAAAGAGGTTATTCCATACCACAGCACGTCATGTCCAGGATGTAGAAATGGAGAGCAGGGACCCGGAAGGGTGGTGGGGGTGCACTTTGGGGGGTGCACTGCTTGGTTGGGCTTGGTATTGGGTGGTGAGCAATTGTATTCTTTTTCCTTGTATTTCTGTTGTCATTATTATTATTGGT
Source organism: Amazona ochrocephala (assembly GCA_039720435.1). NCBI lineage: Eukaryota > Metazoa > Chordata > Aves > Psittaciformes > Psittacidae > Amazona > Amazona ochrocephala. The sequence goes on from CM077908.1 coordinate 24,803,966, forward strand.
GGTAGCAGTAGTGATTTGTGTTATACCTTATTTACTAAACTGTTCTTATCTCAACCTGTGGGAGTTGCATTCTTTCGATTCTCCTTCCCATCCCTTCAGGAGCGGAGGGAAGAAAGAGTGGGGAGTGAGTGAGAGAGCGGCTGCGTGAGTTTATAAAGACTTAAACCATGACACTGCGGCATCCAACTGTTCCAAAGGTGAAAAGTGCACTGTGAGGAAGGCTGCGTACTTCATCTTGAAGACCCCTGCCCACGGCCATCGGAGGGCAGTGCACAAGCGCCAAAAGGGAGGAGACTTATGATAATGAGTACCTAAACTAATTGTAATATCCTCACCCCTCTCTCGGGAACCTAATGAATATGCATGTTTGTGTGTAATAAATATCTGCTTGCTTAACCCCTCGGTGTGCAAGTTAGGAGGAGTGATCCCCCTTGCACCTGGTGCCGTAATAAACATACCTGCTTTATAACTCTCCTTGAGTTGTAGAGTCTGCTTCCATGCTTCAACCCTTTTTAGCCCTCTTTTAGCAAGTTTCTGGGAGCAAATAAGACCATCCTCAGCCATTTGCAGTGATTCAAATAGGGTTAGCTAGAGATCTTTAATAAACACATGAACACATCTCTGCCTTCACATGGTAATGGATGCTTATCATCCCAAGAACCGTAAATTACAGAGATCATCCTTAAACCTTAACCTTTGCAAAAGGCTTGCAAGGGGAAAGCAGAGCAAACCCCTCACCTTTTCTGCACTCATCTCGGTGGTGCATTTTTGCACTGAGTGAGAATGAGGAAACCTGTTTACATCTCCTGGGCTTTACTGCCCCGTCCCTATCTGCACTCTCTCCACAAAGCATAAAATACTGCCATCTACTGACACTGCGTTTTAACAACTCCTGTGTACTCATAAGACCTTGAAGGACGATTTTTCTATCCCTTCATCACTGTATTAACTCTGTAACTGGGGCATGCCACTCAGATGTTACTAAAAGCAGCTGTAAACTGATACTGGAAGAAAATATACTAGTGCTAGCAGGGCTGTTTCAAGGGATTTAATCTACTGGTGGCAATCCAGAGCCCCTAATGAAAAGGCAAAGAAATTGTGCAGGTCTGGATTTTTCTCTGGAAAACACAGGAAGTTGTAATGGGGAATGCAAACATGGTTAGCTGTCCTCAGCAGTGCTCAAAATGCATGTTGTTGGGTGAGGTGCACATGAAATCCATTGTCACGTTATTTAAGACAAGAGGAAACACCTGAAAGGAAGGACCAGAGACAAAGCAATGCAGCTTGCAGCAGTAATGTGAGTGGAGCCACCAGTGTCATATATGGGGGGAAAAAAACATGTTTGGGAGCTGCACAGCTGCAGAGAGGATGTGTCATCTCCTGCCATCCACTGTCAGCTAAGGCACTTTTTCTAAAACTACTTCACTGAGTTAACATTTCCCAGATAGGTTAAAAAAAAGGGGAAAAGGGAGCATGATTTCTCTGGTTTGGAGATCTGTGGTTAGAATCAGTCAGTGTTGATATGAACATCAGTTTCTAATAACACCAAAATCACAGGGTAAAAATGAGATCAGCCCCAAAGGTAGAAATACTCCTCGTACTTTCATATTGCTTATAGACACTCTACACCCAAACGCCAAACATGTGAGCTAAACAGTGTGCCACGGACATACCTAATACTGCTGAAGAGGGTTTGTTTTGAGGCATACGTATAACCCAGGTTTTCAAAGCATATAAACTGCATAAAAAACATGTACACATGTCAGGACGACCTTGATTTGGGAATAACTTTAGCCTGCAGCACCTACGTTAGCATGTCCTGGAGGCTAGTGTCTCAGTTCCCAGCAGAATTACTTAAAACTTGATGTTTCCTGCATCTCCCTGTGCTGGGTGAGGTGCCCCCACGCCTGCTGACATCCACGTTACTGCTCTTCCATCTTCCCACCCATCTAATTGCAACAGGCTTTGGCTCCTTGTCCAGAAGTTCTCAAGTGACAAATGAATCTGTGTAGCTTTCCGTTTACCAGCCTCCTCAAAGAGGATATGCAAGTGATTGATTACAGCACTTTATCAGATGCCAGCACTGAGATTTTTACCTTTCCTGTTGCTTTTACAATGACGATAAGTTGTTACAATCTTTACTTTACAAGACAGCTCTCATTGCCCAGGCCAACTGAACGGGGTTGCTGATTGCCATTGCTTCCCTGCAGGTATAAAGGCCAGTGATTTATGGTAGGGAAAATTAATATTAACCATAAATATCTTAATAACTATCCATCTGGAAGAGAGAGCAGGCTATGCATCCAGCACAGACTAATTCCTTTTTAACAGGCAGCATCTACAGCACTCTGTAAAGCAATGCTTTTGGCAGGGGGTGTTGCTGAGGTTATAGAAAGGGCTTTTAATCTGCAATAGGAAATATGCCACAGCAGTGCTGACTGCTGCTCTCTGCTCAGCCCTGCTAGTCTGAGTCCCACAAGAGCTGATTATCTTGTATTAAACAGATAGATGCAGTCTTCCACTCCCAGCCAACAACTGGACCCAAAACCCCCAGCCACAGGTAGGGCTGTGCCCGGTCTGCCATCAGCATGGCTGCAGCCACCCTCCAGCTCCCACATACCAAAAAGGGACCTTGCATCTCCCAACCTCAATATGAGGATTGTAAACTCAGGTAAAGGCTGAGGAATTTGGTAAAAATTTGGGTCTTCTTCATCCAAGAAGGCTTATAGGTAGTTTGATGCAAAGCTGGCAGAGAAGGTGGAAGGTGGACACTGGGATGCTGTGCTTTTCTAAACTAGTTTCCTGCACAGTAAGATGGGAGGTCTGGAGACATATCTGTGTCACCACCCTGAGGGTCCTGTGTCCAAAAAGAGCTGCTTCTTACCACATCACCCATTGCTCTTTTGTTCTCACCCCAACTCTTTGGATCAGCATCTTTCCCCATATATCAACCTCCCTCCTCCTCTCTTAATTCAGACTTCAAAGTAACCATATCCCATCAGCACTTTCACTGCAGGGGGAGATAAATGAGTCTGAGAATAGTTCTCATTTTTTAACTTTTGGTTCACATGGTCTCTTTCAACCCATAACGAGGTTTCATCTGTATCGCATCCTCTGCAGAGGTCTAAGCCAAAAGACCTCCTCAGCATTTACACCGAGATGAAGTATTAGTGAAAATAAAATTACTGCAGTGCAGCCCTGGCTCTGCCTGGAGGTAGGATCATTTACAGTTTCTTTGAGATGAGCTGAGGTCTGGCGGGAAACACTGTTCATGTATTAAGTATGCCTCCTGACTTTCTATTTGGGATCATTGTTATGAGAGAGTCCCACACAGAAGTGAGTGATGAGGAGCCACAAAAACAGTTCAGAGGTCTGGCCATTTCCCTGTTCAGCCATGCTATTTGATGGAGTGTAGCTGAAAATATTGTTTAAGGGCTCTACTGTTTTAGCAAAACTCTTCAAAGTTCCCTGGACCAAGATGAAAATAGCTTTCCACCAATCTTCCCTTTCCTTACTTCTGATGAATTTAAAAGCAAGACCTTCTTATATTTACTTTTTTTTTTTACTTCAAAATTAGTCTAAAGTTCTGGAAATGGTCTACAAAAAGATTGTTTGGGTTACTGTCATGGTTTAAGCCTCTATAACTCATGCAGTCGCTCTCTCACTCACTCCCCCCTCTTTCTTCCCCCAGTCCCCGGGGAATGGAGAGGAGAATCAAAAGAATGCAACTCCCACAGGTTGAGATAAGAACAGTTTAGTAACTAAGGTATAACACAAACCACTACTGCTTCCACCAATAATAATAATGACAAGAGAAATACAAGGAAAGAATACAATCACTCACCACCAATCTCCAGCCCGACCAAGCAGTGCACCCCCCCACCCTTCTGGGTCTCTGCCCTCCGTTTTTACCTCCTGGACATGACGTGCTGTGGTATGGAATAATCTCTTTGGTCAGTTTGGGTCAGGTGTCCTGTCTCTGCTCCCTCCTGGCTTCCCCTCCTCCCTGGCAGAGCATGAGACTCAGTGAGTCCTTGGCCAGACCAAAACGTTCTAAGCAGGAACTGAAAACACTGGTGTTATCAGTGCTGTTCCCAGGCCGAAAGTCAGAAACACAGTGCTGCACCAGCTACTAAGAAGGAGAAAAATGACTGCTGCTGAACCCAGGACAGTTACCTATGGTACATGAACAGTAGACACTGAAGTAACTAAATCCTGGTGTGACTAGAAAAGTTCCTATACAGGAAAAAAAGAAGAAAGAGAACCAGTGTACCCCTGGAGAGCTGAACATACCCTTTGAGGTGTTCATGAGGCATCAGGTTTCTTTAAGCTAACAGTGAAAACAAGATGTCACCAAGGAGTAAGGCAGTTGGTGAAACACTTGTGGAAGGTGACAAATGCTCCATGGTGCTGTATTTATTTTACAGCCCTGCAGCTAGTTTGTGTACACCACACATAGCTGTCCTGGAGAGCACGTCTGCAAACACACCAGAGCAATAAATGTGGGCTGCAGATGCTGCTTTATTGGACATATCCCCAATGAATCCCTTCTGATAAGTACAGAAGGTGTGGAGATGTTACTTCTCCTTTTACATGCCTCATTTTGCTATTTGTCACAGTTTTCATTCAACGCTTTCCCTTGGAGCATCAGTATTGACAGACCAGTGTGTTGGCTGCAGATTAACTATAACTGTTTAGGTGTTTAAATCCTCTCATAGTCTCCCCAGCATCACCAGAAATGTTTAACATGTCAGAACCTGATAAGAAAACTTCTGTGTTCACTGCCACAATGTATAGAACCAGCCTTTTCCACAACTGCCTGTAAAAATAAAGCCCAGATCAAATTTGCCCAGCAAAGATCAGTGTTTCCTGCAGAGATTATTACCTCATGACACACTCTGCAACTCTGGCACATGGGATGGCAGATGCTGCCACACCTCAGTGCTGGTTTTCATGAACTAAAAAGCAGCTTTTTCAGATCTTCTGGAATCAGGATCTAATGCAAAACCTCATCAAGCTCTGACTTCTCCAAGTGAAGTGACTTGTCTATGTTGAAGGTCAGTCACTTTTGCATGAACAACCCTCCCTTCAAAATCACACACCCCCCCCAAGTGAACACATCAGTTCCCACCGGGCAGAGACACATTTAAGCCATCGTGTGTTGGCACAGGGATTTTAGACTCTTCTTGGTCTGGTTTGGTTTTAAGCACTGAGATAATGCATTATCATGCTGTAAAGCCTGAAATGGAGGTGGAGGGGCTAGGATTCGTGGAGAGAAGAAACTGATTTCATGAGATGAAGTAAGAAGAGGTGACAGCCCAGGTGTGCTGGCTCCAAGTGCCACCATAGCTGAGTTTACTCCACAGAAACACTGAAATTTCTCATCTCCGTTATGGTTTTGCAGTGGTACAGATGATATTTAACCATGGGAAAACCAACACCACCATCTTCCCAAGACAAAGACTAAGAGGTGGAGGTTTTATCAAGCTGTTATTGTTTGATGCCCTTCCATGTCTCAGAAGATGTGGAGGCTGCTTTTCAGCACATTGCCTGAAGTTACAGTGCACCTGTCCTGGGTTCAGCAGTAGTAGTCATTGAGCAATGATGGGTGGTGAGCAACTGTATTCTCTCCCCTTGCTATTTCCCTTACTGTTATTATTACTGGTGGTAGCAGTAGTAGTTTGGTATTATACCTTAGTTACTGGACTGTTCTTGTCTCAGCCCATGGGAGGGTATTTCGATTCTCCTCCCCATCCCTCCAAGAGTGGGGGAAGGAATAAAGGGGGAGTGAAAGAGCGGCTGCATGGTTCTGAGTTGCTAGGTGGGCTTAAACCATGATAGCTCTTTGTGGCGCCCAACATGGGGCACGAAGGGTTAAGATAATGACAGATCTGACCAGAGTGTGTCTAATCGTACTTGTGATAAGCATTCAATGTTTCAGATTAATAGTTACTCTTCACAGTGTTGATTTATTGGCTCTCAGAGTTGCTGTGCTTGGTCTCAGAGTTTCAGCATGTCATGCCTTACTTACAGCCAGTATTTGCTGTTTTAGTGTTTATCAGCTGGGGGGCCTGGGCTAAGGTTATTGTTTCACTGTACTTCATGTTAATGACTTGCAATACAGTAGTCACTGATCATGAAATTGGTCTGGCTTGCATTCCCAGTGTGGTCATCACCTCTATACTTTGGGAGGTATATAATGGAATTAAGCAATTACACATCTTTTTTTTCCTCCTCGGGTGGTCAACCTATGAAGGAGACATTCCCTTACATCCCCCACTCCTCCACTGGGCTATTTACAGCATCATTTGAAAATTCTATAGGTTTTGGATGGCCTTTGGGTACCCTTGAGTCCTGCCTGCTGCTTGTGCTAGGGATCAGCATGTTGCTACACATGTGGCATGTATTTTACCCACAGACATCCCACCCTAAATACACCCTATTTTGTCTGATCTTGAAAGTTAGCAGGGTTAGGTTTGGGTCTGGTCTAGGGTTAGACAATGATATAGGAGGACCACCAACAGATTTTCCCCAAGGCTGGACAGTCATGAGTGGCAGGGTGTGTGGGACAGTATGGGCAAGCACTTGGGCCAGTGGGCCCCTCCGGTGCTTTGGAACTTCACCCCTGAACAAGTGCAAAATCTGGAAAAATTATCAGAACACTTAAACGAGGTATGCTGTCATCCTGGCAATACCGAAGAGTGACAATTTGCTGCAACATGCTGGGGCTTGGCCTTTGCCTACAAAGCCCTGCTCAACACTATCCAGCACCTTCAAAGGGAAAAAGATGTCTCAGGATTTGATGGCAAAGCAACAGACAACGCACCTGTAAGGGTGGTGAGGCACTGGAATGGGTTGCCCAGGGAAGTTGTGAATGCTCCATCGCTGGCGGTGTTCAAGGCCAGGTTGGACAGAGCCTTGGGTGGCATGGTTTAGTGGGAGGTGTCCCTGCCCATGGCAGGGGGATTGGAACTAGATGATCTTAAGGTCCTTTCCAACCCTAACTATTCTATGATTCTATGATTCTATGCTGTACTTGAGTAATTAATTAATGGTGAACTGTTTTTATTTTTTATCATGCTGCTAATTAGTATTTGTATACTTGATATATGTTTTTGTCTTTGCTTTCAAAATTGTGAGCAAGTGAGTGGAATTTTTGGGATCCCGTGTGAGTGTGTGTGCGTATAGTGAGTATAAGAAAAATAATGGAAAATTGACAGAGCGGAGAAATAATACAAAAGAGCCCTTTGGGATGTATTCTGGCTCATTGGAAAGAATTAGGAGGATCCCCCAGGGGCTCGGTAAATAAAAAGACTTTAATGAAATATTGTAATCAATGGTGGCCATTATATACCTTGGAGGATCAGGAAAAATGTCCCAAAAATGGGACTTTGAATTATAATTCGTTGTTGCAATTAATGTTATTTTTAAGGCAGCAAGGAAAATGGGATAAAGTAATGCATACAGATATGTTTCTCAGTTTAAGAAACCACCTGGAGTGGCAGATGGAATACAAAATTAATATAGCTCCACCAGATCCCTTAATTTTAGCTTTGGAAAAGGACAGGGAAAAACAGAAAGCTAAGCTAGAGAGATGTTGTTCAGCCTGTGATATTGGGGAAAGATGTTTAAAGACAGAGTAATCCGGAAGATAGGTTGGAGGATTATGTATCACAGGTGCCTCTTCATCTGTCCTATCTGATACTGATAAGGAAGAAGAGATTGCCGTCACTGGCAACAAGTAGCAGATTCGCAGAGTTAAGAAAGGGTTAAAAAAGAAGTGCTGTTGCAGAGGCTGGCATCTGTAGCCACTGCAGAGCAGGGTGAGAAAATGTGGGGGAAAAAAAAAAAAAAAAGGAAGGAGCTTGACAGACTATAGTCCCGAGAAGATAAAGAACTTACTGGATAAATAAAAACAGAAATAGAGGAAGAATCATGGAGAGTGTATAGGAATCGGAAACAGGTAGAGAAGAAAAAGCTGAGTCGTGCTATAGCCACGACTACGGTGGCTGCCTTGGGACAAGTAGAAACTGGTGAAGGGACTAATGTGAGAGGATGAGGCAGAGGAGGAGAAATGTCAGGCAGAGGTGAAAGAGTGAATTCTTCTCCGGTGGGACCGAATCAGTGTGCATACTGTAAGGAATTTGGACGTTGAAAGTGAGACTGCCCTAAAAGGAATACCCACAAGGTGGCTCTGGTGACTGAATTGCAACTAGACTGATGGGGACCTGCGGAATCTACCCTAGTAGATCCACTGGTTAAATGAAAGCTAAGGACTAGAGAATCATAGAATCATAGAATCACAGAATCATAGAATCATAGAATCATAGAATAGTTAGGGTTGGAAAGGACCTTAACGAAGTGAGATTTTTAGTGGATACATGAGCAACTTATTCGGTGTTAAATCAGAGTGAAAAGAATTTGTTACAGTTGTGGGAGCTAATGGCCACCAAGAAAAAAAAAGCATTCTTTCTGAAACCCTTAGAGTACAAATTGGGAAAACAAATAGGAATGCATAAATTTTTATACATGCCAAATTCTCCAAAATCTTTATTAGGGTGAGAAGCAACATTTAAAGAAGGCAAAAATGAAATTAAGAGTTAAAAATGATCAATTAATTGAAGTTTTGAGTTTATCTTTAATTCAACAGAAAAGTGAACAGGAGGACCTCCCTGAAATAGAAGAAATCCTTAATCAGGTATATCTGGGAGTATGGGCATCTGAAGTTCCAGGTAAGGTGATGTCGTGGTTTAAGCCCAGCTGGTAACTCAGTACCATGCAGCGACTCACTCACTCCCCCCCCACTGGAGGGATGGGGAGGAAAATCGAAAGAATGTAACTCCCATGGGTTGAGATAAGAACAGTCCAGTAACTAAGGTATATCACAAAACCACTACTGCTATCACCAATAATAATAATGATGAGGGAAATAACAAGGGAAGAGAATACAACCGCTCACCACCTGCCAACCGACACCCAGCCCGACCGATCAGTGATCTAACCCTTCCGGGTAACTGCCCCCAGTTTATATACTGGGCATGATGTGCTGTGATATGGAATAATTCTTTGGCTAGTTTAGGTCAGGTGTCCTGTCTCTACTTCCTCCCGAATTCCCCTCCTCCCTGGCAGAGCATGAGACTCAGAAAGTCCTCGATCAGAGTAAACATTACTGAGTAGTAACTATAAACATCGGTGTTATCAGCATTGTTCCCAGGCCAAAAGTCAAAACCACAGCACTGCACCACCTACTAAGAAGGAGAAAAATGACTGCTACTGCTGAACCCAGGACAGCATCCACCCCTTATTCCAGACCATTCACGTCATACTCAGATCTCACATTTTTCAATATACCATCACTCTTGTCCGATATATATATACACATATGTATACATCCACACAGAGAGAGAGATCATTCCTTAGTGCATGGAACAATCCCTATAAAGCTGCTGAGTCATCTGGTCCATGATGTTGGGCACCATCACTTGTAACAGTCTTTCATAGCAGGAGAGGCTGTGTGCAGTGTTCGATCATTGCCTGTTGCTGATGCTGATCGTTCCTTTACCGCAGATCTCGTCTAGTTTCACCAAAGTTTATTCTTTGTTGGGGTGATGTTCGGAGGGAAGTCAGGGCCAGTTGCTGGTGACCTAAAGATATCTAGTTCTTTGGTTATAAAAGTGCTACACAGCAGGCAACAGCGCACAATTGAGTTCATTGGCTGTTTTCCCCTAAAATCAAATCCCCTCGAGGCACACATCGGACTTCCCCATCTTCCTACCTTACCCACCAATTATATCCGGGTCCCTGAGCAAAAGCAATCCCACAAGTTGGTTTGCCTTTACCTGAAGCAGTAATAACCCAGACTGTCTTCCCCAGCAAATTCTTTATGTGAGCCACAGGAGCTTGATCCTCTTCTACAGAATGTAAAAGTTCTGACTGGGCTGGGCCAGACCTGATGGCAGATCTCCTAGTGTTGACCAACCAGGTGGCTTTTTTAAGAAGTCCCACCACCCATTGCTCTCAGTGTAGTTTTTAACAGCCCATTGTACCATTTGATTTTCCAGTGGCTGGTGCATGGTAGGGGATCTGATATACCCACTCAATGCCATGCTCTTTGACCCAAATGTCTATAATGCTGTTCCGGAAATGAGTCCCGTTGTCTGACTCAGTTCTCTCTGGGGTGCTGTGTCGCCACAAAATCAGTTTCTCAAGGCCCAGGATAGTGTTTCAGGCAGTGGCAACAGGCATGGCGTGTGTTTCCAGCCATCCGGGGGTTGCTTCCACCATGGTAAGCACACGGCGTTTGCCTTGGTGGGTTGGTGGGAGTGCGATATAATCACTCTTCCAGGCTTCCCCATCCATATTTGCGCTTCAGCCATCATCCTCCATACCAAAGAGGCTTTAACCATTTAGCTTGCTTAATTGCAGCACGTTTCACACTTATGAATAACATGGGCAATAGTGTCCATTGTTAAGTGCACCTCTCGATCATGAGCCCATCCGTATGTTGCATTTCTGCCCTCATGGCCTGAAGTGTCATGGGCCCACCGGGCCAAAAATAATTCATTCTTATGTTGCAAATCTAAGTCCATCTGAGCCACTTCAATTTCAGCAGCTTTATATCCACCTGTTGGTTGTTCTGGTGTTCTTCAGTGGCCCAACTCTTGGGTACATGAGCATGTACGTGGCGTACCTTCACCACTAGGTTCTGCACCCGGGCAGCAATATCTTGCCACAGTGCAGCAGCCCAGAGAGGTTTACCTCTGCATTGCCAGTTTCTCTGCTTCCATTGCTGCAACCACTTTCACAGAGCATTTGTCACCAGCCATGAGTCAGTATAAAGTACTGGCCACTTTTCTCATTCAGCAATGTCCAAGGCCAGCTGGATGGCTTTGACCTCGGCAAACTGACTCTATTCACCCTCTCCTTCAGCAGTTTCTGCAACTTGTTTCAGGAAGGACTATTCTCCCCGGCTGTGGTGTAGAGTACATTTTTTACATCTGGCCCAGTCCGGACTGGTCCAAGGGCTACTGCATGAACTATCTCTCATTCAAAGGCTTGTTGTTGCTCAGGCCTCCATTTTAAATCATTTTTCTTCCGGGTCACATGATAGAGAGGGCTTACAATCAAACTGTAATTCGGAATGTGCATTCTCCAGAACCCCACAGCACCCAAGAAAGCTTGTGTTTCTTTCTTACTAGCAGGTGGCGACATTGCTGTTATCTTGTTGATCACATCTGCGGGGATCTGGTGATGTCCATCTTGCCATTCTGTTCTCAAAACTTGAATTTCCTGTGCATGTCATTTGACCTTACTCTGTTTTATGGCAAAACCGGGTTTCAGCAGGATTTGGATTATTTTCCTCCCTTTCTCAAAGACTTCTCCTACTGTATCTCCCCACACGTTAATGTCATCAATGTATTGCAGGTGTTCTGGAGCTTGCCCCTATTCCAGTGTAGCTTGTATCAGTCCATGGCAGATGATAGGGCTGTGTTTCCACCCCTGGGGCAGTCGGTTCCAAGTGTCATTGACACCCCTCCAAGGAAAAGTGAACTGCTTCCTCCCGAATTCCCCTCCTCCCTAGCAGAGCATGAGACTCAGAAAGTCCTTGGTCAGAGTAAGCATTACTGAGCAGCAACTAAAAACATTGGTGTTATCAGCGCTGTTCCCAGGCCAAAAGTCAAAAACACAGCACTCCACCAGCTACTAAGAAGGAGAAAAATGACTGCTACTGCTGAACCCAGGACAGGCAAAAAATGCTTTGCCTGTTAATGTAGAAATAAAAAGGGGGGCCTGCCCAGTTAGAATAAAACAATATCCCTTAAAATTGGTGGATCAGAAGGGAATCAAAGAAATTATTGATAAATTTTTAAAATGCCAGTAAAGAAATCCGATGGGAAAAGTTACAGATTAGTTCAAGGTCTCAGAGCAATCAACAAAATTGTGGAGGATATTCATCCAGTAGTAGCTAAATTGAATAAAAATCAGAAGCTGTTTACCGTTCTGGACTTAAAGGCTGCATTTTTCTGTCTCCCCTGGCCAAAGAAAGTAAAAATTTTTTTGCTTTCAAATGGGAAAACCCTGAAACAGGAGGAAGGACACAGAGAATTATAATACTGAGAAGCACTCACCCAGACAGGCATTTTACTACAATATGTTGATGACCTGTTAATTGCTACCAAAACTGAGAAAGAATGTTTTCAATGGACTGTAGAATTTTTAAACTTTCTAGGGCTAAATGGATACCACGTATCTAAATCGAAGGCTCAACTAATTCGAGCTCAAGTATCTTATTTAGGATAGGAAATAACAGGAAGACAATGAGAACTTGGAGAAGCTCGGAAGGAAGCAGTCTGTCAAACACCACAACCATCCATGGTTAAAGATCTCCAGACGTTTCTGGGAATGACAGGGTGGTGTCAACTCTGGATCCATGATTATGGTGTTCTGCATCTTTCCTTCAGGAAACTCCTACCGAACTGTTGGTTCACGATTGCTTGGCCACTACAGAGAAAGTATACTCAAGACAACCAGACCTGAAGGAGGAGTCTCTGTAGGGTGCAGATTCCTGGTTCACCAATGGCAGCAGCTTTGTTAAAGAAGGTAAACAAAGAGCAGGATATGCCATAACTACAACTTCAAAGGTAATAGAAGCTAAACCATTACTCTCTAGCACCTCAGCACAAAAGGCAGAAATAATAGCCCTGACTAGAGCCTTGGAGTTGGCAAAGGACAAGCAGATAAACATATGGACTGATTCCAAATATGCCTTTGGTGCAGTTCATGCACATGGAGCAGTTTGGAAAGAACGAGGACTTTAAATACCCAAGGAAGAAAAATTAAACATGCAACGGAAATACTGTTATTATCAGAAGCTCTACAATTACCTAATGAAGTGGCTATCATACATTGTAAAGGACATCAAAAAGGTAACTCTGATAAAGAGATTGGAAATAATTTGGCTGATCATGAAGCTAAATGGGTGGCAGAAACAGAAAGAGTTGAGGTGATGTCCTTAATTCTTGACGGTAAACTGGTAATTGAGCAAAATAAACCTAGGTATCATAGAATCATAGAATAGTAAGGGCTGGAAAGGACCTCAAGATCATCGAGTTCCAACCCCCCCGCCATGGGCAGGGACACCTCCCACTAAACCATGCCATCCAAGGCTATGTCCAACCCCACCTTGAACGCCGCCAGGGATGAAGCATTCACAGCCTCCCTGGGCAAACCATTCCAGTGCCTCACCACCCTCACAGTAAAGAATTTCTTCCTCAGATCCAATCTAAACCTCCCCTGTTTAAGTTTAAACCCATTACCCCTTGTCCTCTCACCACAGTCCCTAATGAAGAGTCCCTCCCCAGCATCCCTATAGGCCCCCTTCAGGTATTGGAAGGCTGCTATGAGGTCTCCACGCAGCCTTCTCTTCTCCAGGCTGAACAGCCCCAATTTTCTCAGCCTATCTTCATACGAGAGGTGCTCCAGTCCCCTGATCATCTTCGTGGCCCTCCTCTGCACTTGTTCTAACAGTTCCATGTCCTTTTTATGTTGAGGACACCAGAACTGCACACAATACTCCAAGTGAGGTCTCACGAGAGCAGAGTAAAGGGGCAGGAGCACCTCCCTCGACCTGCTGGTCACAATCCTTTTGATGCAGCCCAGAATATGGTTGGCTTTCTGGGCTGCAAGCGCACACTGCCGGCTCATGTTCATTTTTTCATCAACCCACACCCCCAAGTCCTTCTCCACAGGGCTGCTCTGAATCTCCTCCCCGCCCAATCTGTAGCTGTGCCTGGCATTGCTCCAACCCAGGTGTAGGACCTTGCACTTGGCATGGTTAAACTTCATCAGGCTGGCATCAGCCCACCTCACAAGCGTGTCAAGGTCCCTCTGGATGGCATTCCTTCCCTCCCATGTATCAACCGAACCACACAGCTTGGTGTCATCGGCAAACTTGCTGAGGGCGCACTCAATCCCACTGTCCATGTCACCCACAAAGATGTTGAACAGGACCGGTCCCAACACCGATACCTGGGGGACACCACTCGTTACTGGTCTCCAGCTGGACACTGAGCCACTGAGCACTACTCTTTGCGTGCGGCCATCCAGCCAGTTCTTTATCCACCGAGTGGTCCACCTATCAAATTGATGTCTCTCCAACTTAGAGAGAAGGATGTCATGGGAGACAGTGTCAAAGGCTTTACACAAGTCCAGGTAGATGACATCAACCGCTCTGCCCCTGTCCATCAGTTCCGTAGCCCCTTCATAGAAGGTCACCAGATTGGTCAGGCAGGATTTCCCCTTAGTGAAGCCATGCTGGCTGTCACCAAGCACCTTGTTGGTTTTCATGTGCCTTAGCATGCCTTCCAGGAGAATCCGCTCCAAGATTTTGCCAGGCACAGTGGTGAGGCTGACTGGTCTGTAATTCCCTGGCTCATCCATTTTCCCCTTCTTAAAAATGGGGGTTATATTTCCCTTTTTCCAGTCATCGGGAACTTCACCTGACTGCCATGATTTTTCAAATATGATGGACAGTGGCTTAGCAACTTCATTTGCCAGCTCCTTCAGGACTCGTGGATGGATTTCATCCGGTCCCATTGACTTGTATACATTCAGGTTCCTAAGGTGGTCCCAAACAAGATCCTCCCCCACAGTGGGCCCAGGGTCCCCACCCTCACCGTCCCCGCGTCTGCCTTCCAAGACTTGGGTGGTGAGGTCAGAGCATTTGCCGGTAAAGACTGAGGCAAAGAAGTCATTAAGAACCTCAGCCTTCTCCAAATCCAGGGTAGCCAGTTCTCCCGATAGCTTCTGGAGAGGGCCCGCGGTGTCCCTAACCTGTCTCTTATTGGCAATGTACCTATAAAATCCCTTCCTGTTATCCTTAACATCCCTAGCCAAGTTTAATTCTAAGTGGGCCTTAACTTTCCTAACCTGGTCCCTAGCTTCCCGGACAACATCCCTGTATTCTTCCCAGGCCGCCTGACCTTGCTTCCACCTTTTATAAGCCTCTTTTTTCCTTCGAATTTTGCTCAGCAGCTCCTTATCCATCCAAGGAGGTCTCCGGGCCCTCTTGCTGAACTTCCTTCTAGTTGGGATGCATCGCTCCTGAGCTTGCAGCAGGTGATCCTTGAATATCAACCAACAGTCTTGGGCCCCCCTGCCCTCTAGGGCTGTATCCCTTGGAACCGTACTGAGCAGGTTCCTGAAGAGGCCAAAGTCTGCTCTCTTGAAGTCCAGGGCAGTGAGCTTGCTGCACGCTCTTCTCACTGTCCTGAGGATCTCAAACTCTACCATCTCATGATCGCTGCAATCAAGGCTGCCCTGGAGCGTTACATTCCCAACCAGCCCTTCCCTGTTGGTGAGGACGAGGTCAAGCATGGCACCTCTCCTTGTTGGCTCCTCTATTACTTGCAGAAGGAAGTTGTCTTCCACACAATCGAGGAACCTTCTGGATTGTTTGTGCCGGGCCGTACCATCCCTCCAACAGATATCAGGGTGGTTGAAGTCTCCCATGAGAACAAGGGCCTGCAAGCGTGAGGCTGCTCCTATCTGCCTATGGAGCGCTTCGTCCAGCAAGTCCCCTTGGTCAGGCGGTCTGTAACAGATCCCCACAATAATGTCACCCATCGCTGTTCTCCCTTTAACCCTGACCCACAAACTCTCTGTCGACTGCTCACCTGTCCCCAACTAATTGAAGAGTTGGAAGGACAGGAAAATGAAAAGGGTTGGATAAAAATACCTGACGGGCAAATTGTAATTCCCTATAATCAACTCTGGAAGCTAGCTCAGGAGGAGCATAATAAAACTCATTGGGGTAGCAATTCTTCATATAAATGCTTGGGTAAACAAATTGTAGGAAGGAATCTATACACCACAGTTCAGTTAGTGACAAAACAATGTCAGCTCTGTCTTAAGAATAATCCTAAAGCTGAAAATAGAAATCAAGTTGGGACAATTGGGAGAGGAAGTTATCCGGGACAGCAGTGGCAAATAGATTTTTCTGAATTAACGAGGAAAGGAGGCTATTGATATTTATTGGTGTTAACAGATACTTTTTCAGGCTGGCCATAAGCATTCCCTTGTAGAGTAAATAATGCAAACAAGTAATCAAACACATTAAACAGGGTAATACCTCACTTTGGGGTACCAGCGGCAATCTCTTCCAATCGAGGATCACATTTCAGTGCAAAACTGTTATGAGAAATTAGCAAAAAATTGGAAATTGACTGGCAACTACATGTTCCATATAGGCCTCAGGCCAGTGGGCAAGTAGAAAAGATGATGCAACAAATTAGTAAAATATGTCAGGAAACAAATTTGTATTGGTATCAAGCCTTACCATTGGCTCTATTTAGGATTCAAACCAAACCTCGGTCGAAAGAAGAGGTTAGACCATTTGACATTCTATATGGGAGACCATATCAATCCCAGTTTAAAGAAGAAAGTCTTCAGAAAGTAGGAGAAGGCTATCTCTAGCAGTTTCTATTCAATTTGGGAAAACAATTAGAAGAAATAAATAAGAGAATACTAGGGACAGGAGTGAGAGGTTTAGACTATCCGATTCACCATTTCAGATCTGGAGACTGAGTTTATATTAAGAATTTTACAAGTAATCCCCTAGAGGAAAAGTGGAGCGGATCATACCAGGTATTACTGACTACCTTTATAACAGTGAAGATAAAGGAACAACCTGCTTGGATACACTATTCAAGAGTCAAGAAAGCACCAGAGCCAGAGAAGATATGGAGAGTCAAATCTTCAGGACCCTTACGTATGAAATTGCATCAATCGTAATTTGGACTTGTATGATAATTGATGTAAAAACCTGGGACCAAAATTTATACTTGAAATTGATGCAGAATGTTACTAAAATCTTTAATCAAAGTGATTGTTGGGTTTGTATGCAGTTGCCTAGATCAGGAGGGAAACCTGATCTTCCATTAATTGGCATTCCTATCCCCAGTAGTGTCACTTGGACCAACTTACAGAGCAATACTAGTATTCTGGAGAAGTCCGGACCAGAACAAGGGCTTAGGATAATTAATCCTAATTCAAGTGAAAAATATTGTACCTGTGTACAAAGATGTATTACACCAGGAACCACTGTGGGAGATCATGTCTGCTTACCTGCCACAGATATAGGTAACTATTCAAATTGCAATCATACTGTTAATATAGATGGTATTGTAGTTCAGTGGTGGCCTGTTTCTGAAGGGAAAGGATGGTATTGGTTATGTGTAGAAAATGCTTGTAAGACTTTACCTCCCAACTGGAAGGGGACATGCACCCTAGGTGCTGTGGTACACAATCTTAGTATTAGTGATATGCATCCTTCTGGAACCTGGATTAGAAGTTTTATTAAGCGAATCAAATGAGGGTATGTCCTGGGTTCAGCAGCAGCAGTCATTTTTTCTCCTTCTTGGTAGTTGGTGCAGCGCTGTGCTTTTGATTTTCGGCCTGGGAACAGTGCTGATAACACCAGTGTTTTCAGTTACTGCTTAGAATGTTTAGGCTGGCCAAGGACTTTCTGAGTCTCATGCTCTGCCAGGGAGGAGGGGAAGCCAGGAGGAAGGAGAGACAGGACACCTGACCCAGACTAACCAAAGAGGTTATTCCATACCAGAGCATGTCATGTCCAGGATGTAGAAACGGAGAGCAGAGACCCGGAAGGGTGGTGAGGGTGCACTGTGGGGGGTGCACTGCTTGCTCGGGCTTGATATTGGGTGGTGAGCAATTGTATCCTTTCCTTGTATTTGCCTTGTCATTACTGTTATTGGTGGGGGGGTGCATGGCTTGGTTGGGTTGGGATTGATGGTGAGCTATTGTATTCTTTCCTTGTATTTGCCTTGTCATTATTATTAGTAGTAGTGGTAGCAGTAGTGATTTGTGTTATACCTTAGTTACTAAACTGTTCTTATCTCAACCTATGGGAGTTGCATTCCTTTGATTCTCCTCCCCATTCCCCCAGGACCGGGGGAAGAAAGAGTGGGGAGTGAAGTGAGAGAGTGACTGCGTGAGTTGTGGAGACTTAAACCATGACAGGGTATAACCCTATTGCTGAGCGGAACACTGTGTTTCACAGTTTTGTTAGATGGATGATTCCATCACTAGGGGTAAGTGAATTAGAAAAGGGTATTTTGAATATTTCAGCTACCATAGAAGAAACAGAAAATAAAATTATAGATGCAATTCAAGCAGAACAAAGAAAAATAACCAGTTTATCCAAAGTAGTATTGCAAAACTGAATGGCCTTAGATATGTTATTAGCATCACAAGGGGGAGTTTGCTCTGTAATCAGTGACAGTTGTTGCTCTTATATACATCAAAGCGGAAGAATCGAAACCAATTCAGAAGAAATTTGGAAGTGACTTAGAGTGCTTCATGAGATGGCCAAAGATGACACTTCTTGAGGTTTTGAGGAGATTTGGAAAAAAATAACTTCTTGGTTACCTAATCTTTCCTGCTTAAGGCAATTGTTTGTAGGAACATTGATACTAATTATTATAATCTTAATCAATTGTGGCATGGTACAACGTTTTTTTTTTGGTGTTGCGAACAATCCATGGTGAACTATGACAAATGGAAGAGAAACAAAATTAAGCATCAAGTCAAAACAGGGAAATACTTCAGGAAACTTTAAATAAGAATGAAATAACTCAGTTGCAAAAGAATTTGCAATAGGACAAGAAAAGGGGGGATTGAAGAATGGAGTTGATTGAAGAATAGGGTGGATTGAAGAATGGGGTTGATTGAAGAATAGGGTTGTAAATAAGTAACTTCAAGGACTTTGTTAGCAACTATAGAGAAAAGAAAATGATTAAGATAAGCTTTGCCAGAACCGGCCTGGTGGTTACTGATATGATTCTGATATGACTGATATTCTATTCTATGATTCTATGACAACAGTCCTAAAATGAAGTGATGAAGAAATAACCACCAGGGGTCTAAAAGCCCACTACCACATATTAGTGCACATGCAGGAGGGATTCTCTAGAAGTATGATGTAATGTATGTAATCTAATGAATATGTATGTTTAAGGACAATATAATCACAGCCTGGTTGATGCTCAGATGAGACACACTAGGAGAAGCCATCCCCTGTGTCTCCCAGTGCTGCAATAAAGAATACCTGCTTGTCAACTTAAACTTTATTGGCGAGTTCCTGGAGATTTCTCCGAATCAGTTTTAGCACTTCCATATCTAATAAATCTTTAATAGTCTGTGAAATCTTTTCATGTCCTCCTGGTATACGATATTGTTTCATTGTGATTACCTTGGTGGCAGATGGGATTTCTATTGTAACCTTAAATCTTAAACTAACAATAGTGTGGGTGCCTTTAACATAGTAGAATAGGCCAAACTGTTCTAACTTACTAACACATAGAGAGAAAGGAATGTTCATCTGATGGGGGAAAGAACATCATGGGACTGATAACAACTAGGAAGACAGTAAATAAGACCAAGGACACCAGCCTTCAAGATAGCAGAGTGGCACCCAATGTGGAGCAAGAGTGGAACAGAATAGAAGAAAGGACAAACCAACTGCAAACTCAGCACTAGGACCTTGCAAGCATGCACAAGCACTGAGGTCATTCAGTAAACACAGTGAAGAAGACTATCAATGACCACCAAAGACCCCCCACTCAGCAAGAAAGCACATGCGTAATTAGGATGCAAATATTATAATTAGTTCCTAGAAAATCTGTGAATATGCATGTGCGGTGTCTGTAAAGAAACAGGCTAAACAAGCACACACACACCCCCCATGCTTCCACAAATAGTTCCAGTACAGTTCTAGTTTGGTTCTTCTTTGTTAGCTATAGCATGGTAATATATAGCATACAGATAGGGTCTGAGCTATAAAGCCAAAGAGAAACCACATCAATCACAGAAACTATCTTCAGTCACAGTAAATTCCCTTCTATAAACAATCACTCCTCAGGCTGTTTCCCAGTCTGATCATGCACCCATGCACACAAACACTCCCTGGCCTGCTCAAGACCCAGGTGCATTATCAGCAATTCTTCTTCTTTTTTGTGATTTAAGCCCAGCCAGTAACTCAGAACCACTCATCCGCTCTCTCACATCACCCTCTCCTTTCTCCCCCTCACTCCCAAAAGGATGGGGAGGAGAATAGAAAGAAAGAAACTCCCATGGGTTGAGATAAGAACAGTCCAGTAACTAAGGTATAACACAAAACCACTACTGCTACCACCAGCAATAATAATGATAAGGGAAATAACAAGGGAAGAGAATACAAGTGCTCACCACTCACTGACTGATACCCAGCCCGACCCGAGAAGCGATCTAGCCCTTCTGGGTAACTGCCTCCAGTTCATATACTGGGCATGACATGCTGTGGTATGGTGTGGAGACGTAAAGCATGAACCCCGTTTCTGGTCATGAAATGAAATCGTTTATTATCTGATGGTCCAGGGTTGATATAGGCTTTCCGAAGTACCCGCGTGTACAAGCGGCTAATACAATTGGTTCACTAACACCCCCCACGTGGGTCTCTTCACTTCTTCATTGGTGGATATCTTGCTCACTGGTTGCCTTGATTGGCTGCTTGCTTCTCGCTTCTCTCTTCCTTATCTTGCCCACAATACTCCCAAAACTTTCCCATCCACATTCCTCAGCTGTCTCAAAGCTTTCCCAGGAGCTAGTCCAACTCAGAAATCTTTCACATTTACACCCACACTATGTGACCAATTTTTGAAATCTTATGGATGTATTGGCATTGTTGGAATAGCTAAACAAGTTACCAAAGGATGTTTGATCTGTCAAAAAGTTAACAGGAAAGTGATGAGACTATTACCTTGGAGTAAAGGAAGAATATTGATTATATAAATTGGCAGGAACTCCTCAGGTTTTTCCCTTGTGTTTTGAAATAGGGATAGAAATACCTGAATCACCTAGAATAGGAGATATCCATGAAATACCCTGCTTAAAACACCCTATGTCTAGACATTTATGTTGAGTTGTTTGTCGATGTTTAAATTGTAATAGAAAATGGTTTTGTGCTTCATTTAAAAGACAGCCTTATTGTATGCAATGTCGAAATAACCCAATGCCTACTAGGGAACAACAAGCTAAGACAGATCTGTAAACTGTTTTGTGGATGGGAGTTGTTAGTACCTGAAACTTGGGAAATCTATGAAACAGATTGGTATAAGGTTTTAAGAAAGTGTTCTATAAAATTTGCCTGGAAGCGGGCCCAACAACGAAATAGGTGGAAATACCAGGGATTTTACGGGTTAATTAGCACATTAGAATCTAGAATTTTATTTTGTAAGGCTCAGCTGCCTCTAGTAGGAGCCCCCACTCTATAAAGACTTCCCATCTCTATAGAGTCCCTATACTCAAAATTGATAAGGGGATCAAGATTTGGCATAAAAAGCTCATGGTGGATGTTATGTCAGAAAGGAATTTAAACTCCAGAAGCTCCTGAAGAATACCACTGCTGTCGAGAAGAGACAATACCTTGTTGCTCCCTGCAAAGGAGTAGACAAAGGAAGACAGAGAGGTACTATTGTGGAGCTATAATTTCTGGTACCAAGTGATTAAACTAAATAAAAAATCCACAACATCTATAAAATGAGTAAAGTTCCAATTCTCTTGATCCTAATTTACTTTGAAAGAATATTCGGAAATCAGAATCATCAACCTTTCAAATGGACCCTTATGAGATGGGAAGACCAAATTATGATTGGTCAAAATATTACGGCTGGATCACCCAGTTTTTCGGTTCCACTTTGCCAGTTAGCACCTATACAACCATGTGTAAATCAAAAACCTTATTACTTTTGTCCAGTCTCTAATCCAGGAAGAGGATATTGTAATTATCCTAACAAATATTATTGTGCATATTGGGACTGTGTTACAATTGCTTCTCATTAAACCCCTTCACATAGAGATAAGTTCCTGACAACGATGTGGGGACCCCCTGGATGTACACCTCCTCCAGGTAGCACAGTTCACGGCGCGAGCTTATGGGGAACCCATGTAGACCCACATCAACTTAGTAATTGTAAATATTTAATTCTCCAAGTTCTACAACCCGAGAACTCAGGATGGATAACGGGCAGAACTTGGGGAGTCTGGTACTGGGAATCTGGCCAAGATAGGGGAGGTCTAATTCTTATTAGAAAGGGAAATCTCCAACAAAAATCCCAGGCGATAGGCCCAAATAAGATATTAAAAGACAAATTAGGGAAAAATTCAACTGATAAAGAATAATATCATAAGTGTACAAGAGAACCAATCACTGCTTTAACAATAGCCGCTTTGTTAACCTTAGGGGGAGCGGGTGCTGGAACTGGAATAGCTGCTTTGATAAAAGGAAATCAAGATTTTACAAACTTGCGAATGGCTGTTGATGAAGATCTGGCAAAAAAAGAACAATCAATTAGTGCATTGGAAAAATCAGTGAGATCCCTCTCAGACGTAGTATTACAAAACCGAAGGGGTCAGGACTTATTATTCCTTAAAGAGGGAGGGTTGTGTGCTGCTTTAAGGGAAAAGTGTTGTATTTATGCAGATCACACAGGATTGGTAAGGGACACTATGACAAAATTAAGAGAGAACCTAGAGAAGCGACGAAGGGAAAGAGAATCACAACGCAGTTGGTACGAAAGTTGGTTCGCCAGTTCACCCTGGTTAACCACACTGTTATCGACCATAGCAGGTCCCTTGCTTATAATAATAATTGGATTAACATTGGTGGATATCTTGCTCACTGGTTGCCTTGATTGGCTGCTTGCTTCTCGCTTCTCTCTTCCTTATCTTGCCCACAATACTCCCAAAACTTTCCCATCAACATCCCTCAGCTGTCTCAAAGCTTTCCCAGGAGCTAGTCCAACTCAGAAATCTTCCACATTTACACCCACATCTCCCCCTTTTTGTTTTTCTAAAGACCTAACCTTCTTTAACATTTTATCCAGTACATCTTGCATGCAATTTAGGAGATAAGGAACAAGAAACTTAATACAAAGGAAAATATCCGTACAAAGTCTTGCGCAAGAGAAAAGAAAATATCAATACAAGAAGTTTTACATTTCTACCGTTCTACCCTTCTTATAAGTGATGCAGTAATAATGCTACTATTAGACCATGGTCTCTCTACTAAACATTTATGAAATAGCTGTGTTACTGACTATACTGAATTACAGAGTTATTTGGCATAGTGTTCTGGCTAAGTTCACCCATATGTCGAAGCTATTCCAGGGCGTCCGTTGCATTGTCGACATCTGTGTGCTGCTGACCACCCCTGGATTCTGCTTCTGTAACCGCAGGATGGTTCAAAACAGGCCGCACCAGCCGTGCGGGTATCCACCGAGGACCATGATCTGTGGAGACACAAGCATACCCTCGTCCCCAGGTTATTAGTGGATGCGGTCCTTCCCAGAGAAGTGTTTGTGGTGATTTTACCCAAACCTTCGGTTGATGAACCCCTATAGGATTAGGCAAAATTTTGCTGTGTGACAGGATATGTCTGGTAACGGCTACGGTCTCATTTCCCTCTCCAATCGTCAGAAAATTTAATACATAAATTGCTTTATACAGTCGTGCCTGTGGCGATTCTCCCTTCATTCCCCCTTTTTGTTTTTCTAATAACATTTTTAGTGTTAGGTGGCATCGTTCAACAATGGCTTGTCCTTGTGGTGAGTGTGGGATCCCCGTCTTGTGTTTTATCCCCCAAGTGTTTAGAAATGTTTCAATTACCTTACTATTATAGGCAGGGCCATTGTCCGTTTTTGTTTTGGAACACCTAGAGCTGGGAAGGCACCACGCCAATGACGAATAACATCACGGGCCTTCTCACCTGTTTCTGCTGTGGCCCAGACCATATGTGAAAATGTATCGATGGAAACATGGACATACTTTTGTCTCCCAAACTCAGGGATGTGAGTGACATCACTTTGCCATAGCTGTAAGGCACTGGTGCCATGAGGGTTTACTCCAGTATGTGGATGTGTTGCAAATGGTTGACAGTCAGGGCATGTTTGTACTATTGTACGTGCTTCTGACCAAGAGAGAGAAAACTATTTCCTGAGTGATCGCGCTGATTGGTGATAAAAAGCATGTGATAATCTAGCCTGTTCTAACTGATTTGGGAGAGCAGTTACTACTACAGGAGCCGTTAACCTATCAGCTCTTCGATTTCCCTCTATGATAAATCCAGGCAAATCTGTATGGCTGCGAATATGTAGAACATAATAAGGTGTCGTGCGTTCATCTAATAGCATTTTTAACATTTTTAAATAATAGAATAAAGTAGGATTGGTAACTTCCTTCAGCCATGAATTTTCAATTCTAGTAACAACTCCAGCAACATAATTTGAATCAGTGACAAGGTTCAATGCTCGGTGACAATGCTGAAATGCAAACACCACTGCAGCTAATTCTACAATTTGTGCTGAGCCCTGAACTTTTTGTTCTTCATGATGCCATTCGTTATTCTCAAACCAAACTGTGATTGCTCTGCCTGTTTTACCTGAACCGTCTGTAAAATGTCGGACCTTCTACAGGGTTACATTGACATTTTGAAACTGATTTTACCTCTATTTCTGTTGTCAGGGAGAATAGCCTATGTGGTGGGTGATGTGGAGTAACCTTTCCACCAAAATTTGTCATTGCTATTTGTAGTTCTGTGTTATTCTGAAAAGCCCATTGAAAATACATCTTGGTTAAGGGGAGAGAGATCGTGTCTGGTTCGTGTCCTGTTAATTCTGTTGTTCTCTGTCTGCCACGACACACTATGTGTGCTATCTGTTCACAAACAGTAACTATGGTTTTGGAGAATTGGTATGGTAAAAAGATCCATTCTAAGACACGTAGTGGATCCTTTTCCCTTAAATCCCATTGACCTATTAATCCTTTGAGGGACTTAGGTCCTTGGATAACATACAGAGTAACTGGGAATTGGTAATCTATCCTTGCAGCTTGTCGATTGGTTAAAGCTCTGTTAACTTGTTCAATAGCATACTCAGCCTCCGGAGTTAACTGTTGGGGCGAGTTGAGGGCAGGTTCTCCCTTCAGTAATTCAAACAGAGGTCTAAGGGTATCGTTGTCTATACCTAAAAGGATTCGTACCCAATTTATAGTGCCAGTTAATTTCTGTACATCGTTTAGGGTGTTAACTTTGACATCAATCTTTAGCAGTTGAGGCACTACAGTCTGCTGGAGGATTTTCCATCCCAGGTATTTCCATGGGGGTTGCTGTTGTACCTTTTCAGGAGCAACAACTAACCCATGCTTTTCAAGGCAAGATTTAGTGCTGGAAGCAATTTCTGAAAGTTTCTGTGGTTCCTGACAGGCTAACAAAATGTCATCCATACAATGATAGCAAATAGCTGTTGGGTATGTCTGTCTTACCTCTGATAATGCCTTAGCCACATATAGCTGACATATTGTCGGACTGTTTTTCATACCCTGTGGTAATACAGTCCAATGATAACGCTGTGCTGTTCCCTGATGGTTAACAGAGGGAATAGAAAAAGCAAACCTTGGAGCATCTTCAGGATGCAGGGGAATAGTGAAAAAACAATCTTTGAGGTCCATAATGACAATGTTCCAATTTTTTGGTATCATGGTTAGGGAAGGCAAACCTATCTGTGTGGCTCCCATGTCCTCCATGACATTATTAATTGCACGAAGGTCATGTAAAAGATGCCATTTCCCTGATTTTTTCTTAATTACAAATACTGGTGTGTTCCAGGGACTTGTGGTCGGAACCAAGTGTCCCAACTTCAATTGTTCTGTTACCAATTCTGTTAAGGCGTGGGTTTTTTCCAAATTTAGGGGCCATTGATCAACCCACACTGGTTTTTCTGTCAGCCACTTTAGTCTGATTGGAACATTCTCATCAATGACCCCAGTTAAAAAGGCGATGTTGCTATCGAGACTCCCCACATGCTTAAGACATCCCTTCCCAGAAGGTTAAAAGGACAGTTCACTATATATGGGCGGAGGTTCGCAGTGCGCCCTTCAGGATCTATTATCTGGATAACCGATGCGCTGGTGTTGATAATCCTCCTATTCCTGTTAGATCCATTGCTGATGAAACTGTCTCCCAATTTGATGGCCAAAAGGAGGCGCCAATGACTGTAACATCTGCTCCGGTGTCCAGTAGGCCTTTAAGTTTGATAGTGCTGGGTTTCTGCTGGGGGTTTCTCACTTCACATTCAATGACTGGCCATTGTTTTGCTAACGACTGTGTCCATAAAGTGTGTGGCTTATCAGTAGGTCCAAAGCCACCTGTTCCCCTGCACCTGTTTTCCTCCGAGGGGGCATTTACTCTACGTGCATGGAATAAGACAAGTTGGCATATACGTTCTCCCGCGGGGACTGTTACGGGTGGGGATGGGGTCCAGACCATTACTTGTATTTGTCCTTCAAAATCAGCATCAATTACCGCAGGCAAAACAAAAAGACCCCGTAAGGTAACACTAGAACGTCCCAATAATAAGGCACTAAATCCATTACCCAACGGACCTTTCAGTGCAAGCGGCACCTTTTGCACTTTGGTGTCTGTTATGTTTACTTCTGTTGCCGTGGGGACATCCACTCCGGCACTTCCGGGGGTGGAGGAGCAGAGGCGTGCCAGACCCATGTCGCTGGCGAATTGGGATTGTGTGGGGCGGAGACTCCTTGTATCTGTGCGCGGCCCCGCGACGCGCTCCGCCTCCCGTTTCCCGAGACCGGAAGTATGTCCCCATTGGCGTGGTACTTTGATCGACATTGCTTAGCATAGTGACGCCCCTTTTTGCAACGTGGACAAAGGCTCGGGTCGCCATCTTGGCTCGCCTGGGGGCAGTCACGCTTAAAGTGGCCGGGTTTGCCACACCTAAAACACAGCCACTGTGCGGTTTGTAAAGCTGTGGCTAAATGCCCCGCTAAATTTTCGTTAACGTAGTCTATTGAGCCAATATGGTTACATGCTTCAATCATGTCGATCAAAGTAGGATTTTTTAGCATACGCAACACCTTCTGACAGTCTGAGTTTGCATTCTCTATTGCTAGTTTCAGTAATAAGGCATCTTTGGCAGCATCATTCTCTACTTGCTTATCGATAGCCGCCTCCAAACGATCTATAAAGTGCATATACAGCTCGTCTTTTGCCTGTTTGATACCCGTGAATGCTTTCACGGATTTCCCGACATCTGGCACTTGAAGCATTGCCTTAAGCGCTAGTTCTGCCGACTGGTGTAAAATCTCTGGGGCCAGCCGAGCCTGTAGCTTTGGCATGTTAACAGGAGGATCCCCCATCAATTGTGGAATTCCGGCGTCCACGAGAGGGTCGCCGGCATTCCGACCGCTAATCTCTCTCGCTGCTACACTGCAGCGCTCCCGCCAGTCTGACAAAAATACCGCTTTCTGGATGGGGGTGAACAGCATTTCGGCTTTGATATCAAACGGAGTCATAGGATCTCCCTGTAATACAGTCTGTAAAAGGCTCCGAATATATGGCGAGGCTAGCCCGTAGTGCCTAACAGTCTTTCTCAGTTCTTTAATCAGTTCCCATCTTATCGGTTCCAAATCATTAGGTTGATTATCTCGCATTATTACAGGAAATGCTATATCAAAATGCTCCCCGTCCGCTGCTGCGTCATTTTGCAATTTTTGCCAGCGTTTACGAGGGTCGTAATCTTCTCCACCCCAAGCGGCTACGGGAAGTACCGGATAGGGCGGGGGGCGCGGTGGGGGGGTTTGCCGGCCGGGGGATCACGGTGGGGAAGATTGCAGGGAGGGGGTTTGTCGGGAGGGTTGCAGTGGGGGGGGTCACTGCCAGGGGGGTCGCTGTCGGGGGGGGGTTGCGGGGGGGGGGGGCGGCGCCATGTTTGTTAGTGGTGGAGCAGATGGCACCACCGGCTCCGGAGGGGCAGCGGCAGTCAGTTTATTACGATAGTCAGCGACTGCGCCCCGCGATGGGCTCTGCAGCTTGCGAAGAGCCGCATAGAGTAAGTGCCATGTTGCTATCAGCGGAAAAACATTTTCCTCCCCCCTGCCCGCAGCCTCCCAAAGAGTCTCTTTAGCCGAATCCCACTGCTCCAGCTGAAGCGCCGAATCAACATCAAATCCCCGCCCCTCAAGCCATGCAAGCAGGGCACGAATATCGTCTTCATCGTACGTTAAGCCCTGTTGCTCTAAAATGTACATTAGTAAAGAGACAGTAGTCTCTTCTTCCACAGACATTTGCGCTCCCATCTTCCTGACCGCTCACCTTTTTCCAAGGTGCTTAATATCCCGGGAATACAGCTCTCTGGTCCGCTGCCGAACTCGTCCGGTCAGGGTCTCCACCAGTGCTCTTCATCCGCTACTAAGGTCCCTGTTCGGGCGCCATTTGTGGAGACGTAAAGCATAAACCCCGTTTCTGGTGATGAAACGAAATCGTTTATTATCTGATGGTCCAGGGTTGATATAGGCTTTCCGAAGTACCCGCGTGTATGAGCGGCTAATACAATTGGTTCACTAACACCCCCCACGTGGGTCCCTTCACTTCTTCATTGGTGGATATCTTGCTCACTGGTTGCCTTGATTGGCTGCTTGCTTCTCACTTCTTTCTTCCTTCTTATCTTGCCCACAATACTCCCAAAACTTTCCCATCCACATTCCTCAGCTGTCTCAAAGCTTTCCCAGGAGCTAGTCCAACTCAGAAATCTTTCACATTTACACCTACATTTGGGTTGGGGTTGATGGTGAGCTATTGTATTCTTTCCTTGTATTTGCCTTGTCATTATTATTAGTAGTAGTAGTAGCAGTAGAGGTTTGTGTTATACCTTAGTTACTGAACTGTTCTTATCTCAACCTGTGGGAGTTGCATTCTTTTGATTCTCCTCCTCATCCCCCCGGGACTGGGGAAAGAAAGAGTGGGGTGTGAGTGAGAGAGCGACTGCATGAGTTTATAGAGGCTTAAACCACGACATCCAGTCATCGGGAACTTCACCTGACTGCCATTTTTCAAATATGATGGACAGTGGCTTAGCAGCTTCATTTGCCAGCTCCTTCAGGACATGCGAATGGATTTCATCGGATCTCATGGACTTTTATACATTTGGGTTCCTAAGATGGTCTCGAGCCAGATCCTCTCATACAGTGGGCCTAGGGTCTTCATTCTCACAGTCCCTGTGTCTGCCTTCCAAGACTTGGGTGGTGTGGTCAGAGCATTTGCCAGTGAAGACTGAGGCAAAGAAGTCATTAAGAACCTTACCCTTCTCCAAATCCATGGTTGCCAGTTCTCCCGATAGCTTCCGGAGGGGGCCCACGTTGTCCCTAGTCTGTCTTTTATTTCAACCCATGAATGTTGTGGCTTCAGTCTCTGGTGAGCAGTTTCCCAGATGGAGTAGAAGAGCTGATTTTACTCCAGCTCCTGTGATAAAGAGGACTAATCCCCATCTAGAAGATGTAAGTGATCAATGTTGTGATCACTATTAGGTGGGCCCCGCCTCCAGCCAGGTGGAGGTAGGGGGCAATCATATTTGCTGGACTCTGTGGATCAGATGGCCTGGCATATCAGTCCCACAGAAGTGTAAGGGTCTAGTAGATACTAGTGCAGTGTACCCTGATGCCATCAAGCTGTCAAGGGGTGGAACCCATTTCTATTTCTGGAGTGACAGGAGGATCCCAAGAGTAGACTCTACTGGATCAGATGGCCTGGCATATCAGTCCCATAGGCGTATAAGGCTCTAGTAGATGGAGGCTGAAATCACCCTGACTGGAAAGAAGTGGCAAAAGCACCCCATTGTGATTGGTCATGAGGCTCCATGCATCCTTGGCATAGACTACATCAGGAGAGGGTACTTCAAAGACCCAAAAGGGTATCGATGGGCTTTTGGTATTGCTGCTTTGGAGACAGAGGAAATTGAGCGGCTGTCCACCTTGCCTGGTCTCTCAGAGGATCCTTCTGTTGTGGGGTTGCTAAAGGTTGAAGAACAAGTGCCAATGGCAACCACGACAGTATATCTGTGACAATATCTCACCAAACGAGACTCCCTGATTCCCATCCATAAGCTGATCCATAGACTGGAGAGCCAAGGAGTGATCAGAAGTGTCTGCTCACCCTTTAATAGCCCCATATAGACAGTGACAAACTCTAACGGGGAGTGGAGACTAGCAGTAGTCTATCATGGCCTGAATGAAGTCACACCACCAGAGTGCTGCTGCACCGGACATGCTAGAACTTCAGTATGAAGTGGGGTCAAAGGCAGCCAAGGTGGTATGCCACGACTGATATTGGCAATGCATTTTTCTCATTTCCTTTGGCAGCAGAGTGCAGGCCACAGTTCGATTTTACTTGGAGGGGCGTCAATGACACTTGGAACCGACTGCCCCAGGGGTGGAAACACAGCCCTACCATCTGCCATGGACTGATCCAGACTGCACTGGAACAGGGAAAAGCTCCAGAACACCTGCAATACATTGATGACATTATTGTGTGGAGTGATACAATGGAAGAAGTCTTTGAGAAAGGGAGGAAAATAATCCAAATCCTGCTGAAACCCAGTTTTGCCATAAAACAGAGTAAGGTCAAGGGACCTGCACAGGAGATTCAATTTTTGGGAATAAAATGGCAAAATGGGTGTCACCAGATCCCCACAGGTATGATCAACAAGATAACAGCAATGTCTCCACCAACTAATAAGAAAGAAACGCAAGCTTTCTTGGGTGTTGTGGGGTTCTGGAGAATGCACATAGAATCATAGAATCATAGAATAGTAAGGGTTGGAAAGGACCTCAAGATCATCGAGTTCCAGCCCCCCTGCCATGGGCAGGGACACCTCCCACTAAACCATGCCATCCAAGGCTATGTCCAACCCCACCTTGAACGCCACCAGGGATGAAGCATTCACAACCTCCCTGGGCAACCCATTCCAGGGCCCCACCACCCTCACAGTAAAGAATTTCTTCCTCAGATCCAATCTAAACCTCCCCTGTTTAAGTTTAAACCCATTACCCCTTGTCCTCTCACCACAGTCCCTAATGAAGAGTCCCTCCCCAGCATCCCTATAGGCCCCCTTCAGGTATTGGAAGGCTGCTATGAGGTCTCCACGCAGCCTTCTCCCTCTCTATCATGTGACCCAGAAGAATGATTTCAAATGGGGCCCTGACCAACAACAAGCCTTTGAATGAGAGATAGTTCATGCAGTAGCCCTCGGACCAGTGTGGACCGGGCCAGATGAGAAAAATATACTCTATTCTGCAGCAGGGGAGAATGGTCCTTCCTGGAGCCTCTGGCAGAAAGCTCCAGGGGTGACTCGAGGTCAACCCCTCGGCTTTTGGAGTCAGAGATACAGAGGATCGGAGGCCAGCTATACCCCAACTGATAAAGAGATACAGGCAGCGTAGGAAGGGGTTTGAGTGGCTTCGGAAGTGGATGGCACTGAAGCACAGCTCCTCCTGGCATCCCGGTTGCCTGTGCTGGGCTGGATGTTCAAAGACAGGGTCTCTTCTACACATAGAATCATAGAATAGTTAGGATTGGAAAGGACCTTAAGATCATCTAGTTCCAACCCCCCTGCCATGGGCAGGGACACCTCACACTAAACCATGTCACCCAAGGAAGCAATGGAGCATTCACAACTTCCCTGGGCAACCCATTCCAGGGCCTCACCACCCTTACAGTAAAGAACTTCTTCCTTATATCCAATCTAAACTTCCCCTGTTTAAGTTTGAACCTGTTACCCCTTGTCCTATCACCACAGTCTCTAACGAAGTGTCCCTCCCCAGAACCCTTATAAGCCCCCTTCAGACACTGGAAGGCTGCTATGAGGTCTGCACACAGCCTTCTCCAGGCTGAACAGCCAAACTTTCTCAGCCTATCTTCATACAGGAGGTGCTCCAGTCCCCTGATCATCCTCGTGGCCCTCCTTTGGACTTGTTCCAACAGTTCCATGTCCTTTTTATGTTGAGGACACCAGAACTGCACACAATACTCCAAGTGAGGTCTCACAAGAGCAGAGTACATCATGCAATCAATGCTACATGGAGTAAGTAGGCTGCAGTAATTACACAATGAGCTCAAATAGGAAATTCCAATATTCCAGGAATTCTAGATGTCATCCTGGACTGGCCAGAGGGCAAAGATTTTGGAATGTCACCTGAAGAGGAGGTGATGCGTTCTGAAGAGGCCCCACCATATAATAAACTGTCAGAAAGTGAGAAGCAATATGCTTTGTTTACTGATGGGTCCAGCCGTCTTGTGGGAAAGCAATGGAGATGGAAGGCAGCTGTATGGACCCCTGATGACAAGTTGCAGAAACTATTGAAGGAGAGGGTGGATCAAGGCAATTTGCAGACGTGAAAGCCATCCAGCTGGCCTTGGACATTGCTGCATGCGGAAAGTGGCCAGTACTTTACCTCTCTACTGATTCATGGATGGTGTCAAATGCCCTGTGGGGGTGGTTTCAGCAACGGAAGCAGAGCAACTGGCAACACAGAGGGAAATCCATCTGGGCTGCTGCACTGTGGCAAGATATCACTGCCCAGGTGCAGAACCTGGTGGTGAAGGTACGCCACGTAGTTGCTCATGTACCCAAGAGTTGGGCCACTGAAGAACACCAGAACAATCAACAGGTGGATAAAGCTGCTAAAATTGAAGTGGCTCAGATGGATTTAGATTGGCAACATAAGGGTGAATTATTTTTGGCCAGGTGGGCCCATGACACTTCAGGCTATCAGGGCAGAAATGCAACATACAGATGGGCTCCTGATCAAGGGGTGGATTTAACAGTGGACACTGTTGCCCAGGTTATTCACAACTCTGAAACGTGTTGCAGTTAAGCAAGCAAAGCTGTTAAAGCCTCTCTGGTATGGAGGATGCTGGCTGAAGTACAAATATGGGGAAGCCTGGCAGATTGATTATATCACACTCCCACCAACCCTCCAAGGCAAACGCCATGTGCTTGCCATGGTGGAAGTGTCATGGTTTAAACCCCTCACACAGTCGCTCTCTCACTCACTCCCACAGGTTGAGATAAGAACAGTTTATTAACTAAGGTATAACGCAGATCACTACTGCTACCACCAATAATAACGACAACACAAATACAAGGAAAGAATACAATAGCTCACCATCAATCCCAACCCGACCAAGCAGTGCACCCCCCACCATGCACCCCCACCACCCTTCCGGGTCTCTGCCATCCGTTTTTACATTCAGGACATGATGTGCTGTGGTATGGAATAACCTCTTTGGTTAGTCTGGGTCAGGTGTCCTGTCTCTCCTTCCTCCCGGCTTCCCCTCCTCCCAAGCAGAGCATGAGACTCACAAAGTCCTTGGCCAGCCTAAACATTACCAAGCAGTAACTGAGAACACTGGTGTTATCTGAGCAGGAGAAAAATGACAGCTACTGCTAAACCCAGGACATTCCACCCCTTATTCCATACCATTCACGTCCTGCTCAGATCCCACATTTTCAATATACCATCACGTGTATATATACATCCACACACACACAGAGGGAGAGAGATCATCCCCTAGTGCATGGACCAATCCCTATAAAGCTGCTGAGTCCATCTAGTCTGTGATATTGGGCTTCATCTTTTGTAAGTCTTTCAGAGCAGGAGAGGCTGTGTGCAGTGTTCACACTCGTAAATAACCTGGTCAATAGTGTCCATTGCTAAGTCCACCCCTCGATCATGAGTCCATCTGTATGCTGCATCTCTGCCCTGATGTCCTGAAGTGTCATGGGCCCACCAGGCTCAAAATAATTCACTCTCCCCTCCAGCAGTTTCTGCAGCTTGTCGTTGGGGACTCCATACAGCTGCCTTCCATCTCCGACGCATCCAAAGCACTGGAGGGGCCCAGAGGACTAGATACTCACCCATACTGTCCCATATACCCTGCCACTTGTGACTGTCCAGCTTTGGGGAAAATCTCTTGGTCATCCTGGACCGCATTCTAACCCCAGACAAGGCCCACACCCCACTCTGGTTAACTCTCAGGACCAGATGAAATGGTTGTGGGTAAAACACACTCTGTATGCATGCCAACATAGTGATCACCATCACAATCAGCAGGCAGGTCTCAAGGGCCAGCCTAAACATTACCAAGCAGTAACTGAAAACACTGGTGTTATCAGCACTGTTCCCAGGCTGAAAATCAAAAACACAGCGCTGCACCAGCTGCCAAGAAGGAGAAAAATTGTTGGCGCAGAAGTCCCGGACACAGCACACACGACCAATATGATCAGGCTTGTGCCAAGTTTATTGCGCAGATAGCTCAGTATATATAGGCATTCTACTTGTCTATCATTAATACACACAACTCTAATTGGATACATGCACTGTTCACGTAACTAAATACAGAATAGGATTCACTCAGTAACAGCTTAATGATTGGTTAACTATGACAGCATATGCTTCAAGGTTACAGTTAACATTCCTCCTCTGCATATCTCTCTCAGTAGTTTTCCGTGCTAACTTTTCCCAAGGCTTCTGCACGTACACGAACTTTAGTAACCCTCAGGCGAGGCCTCAATGCCTGCAGGTCACTACCTTACAATTCTCAAGCAATTGTCTGGATTGCTCACATGTCCATTTGCGGCGGGAGAACATGGACAACGCAGCAACGACCAATGTGATCGAACGTTGACAATTTATTAAACGCAAGCACCAGCTTTTATAGAAAAGTTACAAAGTACTGGAACAGTCGTTATCTGATTGGTTAACTTGTGAAACGTCCATAGCAACAGGCCCAGGCCTTGCAAGCAAGGCCTGCTCCGTGGTAACCTGATCTGGCGCCGACATCCTGCTCAGTACCTTTGTGGCAACCTGAATCGGGTGCTCAGTGCCTTTGTGGCAACCTGAATGCAGGTGCTCAGTGCGTGATTGCGGTGCTCAGTGCCTTTGTGGTAAGCCTGCTCAGTGCCTCCCCAAGGCAAGGTCCTCTTCATGTCAGCACGTAGGCATCCTTTGTTAACCCTTTCAGTAGCCTGTGAAGCCCTCAGCTCACTACTCGAGTGAGGCTAAGCCAGAGGCTGGATTGCTCACAACAAGAAACTCTGCAACATCCATTCACATTCAAATAGCTCTCCACAAAAAATGACTGCTACTGCTGAACCCAGGACAGGAAGCAACCCCCAGATGCCTGGAAACATACGCCGTGCCCCTCGCCACTGCCCAGAATACTATCCTGGGCCTTGAGAAACAAGTTTTTTGGTGACACGGCACCCCAGAGAGAACAACCTTATAGATACTTGGGCCAAAGAGCATGGCATTGAGTGGGTATATCACATCCCCTACCATGCACCAGCCTCTGGGAAAATTGAACGGTACAATGGGCTGTTAAAAACTACACCGAGAGCAATGGGTGGTGGGACTTTCAAACATTGGGATACACATTTACCAAAGTCCACCTGGTTGGTCAACACCAGAGGATCTGCCAACAGGGCTGGCCCAGCCCAGTCAGAACTTTTATATACTGTAGAGAGGGATAAAGTTCCTGTGGTGCATGTTATAAATTGAGACCACAACAGACTAAAATCCAATTAGAATTTATTAATTATAGCAAGTAGAATATGAGCAAAAACAGCGCTGGACGGCAGGGGAGTCTACGCTCCGCCAACTGCCGTACTAAGCAGTTCAGACAGTCCCCTTTTATACATCTTTTCTTCCGTGTTCTTGAAGTAGTGGGGATACTCTGCACATTCTTCAGTTGCTCCTAGGGGGTCGTTTGTCATGTTTCTGTCGATTGGTTCCTGGAACATCTGACGGTTATCTTATCTTACACAAACGGTGTTTTATGGTTGTTTTAGTTTGCATCTAACCTTTACATTGGACTTAACATAAATACTAGCCATGTCTACAAGCTTCTGACAATTATTTAAAATTTAGAACAGTGTGGTTGTCAAACAATTGATAAGTAAACCAGACGTGCGAATGAGGAGTACACAGGGTTATCAGATTTACAAGAGACGCTTTTTAGGGGAACTACTAAATCTCATTAGCTACTAAATCTTTAGCACATCAATGAAGCAATTAACAAGCCCGCGGGATGAGGAGTACACCAAGTTTGTAAAGAGGGCCATTATCACTTCACAGACTTGTAACATTGTAAAAGGGGCTATTTCTATTTCAAAGACTTCTTTTGTTCTCTAAGTTAAACTAGAAATACTTTGATCTCATGTTTTTAAACACTTGCTTATACTCAAAGGAGTTACAAATAGTTACTTCCATCAACGTTGCCCTAACAATATGAACACAGTAACTCAGGGTTTCTTATAGTTAATTGTCAACGGTTTCTTACTTCATAATTTTTCTCACCATGTTTATAACGAACTATTGCTCTTAACATGAGTCATAGTCTTGTTATAGCATAATGCTAATCAAACTTAACTTACACACGCCTTGCTTAATTACCAAATTAATAATTCAAGTTTATTACAATTTACCATTATTGCAATTTATCAGCAAATTAACTGTTTACATTTATCACAATCCCCCCTTTTTCTTTTGTATCTCTAATTTGCTGATTCGATGGTAAAAGTACTTTCATTCTCAGCACTGCAAGCAATCCTTTCTCCACAATTCCAACATTTATCATAACACTCACAAGGTAATATTTCACAAATACAATCATAGTTCCTGCGAGACATAACACATTCACAATGATCTTCATTTTCTTCCGAACAAACTTCCTCGTAGTCTACTCCAGAATTTAAGATCATTAACTTAGTTACATCAAATTGCTTTCTAATAAATTGTTGCATACAAGATAAAATACATGGTAATAATAAAAATACAAGACAGACAATTAAAAGAATGACTAAGCCTATTTGTACAAGACCTTTCAACCATCCCGTTATTCCCCAAGTATTAAAATTTAGACCAAAAAATCCTTCATCCTGTTTAAGCAGTTGGACATGCTGTTGTAAATGTTGGATTTTTATTATTAAGAATATCAACCAGTTCTAAGGTTGTGTTGTTCTCTTGTACACTTATGATATTATTCTTCAGTTGAACTCTTTTTGCCTAATTTGTCTTTTAATATCTTATTTGGACCTGTCACTTGGGGTTTTTGTTGAGGATTTCCCTTTTTAATAAGAATTAAACCTCCTCTATCTTCACCGGGTTCCCAGTACCGGACTCCCCAAGTTCTGCCCATTATCCATCCTGAGTTCTCGGGTTGTAGAACTTGGAGAATTAAATATTTACAATTACTAATTTGACGTGGGTCTATATGGGTTCTCCATAAGCTCGCGCCATGAACTGTGCTACCTGGAGGAGGTGTACATCCAGGGGGTCCCCACATTGTTGTCAGGAACTTATCTCTGTGTGAAGGGGTCCAATGAGAAGCAATTGTAACACAGTCCCAATATGCTCAGTAATATTCGTTAGGATAATTACAATATCCTCTTCCTGGATTAGAGGCTGGACAAAAGTAATAAGGTTTTTGATTTACACATGGTTGTATAGGTGCTAACTGGCAAAGTGGAACCGAAAAACTGGGTGATCCAGCCATAATATTTTAACCAATCATAATTTGGTCTTCCCATCTCATAAGGGTCCATTTGAAAGGCTGATTATTCTGATTTCTGAATATTCCTTCAAAGTAAATTAGTATCAAGAGAATTGGAACTTTACTCATTTTACAGATGTTGTGGATTTTTTATTTAGTTTAATCACTTGGTACCAGAAATTATAGCTCCACAATAGTACCTCTCTGTCTTCCTTTGTCTACTCCTTTGCAGGGAGCAACAAGGTATTGTCTCTTCTCGACAGCAGTGGTATTCTTCAGGAGCTTCTGGAGTTTAAATTCCTTTCTGACATAACATCCACCATGAGCTTTTTATGCCAAATCTTGATCCCCTTATCAAATTTGAGTATAGGGACTCTATAGAGATGGGAAGTCTTTATAGAGTGGAGGTTCCTACTAGAGACAGCTGAGCCTTACAAAATAAAATTCTAGATTCTAATGTGCTAATTAACCCTTAAAATCCCTGGTATTTCCACCTATTTCGTTGTTGGGCCTGCTTCCAGGCAAATTTTATAGAACACTTTCTTAAAACCTTATACCAATCTGTTTCATAGATTTCCCAAGTTTCAGGTACTAGCAACTCCCATCCACAAAACAGTTTACAGATCTCTGTCTTAGCTTGTTGTCCCCTAGTATGTATTGGGTTATTTTGACATTGTATACAATAAGGCTGTCTTTTAAATGAAACACAGGACCATTTTCTATTACAATTTAAACATCGACAAACAACTCAACATAAATGTCTAGACATAGGGTGTTTTAAGCAGGGTATTTCATGGATACCTCCCATTCTAGGTGATTTAGATATTTCTATCCGTATTTCACAACACAAGGGAAAAACCTGAATAGTTCCTGCCAATTTATACAATCAATACGCTTCCTTCACTCCAAGGTACTTGTCTCATCACTTTCCTGTTAACTTTTTAACAGATCAGACATCCTTTGGTAACTTGTTTAGCTATTTCAACAATGCCAATACATCCATAAGATTTCAAAAATTGGTCACATAGTGCCTTAGTTCCCCAGTGGGTCTGTTCATGTAGCTTTTGCTTTAGCATTTTCTAGCAGCTGCTGCGCATTTGTGTGCTCTAACATCTGTTTTATAGGTGATAAATCCATACAATACAAGGAGTAATTTCTTATTAGCAACTGACTATTAATTATAGGTGGTTTTATACACAAAATCGCAGCCCCTAATAATAATTACTTCACAAGCACACATATTCAAACTGTTACTTTTCAGTTGCCCCAAGTAAGGTTTTGCAATCATTCTTCTTTCTCTTCCTCTGTCTCGTTCTGCTTGGGGTATTCATGGTCAGCTCCTATAGCTGAGGTATCAGGTTCTTTTACCCATCTGTCCAGGTCATGGCAAGGCTTGACAAACTTTGCAGGCAGCCGCCATGGACCTGTAGGTAGGAGGACACAGATATACCCCGTCCCCCAGGTTATCAGTATTTGAGAAGTGAGACAGGTTAAAGTGATTCCTTAAAGCAAAAAAATGTTAAGTAGGCAGTTGCAGAAGCAAACTGCACAGTGTTAACAGTCAAGGAGTCTGCCGGGTCATTACCCATTTCTTTTCTCTTTCTCTCTGCCACCCTGATGCTGCTTGGGTGGCGGCTGATAAAGCTTGTGGTTGCACTACCCCTCTCTCTTTATCAGTTAGCAGTTTGTGTTTCAAGTCTTACATTCATTCCCAGGTTATCTTAACCACACTAAGTAGGACTCCCCTGTGCTCAGTGTTGCAGGCTTCCCCAGGCCCCGTTTGTGGTGTCTCTACAAACTGCTCCAATACTTCAATAAATCCAGAGGTTTTTATGTCTTCCATATTTTTTCTCCTTGGTAGCCAGTAGCTCCCACATCTGTAACAAATTCTTTTCCCTCTGATTTAACACCAAATAAGTTGCTCCTGTATCCACTAAAATTCCACTTTATTTTCTCTATTCCCTAGCTTTAATTTATCTGCCAGAAGAGATTCCCCAGGTCCCGCTTTGTCTGCTAGTTCCAATTCAGCCACGGGAACCACCCCATGGCAGTCCCCCCCAGGGCAGTCTCACTTCCAGCGCCCAAACTCCCCATAACGCATCACCAATCCTATTCCACAGAAAAAGAGCCCAGGACTCCGCCAGCGCCTCGGGCAGCGTCTCCATCCCGCCCCGCAGTGACCATTGGCTCCAGCGCTCGGCCCGCGAGTGTGCGGGTTACCCCCCCGCCACCACCGCAGCTCTCGCCAGAGCCCAGCGCCAGCCCCAGCAGCACCGAGAGCCGGCGCCGCTTGGCCTGGAAGAGCAGCGGGAAGCAGGAGCGGACGCTCAGGGCTCGGCAGTCCCCGGCGAGCACCCCCCTTGGGCTGCTTTTTTTTTTTTTTTTTTTTTTTTTTTTCCCTCAGTTGCTCACCCCGCCCTGCAGCGGCTGCAGGCGCCTCTGCTATAGCGCTTCTGTTTTAACCCTTTCTTAACTCTGAATGTGAATCTGCTGCTTGTTGCCAGTGGCAGCAATCTCTTCCTCCTTATCAACATCAGATAGGACAGATGCAGAGGGTGCTCCTCTCGGAGGTACCCGTGATACAAAATTTTCCAACCTATCTTCCTGATTACTGTTTTTAAGTTTAAATATCTTTCTCTGATATCACAAGCTGAACAACTTCTCTCCATCTTAACCCTCAGTTTTTCCCTGTCCTTTCCAAAGCCAAAATTAAGGAATCTAATGGAGCTATACCAATTTCGCACTCTATCACTCCGGGTGGTTTCCCAAAGTGAAAAACACATCTGCATACACTACCTCATCCCATCTTCCTTGTCACTCCAAAACCAACAGTAATTGCAACATGGCATCACAGTTCAAAGTTCCATCTTTAGCCCACCTTTCCTAACATTCCAAAGTACATAAAGGCCACCATTGGCCACAATATTCCACCAATGCTTTCCTAATCACCGAGCCCCCAGGAGACACTCCCAGTTCTTCCCAATATGTTAAAACGTACCCCAGAGGACTCTTTTTCCAGATTTCTCCACTCTGCTGATATCCCATTGTCAATCTCACATTCACACACACACACGCGGGATCCCACAGACACACCCCACACAGTTACAACGTTTGAGACAGAGACAGAGACTAAAATTCACAACTAATAACACAATTATAGCATCCGGTCACCAGTATTAAAAATCACAAAACTGAAATCATTGCTGTAAGAGCACCTTTTATGAAGATGGCCCTTGTCTGCTCCTGCAGAGAACCGAATGAGTCGAGGGGTCCCTCTGGGAAAAATTCCCAAGGGCCCTAGGGAGCCCTGTCCTCAGCGGGTCCTGCAGCCGAGCAGAGTTAAAGTCCCATCCCGTCTTATTTTCTCACCTTTTCTTTTTTACTCTTTTCTGGTTTTACAGTCTTTCTTTGATTTTTTTTTTTAAATAATTAAATTTAATCTTAGGAGTTTTATGGCAACACCTATAGCCCTTGGCTACCTATGAGAGTGTCTTGTGGGGGGGAGCTGAATCTATATCCCACCCACGAATCCTGTAAGAGTCACACACTCTCACATACAGGCAACCGAATCCAATCATCAGCCCTAAAGGGCTATCAGGTGGTATGTCTGATAATTTTTTACAACTTTTACAACCTCCCTGGGAGTCTTTCCCTTGATTACGAGCTCGACTTTTATTTTTACCCATTTAAATATCCAATCGGCTAAAATAAAATAAAAAATAAAATCGGGGAAGCCTTGGTCCGGGAATTTGTGGCAATTCCCCTAGCCCTTGGTTGCCAGTAAGAGTGCCTTGCAGGGGGTTTAGGACCTATCACCCACCCACGAATCCTCTAAGAATCACTTCGGTCTTTCACCGGCCAAGTCCCTGGCGGGAGATTGGAACCGCGGTTAGAAGACCTCCGCACTCGCTTCGGGGCTTTGTCCTGATTCGCCTTGGACCTTTTGTTCCGACGAGTTTCAGAACTTTGCTCCGTCTTACTCACACTCTTACATTCACAGGCAACCGAATCCCACCCCACCGAACGGAGTATGACTCTCTCCGGTCTATACTCACGACGCTCCGTGGTCGCACGCCTCTCTCCGGGTCGTCGTTCGGGTCTTCGTGTACCAGAATTATGGGTGATTTATCCTTCCCCATTTAGGAGCTCCAATTCCTTTGCTTATTGCCTCTCTTTGTTAAAGAGGCAGTAAGCAAAGCAGTGCTGGGTGCAAAGCAGCACTGGGTGCGCGGGGAGTCTCCGTTCCACCAACACGCACACCGGGTGGGTTTTTTATTATTAACCCAAAGGTTTAATTGCTGTTTTACCCAATTTTCTTCTGACCCGTAGACCGGCCAAAAGACATTTTTAGAAATCTTCTTCCCTCCCCATATCTTAGTACAATATTCTATCATCTTCTGCTTATCTTTCCCTAAGGTTCCAGGGAGATATTTCCAATTGTCTAATATATATGCCAGAGGGGTATCCCTAGGTACAGTGGGTACCCTCCCCATGGGAGTCGAAGGCTTGCTGCCCTTCGCCCCCATCTTCTGGAATGTCCACAAACACACACTCACTCGCTCCCCTTGTTCCTGGCCCAGTCCCTCGCGGGATATGGGAAACGCAGTACTTAAGGGTCCACAATCGCTTGGTTCAGTATGTCGAACCTCTCATTTGTCCCATTCCAGGATAACCCAATCCCGCCCGAACGGATAACCTGCGACCAAATTCGCAATATACTTACGCGTCCCTGCGTCTTCGTCCGGACTCCCGTGCACAGAATCTTTATGGGATTTTACCGGTTCCTTTTTTGCTCACTATTCTAGAATTTAGGTTCGTCGGTAAGGTGCAGTGAGCTGTCGGTCGCGGGGCCGCGGACTATCGCGGGGCGCCTCCCCGGAGGACCAAAGCTCACCGATCCTTATCCGAGTCACGGCACCAAGATTGTTATAAATTGAGACCACAACAGACTAAAATCCAATTAGAATTTATTAATTATAGCAAGTAGAATATGAGCAAAAACAGCGCTGGACGGCAGGGGAGTCTACGCTCCGCCAACTGCCGTACTAAGCAGTTCAGACAGTCCCCTTTTATACATCTTTTCTTCCGTGTTCTTGAAGTAGTGGGGATACTCTGCACATTCTTCAGTTGCTCCTAGGGGGTCGTTTGTCATGTTTCTGTCGATTGGTTCCTGGAACATCTGACGGTTATCTTATCTTACACAAACGGTGTTTTATGGTTGTTTTAGTTTGCATCTAACCTTTACATTGGACTTAACATAAATACTAGCCATGTCTACAAGCTTCTGACAATTATTTAAAATTTAGAACAGTGTGGTTGTCAAACAATTGATAAGTAAACCAGACGTGCGAATGAGGAGTACACAGGGTTATCAGATTTACAAGAGACGCTTTTTAGGGGAACTACTAAATCTCATTAGCTACTAAATCTTTAGCACATCAATGAAGCAATTAACAAGCCCGCGGGATGAGGAGTACACCAAGTTTGTAAAGAGGGCCATTATCACTTCACAGACTTGTAACATTGTAAAAGGGGCTATTTCTATTTCAAAGACTTCTTTTGTTCTCTAAGTTAAACTAGAAA
Organism: Amazona ochrocephala; assembly: GCA_039720435.1. NCBI lineage: Eukaryota > Metazoa > Chordata > Aves > Psittaciformes > Psittacidae > Amazona > Amazona ochrocephala. The sequence goes on from CM077908.1 coordinate 24,847,005, forward strand.
TACTTTGATCTCATGTTTTTAAACACTTGCTTATACTCAAAGGAGTTACAAATAGTTACTTCCATCAACGTTGCCCTAACAATATGAACACAGTAACTCAGGGTTTCTTATAGTTAATTGTCAACGGTTTCTTACTTCATAATTTTTCTCACCATGTTTATAACGAACTATTGCTCTTAACATGAGTCATAGTCTTGTTATAGCATAATGCTAATCAAACTTAACTTACACACGCCTTGCTTAATTACCAAATTAATAATTCAAGTTTATTACAATTTACCATTATTGCAATTTATCAGCAAATTAACTGTTTACATTTATCACAGTGCACATAAAGAATTTGCTGGGGAAGACAGTTTGGGTTATTCCTGCTTCAGGTAAAGGCAAACCCACTCATGGGATTGCTTTTGCTCAAGGACACGAATATACTTGGTGTGTAATGCGGGAAGATGGTGAAGTCCAATGTGTACCTCATGGGGATTTGTTTTTAAGGGAAAACAGCCAAGGAACTCAATTGCATGCTGTTACCTGCTATGTAGTGCTTTTATAGCCCATGAACTAGATGTCTTCAGGTCACCAGCAACTGGCCCTGACTTCCCTCCGACCATCTCGGCGACTACGAGCTTCACCTCGGAGCAGCAACTTGCCCCGAGGGAGCTTCAAGTCCTCGAGCTTCACCTCGGAGCAGCAACTTGCCCCGAGGGAGCTTCAAGTCCTTGACAAGGCCTGCCTGGGAGCCTGCAGCTCCGCGGAGGCGAGCGGCTGACTCAGAGGGGGCGGCGTCAGGAGGACATGTGGCAGATTCAACCCGGGCATCATCAGCCCTTTCTGGCCCATTGCTGAGGTGACTGTCTCGCGAGGGGAGGCCTGCAGCGCCTGATCGGGGGGGGGGGGGGGGGGGGGGGGGAGGCTCGGCGACTACGAGCTTCACCTCGGAGCAGCAACTTGCCCCGAGGGAGCTTCAAGTCCTCGACAAGGCCTGCCCAGGAGCCTGCAGCTCCGCGGAGGCGAGCGGCTGACTCAGAGGGGGCGGTGTCAGGAGGACCGGCGGCAGACCTGACTGGTTAAAAATCTGCCCCAGGGAGCGCGAGCGACCCGGAGCGCGGTGAACAGGGCGGGCTCGAAGCAGTTCGCGTGGCAGTTCGCGTGGCAGTTCGCGCGGCAGTTCGCGCGGGCAGGCGAGTGGGGTGGTGAGCGGGATGGTGAGCACTCGCTGTACGGGCAAGGCTCGGTCTGGGAGCTCTGCTCTGGCTGCGCCGGTGGTGGCCAGTGTAGGCACCCAGACGGAGCCGACGGGAAGGGAGGCTGTAGTGCAGAGCTCGGGGTATCCTAAGGGAAGGGTGAGCAATGGGCAGGGCTACACTCTGCGTTCCCTGCTGGAGGTTGTTATAAATTGAGACCACAACAGACTAAAATCCAATTAGAATTTATTAATTATAGCAAGTAGAATATGAGCAAAAACAGCGCTGGACGGCAGGGGGGTCTACGCTCCGCCAACTGCCGCACTAAGCAGTTCAAACAGTCCCCTTTTATACATCTTTTCTTCCGTGTTCTTGAAGTAGTGAAGGTACTCTGCGCATGCTTCAGTTGTTGTTAGGGGGTCGTTTATCATGTTTCTGTCGGTTCCTGGAACATCTGGCGGTCATCTTATCTTGCACAAATGGTGTTTGATGGCTGTTTTTGTTTGCGTCTGACCTTTACATTGGGCTTAACATAAATATTAGCCATGTCTGCAGGCTTCTGACAATTAGCTAAAATTTAGAACAGTGTAGTTGTCAAACAATTGATAAGCAAACCAGATGTGCGGATGAGAAGTTCACAGAGTTATCAGATTTACAGGAGACGCTTTTTTTTAGGGGAACTACTAAATCTCATTAGCAGGGGAGATACTGAATCTCATTAGCACATCAAGAAAGCGATTAACAAGCCAGACATGGGATGTGGAGTACACTAAGTTTGTAAAGAGGGCCATTATCATTTCACAGACTTGTAACATTGTAAAAGAGCTATTTCTATTTCAAAGACTTACTTTGTTCTCTAAGTTAAATACTTGCTTATACTCAAGGGAGTTACAAATAGCTACTTCCATCAACGTTGCCCTAACAATGTGAACACAGTAACTCAGAGTTTCGTATAGTTAATCAACAGTTTCTTACTTCATGATTTTCCTCACCATGTTTTATAACGAACTATTACTCTTAACACGAATCATAGTCTTGTTATAGCATAATGCTAATCAAGCTTAACTTACATGCCTTGCTTAACTGACAAATTAATAATTCAAGTTTATTACAATTTATCATTATTACAATTTATCAGCAAATTAACTGTTTACATTTATCACAAGGTCCTCCTGCAGCAGGTGGCTGAGCTGCAGGAAGCTGTTACCAGGCTGAAAGGTGTCAGGGAAGCTGAGGGGGAGCAGCACTGCTTGCTCCGGGACAAAACTGTTCCGGGGCCTCGAGTGTCTACTGTTGACCGTGCAGGAAAGGAGGCTGCTAACCCAGGAAGCTGGGAAAAGGTAACAAAAAAACAACAAAAAAAGGGGGAAGAGGGTAATTAAAAGCAAGGGGCTTCCTCCTACGTCTGTTGTCCCCACCCAGAACCGCTTTGCTGTCCTGCAGGGGGCTGATGAGCAACAGCGCTCTGCTATCCTGCAGGGGGCTGATGAGCAACAGCGCTCCCACCAGGCGCAACCAGCTGGTGCACTGGTAAAGAAGGTCACTACTGGTGCTGCCAGGAAAAAGCGGCGGGCCGTAGTAGTCGGGGACTCTAATCTGAAAGGCACAGAGGCACCCATCTGCCGGCCTGACCCAGGCTCAAGGGAGGTGTGTTGCCTACCAGGGGCTCGGATCAGGGATGTGGCTGAGAAGCTGCCTGCTCTAGTCGGTCCCACTGACTATTACCCACTCCTGGTAATACATGTGGGTGCTACTGATATAGATAGCAGTAGCCCGGAGACTATAAAGAAGGACTACAGGGCTCTGGGAGAGGTGGTTAGGGGCTCTGGAGCTCAGATTGTCTTTTCGTCAATTCTCCAGGATACAGGGCAGGACCTTGAAAAGGCTAGCAGGATTGGGCAGGTTAATAAATGGTTAGAAGGGTGGTGCTATAGTCAGGGGTTTGGGTACCTTGACCATGGGACTCAGTATAGTAGGCCAGGTCTACTGGGGGCTGGTGGAGCTGGTCTGACAAAGAAGGGGAAGAGTGGATTTGGTAGGAGGCTTGCCAGACTGGTCAAGGATGCTTTAAACTAGATGTGTTGGGGGAGGGGGGCATCATTCCATCCCAACACACCCAGTCGGTTGGTAGCACCTATAGTAAACATTCGGAGCAATGTAGGGATATTCCAGCTGCTCCAGCCCATGAGCAGGCTTCAATTGGATCTCGGCTCAAATGCCTCTACACAAATGCCTGTAGTATGGGGAACAAACAAGAGGAATTAGAGATGTGTGCACATCTACGGGGGTATGATATCATAGGCATCACAGAAACATGGTGGGATGGCTCCTATGACTGGTGTGTTGGAATGGAAGGTTACCGGCTCTTTAGGAAAGACAGGCCCAGCAGACGGGGAGGGGGAGTTGCTATTTACGTTAGGGATAGGCTAGAGAGTATGGAACTCTGTCTGGGGACAGGTGAGCAGTCGACAGAGAGTTTGTGGGTCAGGGTTAAAGGGAGAACAGCGATGGGTGACATTATTGTGGGGATCTGTTACAGACCGCCTGACCAAGGGGACTTGCTGGACGAAGCGCTCCATAGGCAGATAGGAGCAGCCTCACGCTTGCAGGCCCTTGTTCTCATGGGAGACTTCAACCACCCTGATATCTGTTGGAGGGATGGTACGGCCCGGCACAAGCAATCCAGAAGGTTCCTCGATTGTGTGGAAGACAACTTCCTTCTGCAAGTAATAGAGGAGCCGACAAGGAGAGGTGCCATGCTTGACCTCGTCCTCACCAACAGGGAAGGGCTGGTTGGGAATGTGATGCTCCAGGGCAGCCTTGATTGCAGCGATCATGAGATGGTTGAGTTTGAGATCCTCAGGACAGGGAGAAGAGCATGCAGCAAGCTCACTGCCCTGGACTTCAAGAGAGCAGATTTTGGCCTCTTCAGAAACCTGCTCAGTAAGGTTCCATGGGATACAGCCCTAGAGGGCAGGGGGGCCCAAGACTGTTGGTTGATATTCAAGGATCACCTGCTGCGAGCTCAGGAGTGATGCATCCCAACTAGAAGGAAGTTCAGCAGGAGGGCCAGGAGACCTCCTTGGATGGATAAGGAGCTGCTGAGCAAAATTCGAAGGAAAAAAGAGGCTTATAAAAGGTGGAAGCAAGGTCAGGCGGCCTGGGAAGAATACAGGGATGTTGTCCGGGAAGCTAGGGACCAGGTTAGGAAAGTTAAGGCCCACTTAGAATTAAACTTGGCTAGGGATGTTAAGGATAACAGGAAGGGATTTTATAGGTACATTGCCAATAAGAGACAGGTTAGGGACACCGTGGGCCCTCTCCAGAAGCTATCGGGAGAACTGGCTACCCTGGATTTGGAGAAGGCTGAGGTTCTTAATGACTTCTTTGCCTCAGTCTTTACCGGCAAATGCTCTGACCTCACCACCCAAGTCTTGGAAGGCAGACGCGGGGACAGTGAGGGTGGGGACCCTGGGCCCACTGTGGGGGAGGATCTGGTTCGGGACCACCTTAGGAACCTGAATGTATACAAGTCAATGGGACCGGATGAAATCCATCCACGAGTCCTGAAGGAGCTGGCAAATGAAGTTGCTAAGCCACTGTCCATCATATTTGAAAAATCATGGCAGTCAGGTGAAGCTCCTGATGACTGGAAAAAGGGAAATATAACCCCCATTTTTAAGAAGGGAAAAATGGATGAGCCAGGGAATTACAGACCAGTCAGCCTCACCTCTGTGCCTGGCAAAATCTTGGAGCGGATTATCCTGGAAGGCATGCTAAGGCACATGAAAACCAACAAGGTGCTTGGTGACAGCCAGCATGGCTTCACTAAGGGGAAATCCTGCCTGACCAATCTGGTGACCTTCTATGAAGGGGCTACGGAACTGATGGACAGGGGCAGAGCGGTTGATGTCATCTACCTGGACTTGTGTAAAGCCTTTGACACTGTCTCCCATGACATCCTTCTCTCTAAGTTGGAGAGACATCAATTTGATAGGTGGACCACTTGGTGGATAAAGAACTGGCTGGATGGCCACACGCAAAGAGTAGTGCTCAGTGGCACACCAAGCTGTGTGGTTCGGTTGATACATTGGAGGGAAGGAATGCCATCCAGAGGGACCTTGACACGCTTGTGAGGTGGGCTGATGCCAACCTGATGAAGTTTAACCATGCCAAGTGCAAGGTCCTACACCTGGGTCAGGGCAATCCCAGGCACAGCTACAGGCTGGGCAGGGAAGAGATTCAGAGCAGCCCTGTGGAGAAGGACTTGGGGGTGTGGGTTGATGAAAAAATGAACATGAGCCGGCAGTGTGCGCTTGCAGCCCAGAAGGCCAACCGTATTCTGGGCTGCATCAAAAGGAATGTGACCAGCAGGTCGAGGGAGGTGCTCCTGCCCCTTTACTCTGCTCTCGTGAGACCTCACTTGGAGTATTGTGTGCAGTTCTGGTGTCCTCAACATAAAAAGGACATGGAAGTGTTAGAACAAGTGCAGAGGAGGGTTATGAGGATGATCAGGGGACTGGAGCACCTCTCGTATGAAGATAGGCTGAGAAAATTGGGGCTGTTCAGCCTGGAGAAGAGAAGGCTGCGTGGAGACCTCATAGCAGCCTTCCAATACCTGAAGGGGGCCTATAGGGATGCTGGGGAGGGACTCTTCATTAGGGACTGTGGTGAGAGGACAAGGGGTAATGGGTTTAAACTTAAACAGGGGAGGTTTAGATTGGATCTGAGGAAGAAATTCTTTACTGTGAGGGTGGTGGGGCCCTGGAATGGGTTGCCCAGGGAAGTTGTGAATGCTTCATCCCTGGCGGCGTGCAAGGTGGGGTTGGACATAGCCTTGGATGGCATGGTTTAGTGGGAGGTGTCCCTGCCCATGGCAGGGGGGTTGGAACTAGATGATCTTGAGGTCCTTTCCAACCCTTACTATTCTATGATTCTATGATCATCCCAACAAAGAATGATCTTTGATGAAACCAGACTAGCTCAGCAGTGACCAGACAAGTTCCGCGGTGTCATCAGCAGGCAACAATCCAGTGCTGCACAATGTTTCCCCTACTCTGAAATACTGTTACAAGAGATGGAGCCTGACATCATGGACCAGATGAACTCAGCAGCTTTATAGGGATTGGTCTATGCACTAAGGAATGATATCTCTCTTTGTGTGTGTGGATGTATATATATACATATATGAGACAAAAGCGATGGTATATTGAAAAATGTGGGATCTGATCATGATGTAAATAGTATGTAATAAAGGGTGGATACTGTCCTGGGTTCAGCAGCAGAAGTCATTTTTCTCCTTCTTAGTAGCTGGTGCAGTACTGTGTTTTTGACTTTCAGCCTGGGAACAATGCTGGTAACACCAATGTTTTTAGTTGTTGCTAAGTAATGCTTACTCCAACTAAGGACTTTTTGAGTCTCATGCTCTGCCAGGGAGGAGGGAAATTCGGGAGGAAGCAGAGACAGGATACCTGCCCCAAACTAGACAAAGAATTATTCCATACTGTGGGTGTAAATGTGAAAGATTTCTGAGTTGGACTAGCTCCTGGGAAAGCTTTGAGACAGCTGAGGAATGTGGATGGGAAAGTTTTGGGAGTATTGTGGGCAAGATAAGAAGGAAGAAAGAAGTGAGAAGCAAGCAGCCAATCAAGGCAACCAGTGAGCAAGATATCCACCAATGAAGAAGTGAAGGGACCCACGTGGGGGGTGTTAGTGAACCAATTGTATTAGCCGCTCATACACGCGGGTACTTCGGAAAGCCTATATCAACCCTGGACCATCAGATAATAAACGATTTCGTTTCATCACCAGAAACGGGGTTTATGCTTTACGTCTCCACAAATGGCGCCCGAACAGGGACCTTAGTAGCGGATGAAGAGCACTGGTGGAGACCCTGACCGGACGAGTTCGGCAGCGGACCAGAGAGCTGTATTCCCGGGATATTAAGCACCTTGGAAAAAGGTGAGCGGTCAGGAAGATGGGAGCGCAAATGTCTGTGGAAGAAGAGACTACTGTCTCTTTACTAATGTACATTTTAGAGCAACAGGGCTTAACGTACGATGAAGACGATATTCGTGCCCTGCTTGCATGGCTTGAGGGGCGGGGATTTGATGTTGATTCGGCGCTTCAGCTGGAGCAGTGGGATTCGGCTAAAGAGACTCTTTGGGAGGCTGCGGGCAGGGGGGAGGAAAATGTTTTTCCGCTGATAGCAACATGGCACTTACTCTATGCGGCTCTTCGCAAGCTGCAGAGCCCATCGCGGGGCGCAGTCGCTGACTATCGTAATAAACTGACTGCCGCTGCCCCTCCGGAGCCGGTGGTGCCATCTGCTCCACCACTAACAAACATGGCGCCGCCCCCCCCCCCCCCGCAACCCCCCCCCGACAGCGACCCCCCTGGCAGTGACCCCCCCCACTGCAACCCTCCCGACAAACCCCCTCCCTGCAATCTTCCCCACCGTGATCCCCCGGCCGGCAAACCCCCCCACCGCGCCCCCCGCCCTATCCGGTACTTCCCGTAGCCGCTTGGGGTGGAGAAGATTACGACCCTCGTAAACGCTGGCAAAAATTGCAAAATGACGCAGCAGCGGACGGGGAGCATTTTGATATAGCATTTCCTGTAATAATGCGAGATAATCAACCTAATGATTTGGAACCGATAAGATGGGAACTGATTAAAGAACTGAGAAAGACTGTTAGGCACTACGGGCTAGCCTCGCCATATATTCGGAGCCTTTTACAGACTGTATTACAGGGAGATCCTATGACTCCGTTTGATATCAAAGCCGAAATGCTGTTCACCCCCATCCAGAAAGCGGTATTTTTGTCAGACTGGCGGGAGCGCTGCAGTGTAGCAGCGAGAGAGATTAGCGGTCGGAATGCCGGCGACCCTCTCGTGGACGCCGGAATTCCACAATTGATGGGGGATCCTCCTGTTAACATGCCAAAGCTACAGGCTCGGCTGGCCCCAGAGATTTTACACCAGTCGGCAGAACTAGCGCTTAAGGCAATGCTTCAAGTGCCAGATGTCGGGAAATCCGTGAAAGCATTCACGGGTATCAAACAGGCAAAAGACGAGCTGTATATGCACTTTATAGATCGTTTGGAGGCGGCTATCGATAAGCAAGTAGAGAATGATGCTGCCAAAGATGCCTTATTACTGAAACTAGCAATAGAGAATGCAAACTCAGACTGTCAGAAGGTGTTGCGTATGCTAAAAAATCCTACTTTGATCGACATGATTGAAGCATGTAACCATATTGGCTCAATAGACTACGTTAACGAAAATTTAGCGGGGCATTTAGCCACAGCTTTACAAACCGCACAGTGGCTGTGTTTTAGGTGTGGCAAACCCGGCCACTTTAAGCGTGACTGCCCCCAGGCGAGCCAAGATGGCGACCCGAGCCTTTGTCCACGTTGCAAAAAGGGGCGTCACTATGCTAAGCAATGTCGATCAAAGTACCACGCCAATGGGGACATACTTCCGGTCTCGGGAAACGGGAGGCGGAGCGCGTCGCGGGGCCGCGCACAGATACAAGGAGTCTCCGCCCCACACAATCCCAATTCGCCAGCGACATGGGTCTGGCACGCCTCTGCTCCTCCACCCCCGGAAGTGCCGGAGTGGATGTCCCCACGGCAACAGAAGTAAACATAACAGACACCAAAGTGCAAAAGGTGCCGCTTGCACTGAAAGGTCCGTTGGGTAATGGATTTAGTGCCTTATTATTGGGACGTTCTAGTGTTACCTTACGGGGTCTTTTTGTTTTGCCTGCGGTAATTGATGCTGATTTTGAAGGACAAATACAAGTAATGGTCTGGACCCCATCCCCACCCGTAACAGTCCCCGCGGGAGAACGTATATGCCAACTTGTCTTATTCCATGCACGTAGAGTAAATGCCCCCTCGGAGGAAAACAGGTGCAGGGGAACAGGTGGCTTTGGACCTACTGATAAGCCACACACTTTATGGACACAGTCGTTAGCAAAACAACGGCCAGTCATTGAATGTGAAGTGAGAAACCCCCAGCAGAAACCCAGCACTATCAAACTTAAAGGCCTACTGGACACCGGAGCAGATGTTACAGTCATTGGCGCCTCCTTTTGGCCATCAAATTGGGAGACAGTTTCATCAGCAATGGATCTAACAGGAATAGGAGGATTATCAACACCAGCGCATCGGTTATCCAGATAATAGATCCTGAAGGGCGCACTGCGAACCTCCGCCCATATATAGTGAACTGTCCTTTTAACCTTCTGGGAAGGGATGTCTTAAGCATGTGGGGAGTCTCGATAGCAACATCGCCTTTTTAACTGGGGTCATTGATGAGAATGTTCCAATCAGACTAAAGTGGCTGACAGAAAAACCAGTGTGGGTTGATCAATGGCCCCTAAATTTGGAAAAAACCCATGCCTTAACAGAATTGGTAACAGAACAATTGAAGTTGGGACACTTGGTTCCGACCACAAGTCCCTGGAACACACCAGTATTTGTAATTAAGAAAAAATCAGGGAAATGGCATCTTTTACATGACCTTCGTGCAATTAATAATGTCATGGAGGACATGGGAGCCACACAGATAGGTTTGCCTTCCCTAACCATGATACCAAAAAATTGGAACATTGTCATTATGGACCTCAAAGATTGTTTTTTCACTATTCCCCTGCATCCTGAAGATGCTCCAAGGTTTGCTTTTTCTATTCCCTCTGTTAACCATCAGGGAACAGCACAGTGTTATCATTGGACTGTATTACCACAGGGTATGAAAAACAGTCCGACAATATGTCAGCTATATGTGGCTAAGGCATTATCAGAGGTAAGACAGACATACCCAACAGCTATTTGCTATCATTGTATGGATGACATTTTGTTAGCCTGTCAGGAACCACAGAAACTTTCAGAAATTGCTTCCAGCACTAAATCTTGCCTTGAAAAGCATGGGTTAGTTGTTGCTCCTGAAAAGGTACAACAGCAACCCCCATGGAAATACCTGGGATGGAAAATCCTCCAGCAGACTGTAGTGCCTCAACTGCTAAAGATTGATGTCAAAGTTAACACCCTAAACGATGTACAGAAATTAACTGGCACTATAAATTGGGTACGAATCCTTTTAGGTATAGACAACGATACCCTTAGACCTCTGTTTGAATTACTGAAGGGAGAACCTGCCCTCAACTCGCCCCAACAGTTAACTCCGGAGGCTGAGTATGCTATTGAACAAGTTAACAGAGCTTTAACCAATCGACAAGCTGCAAGGATAGATTACCAATTCCCAGTTACTCTGTATGTTATCCAAGGACCTAAGTCCCTCAAAGGATTAATAGGTCAATGGGATTTAAGGGAAAAGGATCCACTACGTGTCTTAGAATGGATCTTTTTACCATACCAATTCTCCAAAACCATAGTTACTGTTTGTGAACAGATAGCACACATAGTGTGTCGTGGCAGACAGAGAACAACAGAATTAACAGGACACGAACCAGACACGATCTCTCTCCCCTTAACCAAGATGTATTTTCAATGGGCTTTTCAGAATAACACAGAACTACAAATAGCAATGACAAATTTTGGTGGAAAGGTTACTCCACATCACCCACCACATAGGCTATTCTCCCTGACAACAGAAATAGAGGTAAAATCAGTTTCAAAATGTCAATGTAACCCTGTAGAAGGTCCGACATTTTACAGACGGTTCAGGTAAAACAGGCAGAGCAATCACAGTTTGGTTTGAGAATAACGAATGGCATCATGAAGAACAAAAAGTTCAGGGCTCAGCACAAATTGTAGAATTAGCTGCAGTGGTGTTTGCATTTCAGCATTGTCACCGAGCATTGAACCTTGTCACTGATTCAAATTATGTTGCTGGAGTTGTTACTAGAATTGAAAATTCATGGCTGAAGGAAGTTACCAATCCTACTTTATTCTATTATTTAAAAATGTTAAAAATGCTATTAGATGAACGCACGACACCTTATTATGTTCTACATATTCGCAGCCATACAGATTTGCCTGGATTTATCATAGAGGGAAATCGAAGAGCTGATAGGTTAACGGCTCCTGTAGTAGTAACTGCTCTCCCAAATCAGTTAGAACAGGCTAGATTATCACATGCTTTTTATCACCAATCAGCGCGATCACTCAGGAAATAGTTTTCTCTCTCTTGGTCAGAAGCACGTACAATAGTACAAACATGCCCTGACTGTCAACCATTTGCAACACATCCACATACTGGAGTAAACCCTCATGGCACCAGTGCCTTACAGCTATGGCAAAGTGATGTCACTCACATCCCTGAGTTTGGGAGACAAAAGTATGTCCATGTTTCCATCGATACATTTTCACATATGGTCTGGGCCACAGCAGAAACAGGTGAGAAGGCCCGTGATGTTATTCGTCATTGGCGTGGTGCCTTCCCAGCTCTAGGTGTTCCAAAACAAATAAAAACGGACAATGGCCCTGCCTATAATAGTAAGGTAATTGAAACATTTCTAAACACTTGGGGGATAAAACACAAGACGGGGATCCCACACTCACCACAAGGACAAGCCATTGTTGAACGATGCCACCTAACACTAAAAATGTTATTAGAAAAACAAAAAGGGGGAATGAAGGGAGAATCGCCACAGGCACGACTGTATAAAGCAATTTATGTATTAAATTTTCTGACGATTGGAGAGGGAAATGAGACCGTAGCCGTTACCAGACATATCCTGTCACACAGCAAAATTTTGCCTAATCCTATAGGGGTTCATCAACCAAAGGTTTGGGTAAAATCACCACAAACACTTCTCTGGGAAGGACCGCATCCACTAATAACCTGGGGACGAGGGTATGCTTGTGTCTCCACAGATCATGGTCCTCGGTGGATACCCGCACGGCTGGTGCGGCCTGTTTTGAACCATCCTGCGGTTACAGAAGCAGAATCCAGGGGTGGTCAGCAGCACACAGATGTCGACAATGCAACGGACGCCCTGGAATAGCTTCGACATATGGGTGAACTTAGCTAGAACACTGAGCCAAACAACTCTGTAATTCAGTATAGTCAGTAGCACAGCCATTTCATAAATGTTTAGTAGAGAGACCATGGTCTAATAGTAGCATTATTACTGCATCACTTATAAGAAGGGTAGAACGGTAGAAATGTAAAACTTCTTGTATTGATATTTTCTGTTGTGCAAGATCTTGTACGGATATTTTCTTTTGTATTAGGTTTCTGTTCCTTATCTGCTAAATTGTATGCAAGATGTACTGGATAAAATGCTAAAGAAGGTCGGATCTTTAGAAAAACAAAAAGGGGGAGATGTAGGTGTAAATGTGAAAGATTTCTGAGTTGGACTAGCTCCTGGGAAAGCTTTGAGACAGCTGAGGGATGTTGATGGGAAAGTTTTGGGAGTATTGTGGGCAAGATAAGAAGGAAGAGAGAAGCGAGAAGCAAGCAGCCAATCAAGGGAACCAGTGAGCAAGATATCCACCAATGAAGAAGTGAAGAGACCCACGTGGGTGCTGCTAGTGAACTAGTTGTATTAGCCGCTCATACACGCGGGTACTTCAGAAAGCCTATATCAACCCTGGACCATCAGATAATAAACGATTTCATCACCAGAAACGGGGTCCGTGCCTTAGTCTCCACACCCAACCAATCTGTGCATCCCCCACCGTGCACCCCCACCCTTCCGGGTCTCTGCTCTCTGTTTTTACATCCTGGACATGACATGCTGTGGTATGGAATAACCTCTTTGGTTAGTCTGGGTCAGGTGTCCTGTCTCTCCTTCCTCCGGGCTTCCCCTCCTCCCTGGCAGAGCATGAGACTCATAAAGTCCTTGGCAAGCCCAAAACATTACCAAGCAGTAACTGAAAACACTGGTGTTATCAGCACTGTTCCCAGGCCCAAAGTCAAAAACACAGTGCTGCACCAGCTACCAAGAAGGAGAAAAATGACTGGTGCTGCTGAACCCAGGACACTGGAAAAAAGGAAAGATAACCCCCATTTTCAAGAAGAGGAAAATGGATGACCCGGGGAACTACAGACCAGTCAGCCTCACCTCTGTGCCTGGCAAAATCTTGGAGCAAATTCTCCTGGAAGGCATGCTAAGGCACATGAAAAACAACAAGGTGCTTGGTGGCAGCCAGCATGGCTTCACTAAGGGGAAATCCTGCCTGACCAATCTGGTGGCCTTCTATGATGGGGCTACGGAATTGATGGACAGGGGTAGAGCAGTTGATGTCATCTACCTGGACTTGTGCAAAGCGTTCGACACTGTCCCACATGACATTCTTGTCTCTATGTTGGAGAGACATCAATTTGATAGGTGGACCACTTGGTGGATAAAGAACTGGCTGGATGGCCGCACGCAAAGAGTTGTGCTCAATGGATGAATGTCCAGCTGGAGACCAGTACCGAGCAGTGTCCCTCAGGGATTGGTGTTGGGACCGGTCTTGTTCAATATCTTTGTGGGTGACATGGACAGTGGGATTGAGTGCACCCTCAGCAAGTTTGCCGATGACACCAAGCTGTGTGGTTCGGTTGATATGCTGGAGGGAAGGAATGCCATCCTGCCATCCAGAGGGACCTTGACACGCTTGTGAGGTGGGCTGATGCCAGCCTGATGAAGTTTATCCATGCCAAGTGCAAGGTCCTACACCTGGTTCGGAGCAATCCCAGGCACAGCAACAGGTTGGGCAGAGAAGAGATTCAGTGCAGCCCTGCAGAGAAGGACTTGGGGGTGTTGGTTGATGAGAAAATGAACATGAGCTGGCAGTGTGCGCTTGCAGCCCAGAAAGCCAACCGTATCCTGGGGTGCATCAAAAGGAGGTTGGAGGAGGTGCTCCTGCCCCTCTACTCTGCTCCCGTGATACCTCACTTGGAGTATTGCGTACAGTTCCGGTTTCCTCAAAATAAAAAGGACATGGAACTGTTGGAACAAGTCCAGAGGAGGGCCACGAGGATGATCGGGGGACTGGAGCACCTAAGACAGGCTGAGAAAGTTGGGGCTGTTCAGCCTGGAGAAGAGAAGGCTGCATGGAGACCTCATAGCAGCCTTCCAATACCTGAAGGGGGCCTATAGGGATGCTGGGGAGGGACTCTTCATTAGGGACTGTAGTGATAGGACAAGGGGCAACAGGCTAAAACTTAAACTGGGGAGGTTTAGATTAGATATAAGGAAGAAGTTCTTTACTGTGAGGGTGGTGAGGCACTGGAATGGGTTGCCCAGGGAACTTGTGAATTCTCCATCCCTGGTGGTGTTCAAGACCGGGTTGGACAGAGCCTTGGGTGACATGGTTTAGTGGGAGGTGTCCCTGCCCATGGCTGGGGGGCTGGAACTAGATGATCTTAATGTCCTTTCCAACCCTAACTATTCTATGATTCTATGTTTCTATGATTACTAGTAGTAGTAGTAGTTGTTGTATTTGTATTTTTCTCCCGAGAAATGTGATCTCAGCACACAACCTGCCCAGCTGTATGAAAGCGCCCGAAAGGATGTTCAGGCTGTTCCCCTGGAGAAGCATAGCCAATGTCCAAGAAACCCTCCAGGGTAAGTGCAGTGGTGCAGGAGCGGTAAGTTTCATGATCTCCCCCTGGGGCTGTCAGGGAGTACTGGGGCAGTATCAGCAGCTGCTCCCCAAAGCTGAGGGTTGTGCATGTTCCCAGCTCTTAAATTCAGATCACAGTTCCTATTGCAGGTTTCTGACCCTGTTTTCTTGGTCTCTTGGCTCCCACCACCAGCTCCAGCCCACCTGGCAGCCCGTTTCATTTAAGACACAAAAAATAAATCACAGTAGGTGTCCTTCCAGCATCTTTTGTAAGTAACTTTTCTAGAAGCTGCATTAATTAAGGCTTTTGGCTGACTGCACAATAGGTATTTTTATTCCTTTTGGAATTAGCAAGCATTTAGTCTTATTTTCCTACACTAAAACACACACAACCTCTCAGGGGTGGTTGAAGTGTAGCTGACCTCGCTTTGGAGAAAGATAGGGCTCTCAAAACCCATGCTTTCTTTTCTCTGCTGAGTGTTTTGACTCCCTATTAGCTCTACAGGCTTCTCAGGGGACTTCCTGTTACTTGAAATAGCATTTATTGTATGTTTTTATGCCTCGTCTCAACTGTCCCTCAGTTTGGTTTTATAACCACCTCTGCTGTGGTCTGTGTTTAATGAATCAGTGCTTCTGGTTCTTTAGATTTTCTTCTCTGAATGCAACTTATATTTAATAACCTCCTTAGTTCTGCTGCTTCTTTTTGTCCTTTATCTAAGCTTTTCTGATACTGATGTGTGCTTACTCCACCTCTATGGTCGTGTCTCTATCCTTCAAAAGCTTTTATTGTCTTAGATGTTCCTATTACCTCCTTAAAAAGCTTCCTTATTTTTACACAGTTCCCCTTTTTCTGAGACCAGGCACAACTGTTCTGTATTGCTTCATTGCTATCCATAGACCACATCAAATCAAAACCAGAAGGGCAGGAACTAAAAAGCAGAAGATACCAGAGATTAAGACAATGAGGTTCAGAAATCTATTTCTTTAAATCACCATTCTTCAGTTAATACTGAAGGGGTACATCTTAAAGTCAACCACACAGAGCAGGCAGAGATCCAGAGAGATAATAAAGTTATTTTACTTCAGATTATGTCATGGAGGGACTGAAAACGGTGTAAAGCGACCAGGAGTGCGGCGAACAGGGCGGGCAAACAGGGCGGGTTCGAGGCAGTTTGCATGGCAGTTCGTGCAGTCAGGCGAGCGGGATGGCGAACACTCGCCGTATGAGCAGGGTCCGGACTGGGAGCTCCGCTCTGGCTGCCCCAGCAGTGGCCAGCGTAGGCACCCAGACAGAGCCGATGAGGGAGGATGCAGTGCAGAGCTCAGGGTGTAGAGAGCGCCTGCACTGGTCTCCTGAGGGGAGAGTGCACAATGCGCAGGGCTACACTCAGTGCTCCCTGGTGGAGGTCCTCCTGCAGCAGGTGGCTGAGCTGCAGGAAGCTGTTACCAGGCTGAAAGGTGCCAGGGAAGATGAGGGGAAGCAGCACTGCTTGCTCCAGGACCAGACTGTGCAGGGGCCTCAAGCATCTACTGTCGCTCATGCAGGAAAGGAGGCTGCTAACCCAGGAAGCTGGGAAACAGTAACAGAAAAAAACAACAAAAAAAGGAGGAAGAGGACAATTAAAAGCGAGGGGCTTCCTCCTACATCTGTTGTCTCCACCCAGAACCACTTTGCGGTCCTACAGGGGGCTAATGAGGAAACACGTTCACACAAGGAACAACCGGCTGATGCACTGGTAAAGAAGATCACTACTGGTGCTGCCAGAAAAAACTGTCGGGTTGAAGTTGTAGGGGACTCTACTCTGAAAGGAACAGAGGCACCCATCTGTCGGCCTGACCCAGGCTCAAGGGAGGTGTGTTGCCTACCAGGGGCTAAGATCAAGGATGTTGCAGAGAAGCTGCCTGCACTAGTCAGTCCCACTGACTATTACCTACTTCTAGTGATCCATGTGGGTGCTACTGATATAGATAGCAGTAGCCCAGAGAACATAAGGAAGGACTACAGAGCTCTGGGAGAGGTGGTTAGGGGCTCTGGACCTCAGACTGTCTTTTCGTCAATTCTCCAGGATACAGGGGAAGACCTCAAAAAGGCTAGGAGGATTGGGCAGGTTAATAAATGGTTAGAAGGGTGGTGCTATAGTCAGGGGTTTGGGTTCCATGAACATGGTACTCAATTTAGTAGGCCAGGTCTACTGGGGGCTGGTGGAGCTGGTCTGACAAAGAAAGGGAAGAGTGGATTTGGTAGGAGGCTCGCCAGGCTGGTCAAGGATGCCTTAAAATAGATGTGTTGGGGGAGGGGGGCAGCATTCCATCCCAACACACCCAGTCGGTTGGTAGCACCTATAGTAAACGTTCGGAGCAATGTAGAGATATTCCAGCTGCTCCAGCCAATGAGCCGGCTTCAATTGGAGCTTGGCTCAGATGCCTCTATACAAATGCCTGTAGCCTGGGGAACAAACAAGAGGAATTAGAGATGTGTGCAAGTCTGCAGGGATATGATATCATAGGCATGACAGAAACATGGTGGGATGGCTCCTATGACTGGTGTGTTGGAATGGAAGGTTACAGGCTCTTTAGGAAAGACAGGCCTGGTAGGCGGGGAGGGGGAGTTGCTATTTATGTTAGGGATAGGCTGGAGAGTATGGAACTCTGTCTGGGGACAGGTGAGCAGTTGACAGAAAGTTTGTGGGTCAGGGTTAAAGGGAGAACAGCGATGGGAGACATTATTATGGGGATCTGTTACAGACCGCCTGACCAAGAGGACTCTGTGGATGAAGCGCTGTATAGACAGATAGGAACAGCCTCACGCTCGCAGGCCCTTGTTCTCATGGGGGACTTCAACCACCCTGATATCTGTTGGAGGGATGGTACGGCCTGGCACAAGCAATCCAGGAGGTTCCTCGATTCTGTGGAAGACAACTTCCTTCTGCAAGTAATAGAGGAGCCGACAAGGAGAGGTGCCATGCTTGACCTCGTGCTCACCAACAGGGAAGGGCTGGTTGGGAATGTGACGCTCCAGGGCAGCCTTGATTGCAGCAATCATGAGATGGTTGAGTTTGAGATCCTCAGGACAGGGAGAAGAGCATGCAGCAAGCTCACTGCCCTGGACTTCAAGAGAGCAGACTTTGGCCTCTTCAGGAAACTGCTCAGTAAGATTCCATGGGATACAGACCTAGAGGGCAGGGGGGCCCAAGACTGTTGGTTGATATTCAAGGATCACCTGCTGCAAGCTCAGGAGCGATGCATCCCTACTAGAAGGAAGTGCTACAGGAGAGCCAGGAGACCTCCTTGGAGGGATAAGGACCTGCTGAGGAAAATTCGAAGGAAGAAAGAGGCTTATAAAAGGTGGAAGCAAGGACATGGGGCCTGGGAAGAATACAGGGATGTTGTCTGGGAAGCTAGGGACCAGGTTAGGAAAGCTAAGGCCCAGTTAGAATTAAACATGGCTAGGAATGTTTAGGATAACAGGAAGGGATTTTATAGGTACATTGCAAATAAAAGGCAGGCTAGGGACAATGTGGGCCCCCTCCGGAAGCCATCGGGAGAACTGGCTACCCTGGATTTGGAGAAGGCTGAGGTTCTTAATGATTTCTTTGCCTCAGTCTTCACCAGCAAATGCTCTGACCACACCACCCAAGTCTTGGAATGCAGACGCAGGGACAGTGAGAATGAAGACCCTGGGCCCACTGTAGGAGAGGATCTGGTTCAAGACCATCTTAGGAACCTGAACATATATAAGTCCATGGGACTTGGGGGTGTTGGTTGAAAAAAAATGAACATGAGCTGGCAGTGTGCGCTTGCAGCCCAGAAAGCTAACCATATCCTGGGCTGCATCAAAAGGAGTGTGACCAGCAGGTCAAGGGAGGTGATCCTGCCCCTCTACTCTGCTCTTGTGAGACCTCACTTGGAGTATTGTGTGCAGTTCTGGTGTCCTCAACATAAAAAGGACATGGAACTGTTGGAACAAGTCCAAAGGAGGTCCACGAGGATGATCAGGGGACTGGAGCACCTCCCATATGAAGGTAGGCTGAGAAAATTGGGGCTTTTCACCCTGGACAAGAAAAGGCTGCATGGAGACCTCATAGCAGCCTTCCAGTATCTGAAGGGGGTCTCTAGGGATTCTGGGGAGGGACTCTTCATTATGGACCGTAGTGAGAGGACAAGGGGTAACGGGTTCAAACTTAAACAGGGGAAGTTTAGATTGGATATGAGGAGGAAATTCTTTACTGTAAGGGTGGTGAGGCACTGGAATGGGGTGCCCAGGGAAGTTGCGAATGCTCCATCGCTGGCAGTGTTCGAGGCCGGGTTGGACAGAGCCTTGGGTGGCATGGTTTAGTGTGAGGTACCCCTGCCCATGGCAGCAGTGTTGGAACTAGATGATCTTAAGGTCCTTTCCAACCCTAACTATTCTATGATTCTATGATTCTATAATGCTATCACCCTGCACCTGCAGCACAGCAGGAAAGGTTCAGCACAGAGAAAGGATGCAAAGGAAATGGACTATGAAAACCAGCTTTTATTTTTAATTAAAATTTAATCACAGTACTGACACCAAACAGTATTCAATGGGGAAAGTTCCACACAAATGACAAACCTTTGGGACTTCACAAATAATTAAACCCGCAGCAGCTCTAGTCTGCTGGAGATGGAAGGGCCTTGGACAAATGTCAGACTCTTGTAAACTCTCCCTTTTCTCCCTAATGCAATCCATGAGCATCTTTACTGCCTTTTACCAAACTGCTAGAGTCCTCATACAAATCATGTGTATTTCAGTATTTGCATTTCTGAGGGGAGGATAAATGGGGCACGAATATTTCATATGTTCCTGTGACATGTGAAGGATTCAGAAACTCCCCTAAGTCTCACCCACACACCAGTAAAGGTATTGTGTCTGTCTCTATGCAATCTACAACAGAGATAAGTGCTGTTCCTTCCTACGAGGACAGGAAGCTTGGAAACAATTTGCTTTGTGAAGCGTTATGTTTCAACATTTCTTAGGTAATTTGTTTGTGGACCTGAAGTTATCTCTGGCAAACAATTTATCTTGGCAATATTGTTTGCTGTGGAAACAGGCTCCAAACCAGCAGGGCTTGCAGAAGAACCAAAGTCCTGACATGTCTGGTAATGTTTTTAGCATGGCAAATACAATGCTGTGCACATTAAAACAAGCCTAAGATCTGCTCCACATGCTTAACAAAGATGTGGGAAGGAAAATATTCAACTGCTTGGTTTTAAGTTTGGGAGGAAATGAAGAACCTGCAATTGATGCATGGTGCTAAAAATACAGACAACAAAGCAAGCTGAATTTAAGAATTTCTGTTTAGCATAAATTTGATAGCTTGCTCTTAATCATCTGCAATATTGACCATCAAACTTTTCATTGTGTAGTGAACATTTTAAACAGTGCTACCTCTTTTAAACCCAACTGCCTGGCAAGGGAAATGAGTATGTTAGGACTATATTCCATCAGAAAAAAGTACTTCGGTAACCTGAGAAATCAAGGGCCTGCAAAATCAGATGAAGTGTGGCTCTGAGGTCCAAGCTGATTCTCAGGATCTTTGCACTGCAGTGAGCACTGACTCTGTGTGCTGTGCAAAGCCATCCAGTCTTTCTAGCAATGTTCAAGCAGAAATTAAAGCCAAGATAAAAAAATGCATCACGGCCTTTCCTCCTCAGAGAGCTGCAAATGTAACTGGATTTTCAGAACTACATCCAGAAATAATGGCTAGACTCACAGCTGTAGTATGCAACCCAGACATGCCTATACTTCAGGAAAGCTCAGTTCTCAGAGAGAATTTTCTGGTTTCAGCATATATTTAAGTTACATGTCATTATATGTTATATATATATTTCTTTAAAAATTGTCAAATAAATAACTTGTCTTGTACACCTTTTCTCCCTGCATTTGCATCTGGAGATGCACTGTTCGCCAGTGTCATACAGTCAGTGTGACAAACGATATTTAGGCTGCCCCAGAGCTGCAGAAATAAGTTATGCACCATCCAGTGGACAAATGCACTACTTACACTGCGGCGACGAGTTACTAAACATCAGTTCCACGGAAATCGACTGCAAAACTTCCACTGAATTAGAAGGTCTCAGGGCTAAAGCATGTGTAGGAACTGCAGAAGTATACAGTACACCTCCAGGGTGTGACAACATGCAGAGTCCTGTCTAGTTGATAATGCTAAAAAAAAAAAACAAACCCAATACAGTACCGAACTTTTTTGTAGTTTCTGGGTAACCATCATTACTGAGATAAAAGGTCAAGGATATCAAGTTTTCTCAAAGGTTAAGCTCACTATAATCAGCACTGCACCCCCCTGTAAGTACGTACCCAAGAAAAAATGCTTTTCTTCATTTTGTTTTTAATCCTGGCTAAATGACATTAGTTATATTAAGGGAAAACATGGAGGGAAAAAGTTTTAGAAAAAGATCGGCCCTTATGATTTCGTGTCTATAGATGTTTACATACTTTCATTTGAATAGCGGAGATACTGGCATCGAAAATTTCTTTTAGCATGTGAAACCCAGCTGTTGGGAGATAGAAGACTACACACAAACCCAAGCTTTTCTGAAGTCCTTAATATTTCAGCACAGAAGCAGTTGGAAATTAAAAAAAAAAAAAAAAAAAGGCAGAAGCACACAGAGGCATGTGGGCAGCTGAATATTGTACTTGCAGCATGTACAGCCACTCACGCACTTGCTGCCCAAGTCCCACTAGATGGTGTTCACGCTGCAAGATAAAAATGATGCAGAAACATGCCCGAGATGCCGTAATTTTGGTTTGTCATCCATCAGTGTTTCTATTTTTATGTGTTTCAAATGTATCCTCAGCTCACACACTGCAAGGTTTGCTATTTTGCATCAAATTTTTAAAGCTACTGGGTATGTATAATTCCTAATGGAAAATTCTGAATGAGTGTCATAGAATCATAGAATAGTTAGGGTTGGAAAGGACCTCAAGATCATCGAGTTCCAACCCCCCTGCCATGGGCAGGGACACCTCCCACTAAACCACTGGCTATGTCCAACCCCACCTTGAACGCCGCCAGGGATGAAGCATTCACAACTTCCTTGGGCAACCCATTCCAGGGCCTCACCACCCTTACAGTAAAGAATTTCCTCCTCATATCCAATCTAAACTTCCCCTGTTTAAGTTTAAGCCCATTACCCCTTGTCCTCTCACCACAGTCCCTAATGAAGAGTCCCTCCCCAGCATCCCTATAGGCCCCCTTCAGGTATTGGAAGGCTGCTATGAGGTCTCCACGTAGCCTTCTCTTCTCCAGGCTGAACAGCCCCAATTTTCTCAGCCTATCTTCATACGGGAGGTGCTCCAGTCCCCTGATCATCCTCATAACCCTCCTCTGCACTTGTTCTAACAGTTCCACGTCCTTTTTATGTTGAGGACACCAGAACTGCACACAATACTCCAAGTGAGGTCTCACGAGAGCAGAGTAAAGGGGCAGGAGCACCTCCCTCGACCTGCTGGTCACACTTCTTTTGATGCAGCCCAGAATACGGTTGGCTTTCTGGGCTGCAAGCGCACACTGCCGGCTCATGTTCATTTTTTCATTGACCAACACCCCCAAGTCCTTCTCCACAGGGCTGCTCTGAATCTCGTCTCTGCCCAACCTGTTCCTGTGCCCGGCATTACTCCGAACCAGGTGTAGGACTTTGCACTTGGCATGGATAAACTTCAACAGGTTGGCATCAGCCCACCTCACAAGCGTGTCAAGGTCCCTCTGGATGGCATTCCTTCCCTCCAATGTATCAACCGAACCACACAGCTTGGTGTCATCGGCAAACTTGCTGAGGGTGCACTCAATCCCACTGTCCATGTCACCCACAAAGATGTTGAACAAGACCGGTCCCAACACCGATCCCTGGGGGACACCACTCGTTACTGGTCTCCAGCTGGACATTGAGCCACTGAGCACTACTCTTTGCGTGCAGCCATGCAGCCAGTTCTTTATCCACCAAGTGGTCCACCTATCAAATTGATGTATCTCCAACTTAGAGAGAAGGATATCATGTGAGACAGTGTCAAAGGCTTTACATAAGTCCAGGTAGATGACATCAACTGCTCTGCCCCTGTCCATCAGTTCTGTAGCCCCTTCATAGAAGGTCACCAGATTGGTCAGGCAGGATTTCCCCTTAGTGAAGCCATGCTGGCTGTCACCAAGCACCTTGTTGGTTTTTCATGTGCCTTAGCATGTCTTCCAGGATAATCCGCTCCAAGATTTTGCCAGGCACAGAGGTGAGGCTGACTGGTCTGTAGTTCCCTGGCTCATCCATTTTCCTCTTCTTGAAAATGGGGGTTATATTTCCCTTTTTCCAGTCATCGGGAACTTCACCTGACTGCCATGATTTTTCAAATATGATGGACAGTGGCTTAGCAACTTCATTTGCCAGCTCCTTCAGGACCCGTGGATGGATTTCATCTGGTCCCATGGACTTGTATACATTCAGGTTCCTAAGGTGGTCCCGAACAAGATCCTCCCCCACAGTGGGCCTAGGGTCTTCATTCTCACTGTCCCTGCGTCTGCCTTCCAAGACTTGGGTGGTGAGGTCAGAGCATTTGCTGGTGAAGACTGAGGCAAAGAAGTCATTAAGAACCTCAGCCTTCTCCAAATCCAGGGTAGCCAGTTCTCCCGATGGCTTCCGGAGAGGGCCCGCGGTGTCCCTAGCCTGCCTTTTATTTGCAATGTACCTATAAAACCCCTTCCTGTTATCCTTAACATCCCTAGCCAAGTTTAATTCTAAGTGGGCCTTAGCTTTCCTAACCTGGTCCCTAGCTTCCCAGACAACATCCCTGTATTCTTCCCAGGCCGCCTGACCTTGCTTCCACCTTTTATAAGCCACTTTTTTCCTTCGAATTTTCCTCAGCAGCTCCTTATCCATCCAAGGAGGTCTCCTGGCTCTCCTGTAGCACTTCCTTCTAGTAGGGATGCATCGCTCCTGAGCTTGCAGCAGGTGATCCTTGAATATCAACCAACAGTCTTGGGCCCCCCTGCCCTCTAGGTCTGTATCCCATGGAATCTTACTGAGCAGTTTCCTGAAGAGGCCAAAGTCTGCTCTCTTGAAGTCCAGGGCAGTGAGCTTGCTGCATGCTCTTCTCCCTGTCCTGAGGATCTCAAACTCTACCATCTCATGATTGCTGCAATCAAGGCTGCCCTGGAGCGTCACATTCCCAACCAGCCCTTCCCTGTTGGTGAGCACGAGGTCAAGCATGGCACCTCTCCTTGTCGGCTCCTCAATTACTTGCAGAAGGAAGTTGTCTTCCACACAATCGAGGAACCTCCTGGATTGCTTGTGCCAGGCCGTACCATCCCTCCAACAGATATCAGGGTGGTTGAAGTCTCCCATGAGAACAAGGGCCTTCGAGCGTGAGGCTGCTCCTATCTGCCTATGGAGCGCTTCGTCCAGCAAGTCCCCTTGGTCAGGCGGTCTGTAACAGATCCCCATAATAATGTCTCCCATCGCTGTTCTCCCTTTAACCCTGACCCACAAACTCTCTGTCAACTGCTCACCTGTCCCCAGACAGAGTTCCATACTCTCCAGCCTATCCCTAACATAAATAGCAACTCCCCCTCCCAGCCTACCAGGCCTGTCTTTCCTAAAGAGCCTGTAACCTTCCATTCCAACACACCAGTCATAGGAGCCATCCCACCATGTTTCTGTGATGCCTATGATATCATACCCCCGTAGATGTGCACACATCTCTAATTCCTCTTGTTTGTTCCCCATACTACGGTTATTTGTATAGAGGCATTTGAGCCGAGATCCAATTGAAGCCGGCTCATTGGCTGGAGCTGCTGGAATATCTCTACATTGCTCCGAACGTTTACTGTAGGCGCTGGCAACCGACTGGGTGTGTTGGGATGGAATGATGCCCCCCTCCCCCAACACATCTAGTTTAAAGCATCCTTGACCAGTCTGGCAAGCCTCCTACCAAATCCACTCTTCCCCTTCTTTGTCAGACCAGCTCCACCAGCCCCCAGTAAACCTGGCCTACTATATTGTGTACCATGTTCAAGGTACCCAAACCCCTGACTATAGCACCACCCTTCTAACCATTTATTAACCTGGCCAATGCTCCTAGCCTTTTCAAGGTCCTGCCCTGTATCCTGGAGAATTGACGAAAAGACAATCTGAGCTCCAGAGCCCCTAACCACCTCTCCCAGAGCCCTGTAGTCCTTCTTTATAGTCTCCGGGCTACTGCTATCTTTATCAGTAGCACCCACATGTATTACCAGGAGTGGGTAATAGTCAGTGGGACCGACTAGAGCAGACAGCTTCTCGGCCACATCCCTGATCCAAGCCCCTGGTAGGCAACACACCTCCCTTGAGCCTGGGTCAGGCCGACAGATGGGTGCCTCTGTGCCTTTCAGATTAGAGTCCCCTACTAGTACGGCCCGCCGCTTTTTCCTGGCAGTACCAGTAGTGATCTTCTTTACCAGTGCACTAGCTGGTTGCGCCTGGTGGGAGCGCTGTTGCTCATCAGCCCCCTGCAGGACAACAAAGCGGTTCTGGGTGGGGACAACAGATGTAGGAGGAAGCCCCTTGCTTTTAATTGCCCTCTTCCTACTTTTTTTGTTGCTTTTTCCTGTTACCTTTTCCCAGCTTCCTGGGTTAGCAGCCTCCTTTCTTGCACGGGCAACAGTAGACATGCAGTAGTATTTTATAGAATCATAGAATCACAGAATGGTTTGGGTTGGAAGGGGCCTTAAAGCTCATCCAGTTCCAACTCCCTGCCACAGGCAAGGGCACCTTCCACTAGACCAGGTTGCTCCAAGCCCCGTCCAACATGGCCTTGAACACTGCCAGGGATGGGGCAGCCACAGCTTCTCTGGGCAATCTGTGCCAGTGTCTCACCACCCTCATAGTGAAGAATTTCTTCCTAATAGCTGATCAAAATCTCCCCTCTGTCAGTTTAAAACCACTCACCCTTGCCCTATCACCACGTCCTTGAAAAAAGTCCATTTTTTACTTCCATATAAAACTGTCCAATTCAAGTCCTGATGTTGAAGCCTAGGTTGATCAACTTTAGTGAACACACATTTGACTTCTGTCGTGGTTTAAGCCTCTATAACTCACTCAGTCGCTCTCTCACTCACTCCCCACTCTTTCTTCCCCCAGTCCCGGGGGGATGGTGTGGAATAATTAGGAAATATGGGATAATTAGGAATTAAACTTATATTTGAAATGCAGCATTGTCCACACATAAGGGAAAAACGGACTTTCAAGGCCTCTCAGGGCGAGATGCAGCCACACCTGGTATGCCAGGAATGTGCACTCCACAGCGGTTCCTGTGGCAACACAGACAGAGGGTAGAGTGAGGTGGAGATCTCACGGTTACGCTTTGTTCTAACTTCAGCAAAAAGATGGGAACTAGGTGGTGCAAGAAACTGATAAGCTGCATACTTGCTACCCTGAGCCAGCAGCCTGTCATCTTCTGACGGAATGCCGTCCTCAGTGTGAACTTTGCTTCATTATAATGTCATTATAATGCATTTACATGCTAAAATACACACCCATCTCCAATGTGACCCCCCTCCAAAATGAGACCACCCCTCTCTGAGCATGCGCTCTGAATTTTCGGTGTCATATACCTTTAAATCGAAGCGAGAGAAATTTGTACCAATAGTAATAAAAGTATGTATGACTGGAGTCACTCAAGCTCCACCTTGAAGGTGAAAATAATATAAAATGACCCGAGAGAGGGAGATATCAGGGAAGATACCATCGTGGACAAGTCAAGGAAGATAACATCAACAGACTCCTGGGACCTGTCAACAGGCTGGACCTCTCTTCCCCCCCCATAGGGACGCCTGTGGGTAAGACTTGCACTGTATCCAGTGCTTCCCTGGGAAAACTTAGAATCTCTAGAGAGTTACTTTTACTGTCACCTGTATATTTTAGAGCTATGCTGTGTTAACTTTATCAAGCACTTGTATCCATGTAACTATTATTTGCACGTCCTTTTGCAGACAGTATCTATCACCGGCATTCCATAAGAACCTGTATCTGAATAAACTCAATCAATAAACCACACTGTTTCGATAGCCAATCGCCACTATTGGTAAATCCGGACCAGTAGAGGCTCAATATAAGTGGATGCGGTCGGATTGGTATCTGGACCAGTAGAGGTTCGATATAAGCGAACGCTGTCAGATTGGTAGCTGTAGCTGATTGGACTGGGCAGTGTGGTGCACTATCAGTAAATCCAGACCAGTAGAGGTTCGATATAAGCGGACGCGGTCAGATTGAAATCCGGACCAGTAGAGGTTCGATATAAGCGAACACGGTTGGAATGGTAGTTGCATACTGGAGAATAAAACAAGGGGTTTGCTTTCCTCCCCTTTTTTAACGCAACAGATGGGGAGGAGAATCAAAAGAATGCAACTCCCATAGGTTGAGATAAGAACAGTTTAGTAACTAAGGTATAACACAAGCCACTACTGCTACCACCAATAATAATAATGACAAGGCAAATACAAGGAAAGAATACAATTGCTCACCACCAATCCCCAGCCCGAGCAAGCAGTGCACCCCCCACCGTGCACCCCCACCCTTCCGGGTCTCTGCTCTCTGTTTTTACCTCCTAGACATGACGTGCTGGGGTATGGAATAACCTCTTTGGTCAGTTTCGGTCAGGTGTCTTGTCTCTGCTCCCTCCCAGCTTCCTCTCCTCCCTGGTAGAACATGAGACTCAGTGAGTCCTTGGCCAGACCAAAACATTCTAAGCAGTAACTGAAAACACTGGTGTTATCAGCACTGTTGCCAGGCTGAAAGTCAAAAATACAGCGCTGCACCAGCTACCGAGAAGGAGAAAAATGACTGCTACTGCTGAACCCAGGACAACTTCAGTGCCAAATTACCCTCCTGAGACTCCCTGAAGTAACAAAGAACTGTAACAAACTACCCCCACAAAAACCTGTTTAGGCATAAAGGAAAAACCCCTCATAGAAGAACCAAAGAGAACCCCACTGGGTCTGTATTCTGTTATGGCAGGTGCAGGGGGATGTGCTGTTGCTGGTGATGAGGGCTTTGAAGGGATGAGGAAGGACTGGCCAGGGGCCAGCTCCTCGGGGCAGCAGCACCACCATGGCCGCGGGGTAGGCTTCACCCAATGGCATGGGCCCTGCCAGTGAGCATGGGGCCGGGGCCACCCTGCCAGCAGGCCCCACACCTTCACTCTGCAACCGAGGTATCACCCTCACATCACGACTGCCTGACAATCTGAGAGGAAGAGTGTGAAGCGGCAGAGCCTCGAGCGCACAAAAGCTAAGAACACAACTCCCACCTCAGCGCTCCCAGGCTCACACACAACCACACCTTTCTTCAGCAACTTCGCCAAAGACTAGCTGCTCGGGGAGCGCATGCACACAACTAGCCACGTCCCACTCTGCTGCTGGGCAGCGCGCCCAGCGGCCAACCCCGCCCGGGGCGGCGCCTGCGCAGTTTGGCGCGTTCACCTTCCGCCTCTTGTGGTGCTGCACTTCCACGTTTCCGGGAGTTCTCGACTCTGAGTGTTTGGGTATGGACGTGGGGGTGGTGTTCGGGTTCGGTCCCGGTTTGTTTCATTGTGCTGTCGGTACGGCGCCAGCTGAAGCTCTGAGAGTAGTAGGGCCGCCGCCACTGAGGTAAATCCACTCCCATTCCCTTCCCTGGCTGCTGTCCTCTCACCGAGCCGGTTCCCCTTAGGGCGCCGCCGCCGCGGGTCCTCCTTTGCGCTCCCCCGGGCACTGGCAGAGCCCCGGCCCTGCAGAGAGGGAGCATGGGAACTTGGTGAAGCCTTGGCGAAGGACGGGCGGGGTAGGTTATCGGGATCAGCCGCCTCTCCGGGCAGGTCGGACTGAGAGCTGGGCACCCCTCAGGTCCCTGTCCTTGCTGGCCCTCGGTGCCAGGTCTTAACGGGGTGTTTCTCGGTCCTGGCTGTGCTCCTGCCTCTATTCGGATTATTTTAAAATAAAAACCTGACAGCAGCCATGGAAACAAGCTTAGGGAAGCATCCTTGTGCCCCAGGACGGCTATGTTGTAGAGTCCTAGCTGCTGCCGTAGGAAGCTGGAAGGTGATGGAACAGAAACTGCTTGACACACCACGCTTTTCAGTGGTATCCTGGCTCTACGGAATTTTGCTGATTTCTGTGCTTAGTTTCCCTTATTTCCGGGAAGGAAGAACAGCGCTTAGAGGAAGAGGGAACGCAAGTAGTTCACACTGAGAAATGAGAGGGTGGGTTCGTACAGCACAGCACATATGTGATCTATGTCATAAAAAGAAAAAAGGATTTGGAGAGCATTGGCTATCTTCTATACTACACATACAGTTGTATAGTGGTGTCAGGATGCTGAATTACAGTGATGTAACTGTTCACATTGCTGAAGACATAATTAGGTTATGCAGCTCATCTTAAAAACAGTGAACAAGACATAAAGTTACTTAAAACATTGTGTAGAGTGGTTTAGTTTTGTTCTTTCATAGCTTAATCTAAAAGTTTTTTCTTCTTGGTCA
Organism: Amazona ochrocephala; assembly: GCA_039720435.1. Classification (NCBI taxonomy): domain Eukaryota; kingdom Metazoa; phylum Chordata; class Aves; order Psittaciformes; family Psittacidae; genus Amazona; species Amazona ochrocephala. The sequence goes on from CM077908.1 coordinate 24,876,230, forward strand.
GAAGCTTGTTTGCTGTATGTACATGTAGCATATTTCAAAGTATTATTGTACTACTATAAGGGGGTTTTTCTGTTGTGCTAAAATTTTTTGGTTGTCTTTAATACAGTTAAATAAAATTACCACAGTAATTTTATGCCATTTCATTTGTATGCAAAGGAGTTGCTTCCAGAAATGATCTAAATTTCACATTTGTTGTGACATACACAAATACAGATTTATTTATTTTCAGAATCTTAATGTCTTCTCTGTTAAGGTAACTTGTTGATTTGAGCAGCTGAAAACTTTCCTGAAAGATAATTTTTTTTTTTTTTTTAATTTTTTTTTTCCCCGCTATATTGCACCTTAGCTGGGAAGAATTCCAAATTTGTGTTCTATAGGAAGTTTCAGAATTGGGAGGTTGGTTTTGAGTCACTGATTCCTCTCAGACACTTGAAAACATCTGGGTAATGCTGCTTACCTCTTTAGAAAAAGTTTGGCTTTGTAGAGCCTTTGTTGGGTATTTTGAGTGTTTGGTAACTTTGGCTGTCAGTTCCTCATATACTTCAAGGCTTAGTTGAAAGTTTATTGTAGATACTTCCCCCCCCCCCCCCCGAGTCAGTCCCACTGATTATTACCCACTTCTAGTGATCCATGTGGGAGCTACTGATATAGATAGCAGTAGCCCAGAGAACATAAGGAAGGACTACAGAACTCTGGGAGAGGTGGTTAGGGGCGCTGGAGCTCAGATAGTCTTTTCGTCAATTCTCCAGGATACAGGGGAAGACCTCAAAAAGGCTAGGAGGATTGGGCAGGTTAATAAATGGTTAGAAGGGTGGTGCTATAGTCAGGGGTTTGGGTTCCATGAACATGGTACTCAATTTAGTAGGCCAGGTCTACTGGGGGCTGGTGGAGCTGGTCTGACAAAGAAAGGGAAGAGTGGATTTGGTAGGAGGCTTGCCAGGCTGGTCAAGGATGCCTTAAACTAGATGTGTTGGGGGAGGGGGGCATCATTCCATCCCAACACACCCAGTCGGTTGCCAGCACCTATAGTAAACGTTCGGAGCAATGTAGAGATATTCCAGCTGCTCCAGCCAATGAGCCGGCTTCAATTGGAGCTTGGCTCAGATGCCTCTATACAAATGCCCGTAGCATGGGGAACAAACAAGAGGAATTAGAGATGTGTGCAAGTCTGCAGGGATATGATATCATAGGCATGACAGAAACATGGTGGGATGGCTCCTATGACTGGTGTGTTGGAATGGAAGGTTACAGGCTCTTTAGGAAAGACATACCCGGCAGATGGGGAGGGGGAGTTGCTATTTATGTTAGGGACAGGCTGGAGAGTATGGAACTCTGTCTGGGGACAGGTGAGCAGTCGACAGAGAGTTTGTGGGTCAGGGTTAAAGGGAGAACAGCGATGGGAGACATTATTGTGGGGATCTGTTACAGACCGCCTGACCAAGAGGACTCGGTGAATGAAGCGCTGTATAGACAGATAGGAACAGCCTCACGCTTGCAGGCCCTTGTTCTCATGGGAGACTTCAACCACCCTGATATCTGTTGGAGGGATGGCACGGCCCGGCACGGCACAAGCAATCCAGGAGGTTCCTCGATTGTGTGGAAGACAACTTCCTTCTGCAAGTAATAGAGGAGCCGACAAGGAGAGGTGCCATGCTTGACCTCGTGCTCACCAACAGGGAAGGGCTGGTTGGGAATGTGACACTCCAGGGCAGCCTTGATTGCAGCGATCATGAGATGGTTGAGTTTGAGATCCTCAGGACAGTGAGAAGAGGGTGCAGCAAGCTCACTGCCCTGGACTTCAAGGGAGCAGACTTTGGCCTCTTCAGGAACCTGCTCAGTAAGATTCCATGGGATATAGCCCTAGAGGGCAGGGGGGCCCAAGACTGTTGGTTGATATTCAAGGATCACCTGCTGCAAGCTCAGGAGTGATGCATCCCTACTAGAAGGAAGTGCTACAGGAGAGCCTGGAGACCTCCTTGGAGGGATAAGGACCTGCTGAGGAAACTTCAAAGGAAGAAAGAGGCTTATAAAAGGTGGAAGCAAGGACATGGGGCCTGGGAAGAATACAAGGATGTTGTCTGGGAAGCTAGGGACCAGGTTAGGAAAGCTAAGGCCCACTTAGAATTAAACTTGGCTAGGGATGTTAAGGATAATAAGAAGGGATTCTATAGGTACATTGCAAATAAAAGGCAGGCTAGGGACAACGTGGACCCCCTCCGGAAGCTATCGGGAGAACTGGCTACCCTGGATTTGGAGAAGGCTGAGGTTCTTAATGACTTCTTTGCCTCAGTCTTTACGGGCAAATGCTCTGACCACACCACCCAAGTCTTGGAAGGCAGACGCAGGGACAGTGAGAATGAAGACCCTGGGCCCACTGTAGGAGAGGATCTGGTTCGAAATCATCTTAGGGACCTGAAGGTACGCAAATCCATGGGACCGGATGAAATCCATCCACGGGTCCTGAAGGAGCTGGCAAATGAAGTTGCTAAGCCACTGTCCATCATATTTGAAAAATCATGGCAGTCAGGTGAAGTTCCCGATGACTGGAAAAAGGGAAATATAACCCCCATTTTCGAGAATGGGAAAATGGATGAGCCAGGGAACTACAGACCAATCTCACCTCTGTGCCTGGCAAAATCTTGGAGCGAATTCTCCTGGAAGGCATGCTGAGGCACATGAAAACCAACAAGGTGCTTGGTGACAGCCAGCATGGCTTCACTAAGGGGAAATCCTGCCTGACCAAATTGGTGGCCTTCTATGAAGGGGTTACGGAACTGATGGACAGGGGCAGAGCAGTTGATGTCATCTACCTGGACTTGTGCAAAGCATTTGACACTGTCCCACATGACATCCTTCTCTCTATGTTGGAGAGAGATCAATTTGATAGGTGGACCACTTGGTGGATAAAGAACTGGCTGGATGGCCGCACGCAAAGAGTAGTGCCCAGTGGCTCAATGTCCAGCTGGAGACCAGTAACGAGTGGTGTCCCCCAGGGATCGGTGTTGGGACCGGTCCTGTTCAACATCTTTGTGGGTGACATGGACAGTGGGATTGAGTGCGCCCTCAGCAAGTTTGCCGATGACACCAAGCTGTGTGGTTTGGTTGATATGCTGGAGGGAAGGAATGCCATCCAGAGGGACCTTGACACGCTTATGAGGTGGGCTGATGCCAACCTGTTGAAGTTTATCCATGCCAAGTGCAAAGTCCTACACCTGGTTCGGAGTAATGCCGGGCACAGGAACAGGTTGGGCAGAGAAGAGATTCAGAGCAGCCCTGTGGAGAAGGACTTGGGGGTGTTGGTCAATGAAAAAATGAACATGAGCCGGCAGTGTGCGCTTGCAGCCCAGAAAGCCAACCGTATCCTGGGCTGCATCAAAAGGAGTGTGACCAGCAGGTCGAGGGAGGTGATCCTGCCCCTCTACTCTGCTCTCGTGTGACCTCACTTGGAGTATTGTGTGCAGTTCTGGTGTCCTCAACATAAAAAGGACATGGAACTGTTGGAACAAGTCCAAAGGAGTGCCACGAGGATGATCAGGGGACTGGAGCACCTCCCATATGAAGATAGGTTGAGGAAGTTGGGGCTGTTCAGCCTGGAGAAGAGAAGGCTGTGTGGTGACCTCATAGCAGCCTTTCAGTATCTGAATGGGGCCTATAGGGATGCTGAGGAGGGACTCTTCATTAGGGACTGTAGTGATAGGACAAGGGGTAACAGGTTCAAGCTTAAACAGGGGAAGTTTAAATTGGGTATGAGGAAGAAATTCTTTACTGTAAGGGTGGTGATGCGCTAGAATGAGTTGCCCATCGAAGTTGTGAATGCCTGGCGGTGTTCAAGGCTGGGTTGGACATAGCCTTGGGTGGCATGGTTTAGTGGGAGGTGTCCCTGCCCATGGCAGGGGGGTTGGAACTAGATGATCTTAAGGTCCTTTCCACTTCTAACCATTCTATGATTTGCCATAAAACAGAGTAAGATCAAGGGACCTGCACAGGAGGTTCAATTTTGGGGAAAAAAATGGCAAGATGGACATGGCCAGGTCCCCACAGATGTGTTCAGCAAAATAACAGCAATGTCTCCGCCTACTAGTGAGAAAGAAACACAAGCTTTCCTGGGTGTTTGGGGTTCTGGAGAATGCACGTCCGAAATTACAGTTTGATTATAAGCCCTCTCTATCGTGTGACCCAGATGAAGAATGATTTTAAATGTGTCCCTGAGCAACAAGACTTTGAGCAAATTAAATCAGAGGTAGCTCATGCAGTCGCCCTTGGACTAGTGTGGACCAGGCCAGATGTGAAACATGTGCTCTGCACCTCAGCCGGGGAGAATGGTCCTACCTGGAGCCTCTGGCAGAATGCTCCAAGGGAGACTCAAGGTTTAACCCTCAGCTTTTGGAGTCAGGGATATAGAGGATCTGAAGCCAGCTATACCCCAACTGAAAAAGAGATACTGGCAGCCTATGAAGGGGTTCGAGCTGCTTCAGAAGTGGTTGGCACTGAAGCACAGCTCTTTTTGTCGCCCCGGTTGCCTCTGTTGGGCTGGATATTCAAAGGCAGGTTCTCCTCTGCACATCATGCAACTGATGCTACATGGAGTAAGTGGGCTGCAGTAATTACACAACTAGCTTGAATAGGAAATCCCAGTCATCCTGGAATTCTCAAAGTCATCGTGGACTGGCCTGAGGGCAGAGTTTTTGGAATGTCACCAGAGGAGGAGGTCATGGTTGCTGAAAAGGTCCCGCCATGTAATAAACTGTCAGAAAGTGAGAAGCAATATGCCTTGTTTACTGATGGGTCCTGCCGTATTGTGGGAAAGCATTGGATATGGATGGCAGCTGTATGGAGTCCCCTACAACAAGTTGCAGAAACTGCTGAAGGAGAGGGTGAATCAAGTCAGTTTGCAGAGGTGAAAGCCATCCAGCTAGCCTTAGACATTACTGCATGCGGAAAGTGGTCAGTAATTTATACTAACTCATGGATGGTGTCAAATGCCCTGTGGGGATGGTTGCAGCAATGGAGGCAGAGAAACTGGCAACCCAGAGGTTAACCCATCTGGGCTGCTGCAGTGTGGCAAGATATTGCTGCCCGGGTGCGGAACCTGGTGGTGAGGGTACGCCACATACATGCTCATGTACCCAAGAGTTGGGCCCCTGAAGAACACCAGAACAACCAACAAGTGGATAAAGCTGCGAAGATTGAAGTGGCTCAGATGGACTTAGATTGGCAACATAAGGGTGAATTATTTTTGGCCCGGTGGGCCCATGACACTTCAGGCCATGAGGGCAGAAATGCAACATACAGATGGGCTCATGATCAAGGGGTGGATTTAACAAGGGATGCTATTGCCCAGGTTATTCATGAGTGTGAAACGTGTGCTGCAATTAAGCAAGCAAAGCGGTTAAAGCCTCTTTGGTATCGAGGACGCTAGCTGAAGTACAAATATGGGGAGGCCTGGTAGACTGATTATATCACACTCCGCCAACGTGCCAAGGCAGGTGCCATGTGCTTACCACGGTGGAAGCAACCACTGGATGGCTGGAAACATACGCTGTGCCCTATGCCACTGCCTGGAATACTATCCTGGGCCTTGAGAAACTGATTTTGTGGCAACACGGCACCCCAGAGAGAATTGAGTCCGACAGTGGGACTTATTTCCCAAACATCCTTATAGACACTTGGGCCAAAGAGCATGGCATTGAGTGGGTATATCAGATCCCCTACCATGCACCAGCCTCTGGAAAAATCGAATGGTACAATGGGCTGTTAAAAACTACACTGAGAGCAATGGGTGGTGGGACTTTCAAACATTGGGATACACATTTACCAAAGGCTACCTGGTTGGTCAACACCAGAGTATCTGCCAACAGGGCTGGTGCGTCCCAATCAAAACTTTTATATACCGTAAAGGGGATAAAGTTCCTGTGTTGCACACACCTAAAGAATTTGCTGGGGAAGACAGTATGGGTTATTCCTGTTTCAGGTAAAGGCAAACCCACTCATGGGATTGCTTTTGCTCAGGGACCCAGATATACTTGGTGGATAATGCAGGAAGGTGGGGAAGTCCGATGTGTACCTCAAGGGGATTTGATTTTAGAGGAAAACAGCCAATGAACTCAATTGTATGCTGTTGTCTGCTATGTATCATTTTTATAGCCCAACAACTAGATGTCCTCAGGTCCACAGTGACTGGCCCTGACTCCCCTCCTCCCATCATCCCAAAAAAGAACGACGAAACCAGATGAGCTCACCAGTGATCAGACGAGTTCCACGTTGTCATCCGCAGGCAACACTCCAACACTGCGCACCATCTCTCCTGCTATGAAAGACTGTTACAAGAGATGGAACCCAACATCATGGACTGGATGAACTCAGCAGCTTTATAGGGATTGGTCCATGCACTAAAGAATGATATCTCTCTCTTTGTATGTGTGTATGTGTATATATATATGATACATGAGCGATGGTATATTGAAAAATGTGGCATATGGGCATAACGTGAATGGTATGGAATAAGGGATGGATACTGTCATGGGTTCAGCTGTAGCAGTCATTTTTCTCCTTAGTAGCTGGTGCAGTGATGTGTTTTTGACTTTCAGCCTGGGAACAATGCTGCTAACACCGATGATTTTAGTTGTTGCTCAGTAATGTTTACTCTGACCAAGGACTTTTTCTGAGTCTCGTACTCTACCAGGGAGGAGGGGAAGTCGGGTGGTGTTAGAGACAGGACACCTGAGCCAAACTAGCCAAAGAGGTATTCCATACCACAGTACGTCGTGCCCAGTATATAAACTGGGGGGAGTTACCTGGAAGGTCCAGATCGCTGCTCAGGTCAGGCTGGCTATTGGTCAGTGGTTGGTGAGCGGTTGTATTCTCTTTCCTTGTTATTTCCCGTATCATTATTATTATTGGTGGTAGCAGTAGTGGTTTTGTGATATACCTTAGTTGCTGGACTGTTCTTATCTCAACCCATGGGAGTTACATTCTTTCAGTTCTCCTCCTCATCCCTCCAGGAGCAGGGGGAGCAATGAGTTGGGGAGTGAGTGAGCGGCTGCATGGTTCTTGATTGCCGGCTGGGCTTAAACCAGGACAGAAGTTTATTGTTTTTCAAGGTATTTTTCTAGTATGTGACTACCTTTTTCCATGGCTTAGCTGCTGCATTCTTTTAAGAGAGGGGACTTTAGTGTAAAAAACGTAAAGAAAACAGCTACCCAAAACAAACAAACAAAATACCCCAAACCAAGAAAACCCCGGTGCGTGGACAGAAAACACATTATAACTCCTAAATATTTTAATATAGCATTGTTAGTGACTACATCCAAGCACCAGTGCTGTATTTCAGTTTGTTCTGTTTCAGAGCCACAATATGTAGCACACACTTAATTGTGTTCTATGAGAATCTCAGCCAGCTGTTTTATCTTTTTCTCTGAGATTTCTACACTGCAATCTGCATGTATTGTTTTAATTTCTAGTCTTTTGGGTTATTCCTTCCTAGTTCTAGCATGAAAGCTTAAGGATCAGAAGGATTTACTGGGCAGAATATGTTTATCTGATTCCTGTTTGGTAGGACGGAGAGTTTTTCAAGGGTTTAAATATACACTGCTTCATCTGAAAACAGTCTTGGTATAAGAGGCTCTTTACCTTGTATTGGACACTGACCATTTTAGACTAACAAACTGATCCTATATTCAAGGTCTTGGGATGTAATTTGAAGTGCTGTAATTCCTACCAGTCATATATAGGTTGCCATTAATAAGCGGAAAAAAATGAGACTTCTGCTTGGTTGTCATCAATCAATATAAATGCTTTTAAGTTTCTCTCAGATGTGGCCTTTAGTAGCATGAATCAGTCCAAATTTTAGAACACAGTATACTTTTAAAGTAGCAGGCTTTTCTTGGCGCATAATGTTTAAGCTTTAATTTGTCTCCTGTTTGTTGATAGCACTTCAGTTCTTCCATATCCCAGGCACAGCTACAGGTTGGGCAGAGAAGAGATTCAGAGCAGCACTGCAGAGAAGAACTTGGGGTATTCGTCGATGAGAAAATGAACATGAGCCGGCAGTGTGCATTCACAGCCCAGAAAGCCAACCGTACCCTGGGCTGCATCAGAAGGAGCATGACCAGCAGGTCAAGGGAGGAGATCCTGCCCCTCTACTCTGCTCTTGTGAGACCTCACTTGGAGTATTGTGTGCAGTTCTGGTGTCCTCAACATAAAAAGGACATGGAACTGTTGGAACAAGTGCAGAGGAGGGCCACGAGGATGACCAGGGGACTGGAGCACCTCCCGTATGAAGATAGGCTGAGAAAGTTGGGGCTGTTCAGCCTGGAGAAGAGAAGGCTGTGTGGAGACCTCATAGCAGCCTTCCAATACCTGAAGGGAGCCTATAGGGATGCTGGGGAGGGACTCTTCATTAGGGACTGTAGTGATAGGACAAGGGGTAACGGGTTCAAACTTAAACAGGGGAAGTTTAGATTGGATATGAGGAAGAAATTCTTTACTGTGAGGGTGGTGAGGCACTGGAATGGGTTGCCCAGGGAAGTTGTGAATGCTCCATCGCTGGCAGTGTTCGAGGCCGGGTTGGACAGAGCCTTGGGTGGCATGGTTTAGTGTGAGGTGTCCCTGCTCGTGGCAGGGGGATTGGAACTAGATGATCTTAAGGTCCTTTCCAACTCTAACTATTCTATGATTCTATATCTTTGCTTGTTAGAGAAGTCTGAAAAATAGTTCTGTTTTCATAAAAGCTATAAAGGTTTCAAGTCTTGTTTTTGTTCCATGTTGGCACAACAACAAAGTCCTAGAAGGGTTTTTATGAAATTAATGTGTTCTTTGGAAATCTGATTCATGTAATCCATTGCCATGCTTATTTAACCACTACCGTTGGTTTTCCTGAAGTTTGGTCTGATCTGACACCATGTTATAAGTTATCAAATTTATCTTTGTATCAGGATTTTGTGTTTTTTTTTTTTTTCAACTCAGTAGCACTTTTGTCAACCAGTTTAGCTGCTTACTAACTTGCAGTGTTGTTTGTTGTGAACAATGTATTAAACAGCTTTATTTCCATTCTGCATTTCATTCTGCTTTTCCCTGGGCTGCTGGAGCAGTATGAAAAGCCAACAGTCTGGTGCTATTACTTGATGTTTTCTGAGAGACAGGAACTGTAATTTAGTGAAAGCTTTGCCATTTTAGTTTGAGCTAAAAGAAAGAGGTTACGTTTCTAACAGAAGAGGAAGAGTGGTTTAAAGGCACAGAAAGGTGGAAATGAAACCATTCTAAAATCACTTTGTCAAGCTTTGAAGTTGTATGATTTTCATGGGTTGACCCTGGCTGGACACCAGGTGCCCACCAAAGCTGCTCTATCACTCCCTTCCTCAGCTGGACAGGGGAGAAAAATATAACCAAAAGCTCATGGGTGAGATTAGGACAGGGAGAGATCACTCACCAATTACCATCATGGGCAAAACAGACTTGACTTAGGGAAATTAGTTTAATTTATTACAAATCAAATTGGAGTAGTTTAATGAGAAATAAAAACTAAATCTTAAAATACCTTCCCCCCAACCCTCCCTTCTTCCTGGGGTCAACTTTACTCCCTATTTCTCTACCTTCTCCCCCTCAGCAGCTTGTGGGTATTGTGGTCAGTTCATCACACGTTGTCTCTGTGGCTCCTTCCTCCTCAGGGGAGGACTCCTCACACTCTTCCCCTGCTCTAGTGTGGGGTCCTTCCCACAAGAGACAGTCTTCCACAAACTTCTTCAATGTGAGTCCTTCCTATGGGCTACAGTTCTTTATGTGCTACTCCAGTATGTGTCCCTTCCCTGGGGTGTAGTCCTTCAGGAAGAGGCTGCTCTAGCATGGCTCCCTTGCAGGGTCACAAGTCTTGCCAGCAAACCCGCTCCACTCTGGGCTCCTCTCTCCACAGGGGCACAGGTCCTGCCAGGAACCTGCTCCAGCACAGGCTTCCCACAGGGACACAGCTTCCTTTGGGCATTCCCCTGCTCCAGTGTGGGGTCCTGCACAGGCTGCTGGTGGATATCTGCCCCACTGTGGATTTCCATGGGCTGCAGGGGCACAGCCTACCTCACCATGGTCTGCACCATGTGCTGCAGAGGAATCTCTGCTCTGGTGCCTGGAGTACCTCCTCCCCTCCTTCCTCACTGACCTTGGTGTCTGCAGAGCTGTTTCTCTCATATTCTTACTCCTCCAGCTGCAGTTTTACAGGGTGGGTTCCCCCCCCTTCTTAACTATATTATACCAGAGGTGCTACCACTGTTGCTGGTGGGCTCACTTGGCCAGTGGCAGGTCTGTCTTGGAGCTGGCTGCATTGGCTATGTTGGACATAAGAGAAGCTTCTAGCAGCTTCTACCAGAAGCCACCCCTGTAGCACCCTCCTGCTACCAAAACCTTGCCATGCAAACCCAAGTGATAAAATAAAAATGTTATGGTATTATAAAACTCAGAAAATGGCTTACAAAGTTGTTGATGAAACTTTGTAAATTAGTATCTTTTGATTACAGAAATATTTAATATTTACTTAGTCATAGAATTGTTCAGGTTTTGATTTTAAATCAGTAATCTATTTTCAACTGGGATATGTTTTATCTTGCACAAATAATAAATGAGTCTCCTGTATTTTCAGTTTCCTCAAGCATAATAATGGTATCTTTGCTTCCTGCAGGGCAAGGACAGAAAACTATGCAGTCACCAGGGCACAGATTCCGCGATGTTGAGCACCACCTGCTTCTTGCTGAAAATGACAGCTATGATTCCTCTTCCTCAGAGGCTGACATGGCAGAGAGGGTTTGGTTCATCCGAGATGGCTGCGGTATGGTCTGTGCTATAATGACATGGCTTCTGGTTGTCTATGCAGACTTTGTAGTGACTTTTGTTATGTTGCTGCCTTCCAAAGACTTTTGGTACTCGGTGATCAACGGTATTCTCTTTAACTGTTTGGCAGTACTAGCTTTGTCATCGCATCTGAGAACTATGCTGACTGATCCAGTAAGTATGCAATTGTTCCTTCACATTGGATTATTCTCTCATGTAGTTCATTGTCTGCAGAGACGTGGAAAAGTGGCATCAGTCTTCTCCTGCCAGGAAAAGCAGTATTAGATTCAAAACCTTAAAGGTGAAGGGATGATATCTGTACTTTTCCTGTTTTGTTGAAACCTTAAATAATTTTTGACTTGAGGAGCAGGCAGTATAAAATTAACATAAGAGGGGGGAGGTAGGCTCATAAGAAGTTTAGTTTATTTGTAAAATATTAGCCCAGGTTTTGAAGAAGCTGATAGAGCTTTAGTCTTCTCTGTCCTAATGTTTCTTACTTTTGTTTGTCAGATATATTCTCAAAACTTCATAAGAAGTTGTAGCTTCACCCTCTTGCATTATTTGAAGTGTATCTTACATTTATGGCACATTAAAGAACTTTTAGAGATAGACATGCTGAAAAAACCTCAGTCACATATTTGCACGCATGATTTTGTGATTATTGTGTTTAGGTATGTGGAGTCAGTGGGAAGGGAGATTTAAGTTGAACCCATACTGGAAGAGTATAGGTGTGAGAGGTCTTGAAAATACTCATTTCATAGGACTTTTCAATTCAAGAGCTCAGGAGATTAAATAGTTTATTTTGTATTAATCTATTACTCTCAAGGGAATAAATCTGTGGAGAGAGGAGTGAGAGGAAGCACTTCTGTTTTCTCCAGTTTTTTGAGATGGCAACAGTGTATACAGCAGTTATGGGAGTGTTCAAAAAACCAGCAGGGTGTTGTAGTTACTGGTTTCCTAGGTCTTTGATGTACTTCTGAGCCCACACCCAGTGAAGAAATGTTCAGACTTCTACAGACTGCAACAGCTAAGAAAGTTAATGGTTTAAGGATACATTGCTTAAGAATATGTCCTGGTAAAACTGTGTCTTTCTAGACCTATGTTGTGCTTTATGGATAAAACATAATAGAAATTGAGATGAGTCGCTACCTTTTTTTTTTTTTTTTCCCTCTACTCCTTTCCTGGTGACTCCCAGAATGGAAGACATGATCATGTGATAGAAACTAAGATTGAAGGAAAAAATGAGTAAACTGCCTCAAAACATATGTGAATTATATTTCTGATTATGACTATTAAAATAGTTTTGGTTTTGTTGTTTTTTTTTTTTTAATTGAAAGAAATTTGTGACCATTGGAGACTATGCAAGATGTTTTTGAAATAGAGCATATTTTTATCAGCAAAATGCCAAAAGTACAGCCTTAAGTTATTATCCTTAGACAGGTGACAGGTGAATAGGTGAATGTGAGATGTGTTTTATAAACACAAATCTACCTGGAAGAAGATGAATTTGTGCTTTAGGAGTTCTCTCTGAGATAATTCACCATGTTTACACCAAAGTATTCACTTCAATGAGAACATTCATATTGCAAAAAAACACTTCAGCAATACAACATGAGAGTTTAAGAAACTCTTTTAAGAGTTTGTGCCTCTGCAAAGGCCAGCTGGCTTGCTTGAAGCACCACTTAACCAAGGAGTTCATCTAGGGCAGAACTTGGGCTGTGTCTCAGGCAATGCAAACACAAGATTGTTATTCCAGGTCATAGGCAACAAAAACTTTCAGCCAAAGTAGAGGTGTTTTGCAATTGAATCTGAAGTGCATGTTGGTTTCTTAATTCTGTCCCCAAAACTTCCTTAAGGTGTGTCTGTGGAGTCATGATGTTGCCAGTGGGCTTTTTTTGAATGAGAAATAATTATAGAGTGTTGCAGATGACTTAAGCCAACCAGGAGAAGGCTCTCTCAGTGCGAAGTAGGTGCTGGCCTACAGGAGTTGGTACAGAAAGGCCATTATGCTTTCATTTCATATCCTGGTTTATTTCATGATTACTTCCTGTCACAGGTAAGCCTTTAGCTCTATAAATAGGCAAAGTGACAGTGGTAATGTCTATTATTTTCTTCTTACTAATCCAAAGTTAGATTCTGATCTTGTGAGGCTCTCGATACTGTTACTGGAAGAAGCAATCCTGCCTTCTGTTCCTGTCCATTCATCATCTTCCTCGTGTTGAAACAGCTGCTAACACAGCTCTGTAGTGAACAGCTCAGAGAACTAATCACTAAAAATTAATATATTTTCCTGATGGGTTGTTTTTCTTTTGGAAATAGTTCCTTCAACTGTTTACCATGTTAGCTACACAAACTTTCACAGTAGCAGAAGGCAGCAAGTGACACTAGATGTAGAGTAAAGAAGCCAGTAGTGGTTCACACTGACAGTGTCCAAGCTAAAAGCTTAAGTATAAAGGAAGCAACAATGACTGTTGGTTCTCAAAAACCTGTATACATGTGGCAGGTGGCTAAATCTTGGATTCAGACTTGAAATATCATCTTTCAAGTAGTTGTTGCTGATTTAACTTTTGTAGATGTTTTGGCCTAATAATTGAATGTCATGACAATTAACATACACTGCTGTAAGAAAGTATCTCTCAGTAGCACTCGTTCAGAGTAACTTCTCAACAAATATTGTACCTGTAGGGCTTGTGTCTGCATGTAAAGATGTCTTCATTTTATGTATGCTGGTGACAGTAGATTCTATCAGAATTATGCTAATACTTGGCCATAGATAAGACTTGCTGAAATGAAACTGAATTTGAGGTCAAGCAGAGGTAATTTATTCATTTGGAAATCATTCTGGTTTTTGGTGGGCTAGCTTAGAATAATTTATTTCAGCAATTATCCTGAGATTACTAGTATGAAGTCTATAAAATGTATTTTTAAACACTCTCAGACCATTTAAGAAGCTTTCTCTCCTTTAATTGAAATTATTTCAGGGGGCTGTACCCAAAGGAAATGCCACTAAAGAATACATGGATAATTTGCAACTGAAACCAGGAGAGGTGATCTACAAATGTCCAAAGTGCCGTAGTATCAAACCTGAACGTGCACACCATTGCAGGTATGCCATAGTTTTAAAGCAGTTATACATATTGAGTCTTGGAATAATGTTCCTGCTATTTATGTGTTAATTTTCTTTCCACGAGTTGCTTTTGGTATCTAGTAAACTTTCAAGTTCATCCATTGTAGAGTATTTAATAAATATACTGTGCAAGAGACTCAAAGAGTTTCTAAAAATAATAATGCTGTGGTGTCTTAAATACTTTTTGATCTGTGAATATGTTTTCCTGTGCATTATTCTAGTTATTGTACCATAATGATAATGCAGGGCAAGGGGAAGAATCTCAAGGAAATTTCAAGAAGCTGATTTAAGAAATGACTCCTGCAATCTTAGTTTAAAACTCATCTGTACTTTTTTAATTTTAATTTGTTCCTTCTGGTCTTTGTCATGTGCCATTTGAAGTTATATGCGAATTGGCAGATTATTTTCGCAAGGTTGTATGCATAATTTTTTAAATGCATTTCTGCTTATTGAAGATTCATTTTAATAAGGACAGAAGTGTCAGGGAAGCTGAGGGGGAGCAGCACTGCTTGCTCCGGGACCAGACTGTTCCTGGGCCTCGGGTGTCTACTGTTGCCCATGCAGGAAAGGAGGCTGCTAACCCAGGAAAGGAGGCTGCTAACCCAGGAAGCTGGGAAAAGGTAACAGAAAAAAACAACAAAAAAAGAAGGAAGGGGGTAATTAAAAGCAGGGGGCTTCCTCCTACATCTGTTGTCCCTACCCAGAACCGCTTTGCTGTCCTGCAGGGGGCTGATGAGCAACAGCGCTCTGCTATCCTGCAGGGGACTGATGAGCAACAGCGCTCCCACCAGGTGCAACCAGCTAGTGCACTGGTAAAGAAGGTCACTACTGGTGCTGCCAGGAAAAAGCGGCGGGTCGTAGTAGTCGGGGACTCTAATCTGAAAGGCACAGAGGCACCCATCTGCCGGCCTGACCCAGCCTCAAGGGAGGTGTGTTGCCTACCAGGGGCTCGGATCAGGGATGTGGCCGAGAAGCTGCCTGCTCTAGTCGGTCCCACTGACTATTACCCACTCCTGGTAATACATGTGGGTGCTACTGATATAGATAGCAGTAGCCTGGAGACTATAAAGAAGGACTACAGGGCTCTGGGAGAGGTGGTTAGGGGCTCTGGAGCTCAGATTGTCTTTTCGTCAATTCTCCAGGATACAGGGCAGGACCTTGAAAAGGCTAGGAGGATTGGGCAGGTTAATAAATGGTTAGAAGGGTGGTGCTATAGTCAGGGGTTTGGGTACCTTGACCATGGGACTCAATATAGTAGGCCAGGTCTCCTGGGGGCTGGTGGAGCTGGTCTGACAAACAAGGGGAAGAGTGGATTTGGTAGGAGGCTTGCCAGGCTGGTCAAGGATGCTTTAAACTAGATGTGTTGGGGGAGGGGGGCATCATTCCATCCCAACACACCCAGTCGGTTGGTAGCACTTATAGTAAACATTTGGAGCAATGTAGGGATATTCCAGCTGCTCCAGCCAATGACCCAACTTCAATTGGATCTCGGCTCAAATGCCTCTACACAAATGCCCGTAGTATGGGGAACAAACAAGAGGAATTAGAGATGTGTGCACATCTACGGGGGTATGATATCATAGGCATCACAGAAACATGGTGGGATGGCACCTATGACTGGTGTGTTGGAATGGAAGGTTACCGGCTCTTTAGGAAAGACAGGCCTGGCAGACGGGGAGGGGGAGTTGCTATTTATATTAGGGATAGGCTAGAGAGTATGGAACTCTGTCTGGGGACAGGTGAACAGTCGACAGAGAGTTTGTGGGTCAGGGTTAAAGGGAGAACAGCGATGGGTGACATTATTGTGGGGATCTGTTACAGACCGCCTGACCAAGGGGACTTGCTGGACGAAGCGCTCCATAGGCAGATAGGAGCAGCCTCACGCTTGCAGGCCCTTGTTCTCATGGGAGACTTCAACCACCCTGATATCTGTTGGAGGGATGGTACGGCCCGGTACAAGCAATCCAGAAGGTTCCTCGATTGTGTGGAAGACAACTTCCTTCTGCAAGTAATAGAGGAGCCGACAAGGAGAGGTGCCATGCTTGACCTCGTCCTCACCAACAGGGAAGGGCTGGTTGGGAATGTAACGCTCCAGGGCAGCCTTGATTGCAGCGATCATGAGATGGTTGAGTTTGAGATCCTCAGGACAGTGAGAAGAGCGTGCAGCAAGCTCACTGCCCTGGACTTCAAGAGAGCAGACTTTGGCCTCTTCAGGAACCTGCTCAGTAAGGTTCCATGGGATACAGCCCTAGAGGGCAGGGGGGCCCAAGACTGTTGGTTGATATTCAAGGATCACCTGCTGCAAGCTCAGGAGCGATGCATCCCAACTAGAAGGAAGTTCAGCAGGAGGGCCAGGAGACCTCCTTGGATGGATAAGGAGCTGCTGAGCAAAATTCGAAAGAAAAAAGAGGCTTATAAAAGGTGGAAGCAAGGTCAGGCGGCCTGGGGAGAATACAGGGATGTTGTCCGGGAAGCTAGGGACCAGGTTAGGAAAGCTAAGGCCCATTTAGAATTAAACTTGGCTAGGGATGTTAAGGATAACAGGAAGGGATTTTATAGGTACATTGCCGATAAGAGACAGGTTAGGGACACCGTGGGCCCTCTCCAGAAGCTATCGGGAGAATTGGCTACCCTGGATTTGGAGAAGGCTGAGGTTCTTAATGACTTCTTTGCCTCAGTCTTTACGGGCAAATGCTCTGACCACACCACCCAAGTCTTGGAAGGCAGACGCGGGGACGGTGAGGGTGGGGACCCTGGGCCCACTGTGGGGGAGGATATTGTTCGGGACCACCTTAGGAACCTGAATGTATACAAGTCCATGGGACCAGATGAAATCCATCCAAGGGTCCTGAAGGAGCTGGCAAATGAAGTTGCTAAGCCACTGTCCATCATATTTGAAAAATCATGGCAGTCAGGTGAAGTTCCCGATGACTGGAAAAAGGGAAATATAACCCCCATTTTTAAGAAGGGAAAAATGGATGACCCAGGGAATTACAGACCAGTCAGTCTCACCTCTGTGCCTGGCAAAATCTTGGAGCGGATTATCCTGGAAGCCATGCTAAGGCACATGAAAACCAACAAGGTTGTTGGTGACAGCCAGCATGGCTTCACTAAGGGGAAATCCTGCCTAACCAATCTGGTGACCTTTTATGAAGGGGCTACGGAACTGATGGACAGGGGCAGAGCAGTTGATGTCATCTACCTGGACTTGTGTAAAGCCTTTGACACTGTCTCCCATGACATCCTTCTCTCTAAGTTGGAGAGACATCAATTTGATAGGTGGACCACTCGGTGGATAAAGAACTGGCTGGATGGCCGCACGCAAAGAGTAGTGCTCAGTGGCTCAGTGTCCAGCTGGAGACCAGTAACGAGTGGTGTTCCCCAGGGATCGGTGTTGGGACCGGTCTTGTTCAACATCTTTGTGGGTGACATGGACAGTGGGATTGAGTGCGCCCTCAGCAAGTTTGCCGATGACACCAAGCTGTGTGGTTCGGTTGATACATTGGAGGGAAGGAATGCCATCCAGAGGGACCTTGACACGCTTGTGAGGTGGGCTGATGCCAACCTGATGAAGTTCAACCATGCTAAGTGCAAAGTCCTCCACCTGGGTCGGAGCAATGCCAGGCACAGCTACAGGTTGGGCGGGGAGGAGATTGAGAGCAGCCCTGCAGAGAAGGACTTGGGGGTGTGGGTTGATGAAAAAATGAACATGAGCCGGCAGTGTGCACTTGCAGCCCAGAAGGCCAAGGCCAACCGTATCCTGGGCTGCATCAAAAGGAGTGTGACCAGCAGGTCGAGGGAGGTGATCCTGCCCCTCTACTCTGCTCTCGTGAGACCTCACTTGGAGTATTGTGTGCAGTTCTGGTGTCCTCAACATAAAAAGGACATGGAACTGTTAGAACAAGTCCAGAGGAGGGCCACGAAGATGATCAGGGGACTGGAGCACCTCTCGTATGAAGATAGGCTGAGAAAATTGGGGTTGTTCAGCCTGGAGAAGAGAAGGCTGCGTGGAGACCTCATAGCAGCCTTCCAATACCTGAAGGGGGCCTATAGGGATGCT